>CM055962.1:48697087-49302087 GCA_029531755.1 Holothuria leucospilota
ACTTAACACACACGACACCAGACCGCATCCATCTTGTTAGGCCTAAAACTGCACTTGACATAGGGACAGCATATGTATTCCACGTAAGACTGTAGGATGTTCTGCTCATATTATTGAAAGGTTCGTGGCTTCTCAAGTCAGATGGGTCGGAGACGTCGTCTTGAATGTGTTCAGCAAAACAGCTATTTGTTGAAAGACTCATGATCCCGATACAAAAATGTACACTCTGCCATCACCCAACCTCCGCCCATGCACGTTCATGACTGTCGAGTTTATTGTGAAATGTTAGTATAATGCCATAGCATTAGCTTTAGGTAGTTAACAAACGCCGTTTTGCGACAGTTTTATTATGGCGTAACAAAGGTACTCAGACGAGGAGCGACCCATGGGGCCTGGTAACGACCAGTGCTACAATCGTATATACTGCACGCAAACTGCTTCAAGACTTTGTTTGTTGTCTTGTCTCGTACGCGATCGAGATCGAGTGCGCGTACATTCTCAGCGCTATCAATGGAGCTCACGCACATGCAGTGACCGCAAAAATTGCACTGTACTGTACGGGCTGTGCAGTCCATATGCGTACTTCGATCATGTGCTATACAACGAGGTGGTACGCGGGCCATGCCCTCTGTCGCACGGGTAGGGTGCGTCCATCGGTATGATTGTTCAGTCACAGTGTTATGTATACGCGTTGAAATGGATCGCCTTAGGTTTGTATCTAGGTCTATTTATACGTCGGAAAGCATGTCAACCGCTTGTGTACGTACTGCACGGTGTGTAGTAACGACGTAGACAGCTCGTAAGTCGATAGATATTTGACTCGTGTGATGAAAGATGAAGCTTTATGTCTGAAAAACGGGTAAACGTTCCAGTTGTGACGAAATTAATGTAGTCTTTCACTACGTTCAAACATACTACAACGAAAAGTTGCGTTGGGGATGCTGAGTTTCAGAAGGGAAAATAAGTGACAACCGACAGAATCAGATCACAGTTATCGCAAAGTTAACGGTACTTTGAGCATGCAATACTAGGAACTACCGCTTACATACATGTTGTAATTAAAAGTACTTCCACTTTTCCGAAAACTTTTCATGTTGTGGTTAATTCTCAGAACAAAGAGCGATCTTGGAAAATCAGGGACTCTCTTCAGGAATTTTCATTCAGTTGAGGAATTACTCACTGCAGTGGATTCACCTAGGACAGCTATTTCGCAAAAGTACCTTGGCCTATTTCTAGTACGGACATATCGCCTCCTTCCCCGCCGCTCCCCCACCTCCAGCTGTCGGCGCGTATGTGTTTGTATTCGCAAAGGTCATTAATCTAGGGGCGCTGCCTGCGTCATTGGCCTTTTTAGCATAGAAAACTCTCCAAAGCTTTTTTCTCTTGAGAACTTTGCCCATGGATGACGCCCTCTATTTTCAATGATAGTGCAGAGCGCATTTTTTTTTTTTTTTTTGTCGGATGGCAATGGAAGATCCATACCAATGAACCAATTAGCTTCTCGGAAATAGGCCAAAATAGGCCACACCTTCAATTCCAAAATAACCGCTTTTCGATCCCTTTTTGTAATTCTGACACAGGATTATGAAAGAACAGGTCAAATATACCTACTCTACGTAACCCAATCCCTAAATCTTACCCTAACCATGATTTTGAAACAAATTTAAACATTTTTGAAAACATCAGTTTTCCGTAGGCATCCTACGAAAAATAAACTAGCGTACCGCGCTATGCTCGAGTACTCATTATGGTAGCACGCCCCCATTCACTACAGTTGTATTAATGCATCCATTTGTTCACCTTCACAAATAACACCAATAAGAGACATTGGAATAACTTTTGTGATATGTTACCGAATTGGATGGGGTCTTTTGTCAATTTGATATGAAAGTGAACTAGATGGAGTATCTTTGATGGCAAAATGGGGTCAATTAAAGCAATTTGGGGGAAATTATGGGCTTAGAAGCTGGCGGTTGTATATTAGGCTTTGACTGAGTAAAAAGGCTCTGGGTAAAGGTACGCAAGTTTTGAGCCCCGCTAGCAAAATTCTTCACCGTCATGGTATGGTAAATTGAAATTGCCATGAATGGCCAACTTGTCAGCTTTCTTGTGAGGGGTAGCTTGTACCTGGCGAAAACTTCTACAAGGTTTTAGCGGGACTGTACTTTTTCAAATTAGTGTGTAAGTCAATGGAGGATTAATTTGGGGGTGTGCTACCTTATAGTGATATGAGATGAGGCTGACAAGTCTTCTAATGGAGATATTAATTAAGGTAATAAGTGAGTGTACTGACGTCGTAAGCAGGTAAACACGCCAGAAGAAAAGAAGTCGAGTGACCGCTATCAACAGGGAAAGGTAATGAATAAAAAAATATTCCTCTCATAGGTAACTGTCTACGGCCATATCACGTTGAAAATACCGGTTCTCGTCCGATCACCGAAGTCAAGCAACGTCGAGCCCAGTCAGTACTTGGATGGGTGACCGCCTGGGAATACTGGGTGCTGTAGACTTTTCGATTTTTTTCTCTTAATTGCATTATCCCACACATAACCTGCCCTGTCCACTTTAGCAACCCCTGACATTCAACATCTTCCCCGTTTTCGATTTTGCACGGTCGGCCCCGCATACACAATGTGCGATCACTAGACTTTCGGCCCAATGTCCTCCTTTCCAAAGTAAGGCTACGTATCGAGGCTGGGCATATCTACTGCTTTTAATTATACGTAACTAATGCTCCTTTAATATTCCAACACGAGTGTTCTGCAAGTCAGAGCAGCATAAGGCGGTAAAGTGGGACTTCGTTTACTCATTCTTCAGCTCCGCAGGCATTAAGGACCATTTTGCTTCTAGACTTCCTTCAAATAATAATCTCAAAGTAACTTCGCTTGCCCAGTCGTGATGATGGACAGTAAAGTCTATTCATGGTGCTGACAGTGAAATTCACCCCATTAGTTGTTCTCGAAGAAAGGCTGGATGATTAATTCTGTCACACCACCATGACCACACTGCGGGTAGACTTGTGCCGGCATCGTGTTAATCCACGACAGAATAACTGCTTCAGGATGTGGACCAATGGTCACTCACAAACTGAAAGAGTGTTGTAATGGTCTCCGTGACATCAATATGATCCTCCTAGGTAAAGGTAGGCTTCTTGGGTACCGGGAAGCAATTAGGGACTGAGTGTTTCCCAGATGTAGGCTTGTAGCGCATTATTGGTAAGTACGATGCAGATTGTGAGTTTATAGTATATACATGCATAGATCGAGTACCATAGATTTAACTGACACGACACGCATAATAAGCTTAAAGTTCGTCCGCCCAAAAGTACACCGTCAATTATAGCTCCTTTAAATTACTTTACTTCTGGAAGATTTAAAAGTACCAATTGATTTAGATAAATAAATAGCTGCTGATATTAGATTTATCCTCTCGTAGCTGTTCTTGATAGAAATCTGTTCGGTCACACTACCCTATTGTGATTTGTTGATGCCATGACGGACCAATGTACTAAGTACTGATTTCCACTACGTATTTGTGAAGGACTCCCCGACCCCTTCAGGTTGTGAGGATTGTGATTCTCGTCGGCGCCGGGACTTCTCTTAAGCCAGGATCACGTGACTAAAAGTTAGTCGTTTGTTCGAACGAATTCAACCCTACGAAACAATAGCTCGTAGGTTGGACTTTTGCAGTGTTGGTAATTTCGGCGCTCAACGACATCGGCCCAATTTGAAAAATTAGGTCTAGAAATCATTTTTCATAGTGTTTTCCCATATTCGAAATTGTCTATAAGTAAACCCGTTTGTGACGATATATCTATGGAAATGATTTTTTTTTTCACATCGCCCAACTCTAAAATAAAATCAACGTTTCTTACCAATCTTCCATTCTTACCTTACCGGGTATTGTACGTTTCCCGAGAAATCCTTAGCTTTCATGTCTCAAAATGCCGCTTATGAATGTGTTGCACTACTTGGGTAATTGCAAACTTAACACACACGACACCAGACCGCATCCATCTTGTTAGGCCTAAAACTGCACTTGACATAGGGACAGCATATGTATTCCACGTAAGACTGTAGGATGTTCTGCTCATATTATTGAAAGGTTCGTGGCTTCTCAAGTCAGATGGGTCGGAGACGTCGTCTTGAATGTGTTCAGCAAAACAGCTATTTGTTGAAAGACTCATGATCCCGATACAAAAATGTACACTCTGCCATCACCCAACCTCCGCCCATGCACGTTCATGACTGTCGAGTTTATTGTGAAATGTTAGTATAATGCCATAGCATTAGCTTTAGGTAGTTAACAAACGCCGTTTTGCGACAGTTTTATTATGGCGTAACAAAGGTACTCAGACGAGGAGCGACCCATGGGGCCTGGTAACGACCAGTGCTACAATCGTATATGCTGCACGCAAACTGCTTCAAGACTTTGTTCGTTGTCTTGTCTCGCACGCGATCGAGATCGAGTGCGCGCACATTCTCAGCGCTTTCAATGGAGCCCACGCACATGCAGTGACTGCAGAAATTGCACTGTACTGTACGGGCTGTGCAGTCCATATGCGTACTTCGATCATGTGCTATACAACGAGGTGGTACGCGGGCCATGCCCTCTGTCGCACGGGTAGGGTGCGTCCATCGGTATGATTGTTCAGTCACAGTGTTATGTATACGCGTTGAAATGGATCGCCTTAGGTTTGTATCTAGGTCTATTTATACGTCGGAAAGCATGTCAACCGCTTGTGTACATACTGTACGGTGTGTAGTAACGACGTAGACAGCGCGTAAGTCGATAGATATTTGACTCGTGTGATTAAAGATGAAGCTTTATGTCTGAAAAACGGGTGAACGTTCCAATTGTGACTTAATTAATGTAGTCTTTCACTACGTTCAAAAATATAACAACGAAAAGTTGCGTTGGGGATGCTGAGTTTCAGAGGGGAAAATAAGTGACAACCGACAGAATCATATCACAGTTATCGCAAAGTTAACGGTACTTTGAGCATGCAATACTAGGCCTGATGTACCTCCATAAAACTACCGCTTACATACATATTGTAATTAAAAGTACTTCCACTTTTCCGAAAACTTTTCATGTTGTGGTTAATTCTCAGAACAAAGAGCAATTTTGGAAGATCCGGGACTCTCTTCAGGAATTTTCATTCAGTTGAGGAGTTACTCACTGCAGTGGATTCACCTAGGACAGCTATTTCGCGGAAGTACCTTGGCCTATTTCTAGTACGGACATATCGCCTCCTTCCCCCCCCTCCCCCCCCCCCCCCACCTCCAGCTGTCGGCGCGTATGTGTTTGTATTCGCAAAGGTCATTAATCTAGGGGCGCTGCCTGCGTCATTGGCCTTTTTAGCATAGAAAACTCTCCAAAGCTTTTTTCTCTTGAGAACTTTGCCCATGGATGACGCCCTCTATTTTCAATGATAGTGCAGAGCGCATTTTTTTTTTTTTTTTTTTGTCGGATGGCAATGGAAGATCCATACCAATGAACCAATTAGCTTCTCGGAAATAGGCCAAAATAGGCCACACCTTCAATTCCAAAATAACCGCTTTTCGATCCCTTTTTGTAATTCTGACACAGGATTATGAAAGAACAGGTCAAATATACCTACTCTACGTAACCCAATCCCTAAATCTTACCCTAACCATGATTTTGAAACAAATTTAAACATTTTTGAAAACATCAGTTTTCCGTAGGCATCCTACGAAAAATAAACTAGCGTACCGCGCTATGCTCGAGTACTCATTATGGTAGCACGCCCCCATTCACTACAGTTGTATTAATGCATCCATTTGTTCACCTTCACAAATAACACCAATAAGAGACATTGGAATAACTTTTGTGATATGTTACCGAATTGGATGGGGTCTTTTGTCAATTTGATATGAAAGTGAACTAGATGGAGTATCTTTGATGGCAAAATGGGGTCAATTAAAGCAATTTGGGGGAAATTATGGGCTTAGAAGCTGGCGGTTGTATATTAGGCTTTGACTGAGTAAAAAGGCTCTGGGTAAAGGTACGCAAGTTTTGAGCCCCGCTAGCAAAATTCTTCACCGTCATGGTATGGTAAATTGAAATTGCCATGAATGGCCAACTTGTCAGCTTTCTTGTGAGGGGTAGCTTGTACCTGGCGAAAACTTCTACAAGGTTTTAGCGGGACTGTACTTTTTCAAATTAGTGTGTAAGTCAATGGAGGATTAATTTGGGGGTGTGCTACCTTATAGTGATATGAGATGAGGCTGACAAGTCTTCTAATGGAGATATTAATTAAGGTAATAAGTGAGTGTACTGACGTCGTAAGCAGGTAAACACGCCAGAAGAAAAGAAGTCGAGTGACCGCTATCAACAGGGAAAGGTAATGAATAAAAAAATATTCCTCTCATAGGTAACTGTCTACGGCCATATCACGTTGAAAATACCGGTTCTCGTCCGATCACCGAAATCAAGCAACGTCGAGCCCAGTCAGTACTTGGATGGGTGACCGCCTGGGAATACTGGGTGCTGTAGACTTTTCGATTTTTTTCTCTTAATTGCGTTATCCCACACATAACCTGCCCTACGCTCTACACATAACCTGCCCTACCCATAACCTGCTACGCTCAATCGCGCCGCATCTGTACAAGTATCTGTTGAAAGTCTTGAAAATTTTGATATCTTTGTGACTCTGAAGGATAAAGGAATTGATCCAGCTGCTCATCTGGTTGCTGTCCAACAACTACCGAATCGTTCGTGGGATGTAACTTTTAAGTCTGTGAAAATCATGAGAAATTTTTTTCCCGCTTTGTTTTCTGGGTGTGGCTACACTATCAACACGTACAACAGTTCCGCGACGATCGTCACAGTACTGCATGTGCCGCATGAGTTGGAGGACAGTGTTGTAAGATATGTATTGGGGAGATACGGAAAAGTCATTTGTGGACGATATCTCATTTTTAAGAAATACCCTACCGTTTACAAATGGAATACGTCAATATTCAAATGGATTTGAAAAGAGACATCCCCTCATCATTACGATTAGGTGAGAGACAGTTGCTGGGTGAGATGCGAAGAAACAACCAAGGACGTGTCTTCGCTGTGGAGATGAAAGTCATGAGGTAAGAGACTGCAAAAAATATTAAATGCCCTCAATGTGTCACACTCTTGGACACGTTGCCAAAGACTGTACCTCTGAGGTAGTGTGTAACATCTGTGAAGGTCCGGACACACCTACAGAGACTGTCACCCGTGTCCTTTGCCCATAAGATCCAGCCCAATCCCCAGAAAGTGGCAAGCAAACAAGTGTTGGGGGAAAGTGATATTGTTCCAACTTCTAATGCAACCCAAATCGTCTGAAAATAGCCAAATAACTCTGAAGCCGGTTGAAGGGAAGCCCAATGTAACTGACCCTATTACGGATGGAGTTTTCTGGAAGCCCAAAGTGTGTAAAGCAATGACGGTAAAGATGATTCAGATTTAGAAACGACCTGTATGGAAGTGGAAAAAACCCAAAGGGCCTGGAATTGACATCCCATCTAATGATTACGAGGAAGCCAGTGTACTACAAAAGGAAAAGTGCAGTTTGCCGGTTAAGGCTATAGATAATCAGGAAATGGATGAAAACACCATGGAACAAGACCCTTGAGGACTCTCAAACCTTGGAACACTGACCAGGTTAACTTGTGTTCGGAGGGGTCGGTTACAGATGCCTCTGAAAGTTTACCACTTTTGAGGGATTACGAAGTAAAAGGTCCCCCCACCCACCCCCCCCCCCCCCCACCTCCCCCACCCCCAACCCACACCCCCCACCTCCACCACCACCACCCCCCCCCACCCTCACCCCACCCCCCCCCCCCCCCCAACCCCCCCACCCCCCACCCCCCCCCCCCCCCACCCACCCCCCCCCCCCCCCCCCCCCGCCCCACCCCCCCCCCCCCCCCCCCCCCCCCCCCCCCACCCCCCCCCCCCCCCGCCCCCCCCCCCCCCCACCCCCCCCCCCCCCCACCCCCCCCGGGGGGCCCCCCCACCCCCCCCCCAGGTTCGACTATATGCCTTACGTGTATTGTCCGTTAATCCTTTAACTGCATGACTTAATGAATGAAAAATGTTCCAAATGTATAAAAACAGAAAAATATTTCTACCAAATCTCCGACTTCAAAATCTTGTATCAATATTGCAATGAGCAATTAAGTTCAGTTGTGGCACAGCTAGCTAGCTAGCACTGCATCTACTGTACTGATGCAGTATATCATGTACACGCCTGTTACGTGGTGGTTCGTAGGTACGCACTTACTTGACAGGACCATGCCACGCAAGCTACAGTAGTATGCTACTGGCTTTACTTGTCTGTTACCGATGTGCATCCCTTAACTTTTCGCGTGACGTCATAGGTCGTAGTCTTGATATAGAGAAAGCCATAACAAATTGCCAGTCATTTAGTTTACGGTGGTCAATTTCCTTTGATAAGCAATCGTTAATCAACGTTAGCAATGTACAAAAAGTGATATTTATTACACATATATTAAATATTACACACATATATTCACATAAAGTACACTAAAAGATTGGCGTAATCTACAACAAACTAACCAAACGACACAAATTTTGTCTCCACTTGAGCTGGGACCCACAACTAAGCTCAAGAGTACATTACTCTCTCGCAAAAACTGAAAATAGTACCCAGTGGTTGACAAGCGTAGAGGTCAAAGGTAAAAAATAGGTCAAAGGCCAAATTGGCTTATCTTTTGCGGAATAAAGCATATCGCAAACTCCTACTGAACCTTACGCCCGATCAAGTTCAAATTAAGTGGGTAGGTCCCTTCCTGAGTAACCTGAACAATGTTTATTGATGACATCAAAGACAAGGGTCAGAGGTAAACGTCATATTTGACAACATTTTGCGAAGAATGTCGAATTATATCAGATCATGCCCAACTTTGGAGGAATGGTGGACCTGCCTGACACGTAAGCTTAGTATGTGTATTGATGACGTCACAGTTCAAAGGTCAGGGTCAAAAGAAGAATATATTTACTCATTGTCTCAAGTAGTCAGTGCGTTTGAAATTGATGTGGAATGCAACTCCAAAGACTCTCTGACAGCCTCGTGGGAACCAATGGAAATAGTCGGTGTTGATACGAAGCAATTACGACTGCTCTGCGAATCGCCGTTTGTGTTTGTTTGTGTTGATTCGTAACACTGTTTTGGGAATGCCATATCACAACGATATCACATATTCACATCATCTTGTAATGATAACATGTTGGCAAAACGTACAGGTATGATTAAATATTGCTCCTGTAGAGTAAGTTTTTAGATGATAAACAGTGCTCTACCGTAGCGAAAATAGTGTATTTGGGGAAGGTGTTAAGAAAGTGAATGTTAAAATCTATGGTGATAGACTTCCACTTTTTGTAAATTCAAGTGACCATTTGACCTCCAAGATAGACAAAAAGGGTGCTTTTACCAGTAGGCCTAGGACGCTGTTCGAAACCGGGGCTGAACGTTGTTTCGGACCGGGTAACATATAAAGTAAATTTAAAGAACTTCCATTTTTGACATTTTTCACAGAGGAAACAAATAAAAGGTTTTTGTCCTTGGACTGAGGTGGGAGCAAAAGCCTACTTCCGCCACCACATTTTTGAATAGGAACTCAAGCCTCCAATCCCCCCCCCCCCCCCTCTTCCTACAGCTATGATTTTACCCTCCAAAAGGTAAATACTTCACAAGTGTAACACTCATCGAAGTTTCCCTCCTCGAGCTATAGTGTTCATAAGGTTTGACTTTCACCAAAAACAATACATAGCGTTCTTCTCCTCAGTTAAAGAACCGTAGACGCATCATTATACTACTTTTGCTTTTGAAGACTTAAACTTACCAACAAGGGGGCCAGTTCCATTCACGGTCACCCACTCAGCTCATTACCTCCATTGGGTCCCTTTTAACATGTCAAACAAAAGAACAGTCCACACCCAAAGTTATTTCTGTTTTGTTAGAGAGAACCTTGATCTTAGGGTTGTAATCATATTCAAATTCAATTACGATGTTCGGTTCTCGAAATATCAAAAACTGAAATTTACATTGTATATAAATGTGAGTCCATAACATCTCACTTGCTTGCTCTGTTTACATTTGGTTGGAGTTTTAACTTTAGTTGCCATTATCTCGAGGACCAAACGTAGTAATTAAATGGAAGTCTCAACAGACTAATTAGACTTAATACTTCTTTAATAAATCAAAAGTAAATTTTGGCCTGGACTATTCTTATGATTATTACCCAAACCTACAACATGAGATTTTAAAATAAGAATTACACATGCAACTTACCAGACCTTGAAAGTGTTATTTACGGCAATCTTGGGGATTTTTTTGGCTAAAATTAAATAGATGGTGGCGTTCCCCTTAGAAATGAAAATCATTCTGAACTCTGCAAGTCGTCCCAGGTAAACAAATCATGCAAACGCGCCTGGGAAGAACTGAAAGTCTTACAAATTAATTAGGACTATATGTAAAATTTATATAAACTTTCCAATAAAAGGCTTGTTCAAGCGGTGTGGAATGTTTTTCAGTGCAAACATTGTTTACTGATTTTATCTCCACAGACAGAACACTCCACAAAACAAATAAGTCTGTCCAAAAGCATTGACCTGTTGGATTCGTACGTCACAATGCATAAAATTGAAAATACAAGGGTTAAAGAAACATATGTTTAAAAGAACTTTCTAACATATGTAGTCAAGCACGTCGGAAGAAGATGCTCCTGTAACGAAATGCTTAACTTTTTGGGTAGATTTTCGAAACAAGTTTAGAAACATTCTTTTTATGAATGGGAGTGAGAAATGCTTTTCCCATAATATTTACTTCGGTCGCTTTCTTGAATTTAAAATGGCCGCCACATTTATACTTTATGAACAATATTGTACTGTGTGATAAAAATATTGAAATGCAATTAAACCTCCCTTTTTTGGGTCAGACAGTTGTTTATGAAGAGCAAAATGGTAAGTCATCTCTATCTTGTCTTTCAAGATAACCACCATGTTACGAATGGCGTAAAAAGAAGTTTTCTTACATAATAACCATAATATAAACATAAGTGAGTGAAAGAAATAGTTCATGCTTTACCTTAAATGATTGTAAAAAAGAATCGATATTTATTTCCAGTGCTGTAGTACTCGAGACCGGTCTCGCACTTGAGACCTGTCTCGAGTCACGATTTTAAGGACTCTGACTCGTGACTCTGACTCGGAAGGCTCGGACTCGGACTCGGTCAAGTACAGTCCGGACTCGTGACTTGGCTCCAAATTTCCCGAGACCCGTCTCGAGACCGGCAGAATTTGGGATTCAATTTTATGAAATTAAGCCATTGTCACATAGCATTTACATTTTCCTCTGCAGTTTCTCAGTACAACTCAACAAGGCATCTACGTGTTTGCAATATGTGTTTATTGTATATATGATATTCACAAAAATTATACATGGGGGGTTCTTAATTATTTTCGCTGGTGGCCCACATTAATAATCGGGAAGACGTCACAGGTCACAGGCAGACGCATACCCATGATTTTGCCTTTGGGCTTCATTCTGAAATGGCTTTCCACTTGAATGTGTGAAGTCCAGGGGCCCTGGATTCAGACGAAGTAAAGCAGAGCAGAATGGAATAAAAAGCCTGGCGTAGTCCTGGAAACTCTAGGGGTATTTACAAAATAGTGGACATAAACCTGGACACTTATCTCTCTGTAAATGACAGTGAATGCGCACTCAAATGATCATTACACCAGGGAGTTGTAACTCCCTGATATACGTATCGCAATTTGACCATTATTTTGCAATATCCTCAATCCAGACTGACAGAGCAGGTAACAAATAAGAACATGTCATAAATTCTATGTTAAAAAGTGTTTAGCTGGGGAGAATGTGGTTTGTCGTGACTTTATCTGAGCGGAGCGTCACTATTCGTGAGCTCATAAAGAATAATGTTTTGGTCAAACTGCCTCCTGTATTGCCTTTAATGACAGGTTATCAGGCTGTGTAAGTTATAGCTTGATACGTACCATATTCTTGACTCTGAAATATCATCGTTAGCAATCGTACAGTTCAAATAATAAAAGGCAAATAAGAGAAAATTTTTGGCCTACATATGTTTCTATCAAATGGCATATTGCCTCTTCAAATTTGGTAAGTTCATTTCAACTGGCCTGCCGCCTAACCATCCCCTCACCACCACTGCATTACTCATGTCAGAATAATGGCCCGTCGATTTGACTACAAAGTGAGCATGTGAGTGGGTGGGGGATTACTGATGATGGTATGGTTTGCACGGAGGTTGTAGCAGAGGGCTTGGTGAATGTAGGAGCTACAATTCGAGATGGGTCTGAATCCAGAGAATTCCAACTGTCCATGGGCGTCAGTCCTGGGGGGACGGGGGGACAAGTCCCCACATTTCGATGGGTGGGGGACACAATATCAAATGTCCCCCACATTTGCGTAAAAGAGTAGTGTCGTGGCTCTATTTGACTGGCTTTTTGAGTGGCATATAGCTTTGTTGGGCAATTGTTAAGTGTCTCGATGCAGATTCTGAATGTAGATTTCGTCAGGGAATCTTATTTAATGACAAAATTTCGGCGTGCTTCGCGCGCATGCGTCACGGTTTGCACTCCTTCTCATGACCATTAAAGAGGTAATTATACGTGGAACTATTCTGATCACAACACTTTCCGAAAACAGACATACATCTCCAAACATCTGTAGGGGCCTCGCATCAACATGGGACCATTCAATCAGTGGCATACGCAGAGGGGAGGGCCATTCGGCCATGCACACCCTCACTGATTCCAATTTTTTATAAGTTCCTAAAATACGTAAATTTTTTGACACAAATTTACTTAAAAAGTTAGCATAGTTGGCACCAGATTGCATGTGAGGACACCAATTTTTCACAGTTTTTCAAAGGGGATGGGGACACCCAATTGGGCCATGGCCCCCCTCCCTGATGGCTATTTATTTAGTTCTTAAAAATACCTAAATTTTTTAACACAAGTTTTACTTCAAAAGGTAGCATATTTGGCACCAGGTTGCATGTAAGGACACCTAATTTTTCAAAAAATTTCAAAGCGGAGGGGGACACCCCCCTCAGACCCCTCCCCAGGCCAGCTGTCACACAACTTACTGCAACCCCCCTCCCCTTGAGAGAAATCCTGGGTACGCCACTGCATTCAGTCTAATTTGTAGCATGATGTGGAAGGTTGAAAGTACGTTGCTGCCGTTAAACACTTTTCAAAAATTTTGCTAATCCTTCACACCTTTGCTAAACTACGATCAGCTCCAAAAATATCCCAAAGATAGCACCATTTTGCATCTAAGCAACCTTAAATTAACAAAAATTTCTCAAAGGGGAGGGCTACGCCCCCTCCTCTTTGACCCCTCCCCAGGATGACACCTTCATATAGTGACCAAGGAAGGATCCCCACTGCTGTATACAAAACGCAGAGTGCATAACAAAGAGCAATTTAAACGCCACTCAGTTGGAAAAAAACATCCAGCCGGTCGGAATTTGGGACCTTCACAACCCCAAATATATCACCCTAGCAACGGGCCTGGTCGGTTCCATGATCTCCGACAATGATCCACGCTACGAAGCGTCGTTTCAGCTATTTTGGGACATGTTGAGAATAACATCTTGAAGCAATTCCGTGGTCTCCGTGTATTTCACCTGGCAGATCATCTGTGATGGTCATGTTAACTTTGAAATGATAATTCTTATTAGAATAGGATAACGTCAGTCATCATAAGGGGGGGGGGGGAGGAAAGGGCCTATAGGAAGACGCCCCCTCTTTAAAACCAAAGGGACTGGTTTGTGGTCAAGTATGTCCCCCTTCCCCCCACATTTGAATACGGATTGACGCCCCTGCAACTGTCGAAGCCTATACCCGTCAATCAGGCCCGTAGCCAGAAAATTATTATTAAAAGGAGTGAAAACAGAAATTCCCCCCGTCCTTTCCCAAACACATACCCTCTTTTCCCCTAGTTCTATTGTTCCTTCATTATAGATCATCGCAAAGACTGCTCTTTTCATAGCAATAATTAGAAAGAAACTCTTTTAGTTTACTATGTAATAGGAATTCAAAGTAAACGTGTCCCGACAGCTGATCCAGTTTTGCTCTCGCTGAATACATACGGATTCTTCTATCTGTCCCTTCCAAAAATACCACGTAAAAACTTTTAGGTGTGCTTCGAACCCAGTGCAGCATTGTTATTTTCCCTTCACTTTGGTTGCACCAGGGCGGTGTTCCCTGGCTGCACACAGACCCATGGGGCACCCAGGGTTTGACAAAAGGGGATGGGGCTAACTCCGTGAAGGCAAAAGTTTGAACCTACGAACGTCAAATCTACGAACCTTCGATAGAGGGGAGGGGTTCAGGGAAAGTTTTGTAATTTAACACACGGGTATTTCCTTGCACCTGGCAATCAAATGCAAATGCAAAAGCAAAAATCTTTTCTGTGCATCACCAGTGTTTTCAAGTGCAACCACTGCAATTTCGGAATAGGCTTACCAGTCACAAGTCTTATTATCATATACCGGTAATGTGGTCAAACACAGGATTCTGGGGAATTTTGCTGAAATCAAACACTGTTAGATGCAATTTCTTGGCATATTTCTTGCCGAAAAAATGCCCAAACTGAGAGAAATGCATAAGGCTTGAACAATGTATCAACTTAAACAAAATCGCATCAAAATAGTAAGGAAACAAGGTAGTACAATATTTGAACTTTTATTGACTCGTTTGACTGAAAATCTTGATTTACACCTGACCATTTTTGGCAAAAAACCTCACATCAAAGTACGTCTTAACAATAACCTTTGTTTCAACATTACTTGGATATGAAAGGAGCAGATCACCAGCAAGAGGGTTGAATCAACAGTGGCTAAAAAATAGGAACGACGATACCTGTCAATCAAATTTTAATACCTGAAAGGGATTAAATCATCTTCAAGTAACTATCATCTGGCGATTTGGTTTTTGTGTTTCCTTTCTTACACCTTCCTGCTTGCACTGGGCACACGAAGTGCGGGCCGAACTGCAGGCCTACATTTTGCATATTTTACAACTTTGTGCTATTGGACTAAAGAAGTGCTCATACACAAAGTAAGAAATGACATGTTCCTCTACTTTGCTTTATCCATATTCTTTGTTGTTTCTGAGGAATAAAAGGCTTTACAACTTGCCGCATATCCTGTTACAATCTGCCCCTACACCGGGTTTGATTGCAAACTCACTCTCGTAAATTTGTGTTAGGTGTTTTCTGTGATCTTTTGAGATGAAGTCATGATGTTATTGCCCATTGTTATTACAGGACACGTCTATTTTGAGTTAAGTATGGATCTCGGATAAAATATCCTCAAACAAATCCAAAAAAGTGTTTCAACATGCTCCAATCTCCTTTACGAGTTTAAAATACATTTTGTACGGAATTGCGCATTATACTGCAGTGTCACCACCTACCATTTTGGAACGGGCTAGTTATCAATAACCATGTATCCAGGCTGTATTCAAGTCCATCCTACCCGATTCCGAACTAATTCCGAGCCCAGTAGCCTACAATCCTTCCAATTCCGGAGTCCGGCCATTTGACAATTAAGTATATCATACAAATGATTTTTATACTTCTTTTCAAATGCAGTAAGTTAAAAAGGTCATATTAGGAGTCATAGTTTGGCCCACTTTGTAATGTAGTTGACTGTGTGTGACCATTCTTGTATTATATTGTGTACAAATAAAAATTAAGCCTTAAAGTGATGCCGTGACTTTGCAAAAAGGGAAAAACATTAAAAAATCGAGTTTAAAATCTTAGTCATTCGCTTGAGTGGCCCCTATGAACAGTAAGGGAGAAAAAATATGGCCTGTTGTGTGAATTCCGGCATCAGCCCTGAAATTTTCGTAAAATTAACGACTAAACTCAAGGAAATAAAAAATGTGCTGCTCACAAACACTATTCAGTCTCCTAACCAAAGACACTACAGCGCCGTTAGGCGCAAGACCGGTTACTCTGCCTCTAAAACCGTAGTACGTCATGGGGCGAAGTATCCGCCATTTTAGTAAGCAAACGCCGGGACGTTGATATGTACGTAACGTACTGAGACAGTGTGTACGAGTAAGTCATAGACGACTGATTGGTTAAGTTGTTCAAAATTGCAAAAAATGAAAGTAAAATAAGTCACCTAAATATAATGAAAAACATAAGCTATTGTTGACGAAAGTTTAACCGCAATGTCATAGAGTTGATGCTAAACATTGTTTGTTTGGTACGTTGATAACTAATCAAAGGGAGACCACTCCAAAACTACCGAACGGATTCACGTGCGGTTTTCAGCTACTGGTAGTGGAAATTTGCTCCATAATAGGAGCAGGCCATGGGCCAGAGGCACCTCACGGGCACCCTTACCCCACACAAATCTTTGACCCAATATTTTTTGAAAACTTAGGGTACCCTGAACACGAAATCAAGAAGTAACAGCAAACACTTTCGGTTTCACTCATTCAAAATGGCTCCCAAAAATGGCGGCAAAAATTAAAATTTTGTATTAGATAATAATAAAGTAAATATTCCTAAAAAATATTTTTCAGGCATCGAATGTTAAAACTTGGTCATATTTTTATGACAAAAATTCCAAAATTAATTTTTGAGACTGTTTTGGTGAGGTTTCGGTTAACCACGATGGCAGAAAAACCAAATGGCCGCCAAACTGAATGAAAAATTTTCAATAATTGTGCAAACACATTGCAAATTTCTACAGTCCTCAATCATAATGATGTAAATTAATATTTTAAAATTATGCTTGAACTTTAAAATCCTTGACACAAAAGTAATTGCCAACCAATATGGCGGAAACGCACCCGGGGTAAAAAACAATACAGTAAAAATAACCCACAAAAAATAAGAAAATTAAAAAAGTGCAACAAAATCTCAGAAAATAATCATTAAAAATATATTTCCATTAAAAACCCCAACTATCTTTATAGCAGATTGTACATAAAATTCAAAGCATGATTTGTGACACTTTATGCAGGACCCCGTGTTAACCAAGATGGTGGAAACAACAAAATGGCCTCCAATAGAACAATCAAAATGTATAAAAGTAATATGAGAAATAATCATTAAAAATACTTTTGATACAGTTGCCCTTAATATCTGGCTAGATTTTACTACAAATAATTCTTAAATTATTTTTCAAAATATATTTTGGGGAATTTAGGTCAACCAAGATGGCGGAAAAGCAAAATGGCGGCCAAAAATAATTATGCCTATATAACACAATAATAGTAAAAATATTCATGAAAAATACTTTTGAACACAGGAAAAGTTAACCTGTGTCCACTTCCTGTTGTAAATATGCAAAAAGTTTTTCTGGACATTTATTTAGGATCTGAGTCAACCAAGATGGCGGATATAGCAAAATGACCCCTAATGTTAAAATTTCTATATATCACAATAATAGGGGAAATCATCCCTAAAATTATACTTGTGACAGTTGCTGTTCATATTTGGCCATATTTTGTGCCAAATAATTTGAACGTATTTTTCAAAACACTTTCTTTACATTTATGCTACATTGTTACCATACCATAGGCGGCCTTTTTGCATTTTCCGCCATCTTGGTTGACCTGAATTCCAACAAAAATGTTCTAAAATATATTTAATTATTTGGCATGAGCCATGACCATATTTTAAGAGTTGGTGTGTCCAACATATTTTTCATGAATATTTTTCATAGTATTTCAATATATTATAATAATTACATGGACAACCATTTCAGAATTTCCGCCATCTTGGTTAACCTGCATCTCACCTAAACAGTCTCAAAAATTAATTTTGGAATTTTTGTCATAAAATATGACCAAATTTTAACAGTCGATTCCTCAAAAATATTTTTAGGAATATTTAGTTTTAATATATTTTAATACAAAATATTCATAAGTTTTGCCACCATTTTGTTTTTGTTAGTAATTTTGAATAAAAGGGACCCAAAATATTTACTGTTACCACTTGATTCTGCGTTCAGGGGACCCTAAGGTTTCCAAAAAAATATTAGGTCGAAGATTTGCGGGTTGGGGTGCCTTGAGGTGCCTCTGGCCCATGGCCTATAATATATGTAGTTTTCATTTAGTGTTGGACTATTCTTTGAACTAGTATTTAAAAGAAAAGTCTAACACTAAATGAAAGTACCAAACCCAACAGTGAAACTCCCATTGACGTTGCATCGTTGGTTATCGAGATATTGATTTTATGAACGTCAGGTCAATGCATTTACAACACGCTCCGTTTTTTCGCGTTCCATACGATGCATCAAAGCTGCTTACTAAAATCGCGGACGCTTTGCTCCATTGCATACTACAAAAATTTGTGTGCACTTTCGTGTGAGTAACCGGTCATGCGCCTTACGGCGCTATACTGTCTTTGCTCCTAACGAACATCTGTTGAGCAGACCAATGAGAACGAAGTACTGATGCATATTCACTAGGTGTAAACAGCTGATCGACTTAGCTGCTAGTCTTAGCACAACAACACAAGTGAACAAGACTGACTGAATGTGTGGATCTTGAAGAAGTAACGTTGATATTGCAATATACACCGTACAAGGTAATACCACAAGGCTAAACTATCCCGTTTTACTGTAGTAGCCTAACTTTAGGCTACTGGCGAGTGGTACCTCAGTAAATTAAGCCTAACTTGCGCTAACATTAGTACTACTAGTAGCGAGAGACGATGCTCTGCCTTTTATTTGCACTTACCATCGTGTTTGACGTTCAATTCTGAAACAGTTTTGGCGACAAAAGAGATAGTAGGCTTATTAGTGGTGCAACTTTCGCTGTAAACCTGTAACGTTCAGATTCAAATCAGCACTATAACGCGTACCAATGAGTGAAAGACAGTAGCCTGTAACTGTTGATTCTAAATTAGAGCCGAAAGCTATATTGAGCGTACAAGTAACGTTAGTTGTATTATCAAGCGATTATGCAAGAAGGTCATTCCCCGGCCGTGAGCGAACAGCTGTACCGTGGAGCTAGCCTGGGTTGAGTGGTATAGTACGTTTTTTAACGTGGTGACACCTCAATAATATTGCATATTCAACATCAGGTTCGTTGCATAGGAGTGGTCTAACGCTATAATGAGGACCGTTTTTTGAAAAAGGCCTTCAAAATTTTTCTGATTTTATGCTGTTTAGGTTACTTCCCGAGACTATCACTATCATTTTGAGCTTTCAAATTGTATTCTTCAACTCTGTATAGCACTCGTGGCATTTTGAAGGATAAAGAAAGACATAACAAGAAGCAAAATCTTATGTTTTTCACTTTTTGCAAACTCACGGCATCACTTTAAGTGACATTTATGTAAATTTCATTTTGCGGACTGGTCTGGATTCGCTTCCGAGACCATCTGCAGCCTTTTGTGGGCCAATTCTGAATCCAGTCAAAAACGGACTCGAGTTCGAAATTGAGTCCAAGTACAGACTCTGGCGTTAAAGCCCTGCATGTATTCTTTTAAAATGGGCAACACAAGGAGTCTGGGATGATTCCCTCAGGAAATATTGAAATCATTCACTGAAGTAGATGCTATTTCCTAGCATCTCACAATTAAGATAAGTATACATAAACTTCTAGTGCAGCTTTGGGATAGTCTCAAAAATATATTGTGCTGCCGAAAAGGGGGAGGCTTGACGATATTGTGGGAGTGGCAACAGGGACCCGTCAAGATCTAGAATCTTTCATTCAATTTGTAGGATCTTTCAGTCCATTTTTGAAATTCACACATTGTATTTCTGACACTTCAGTGGTTTTCCTCGACCTTCAATTGTCAATTTGCGACCGTAAAATCAAGTCAAACCTACATTTTAAACCCACCGATTCTCATAACTACCTTTTGTACCCATCCAACCATCCCAAATCCTATACGAAATCCATCCCGTACTCACAACTTTTAAGGGCCAGAAAGATTTGCTCAGAAGATTCTGATTTTTCAGCCGCTTCAAAAAATATACTGTCATTCTTTGAGAAGCGTCAGTATCCCACCAAAATCCTTGCCGGTGCTCTACATAGAATCCAAGAAATCAACAGAGCGGAGGCTTTGAGTAAGAAGTCTAACACGTCTACTAATCTACGCATTCCTTTGGTAATTTCCCATCACCCATCGGTACGCCCCATCATTCGTGCCATTTACAGGAATATAGAGACTCTTCGAAAAGACCCTTCAACCCGTGACCTTTTCCCCGAACCCCCCATTACGGCCTTCAGAGTTGAAAAGAACATTTCCAAGCACTTAGTTCGGGCTTCCCATCCACAACAACCAACCGACAACACCCCAGGTACATTTCCCTGTGGTCGTAGCAGGTGCAACACATGCCCAGTGGTTGGCAAGAACACACTCATTATTATTTTGGGTTCTAACGGCAACAGATTTAGTGTGAACCGACACTTTACCTGCACTTCCACAAACTTGGTTTACATTTTAGTTTGTGGACGTTGCAATTGCCTGTACGTGGGAGAGACCAAACGTCGCCTGGCTGACCGAATCACTGAACACCTCAGGTCCACCAAACAAAACCTTCAAGGTTATCCGGTCGCCACACATTTCAACCCCCATCACCGTGCTCAATTAAAGACTTGGCCGTTACCGCAGCCTTTAATGGGCAGAGGTTCTGACCGTGATCGTCAGACCGCCGAAAACCGGCTTATCATGAAATTCGGGACCCTTTCCCCACACGGTCTTAACATTAGAATGGACTTTTTTTAACCTTTTCCCCTTTTCATCACTTTTTACCAGTTTTTTCAGCCTTCTTTCGCTTTTTTACACCGTGTTCGTTCTGTGCGACCGGTTTGTTCGTGCCTTTCTTCAATGTGTTTCTTCTCTATTTCTACTTCTTTGTTGTTCAGTTGCATTTCTTTGCCACCTGATGAAGAGTCTTCACTCGAAACGTCGTGGAATTTTCCGCAAACTTTTAGCACTTTTTACAACCTTTATCGACCTATATATATATATATATATATATATATATATATATATATATATATATATATTTATATATATATATATATATATATATATATATATATATATATATATATATGTATATATATTTATATATATATATATGACGTTCATCCGGCCTCTGCAACCTCTGAATGGATGAGAAGCTTAAAATCCTGCTTTCTTTACCAACAAAAACTTAATAAAAGAACCGAATTTATCTCCACTTGCCGTCACAGTTCAAAGCCTCAGGATAGATCCAAAAAGAAATTTTAAGAACAGTAGCAGTACACTTTGCCTGAGGATCGCCGTACCATTCGCACGTACGTGAAACACTCTGTAGAAAAATAGTATGTAATTCGTGTAGTACAATCTGTATGTATCATATAAGCTCTGTTTTTCTAACATTGAGCACTCTATTCGGACAGCGTACCTCTGTTTCGATATATATATATATATAATATATATATATATATATATATATATATATATATATATATATATATATATATATATATATGGTTGTTCTCTTGTATATGTTTCTATCGGTAGCCTGCAGTCGGCGGGGTTCGAGCACAATTGCCAAGCTTTATACTCCATGCCTGATGACCCTTATTAGGACTATAATGCACGGAGTTATTCTAGTGAAAGCTGTTTTCCGAAAGAGGGGTATAGTTCTAACCTCTCGCTTGAATCCGTCAAGCTGTGATTATGTGACAATCTGATATTAGGAGCAACATCTGTAGTGTGATGTAGGCCTACATGATTTGAAAGTATATAACTCATTAGAAAAGCTTCTTTAAAGTCATTAAGCGCATTTACAGAGAATATGCCTCATGAAACATACTTATTAATCCTTTACCTCATTTGTTTTACCTTTACTCCTTTTTCGGTCATTCCCCATTGGAAGCTGTTCATTTGAACTCTCGTTCAAAATTAGGCTTAGTTTTCGTAAAGTGCTTGGTCATTCCTCATGTAGTGCCATCTGGATGTCAGCCAGAGGAGTCACAAGCGTCCCCATTTTGTAATTACCCCAGAGCTTCCAGGAGGCCCAATGCCAGTCATGGTACCATCATTGGAGGTGCCATGCCAAAATGTCTTTAAATAACAATAATAACATGTAATCAGTTCCCAGCATTGCCAAAGATAGCTCCATTTAGCATAAAGACCACCTTACATAAACAAGAATTTCTCAAGGGGAGGAGTTCCCCTTCCACTTAGACACCAAACCTTTTCCTTACACCAAAGAAAAATTTGAAAAATTCACTAAAGTATGAAATATTATCAACATATAATCAGTCTTAAACTTTACCAAAGATAGCACTATTTTGTATCTAAGCTACCTTGACGAAAAAAAAATTTCTCCAGTGGTCCCCTCCTGTTAGACCCCTCCCCGGGACGGCACCTCCGCACTAGGTGACAATGGAAAGGTCAACCCAGGGTTCAAAGTATCGTTGATGCGCATATGTACACGTCCAACAACTTTCTGATTTTATCGGGGGTGTGATTACGACATCATCTTTCCCAATCATCAAATCCTAAATTCGCCACTGGGGATATAACTGAAAAGTTGCTGATTGTTTTTGAATGGGACATTACTACAGTCGTTTTAATGTCTATGATGTACGTTGTAGATAGTCACCAAATTGAACAATTTCATGTAAAGTTTTCGCAAATTTACTGTGTCGGGAGTAGGGAAACCCTGGAGGAAACCCTCCCCCATCGCCGCTTCTCGGCTCTCTCGTTTTCGGCACTCGGTGGATCCCCTTTTTTTAAAATTCTGCATCCACCCCTGGTTACCCTATCCCCTTTAAGCCAATCCGCCCGACATATGGTTCATCTATTTTGCCCCTCAAGATAAATTGGTTGATTATAGGCTATCCCTATAAAAAAAATTCCAACGCAATTTGCGCGTTATGCAACTCTGCAGGGTAGATTTTCCGACAAAAACGAAATCAGCACTAAGCTTTGAATATCAAGATTGTCTATTGTGCAAAATATATGCTATGACAGGCGGGTTATGACGTCAAACAGATATAAGGTCTTGCTTGGTCAATGTTCTGTATACGGTGACCAAGCACGTTAAATTATTTATCCCCTTGTCGGACAAATTCTGGAGCTACGCGTGCGACAGCCGCCCACCTCGACAACGTTGCTTCCACAGGGTCGAACTTGTCATTAAAAATGTACGTTCCTCCCCTTTTGAAAACTGGATCTGCGTCTGCCTACGCTTCTTTACCCATTACAAGAGTAAGTTTCGGAAAGTGCGCAGAATCATTTCCTGGTAGGCTCTCAGTGTTTTAGAAAAGTAGGATTGACAATGTAGACCTTATGCATTGACGTCACGCGACGTCATTTTGGCGGGTAAATAGACCTTATGCGATGACATCACACTGGCGTCATTTTGGAGGAAACCAGTGAAGCACACGTGCACTCACGGCGTAGATTTCGTGTAGTAGACTTACGAGCGTGTCCCCCAGTGCACAAATCAGTTGTCTGCATTGTTGGTGTAACTTGCAATGATGCGCCATTTTCGTCCAAACGAGGGAGCACTTTCTGCTAGTTGACATAATATGCATAAGGTCTATAATGAAGCACACTGCACGCACGAGGTAGACGAGGTAGACTTCGCATGCGCGCGTAGTAAACTCATGCGCGTATCCGACCGGTCCACAAATCAGCTGTCTGAATTTATAGACAGCGGGCCATACCCAAATATGTGCTTTCGTTTTCAAATTTTGTGACGCACATCTGAGGGACTGAATGAAAATTACCCAGAAGGGTTATTTTTAACCTTGTGAACATAACACCGATCTACCACAAGCGAAAGAGTTGGCTTACGAAGAGTGAATTGGTCACAATTCATTACACGCACTAGTTCCACGAATCTTCTAATAACACGTACAGCTGTATGTAGACTAATACGTACAGTGCCACAGTACAGTAGTCAGTGTAATTCGAATGCAAAATTGGTATATCTAAACAATTAAAAACTTTTATGACAATTTGAAAAACGAAGATAATTTAGCATAAGCCCTTTGAACTGGTTCTTCAGTGGTTGGCGTAAATCCTATCCAAAGCTTTAAAGACAGATCTTCATCACCCCAAGTATGACTTTTAGTTGGGGGTAAGCAAAAGTCTCAATTGGTGACTACTCTTTGATTGACATCAGAGTTACAAAATTCAAAAGATGCAGAGCAGCTCATATTACACAGCATGCACAGAGAATGTTTTGATTACGCATGGGGTCTTTTATGCTCACCAGGATGTGACCTTGAGCAGTGAACTGTGTGTGTCTACACAAGGAGAAGCAGTAAAGACAATTATGGGCGGGGCTTACCACCAAGTAAAAGTCATACTTGGGGTGATGCAAATTCCTCTTTAAGGAAACTCTGTAGGGTTACCGTACGGTAGCCGAGCTCCAAACCAATGCAGTTTTCTTGAAGACGATACTGTCAAAGAACGGCCAGCAACCTTCATATTAATAGCAACCATCACTGTTAGCAAGCAAAACTTAAGCAGAAAAGTTAAGGGGGCGAACCTGTTCCGGAAATTAGTGGACATCCAGTAGAAAAGATTCGGACGTAGGCGTTCTAACCCCCCCCCCCCCCGGCTCCCACAATAAGTCCTACTATCTCATCACCCATCAGATCAGAGTTTCTCCTCGTCTCTGTTAATTGCCGCTGTGTCTCTTGTCTCATTTACTTTTTTATCTTAGTATGATGGCTAAACGACGTTTTACGAGGCCCACCTCTGTTACTTACCGCGACCCAAACATCCTATCCCATTTCAAGAATAAAACACGGCATACGCGTTCAACCTGTAATCAGGCCTTATTACAAAATAAACTTTATACCTGTCTCAAATTTATCAAGAACCTTTCGGCTCGAACCCTGTTAGATCCAGAGATCTTCTCATGGGGAAAGGTTTGGGATTTATATTCACGTCCGGCCCGAGGCCTAAAAGATATTCTCTGCCACAAGCTATTAACCAGCCTGACCCGGCCGTAAAATGTCGAGAAGTAAATATTTAATGAATGATAAATCCTCCAAACCATGCCATTAGTTCCGTATATCATCTACCTGGAAACCGAAAGTCACCCCATGCACTGCATAAGCGGACTACCTACAAATATAACACCAAGGCCTCCGGCCCCCGTTGAATTTCCGATTCACGTAGACGAATCTAATATATCTAATCCCGAGCACTCTACCATCATTACGCAATGAGCGTAATGATTATCATAAGAAAGTCTGATAAACCAAGAGGTGTTGCAATTATTAATAAAAGTCTGATTAAGGCAGAGGCGTTGCAATTATTGATAAAAGTGACTACAAAAAGGAAGCACTCAGGCAATATATCGGGCCCACAGTACCAACAACTTACATCGGACATCACCATGGAAACCATCTCCATGGTCAAATCTCTCAGGTTTAACCTCTTCCCAAATTAAGAAATCTCCGAGGACATATTATTTTTTGTTTTACCTTAATCCTAGTAACCACAGTAGGCCTATCCGTACACCTACAGCTCTCGTCCCCTGTGGGCTGGGGGTTGTAGAATATGCCCACGGTATTTCCCGCCTGTCGTAAGAGGCGACTAAAGGGAAGGACCTGAACCGTATTTAAATTTGTTGACACCATATAACACATTCGTGTCGGTGTGTCGTTAAATCTCATCTAACTAACTAACTAACCTATAGCTCTCTTCTATATGTTACTCAAAGTCCATAAAAAGCCACCCGAGGGCTCCGCCTTTATCGAGAGACCCATAATCTCTGGCTGTGTGGGACCTACTCAGCAAATATCGAAATTTTTAGATTTCTTCCTCCTTCCTCTGGTTCAAAGACAACCAACGTACGTGAAGGATACGAATCAGATCCTTGATTTAATTAAAAATCTAAAATAACCAAATGGCAGCATTTTACTGATTACTTTAGATATAGTCGGAATGTACACCACCATTTATTCCTGATGTTCAAGCATGCACCGATGTCTACGCATCATCTGACAACGGCTTATACTCATTACCTGTCCTAAGGTATCAACTGAATCTTTCCAACAGATTCTAAAGACCATTATAAAACGCAATTGTTTTAAATTCGATACAAACTACTGTACTTACAAACATGGGCGTACGCAGAAAAAATTCAGGGGAATGCAATTTTTTTTTATGGGGGCAAAACTTTTTTCATTGGAAATATTTTACTCCCAGAAAAGAGTTTAAATGCTACTTCACACAGTGTTGGCAAAGGCGTAGGGAGGAATTTGTCGGGGGGGGGGGGGCGTTGTCGGAGGGGCGAAGCCCATAGACAGACTCTCAGCACTCCCCGCCACCATGGGTTGGCGCGGAGCGCAAGAAAATTTTGGCCCAAAATGCTTCCCAAATCGCTGGAAATGGCACTTCCAAGGCCTATTTACTGCATATAAAAGGGGAAACACTAGCAATATCGTAAATATAAACTTTAAAAATACCAAAAAATAATGCTGGGGGGGGGGGGGGGGGGAACCTGAGTGTTGATATCATTATTCAATTTCTGTTTTCGGAGTAGAAATCCACACTGAGTGAACTGTTAAGAAATGTTGATGTTATTCCTTTTTTCTTTATTTTTTCTTTTTTTTTCCGGTTTTTGATTTTCCAGGGGGGCAAGTGCCCCCTTGTCCCCCTCCGGACGCCCATGCTTACAAACAGTAGATGTAGCAATGGCAGAGTTGTAAGGAGTCACTCAACTTTTTGCAGTCGAGTTGAGTCATTTACTACTTTCAATGTGACTTGAGTCGAGTCAGACTCGAGTCATTGTACAATATCTGTGAGGAAAATTATGATACAATCGCTCGACACTGTAAAAAATAATTAACACTTTTTGTAACAGATAATAAACGCGTCTTGGCGTTTATGTAACAGAAAAAAACAATAAAATACATAAGCAAATTAAACGTCTAAAACGTCAACTTTAACTCATTGACGCCACTTTAACGCCATCTCGTAAACACGTTTATGCGTTTATTTAATGACTACTTTAAACATCACGTTGTTTTTAATAAAGAAAAATTAACGTAAATGTAAAACATATAAACGTGTTTGCGGAGTTCCCTTTAATTGACGTCATTATCTTTATCATGTGTTAATATTCGTTCAGTCATTTACTTTACTTATCCATTTTGTTGTTCGTTTTCTAATTCTTAAAGCCATAATGTGTTAAAAAATGAAGACGTCTCTTTTTACAGTGGAGTCATTTCCCTTTTAAAAAGTAGTGATTCGAGCCATGACTCGTTACAACACTGAGCAATTGGGCTCTGAATCCTTGTCCCAGACTGAGGGAGATTTGTCGAACCCTGGACTTGCGCCCATCTCTGAAACTGTGTGTCATTTAGCATTCTGAAATCTATATCTGCCTATAAATTAACCTTATCTCAAAAGTCATCATATCCTACTGGTACCGGTATATTAGGCTATACTATATAGCCATTTAGTGGAGAAAAGTGAACATTTTAAGAAAGTATACAAATTACAAAAGTGTTGTCTTCTAAATCAATGATTCTCTAACTTTTTTAGACTACCTCCCCCTTCCACCATTTTGAACTGTCTCAATGTCTCCGCCTCTAGAATATTATCCAAACGCGGAAGAAATCAGTGGATCTAGGGGGTGGAGTTGTTAAGTAATTATTTCTAATACCATTTTTGGATAATTCTGGGACACAAGTTTATTTGGGATACCGAGACTAAGAGGGAGAGGGTGGGGTTGGAGGGAGAAAGAAGCCGAGGGGAAGAGCCAGCGGAGGGGAACACGGACCGATCTTGGATGCCTCATTGTGCACTCGCAGCAGTTATGTGTCGTAATTGCCAGGGACCCCAAAATCAGCCTAGTGCCAACGCCCCTATTCTCCGTGTTTTCTGTGGCGCCAGTGCCGGATTGACCCCATGGCAGAACCGGCATATGCCGGGGGCTCCGCGCTTTTGGGGCCCCCGCAGGAATTGAGACCCACATTATTTTGATTTACTGGTTGTCGGGCTTACGTTTTCATGTGTGTGCACTTTTGCCATGCGTTAACACTATCTGGCATATAATGTATAATAACTGCCATGTATCACTGTATAATGTGTAAAAGCAACTATTAGTTATTAGCGGTTAAAAGCTAAAATTTAATCTTTTGAGTGTTATTAATTTTATGTAAGCGGGTGGGGGAGGGGGAAGGAGGTTAAACTTGTAAAAGGGGCCCGCCATTGAAAGCTAATCCGGCCCTGTGTGGCGCCCACCTGAGTGACTTCCCAAAGCCCCCGGGGAGGAAGGGATCACTTTGAGAACCACTGTTCTAAATACTAGGCTATCAGAAAAGGTCACACTATTGAATTTTCTGCTTTGTATCTGAATGTAAAGTGTGCCAGGCTCATAGGCCCTCAGAGGTTACCGGTACTGTTAAGTAGCCTACTTTTCGAGTAAATATTTTTGGCGTTTTCCTGCACAGAATAAGTTTACGCCATATGATTTCCACACGGAACCTGAATGTAGTTATCTGTTGATGGAACTGAACCATCAAGCAGAACTCGCAAGTTCCGTACCACCAGGACAGATTCGAAGATTATTCATAGCTATTTGATGGAAAATCACATAGTTTTAAATTTATCGCAGCACTGTACTAATTCACTTCCTTTTCGTTTTAAAAGTCTCCTTCCCATACAAAGGCCAGGAGTTAGGTTTAGGTCAGTACTTAGAAGTTGACCCCTTAGTTACTATAAATACGGCAGTAGGCTACATGCCAAGTATTGCTAGGCCTGAACTAATACTGGGAATCAACACGCCTCAACTGCCTATAGTACCTATTGTACGAAATAAATCATGCTAGCATTCAGTGGTTCCATCGGCGTACTTTCAAACCTCTCGACTCTTTGCTTTCAGTGAACCTTCCATAGCAAAATGAGTGATATCTGATGTTCTTTGGAACTTTTCGAACTGGGGAATGTGTGTGTGTGTGAGGGGGGATCAGTGGCGTGTGCAGGATTTCGGAGGGGGGCACAACCTGTGATTCCCCCGACTGACATGGAGTGTCACAAGTGCCACGAAGGTGCACCACGAGCGCGAAGCGCGAGTTTGAACGTGTGGGGTTCAGGGGCCCGCGCCAGGGCCCCTCGAGGGGTCCAGGGGCATAGCCCCGGTGGGGGTCCGGGGGCGATGCCCCCGGAAGCTCCTGCAATATAAGGTAATAAGACTGCCGTAATTTGGTTCTAGAGGCCGTATTGATCAGGTTTCGTTTGTTTCAGATTTTGTGAAATTCGATGCCAATGGCGGAGAGTTAAGGTTATCCTCTATGCGTTGTAAGCTGCAGTGTGCAGTATGTGTTACAAAAATTGACAGGACTGTACGTTTAAAATCACCAGACCAGTCAAGAAGGCTGCTTGAGATGATTGCAAAAGTTAACAGATATAGTTGTACCATTACAGATGGTTTAAGTAATTAGGAAGGAAACTAAATGATAGTAGGCCTACCTGCACCATAGGCCAGGTATTCATATTGATAGCATCCTGTCTGATTATTTACTATAGGGCGATTGGAAGAGCTCTACCTTTTGGTAAACTACCAAATAATGAAAACATTCTCTCCTAATCTCACTCTGTAGGCTACTTCTAAGTTTTGAGCGCCAGGGACGGCGCCAGGATTTGCCCAACGGGTGGAGGCCGCGACCTGAAGCCCCGATGCCGTCATCGGGATGGTGAGGAGGGATCTGAAGAAAACCTGTGTACTAAACCATACCATTGTGGGGCATATATTTCATAAAATGTGTATACACTAGAGGAACGTAGTTTCAGTGCTGATTTAATGTTTTCCGCAGAGTCTAAAGAGTAAAATTGCAAAGCGTGGGAAGCGCGCGAAATTTTTTTGGGTTATCCTACACTAAAAAGAATCGGAACTTAAGTTAAAAGCTAATAAAGGTCAATTATCCTGGCAGTTGGTCCCTGTCGGGCATAACTTACGTTGTACTTCTGTCTTCATGTCACTATAGCCTTACCGCACAACAGACCAAGAGAACATTGACTTGGCTAAATGAGGTGAAATTCCCAACATTTACATAAATTCATGTATTCTACTTCAGTTACTTGAAAAGGTGGAAATGGTTTGCACTATATTTAGCTATAAGTAACAGAACTGAGGAAAAGTGGGCAAAGCGTACCGAAAATCTTGGGTTTCATTGCAGAAATGACCCTTTGAAAGCCAAAATAAGTAAACCGATCATGGATGGCGACAGAATTTTCCCGACAGAGGGCTCGGCCATGCCAGCAACCCCAAGCTTCGACAGCCCCTCTGTCGAAGAGGTGGTGGCAAGGGGATATGACTTAATATCCCATGCCATTCCAGGGCATATTTTGCATAATATCACTTTAATACTTCATGAGCCGAGTTGCGCACTTTATATAGTGTTCTTTCGAATTTGAAACTTGAGTTTGCAAAGCGCACGAAAATTTTTGGTGGGCTTACACAAAAAAGATAATGTGATCATTACGAACATAAAGGAAAAAAAAAGAAAAACTGTAGGTTCTAGAACATATCTTGGATAGCGTACATTTTATCGAAACACCTGGACTACCCTATGAAATAGCCAAACTTTGGTCCGTGAGTCGCTCACAAACTGACCTTACCGCATGATACACACAAAAGAACAGAAACTAGGCTTAGCGACATGGGATAGAATTTTCGACCTCCACATAAACAGTGTACTCTACCGACATGTTTCGTGGTAAGGTTGGCAGGACCTGTACTATCTAGCAATGTGGAATGGAACTACTGAGGATCCTGGAGTGACTGTACAGCGCGCGTAGCGCGCCGAAAATTTTGGGTTCTTATTAGAGAAATTGTCCTCTCTCACGCGCCGTCAGGGACTGCATACTCTATTGTATCGATTAAGACTCCCCAATGGGGGCCCCTGCCCCCACCTGGCGCCATCCCTGTTCAGTGTTCAGTGTGTTTCTTCAATCTTTTTCTCTTCCGGCCCTAACCCTTAAATCCCCCGACTGACTTCGGAGGGGGGCCTGTGCCCCCGCCCCCCCTTTGAACACGCCACTGGGGGGGTGGATCAGAGCTGGGCTGTGCACACAAACCTAAGTTCATGCTGATGCTTAACAAGGACCTAACTCGCATGCTAAATCGTGCAGTTCATCTCCCGGGAATAGCCATTTCTCGACTCACAACAAGAATCGCTCCCACGAGTTGGGATTGAAGGGTATTATTACTCTTTTTTTCAGAAGTCGGAGTGATGCAGATTATACAATTTAGGGCGCAATCACTTCCAGCTGGTTTTTCTTCTTCTCATTGTTTACGTTACACTCATAACCGATGTAGCAGAGATATATACTGTTACTCGTTCGCGTCACCTGCACTTAGTGCTTCCACATTTAGTTACCTAATTTTAATCTCACGCACCAAAAATCTCACCACATTTTGTTAAATGTTTCTTTTACTCCTGTTATGAATATTTTACGTCCATAATTGTATATAAACACGTAATTATAAACAAAGTGCTGCTGGAAGACGCTGCAGCCGCAGTATGTTATTATGTGAGGAAAAAGTGCCTTAAAAATGGAAGTGTTGGGTCTACCTCATTTTCGCCAAGTTTCGGATTTTAAGGATTATTTTTATTTTTTTAGTTCCATAGGCCAAATGGATCGCTTGTGGTAGTTGCATGGGTAATCACTTTATCTTTTTACATGAATCTGTATTTTTTTTTCAATTAGTCCCTCCGAGGTGCGTCACGAAGTAACACGAAAGAGCATGACAGATCACGGTCTATTATTGGTGTTAGTTGCAATGATACCCACTTGCCTCTACCTAGGGCGAACTTTATGTTCGGTGACGTCTGTGACGGCAAAGGTCTATTAATCTATGTAAATGAAAAGGGCTGAGTCGCGTGATTATAAAAGGTTACGTGCATGGCAAAGAACCGATGATATTCTTCTGTAAGTGTATAGAGTGAGTGCTAAAGTCCATGTTTGTTTTGCATTCATTTTATCAATTTTATGAGAGGTTATATTATACACACATAACATGTTCTTAGGATAAACGCGTACATGGTATATTCCCTTCTTAAAACACGGTCAGCACGACGTAAACAGGCAAAAATTTTCGTCAGTTTACAAGCTGATTCTTTTGTTCCACTGTTCACGTGGTGCAAACGTTAAACTTCCATCGTGTCGTGTCCCAGGCCGGGTGAGTTGATACATTTCAACGCTAAATTAAGGCTATGTGTACTAGTCAACATCAATCATTACGAAACGAAAACTGGAGGAATTAAATGTTAGGCCTATTAGCAGTTCCATGCATGGTGGGATCAGGTTGCTGTTATAAAACGGATAGGGGGGTATTCTTTGTGAGCTTTTTTAAGATATTGAATGCTACCTGTGTTAAAATTCTTGCCTGGACAGCTTTTATTAACTCTGGGCACACTTAACCAACATTGCTCTAAGGCAATTCGCATTCTCTTCTTAAGTTCTTGTTACTCCCTGCCCTAGTGAAAAGCTATGATCAAAGTAGCAAGGCAGGTGTTTGCAAATGCATCTACTGATAATGTTGTATGTTCAAGTACTTTTACTGTCCTGAATATGTGGGAAAGTGTTATTGAAAGTGTTTATTATGACAGGACCAGTGGTACCGACGGAGGTTCGTGATTGGAGTGAGGAGGGGACTTTTTGTCAGAGAGTTGAGGGAACGTTAGAAATCATTTCCAAACGGTCATATAGTGGTAATCTTCCACGGTAAGGTCTGGAGCCCGGCAAAAGCATATTGCTTCCTGGAAGCTCTGGGGAAATAATAAAATGAGACTATACTAGCATAATGCTTTCAACCTGTTCAACTGACATCCAAATCAGTGATACTATAAGGTAACATGCACAACGAGCACTTCATAAAAATGTACTTGCTTATTTTTAACGAGAATCCAGACGAACAGCTTCCAATGGGGAATGAACAAAACTAAGGGGAATATAGGGATAAAAGATGGGTATGGACTAACACGCATGTTTCATAATGCTTATTCTATGTAAATGCATTCATATGCAGAAAATGATTTTTAAAGAAGCTTGTGTAAAGAGTAATGTACTTCAGGTCATGTATATCACGCTGCACTCTAAAAATGAGTGGGTAAATACACATTTTGAAAAGGTAACTAAACACTAACAAGCGTAAAACAAGTAGCGGAATTGTATTGCTGACAATTTGAAGAGTATTCAAAACACTCTAACGTGTCATTTTACCTGCTGTCGCAAACAAAACACACTGTAAGCGTAACAAACACGAGTGCTTGAGTCGTAGTGTGCACATGATATGCAGTGGGTGAATATAGCAATAAAAGAGCCACGTAACAGCGTTAAAATACATTTTGTTTATTCTAGCAGTAAGAATGTGTTTTTCTACAATCTTGAATTTTTAACACAACAAAGGGTTAAATTTAAGTACCATTATTTGTTTTATATGTTCGTGATAAACACCTCTTAACTTTGAAACGGCAGCTTACATCAATGATGGTGTAGACCTAAATTAAGTTCGACGTGAAAATAAGGGCGGTAAACACATTATATAAATGTGTAATTACAACAGAACAGCATTTTGTTGTTACACTTAGGTGTTCTAAAACTATTCTTGTGTGTCATTTTACATGCTGTTACCAGAAATCATACGAAATTCCGGAATGTGTAAGTTTACGCCAGATGTTTATATCCCCTGGTGTGATGTTTACAGGGTCAAGTACGGTATACCGTCTCGGTCACACATTTGCGGTATGTGTATTGCACAAAAAAAGGGGAAAGGTAAACATTTTACTTTACGAATACATAAGCAGACGAACAAACACAACAAAAACTACAGGGGATTCTTCTGTTGCTATATGCATTCATGCACTCACTCCCTGTAAGCAATATCTGACGGTCCGCCGAAGGCCATTGATGGCTCAAGGGTGGCCAAGAACTCTGGCCGACCGACGGAGAGTCATCGGATGTCCACTAGCTTGACACAGAAGTTCATGATGGGTAAAAAGTTGTTAGCCAATCAGCATCACGCCCATTTGCGAACCGTCATCGAACCACCGGACATTTCTCCAACGGACCGCTGAAGGGGCCGACAACGATCCGCGAAAGGGCCGAGATATTTTGCTGGCTGGTTAAGCGATCATGTGAATATAAATCGTTAATGACAACGACACGCGTACTTTTTACCGTGGGATGGCGAAGGAGAAATCGATTTTTCAAGAAGTTTTAAATTTGTTTCAAAATCATGGTTAAGGGAGTAGGGATATGTTCTTTCATAATCCGGTGTCAGAATTACAAAAAGGCGTCAAAAAAACTGACATTTTGGAATTAGGGGTGTGACCTATATCTAAGAAGCTGAATCGTCCATTGGCATAAATTTCCCTTCGCCATCCTACGAAAAAAAAAATCGCCAACGGGTTGGCACTGTTTTAAAAACAAATCTCCTCATCCCAGACAGTTCCAGTTCTCCCAACTATGCAACTTGTAGCTCCTCACATAACTGTATGAAGATCCTCCTTGTGCAGACACAAACCTGTTTTATTGCTTTAAGGCCATGTCCCCAGGATGGTGAGCATACAAGTCTGTAATGTGTTATAAAAGCACTGCCCTTGCATTGTGTGGATGTGAGCCGGCTCTTCTGCATCATTTGGATTTTCAATCTTTGCTGTCAATCAAAGAGTAGTGACCAACTTAGAATTTTGATACCCCTTATTAAAAATATTCTTTGGGGTGACGAGTATATGGCTTTAAACAGGAAAGAAATGTTCAATAAAAATGGTAGGGTAAAAAGACCCTGTGATAGGACTATATATATACTTCAGCTCTTTTTTGACATAACAAACTCTACCCTGATAAATAATGACGTATATTTTTCACTTTCTTTGTGATACTTGCTCTGCTTTTGTCCGAGTATATTGTACATCGATTATGTAAATGTCATTACATTAGTCTAGGGGTGCAGAACTGTACACTGAAAAAACTGAAGTGCTAGAATAGTAGCACCTAACGGGTACCAAAAGCTTTTTGGACATAATGGAATATTCCGAATTGGTAGGCCTGGTTATTTCTCTAGACAATTTTCTCTTCAACGATTCCAACTTTGACAACAAATCTATTTGAGTCTTTCATTTTGCAACAAATTAATTAACAACCAATTTCCCCTGCTTGGAAATTTTAAGGCCGATTTTATGGTACCGTACACTTTATAGCATTTATTTTAAAGACAATTATTAAGTATTCCTAAAGATTTGTAAACATGACTTTAAATACTTTTCATTGCCAAATGTTAAATTGCAATGTCATAGTCCATCTTAAAAATAATAGTGTCACAAATTTTGTTTTGCTAGCTTGGTGTAAGGTTACTTTGTAAATGATTGTAAGTAGTTCATGGTTGTGTTCTTGCCGGTCCGGATTTGGTTCTTCCTGTTTGATAGTGTCCGTTTCAATGCACTTAAAAAGCACCACTGTCCTGTTCTATTTCAGAATTCTGGACCGCTACCGCCCCGGTTCTCTCGCCAGAGAGAAAGGGGGACCTGTTATATTCAGCCAGTCTAGAACGGGACCACTGTCGGGTGGTGTCAGTTAAGTCAAAGTTTGTCCCTTGGGGACGTTGTTACTCCTTCGGGGAGTAGAACTCCTTCGGGAGTATTGTTTGGTTTTCGCCCCTGGCTCTTCGCCAGAGAGTTGAGGGGACTTTTGGAAAAAATCCACTGTCCTGTTCTATTCAGCCAGTCTAGAACTGTCAGGTGGGTCAGTTAAGTCAAAGTTTGTCCCTTGGGGACGTTGTTACTCCTTCAGGGAGCAGAACTCCTTCGGGAGTATTGTTTGGTTTTCGCCCCTGGCTCTTCGCCAGAGAGTCAGGGGACTTTTCGAAAAAAAAGCCACCGCGGAGATGGGTAGGACTTTAAACTGCATCCGGTTGTGGAGTTTGTTTAAAAGTGGGAGTAATGAGGTTACCCTTTGCCACAACTGCCTCCGGGGCACCCTTGGGCAAGGTGCACCTGTATTTGCCCAGTGGTTTTTTAAGTGATGTTGCCTTTGGGCGTAGTGTTGCCATCGGGCGTAATGTTGCCTTCGGCCGTGTTGTTGCCTTCGGATGTGTTGTTGCCTTCGGGCGTGGTGTTGTCCTCTGGCGTGCGTTGCCTTCGGGTGCGGTGGCCTTTGTGGGCCGGTTGGTTGACGGGTGGGACTTTGTTTTGGGGTGGTTTGTGGTTGTTGGGCTAGGGTGTTGTTTGGGGGTTGGCTGCAGTGGCAGTTTCTGAATCTCAGTAGTAACAAAGACTCTTTTGTTCCCTGTTGTATGTTGTGTATAGTTTTTTTGGCATTGTGTTTGTGATCCGACAGGGCTTTTGTTTGGGTATGGGGTTCATTTATGTTTCTCAGTGTCTGTTTCTACGTACTTAAAAAGCCCACCGCGGAGATGGCATTTTCCCCCGCACTGGATGCACTTAGTGGGAGAGTGTGCCTCGTGTTTTGGCAGTGTGGCTTTGTCGCCCTCCTCTGGGAGTGGTTTCAAGCCCTGGCTAATCGCCTCACGTTTTGTAGCACCTGGACGGTCGGTCAGGACTACGCTTTGTATGGTCTTACACCCCGCCAAGCAATACAAGTGTTCGCGGCATACTCACCTTTGTTTTGGCCTCCATTAAGCTGGCCTTGTGGAGAGACCGATGTAATATTGTGTTTAGGGGGGAGGGGAGGCCTGCGGATGTCGTCCTTGCGTCGGTGAGGACAGAAGTTAGGCTTAGGGTTGAAGCTGACTACGTTCGTTTGCCAAGGGCGACGTTCGGCAGGCGGTGGGGTCCACTTGTTTCAATGAGGGCGGGCGGGTGTTGGTTAACCTGTAAATATTGTTTTCCTATTTGTAAATAGTCCTGTGTGGTGGGTGGGCTGGGAGTGTCGTATATATTAGCCACAGAAATTTTGTTTTGCTAGCTTAATGTAAGATAAGTTTGTAAATAGTTGTAAATAGTTCATGGTTGTGTTTTTGCCGGTCCGGTTTTGGGTCTTTCTGTTTGACAGTGTCCGTTTCTATGCAATTAAAAAGCACACCGGTTTCACCGCGTGCTTTTTGCGTGGTGTTGCCTTCGGGTATGTTGTTGCCTTCGGGCGTGCGATTTGGGTGGTTCTGGTTTGTGGTTGTTGGGAGGCTCGGGTGTTGTTTTGGGGATGGGGTCGGGGCGGTGAGTGGTCGCTGTCGGCGGCGGGTGTTGGTGTTGAGGGCGGTCGTTGGTGATGGGTGTAGTAGTGGTTTCTGTTTATTAGTGGTAACAAAGGCTCCTTCGTTTCTTTGCTGCATGTGGATAGTTTTTGGTATTATGTTTGTCATCCGACGGGTTTTGTTTGGTTTTGTTTTCGATCGTGTCCGTTTCGAAACAAGTTAAAGGAAAATAATCACCGCGTCCCTTGACGTGAGAGTTGAGGGAACGTTAGAAACCATTTCCAAGGGGTCGTGTAGTTCTATTTATGTTTTGCATCATTGTCATAAACAATAGTCATTGTAAAAGCACACTTTGAATGACTGTGTTAAATAACCCAGAGAATGGGTAAATGTATATCCTTCATAGCAACAATCTTAAGGGTAAAACTACACTCTGACAAAAGGATGTAAATGTATGTCCTTCACAGCAACACTACATTGGGTATGATTACACTACTTGTAATTTAGCACCTTGATGGGTAAATGAAGTGCTCTCACTGCTACAACAAAAGGGGTCTATATATAACTACCTTACCGACTAAAAGTACCTACCAGTGGTGTTGCTATGAATGATTTACATTTACCTTTTTAAGTCTAAATACACCCCTTTATTTTTCAGAGTGTATATACAAATGTTGCGCATATGTATGTATATATATATATATATATACATATATATATATATATATATATATATATATATATAAAATTGCAAAAAAAAACAGTTAATGCCTTAGATACCAACATATTTGCACCATGTTTATTAGACGTACAAAATTTTCGAAGCCCTGCTTCTTCATCAGCATACACCAAAACTGTGCCAATACCAGCTCAGAATAGATTCTAACGAAGGCAAGTAAATGCACCCAAGTGTGATAATTCTCTATTAAGCCCATTGTTAAGGGTGTCAAGCTTCTTTATTAGTCTTAGTTCACTGGCTTTACGTTCAGAATCGGATCGAAATCGTCCTTTTATTAAGCAAACTCTAACATTGTCAATGCCATGTCCAGGAAGGTTAAAGTGTTGAGAGACCGCTTGGAGCTGGGAATTTTTACGTATTGTCTGTTTGTGATTATTGAATCGGAGTCTAAAAGGTGTTTTGGTTTCTCCTACGTAGTTACCATGGGGGCAGATGCTACAAAAGATAAGGTAAATAACATTAGCTGAATTGCAATTGAAGGGGCCTGGATGTAAGTTGATGTCGGTTCCGGGAACTGTCACTACACTCTCCGTTACAATGTGTTTACATACTAAGCATCGGGGACCATTGCATGGTTTGTTTCCAGGTAGGGGCTGGTTAAGCGGGGGTAGTTTGCTGGTGGTTAGTATTGATCTCAGAGAGGGTGGCTGTTTCAGGGCAAGGACAGGGGGATTAGTAAACTCTGGGAAGTCAATTGGGTTGAGAATGTGCCAGAGGGACTTGAATTGCTTGAAAAGCACAGTGCACTGGGGGAAGTAGGTGGTGACAAAAGGTATCCGGGCTTTGTGCCGGTTCTGGTTGTAACATAGGAGTTGTTCACGCGAGCGAAACCAACCTTCGCGCGCGTGAACAACTCCTATGTTACAACCAGAACCGGCACAAAGCCCGGATACCTTTTGTCACCACCTACTTCCCCCAGTGCACTGTGCTTTTCAAGCAATTCAAGTCCCTCTGGCACATTCTCAACCCAATTGACTCCCCAGAGTTTACTAATCCCCCTGTCCTTGCCCTGAAACAGCCACCCTCTCTGAGATCAATACTAACCACCAGCAAACTACCCCCGCTTAACCAGCCCCTACCTGGAAACAAACCATGCAATGGTCCCCGATGCTTAGTATGTAAACACATTGTAACGGAGAGTGTAGTGACAGTTCCCGGAACCGACATCAACTTACATCCAGGCCCCTTCAATTGCAATTCAGCTAATGTTATTTACCTTATCTTTTGTAGCATCTGCCCCCATGGTAACTACGTAGGAGAAACCAAAACACCTTTTAGACTCCGATTCAATAATCACAAACAGACAATACGTAAAAATTCCCAGCTCCAAGCGGTCTCTCAACACTTTAACCTTCCTGGACATGGCATTGACAATGTTAGAGTTTGCTTAATAAAAGGAGGATTTCGATCCGATTCTGAACGTAAAGCCAGTGAACTAAGACTAATAAAGAAGCTTGACACCCTTAACAATGGGCTTAATAGAGAATTATCACACTTGGGTGCATTTACTTGCCTTCGTTAGAATCTATTCTGAGCTGGTATTGGCACAGTTTTGGTGTATGCTGATGAAGAAGCAGGGCTTCGAAAATTTTGTACGTCTAATAAACATGGTGCAAATATGTTGGTATCTAAGGCATTAACTGTTTTTTTTTTTTGCAATTTTATATATACTATACCAATACACGGAATCTATCACTATGCGCTTTATATATATATATATATATATATATATATATATATATATATATATATATATATATATATATATATATATAAGATTGCCACATTATTCCCTCTTTAGGTATAAGTCTGAGGATGGAGTTATAACTCTAATTTTCGAAAATATAGTTTTCGCTAGAATGATCGTCCTATTAACGGTTATCATTCATGGATTGTAAATCGTGACAATTGTGCGCCAAGTGCAAAGTGCGCCGAAATTGTGCATTAGAATTGTTGTAAATCCTCACCGTTTGAGAATGTAGTAAAGAAAGACAATAGAAGTGTAGAATAAATGGCGCGGAGACAACGAAAATTTTGATAGTTTGCGAAAGAATTTGATCGAAAATGATTTAATACATCCCTCACTCTACCTCCTGCAGACAGAAGTTGGAGATGTACCTCTAACCTTCTGTAAAAAGTTTTAACCTACTTCAGTGTATAGTTTCCCTTATAATGGTCGTAAGATATCGAGTGTGAACCGGGACGTATGTGCTCCGAGCGCCACAAACTTTTGCATTAGAAATCATTTATCTAACAAAAGTTGCATTCGCACTCTGCACCGAGACATTTTTTATTCCCTAAGAATGTGTTTGCCAATTACAAAGCGAGTCTGCTGCCTGGTCATGCAAGCTTTTCATAAAACATGTCTTCTTCAGAAAAGTACGGGAGGGCAAAAGAATTCGCCTGCTTCGCATTCGTGCAATGCTGTGCATTTCCGTAATCACAGGCTAATTCTAAAACCCTTACCGATTAATAATGTAAATACGTTTGAGAAGGTATTGATAATAAGCGCAGGAATGAGATTAAAAGCGTACGGAGCGTGCAAAGTTGTGATAGTTTTCGTTGGATTTGGAAAACTTTGATAGTTTTTGAAAGATCTGTGAAGAGACAATGATTAAAACAGATCTACCAATCAGTCTAGAACACACTTCACCTGCCCCTCCAAAAATATATCGCTTAAACGCCGTTTGAGTCTGTTTAAAAAAAAGGAAAGTTTTGGAAATCGATTTTGGGGCACGTGCCCCCATGCGCCCATGCCCCCTTGTAGGCACCACTGATAGAACGCCAAAAATGATAACTATTTACACACTTTACTAAAGCTCTTATAGCGAGATTTTGATTGAGTAAAGTTAACTGTGAAAGAAAATTTATCATTAAAAGAAAATTTGTTGTAGCTTCTTCGTTGTTGCTCTTTACAAACCTTCAGTATGGGGTTACTCTATTTCCAGTCCATTGATTTGCTCACGCCGACCTGAATTGAACCAAACTTGATGACATTTAGATTAAGCTACCTTAAACGGCAAGAGTGGACAAACACAGTATAAAATAGACTTTAGAGTCTCAAAAGACAAGGCATTACCCCCCCCCCCTTCCTTACCGGCCGTAATACCGCCTATGATGTTATCTTTGCTGTGGTTTTTGTCGAGATTTTACTCATACTGTACAATTTTGTCTGTATCTTATGCACTTTAAATCTTCAAAATAAAATGCGAATTTAAGTTCTGAGAAAACTTGACACGACATTATAACAACTGTGATGATTTTCAATTAAACTATAGCACAGCCTACAAAGAGTAGCGAACGTTAAGTTAGCCTTGAATGTCAGGGCATACTTTTATCTCAGTCAGGTAAACGACGTTTCAGAAAGACCTTATTACGGTATAATACGAAACGCCTTACTTTAAAGAAGTAATAAAAGCTACAATAAATTGACTGCTTCAGTAAAAGAATTTTATTGCCTGTAGATAATTAACTTTAAATTTCTTGTAATTATCATAATTCCATTGAATACCGTGTGGTACACAATCAACAGTCTTTAGCCCCTTATTTCTTGCTTCTGTTGATAGCAATATCTAAGAATTTTGAAGTTTTGCATGTGCAAAATGCAGTTTCTCTATTTACCATCGAAGAATTGAGGATGCAAGTACCCTAATTCACATGGAGGGAAATGCAACCAAATGCAGGTCGTTCCCAAAATGCGGTTGCCTAGTCACAACACATGGATTCATTGTATGACAACTGTACCGTTAGGTATGGAGCGGGTGTTTCGTGGACTAAAGTTGCCACCAGTGACGTATTTGCCAGGGGCGGGGGCAGAGTGCTCCTCTAAGTCAAGTGGGAAAGCCAGATAAATGTATGGTATAAAAACAGCAAAGTGAAGGGAACGATAAAGGGGATAAGGGAAGGACAGTTTTGTATTATAGATAAGTAGGCCTACCCAATCCAAAATAAAGTGAAACATTACTCACTCATCCCAATCCAGTATAAAGTGAAACATTACTTACTCATCTTTGAAACAGATAGCTCAAGTAGGTGTGCCGTTATTGTTGAGGGAGAGTTTGGGGGATAGTTCTCTAAAGTTCCATGAAGTATCTACCTTTCCATCAAGAATCCCGGCATCAAATTGACCGGCCAGTAATACGAGTTTGTAAAAGAATAGGCAAAAGGACTTCTATTGTGGTTTTTGTAGATAATTTAGTCAGAATCATTTGCCCAGTGACCCTACAAGGGGATCTATTATGGTCCCCTAGAGCACATGCCCTTAGTAGAGTGCTTCTAGCTCCCATGTTACTATTTGGGTCATGCTGACGTGAAATTTCCTAATTAATATTGTTTACCTATCATGGGGAAAGAAAGCCATCCCCGTCACTCTTCGCAGAAAGGGTCGCCTGTATAAGACCGCCTCACATGTTTAGAAATACAAATGGACTTTGTCGTATAAGGGGTTAAGTTCATAATGATTGAATATGCTCCTGAATTCCACTCCTTCTGCGCAAAGCTGAGACGAATGCCATACCCTTTAGAAAATGGATCCACTGACTTTCTGGTCGCGGGCATGATACCAGTCAGTACCGGTATGTAATGAAGTATGTACCTTCTTAGGATGTTCTGCTACGAAAGGGACAACATGGTGTTAACTGGGAAAGACCCGTTGTCCTCCATTCCACATGTAAGCACGAGTAATCAGGTAATGAACGATTTTTGTCCACTCTGCTAGAACAAAACATTGTGAACCACATGCACAAAACCTTTCATTCCCATGAATTGATTACTAGTTTACAACTCGATAACCTGAAGTTGACAAGTTGGATAAGCATTTTGGACTTCTTTTACTATATCGTTGATGCTGATTAAATTTACCTGTATATAAATTAAACGTTAGAGAATTATGGAATCTTTTTTAGAGATAAACCTTTCACATGACAAAATCATTGATTTTTTTCAGAAATTACTTCAAAAGTAATGAAGTTTAGACCTAGCTGGAGCTACAGCGCAGTTTTCCTACTGCTTTTATTAACCAACGGAGGTAAAGTATTCGCACCAGTGTTACTGCTAGTTTAAAACGACAGGTTTGGAGAAGGATTTTGCACATTTTTAGTAAAACTATCTGACTTTCACCTGGACTTAAAGTTGAACCGTTAACTCTCGGCTTGTCCCATTATATATACTACTTGAAATTTGAATAGTCATTCCCTTCATATTGTAGCAATTCTACTGGATTCCATAACCTAAAATTAGAAAGCACTAGAAATTACCCAAAACCGAATTTAGGATTCGACATTTGAACTTCATTTCCTCGACTTATGGCGTCATGGAAAATACACCATTAAAGCACTTATTACTCCACGTTGTTAAGATTACGAACAAAATCGTAATACATCTTTGGGTAAAGATATGACCTATAGTAACTACTGAAATTTCCCTTCGAAAATGTCATTTTCATCCTTTATACTGTGTAACAGCTCGTCGGCTGGTTTTATCCACAAAAAGGTATCCTCATAAACAAATAAAACTCTTTGAGAAAGGATCTTTTTGTACTCGTTGAATGATTATTCTATCAAAACATTATTCCCAAAGAAATTGTGATGCTATTGTTTTTGAGCGAGGGGTCCTTTTCATTGTGCTGTTATGATTACTTTTATTTCAGAACTTAGCGTAGAGGCAATGGGAGGTTGTGATAGCAAGCAGTACGTTGAATTGGGAAAAGTGGGAACAATTAAATGTTCCTTTCAAGAAGGATTCTATGGAGTTTACTGGTATAACTCTGTAGATGTTACACAAAACCCATTCTTTTACTACGAACAACTGAAGAAAAGTGGCAAGGGCTTCGAGACAGGAGAATTTGATGTAGAAAACGACGGTTCTTTAGTTATTCGTAATGTATCACTTCAACATGATCACGAATTTACGGTGGCAATACTATCACAGAAGACAGATGAAGCTATTTCAATCATCATCGATGTAGTAGTAGTTGGTGAGTAACTTTTATTGTATTAACTTGCCTAAGCTTAGGAACATTCATTGTAGTATCACTGCGTGTTAATGATGTACATCTGCTAAAAGTACCATGGTTGGAAGGACAACCGCACGTTCCATTTTGGTCAAAATAAAACCCTTGGTACAATGATATATTTTATTTAAAACTGTGGACCTGAGGATCGTTTCGCTAAAGAAAGAGGATATAAAACTAAATTCGCATGACAATATGGAGGTTTTGAACATATTAACCAAAGTACTTTCAAAAGATCTTATTGGTCAGTCCGGGAGATTCTCCCGTTTGGGGGAAAACCAAAAATCCCCCGAACGGGAGATAACTTATGCAGCACACTGTATAGACTTACCAGCCTAACGAAAACAAGGTTACGCAAGAATAAAAACCACTCAATATCTCAGAAACGGCGTGGTGAACCACCGAATAGGACGTGGCTTCTCTGTGGCTATGACAATAAACCTTCCAAATATACATTAAATTCCATACATTAAACCGACAATTTTTGCAAGAGGGTTCCACAACCCATTCACCACTGAAAATGTACACAAAGAACACGTGGGATTGTGGGTAAAATAGACAAAATGGCGGCGCCTATGACCAAATTTCCTCCCGATCGGGAGAAAAGTAGATTCTCCCGAATGGGGGAATCTCCCGAACTGTTGGTGGAAACCATAAATTTGCACAATAATTTATCCATGTGAATGGATTTAATGCGCTTCCCCTTTTCCTGCTTCCTGAGCATATATATATATATATATATATATATATATATATATATATATATATATATATATATATATATATATCTATATATGTATATATATATATATATATATAAACAAATTATTAGTTTTAACTATTACAAGTAAATATTTTTAATGTCATTGCTGGTAAAGGCTTATATTCTTATATTTATGATTACAGAGAGAGTAAAGGTTGTTTTGGAACTTTTAACTTTCATTACAAAAGCGGTTATTTACTTACTAAATCGTTAAGATTGCCAAAGCAGTATTTCGATGAAACAGGATTAGAGGATAAGACATTGGGGTCACCGACAAAAAAGTTAAAAAGGGTCACAATAATAAGAGAACCAGAGAGGAAAGCCTTGAAATGGATTTACCTGTTCAATACTACACTACTATAGACCTGAATGTAGGAGAGGTAAACCTTAACAGAGAACACCTTAAGCAACAGCTAGTCGTGTCCACAGCCATTTGTGTCCAGCACGTAAGCAAGAGGAGTTTCTCTTTCCGAAATGTAGTGCGATTTTAACTTTTCAATCTAACTTGCCCTTGAACGTTCTATACTTTCACCCATTTTACACCTTCAGTTGCCTTTTTGTAGATTTGATACGATCTTACTCTTCAGTCATTTATTTTGTGTTTTGTGCATGTTTATAATATATATATATATATATATATATATATATATATACACACGCAAGGAATATGAAAGGTCAACAATCCCAACCAATGCACTCCCCTAACAGAAGGATCCATGAAGGATGCAACGGTGTTCTTCTCATATTAAAAATCAGTATAAATTCCAAAAATAACGAAGAGCCACAACTTCTGTTACTCCAAATGCTATAATCATTCCCACAAGTAAATACAATATAGGCCTAATACGTTTCGGTCGTTCGACCTTCCTCAGTTAAGAACCAATGTACAAATAATAAAGAAGAGCATGGGACCAACGTCCACACAGAAAAGCTAATTCTGTTTCTGGAACGAAGTTCGTTAACTTTCTTTTGTTCAGAACATACGTGTAAAGCTAGCCGTACACTACACGACTTAGCACACCCCAACCCAACTCGATCGTCGGGTCGCCAACAGTCGTGAGGTGTGCAAGAGTTTAAGACTGCGATTGGGCAGTTTTAAGATCAGTTTTAAGTCGCGCCGACTTCAGTCGGGAAGAACCAACATGTTCGTTCTTCCCGACTGAAGTCGGCGCGACCTAAAACTGGTCCTAAAACTTCCAGTCGCAGTCATAAAACTCATGCACACTGTACGACTGTTGGAGATCCGACGATTGAGTTGAGTTTCAGTGTGCAAAGTCGTGTAGTGTACGGCTGGCTTTAAAGTGTTTGCAATTGGGTCATCCAGTAAGCTTCACGCAAGAGTAGAGCTTTATTGTTGTCATTTGTCTGGTAGACATGCTCAACGGGAAGGAAAGTGAAATCTTTAAGATTGTGGGGAGTTTTATTGTACTGGACGGCTAATTTACAAGTTTTTTTTGTTGTTGAGCATAGATGATTTGTGGTTCCGAAAGTCCACTTTAAATTGAGTGGAGGTGGAACCAGTATATTGTATGTAACACTTAATACATGTTACCAGATAAATAGCATTTTTGGAAGTACAATCTATTTTCTCTTTGATTTTGTAAGTAAAGCCTGTGGTCGAACTTTTGTCTACTTGGAAAAAATTTGGCCAAGGTCACACTTATTATCACAGGTAAAGAAGCCTAAATTGGTAGTGCGCATGGGAGGGGTTTGGGCTTTAAATTTAGAGGGCGCAATAAGTTCTTTTAGGTTTTTAGTTCTCCTGGATGTCGGAATGATGGAACATTTAGGGAAAATTTTTCTAAGAGCAGGGGATTCAGAAATAAGGTGGATGTGCTTCTTGAGAATTTAAGAGATGTCAGGAAGACGAGGGTTGAAGTCTAATACAAGTGGATATTTCTTTTCCATGGGTTTGAACTTGGGTTTGAGAAGATCAGTACGATTAGTAAGGGCGGCTCGATGGAAACCTTTGTCAATATGGCTAGGTTTATAACCTTGGCGCTGGAGATAGTTCCTGTATTCGCCGGATCGTTTGGCAAAAGTAGCATCGGTAGAGCAATTTCTGCAGAGTCTGAGGGAGCCGCTAAAGTGGACGGAGGTTTTGCAGTGAGCAGGATGGGAACTGTTAATAGGTAAATAGAGGTGGCTATCAGTGGGTTTAGTATAAACATCAGTTGCGAGGTAGTCATCTTTTAAATGTATGGTAATGTCTAAGACATTGAGTTTGGTGGGGGAATAAACGAGCTCAAAGCGAATAGTGGGACAAAGGGAATTAATAAAATCAGTGAATTCTAGTAGTTTCTCTAAGCCTAGGGTCCACATGTCAACCACATCATCTCTGTAGCGCCACCAGTTGTTAGGGGCAATGGGGCCTTGGGGTTTTGCTTTCTCATCAATAATTCCCATAGCTAGGTCAGCGTAACTACATGCGTTCTTGGGGCCCATGGCGGTACCGTGTATTTGGACGAAATGCCTGTTATTGAATTGACTGTTATTACAAGAAAGACATAGTTGGACACCACCAACAATACATTCAGTGCTGGGAAATTTGTTACTTCTGGTATTAAGGTATTTAGAGACGGCAGAAACTCCAAGGTTATTATCAATATTCGGGAACATTGCAAAGACGTCCCAAGAAACTAAGAGGGTACCTTGAGGTAAGGGGCCTTGGTGGTTCACTTTAGCAATTTTGTTGAGTAGGTGGGTAGTGTCTTTAACAAACGAAGGTAGCTTTTGAGCCAGGGGGTTAAGATAGAATTCAGTAAAAGCTGATAACCTCTCAATAGAACAAGAAGTTAGAAGTTATTAAACGAAGAGGGTTACCCTCCTTATGGGTTTTAACATTACCATAGGCTACACCAGGCTTAGAAGTCAATTGAGTGGTCCAGTCAAAAATTTCTTGTTTTTTACGAAATGATTATAGCATTTGGAGTAACAGAAGTTGTGTCTCTTCGTTATTTTTGGGATTTATACTGACTTTATATATATGTATATATGTATATATATATATATATATATATATATATATATATATATATATATATATATATATATATATATATATATATATATATATATATATATATATATAGGTCGAACGTGGTAAGATCGACTGTAAATGTAGGTCGAAGAGTAAGTAACTGATTCGATCTGAATTAAATTCAACCCAAGTACTGGCATAGCCTTTTGAACAAGGGAAGAATGAAAGAAGAAACCAGAAGGAAAATTGAGACACGCGGGTTTGAACCCGGGACGGTCGCTGTCCGGGCGACTGCCTTAACCACTGCACCACCGTGACTAACGTGATTCTCGGCTTGAACCAGGGCACAAATACCGCACGCTACAATTTTCCCTCCTTGTTACCACACAAAGTGTGTAAATCCCGAAACGGGTAAATTAGATAGGTCGAACGTGGTAAGATCGACTGTAAATGTAAATGTAAATGTAAATGTATATATATATATATATATATATATATATATATATATATATATATATATATATATATATATATATACACTGGAGCAAAAACTCAGTGTACCTCTTCTCAGAGTTTCACGCTAGTGCGTTCGTCAGGTGTTCAATATAATGGGTGGTTTTCGAGTTGCCGTGCTCGTTGTTCAACCCTTGTCCGATTGACTGGTTTTTCTGCGAGAGTTACGGTGGCGGCATTTTGAAAGAATTTCAGATCTTTTGTTGAGGAGACGTGCAGAGTTGTAGAATGATGGCCAGTTTTTCGGCTTGGCAGAGGTTGCAGAGACCCGATGCACCTTTCTGTGTATTTGATTGGGTCAGTATTTTCCAACGTATGGAAAAGTCAACACCATCCTGTTTTAGCGCCCAGATGTGCTTAGATAACGCGGTCTCTTTTTCATGTCTTCTAAGGTTGAACGATTTTTTGTGGTTGTTGTACCTCCGGACATGCCTATATAGGTTAGTGTGTTATCCGTGCTGGTTACCTCTGCCTTGTATATGACGGCAGGTGTCAGACACTTTCCGTTAAGTGGGCATGACTCCTTTATTCTGCAATGACAGCCGAAATCTTGAGCTGGTTTATTCCTTGTTGATGGTTCGAGTGTTGTTGCTTTGCATTATGGACTTCATGTTTTCCATGCAGCTGTAACTTATTTTCACCGTATATATATATATATATATATATATATATATATATATATATATATATATATATATATATATATATATATATATATATATATATATATATATATAAAGTATAAGTAGAAACACCACAAAGATGACAATACGAGAGCACAGATACGGTAACAGAATAGCGTATATTTCGGACACTCCTGTGTCCTTCTTCAGCGCAAAATGTGAAGTGAAGGTTAATTTACAAATAACAGACACAGCAATGAGGTTAAACCCCTTGGCGAGGGTGATAAATCACAGAGGGGAAATCGCTTAAGATGCCCAGGTCCTTGTTTAGGCCACGGGTGTGTGTGGACAGTTTTATTACCCACTTGCTTTCAGATTTGAGTCTTTGAGTGACAGACGGGTAATTAGAACCGAGCAGAATACATCTTAATTTAGATAAAGAGTGGTTAGGTTCACTACTGAAATGTTTTGATACAGGATAGCTTATTGATTTATCCTGCACAGTTTTCTTGTGGTTATTAAACCTCACCCTAAATGTGGTGCCGGTCTGACCGACATAATTGTCACACAAATTGCAGCATAAAAAATATACTACATTACGCTACATTAGTCCAGGGGAGGGGCGGATGTTGTAAATAGTGCCGGGAGGAGTAAATATTTCGTCCGTGATAATGAACCGACACACGTGACACCTAGGCTTGCCCCACGTTTTATTGCCTATGTTCCCAACAGTAAGAAGCCTGGAGGATGAAAGGAGAGATTTGAGGTTGGGGAGTGGGGGGGGGGGGGTTGCCGTCTCGCAGTTAAAGGGGGATCTTCAAAAAGTTCGGAAATAGACTTGTCTGTCCGAAGAATACTGAAATCTGAACGTATAGTATACATTTATGTTAAGGCCCTCAGTTTTACTGAAATAGGCTTGTAACATAACAATTATTTATCCCTGCGGTGAACGGAAGCTTTAGCCTACTTATTCCCTCTTTGATAATGGGTAGAGGGTAGTCATTATTAAGAAAAAATTCCACAAGGTTACCAACGTGTTTGTCGTATTCAGACTGGGTAGAGCATATACGCCTGATTCTGATGCATTGAGAAAATACAATAGATCGTTTCAAACTGATGTGATAGGAACTGTTAAAATTCAGGTAGCCATGGGTGTCAGTTGGTTTACAGTAAAGGGTAGTTGCTATCTAACCGCTATGTAACTTAACTAGTACGTCAAGAAAAAGGATTTCGTTGTCAGAAAAATCAAATGTAAACTTAATGGAATATATATATTTTTATATATATATATATATATATATATATATATATATATATATATATATATATATATATATATATATATATATATATATATATATATATATATAAATACAGAAACTGACGAATAACACGGTAAGAAGACTGTTACGAAACTTCATAACGCAGAAAGTTTAATAACAAAAACTAGAAGTTCCTGTAGATCTACCCAATTACCGTGAAGACCGCTATTAAAAAGTAGACGTTCGGATAGATCTGCTATCATTGGTCACTATGTAACGATTAATACAAAAAGTCCTGAGCATAGCTGCCCCAAATAAGGCCGTAATACAAACAAAGACTTAGCCCAAGCCAAAAATTTTAAGAAAAAAAGAAAGAACCAAAGCAAAGTTGAAAGAGAGGATTATCTCACCGTACGCACATCTTTCACATTGATAGCTTGCAAGCGGCCAATTCAAAACTAGGTATAACAACCATACTAAATCATTTACACTCAGCCGCTACAAAAACGACACGGGGCTCTCCAAACATATCTGGGAACTAAAGGCAAAAAACAGAGACTACTCAATTAGATGGGAGATGCTAAGAAAATCAAACCCGCTCAAACGCCACTCAGGCCTCTGCAACCTGTGCATCGAAGAGAAATTAGAAATCATCCGTTCCAGCGAAAACAACCTTAACAAAAGAAACAGAGCTCGTCTCCACGTGTCGACACGGTAATACATACAAAGGAAAACCACCGAACCGTGCTTTAAAGGGGATGACAACAATAACCATTTCAGTAACATAGCTGAAAAGTAAACGAAATTCTCAACACAGTGCGAAAAACCCCATCTTCATAGCTTATTCGGTCCTTGAGATATCGCCATTCTTATCATTTACTTTGGAGTTGCCATTTTCCAAACAAACTGACTTGTAGCAAGTTGATTTTGACCTTTCAGGCTCACTTTGTAATTGAGATGCTATTGTTTTCCTTTGTATTTTGTTTCAATGTTTCTCTGCACACAGTTTTAGCATGTTCTTGTTGGTATCAGATTTCAAAACTACAGGACTCGCTCTCTGCATTTCTGAAATGATCTTTTAAATGGTAGCTGGACCTTTGAAAAAAATTGAATTTAATTATAAAGAAATACATAACTTTTGAAAATCAAGTGAGCCTGTGACATCATAATAGACTTGCTACAAGTCTGATATGGCAGTGTCCCTGTAAGGGATGAAAATTGTGATATCTCGAGAACCACATAAGCTATGAAGATGGGGTTTTTTGCACTGGGTTCAGAATGTTAATACTTTCTGATTATGTTCCTGAAATGGTCATTATTGTCATCTTCTTTAAGAAAGAGATAGCTTTTGTAGTGTTGAACTGTAAAAGGAGCTTGTTACAGTCATTTGCCTGATGATCGCCACACAGAGTGCGTGAAACTCAGAGTAGCAAAAAGCTGTAATAATTACATCGTGTGTAATATATATATATATATATATATATTGAAAGGTTGTAACTGGGTTACTACAAGACAGCTTTATAGAACAGTTCTGTAAAGCTGTTTTGTAGTAACCCAGTTACAACCTTTCAATATTTTAGCTCCCTTTACAGGTTGAGCCCGTTATATATATATATATATATATATATATATATATATATATATAGATATATATATATATATATACACACACACACACAACCTGACTACAATTTCAGCCCTATTTCCGTTCAATTACATTCAGATTCAAAACTGCCGTTACATGAATTTTAGACTCACTTTTTAAGAAGCTAAATATCGCTAGCTTGTGACTAATGTCATTCTTAAAAATTTGTACTTACTTTTTGGTTCCAAGACAATTTTTTTTATTTCTTAAACAGTGGCACCGAAATCCCCCTATCCAATTATTAATCAGTGCCGTAATGACAACAACTGCTATAAGATAGTGGATACCACACCAAACCTGACTTGCATGGTGAAAGATTCAAGACCACATATAAAACCAAAGTGGTACAGAAGAACAACCCAAGGAGATCGTGAAATAGTGTTTGAAGAGTCAACAAAACTCAGCAATGAGAGATTTACTTCTTATGCCTACGTCACGAATCATTTATTTGATTCTGACAACTTTGAGGTTCTAGTTTGCAAGGTTACCAACGCACCCCCATTGATAACTTTCAATGAATCTGTCATATTGCTGGAACTTGCAGGAAACTTAGACCATTCTTTTACAACGGAGGAGCAATTCGTGGAAAAAAATTCAGAGTTGATATTAACATGTACAACCGACAATGCTTTCATTATAGTATGGAAAATGAACGACGACAATCGGACAAGTTTGATTTTAGGACAAGTTGCTGGAAAAAGAATTTTTCACTTGGAAAATTTCGAGACAGGTGATAATGGAAACCGATTGATAATGCACCAAGCAGGGTTCGAACATGAAGGAACTTATACGTGCAGATCCAGTGATGGGGAAATAACTTCCACTTCCTCTTTTCGAGTCAGCATATACGGTAAATTTTGTTCATCATACGTTGAATGCTTCAAACTAAAATTTAGTTTACCTTCGTAAAAATGCGCAGTTGTTGCGCCATTCGCTGTTGTTGTTCATACATTTGAAGGGTTAGTAAGTAACTATAGTTAAAAGTAACGCCGTCACTACGAGTTTCAAATTGTGTAACGGAACCATGGTAATGAGTTACGTTCGCAATGCTGTAACGGAGCAACTTACCGTAAACGTGGTAGTAGCGGTTTTTCCCCGGTACTGTCTCGATTCCAGTAGTCGAAATAACCACAAGTTACATTTTGTTTAGGCCAGTAACAGAAAATCCTCAAACTGATGGTAATTTGATAGTAATATTATTATCAATACATTTGTCATTCACCTCTCTTGTCGTCGTCGTCATCCGAACCATCATCAAATGTTACTCATGCACGATTTAGACTCTCACGCTGAAAAAGACATTTGTGTTAAGACTTGTGCACAGCCCCTTGATTTTCTTTTGTTTCAGCTGTCTAGTTCAAACTTGATTTGTGTCTCAAGTCATATTTAAACCAAACATTATATTTCCTAATATGAGACAAACTTTTTGTGGGATTTGTTTTTGACTCCTTGCTGAAGGCGAAAGGAATCTATGCAATCATGCTGTCGCAAAATATGTGTGTATGTATGTTTGTGACGCTTGGCTTGTAAACACGATATCTCAAGACAGCAATGATGATTACTTCTCATACTCAGAGTATAGAATAATCATATCAAGAGACAGATCCCTATTGCTTTTGGTGGAAGTCAAAGGTCATGTGAAGTCAACAGAGGTTAAAAACCGAAAACCTTCTAAACACGATATATCTAGGGAGGAAGCATTGATGCTTTTCATACTCGGCATGTGAATGCGTTATAGTCAAAAGAGGATTCCTATTGGTTTCGGTGGAGGTCAAAGGTTATTTGAGGACACCGAAGGTGAAAATACAAAATTTTTAAAAACTGCTTTTAAACACGATATTTCAAGATAGCAAAGAAGGACAATGTTCATACATGGTGTATAACTTTATCATATTAAGAGAACGAACCCTATTGGTTTCAGTTGAGATCAGAGTTCATTTATATAGATGTGTTACTTTAAGACAGAGTAAACCTTATTTGTTTTGGGGGTCGAAGGTCATATGAGGTCATCAGAGGTGCAACAACGAAAACCTCGTAAACTACAGTGGGCGGTATCTCCAAATTGTGTCCGGCATTTTGTCACAATCGAAAAGTTAGGGCTGAACTTTTCTACCATTCCAAAGATAAAGTTATAGAAATCAACATTTATTTCTTCACAAGGAAAACTGTTACAGCAATAATTATAATTTGAATTACCTAACTATGAACAAGTGTAAAGGACGCTGTGACCATAGGATCATTAGAAATATTGTACGCTTAATTCTTTGATGGGATAGTGGATTAGTGCTCGGCTTCTCACACAGACGGCCTGGGTTCGAATCCCTTCTCAGACACATTCCTTTTTATTTTTTGTTATTCACCTTTGATGGGGTTTAAAGGTCATGTAAATTCAACAGAGGTCAAATTGTGAAAACGCAGTAAAAATGATATTATTCAAAAGGTAAATATTTGAGAGATGAACCTCAGTGCAACAAAGCTTCCTGGTTGTTATACTGAACGGCCATCAAGTAGTTCTTTTTGCATGGCTTAGTAAATAAACTTAGTTTAATAACAAAAACTGAATTTTTAATAAACTTCTCGTCCTTTAGATGACACAGTGGTAATAAAGCACGTGAGAACAGGTTTTGCCTACCGAGAGACAGTCAAACACAATCCTTTCATGTTTTAATCATTTCCTTTTGAGATTTCATGGCGTTACCCGCGTCCACCTTGTATGAGTCTAGACCAATTCCTATTCTAGTTGGCCGATTTCGGACCAATTCAGAGTTTGACACCCCTCGAGTCCGAGCCATGCAGCTCTGATTCCATTGGCCTCAAATCCGAAACTTGTCTTTTTGCCAGTGCATTTCATAACAAACATATGGGTTCTTCATATCATTTTACATGTATGTTATCAATAAGATCATTGTTAGTAGTCAATTCGATAGTCTAGCCTCCCAGTAAATTAATTGATTGAATTTTGACCATTCATACTTTCATTTACATTGTGCACAGATAACGATGACACTTAAAGAAATCTTCAAGCAATTTTCCATTATGTTAACTCCACTCAAATGGACTTGATCTAAGTCCAAGGCCAGTTGTAGTCCATTATGGGCCAATTCCGATTCCAGAACCTAATATTACTGGCAAATTCCTACTCTAGAAAATGGAATTGGGCCCGAATCCGGACTCGGGTGAACGGATCCCTTTTTAAATACTACGCCAGATACCTTGTGTCAGATACCTTCCGTCCATTTAAGTATTCAATTAAACTTGGGTGATATCCTTATTTCATGAATCAGAGGTATGGAATAAGGCCATACTGCTTTTTGGAATGTAAGTGGTCCTGTACGACGACGACGACGACGACGACGATGACGATGAATGATGATGAATGATGATGAATGATACAGGCCTTGAATGGCAGTTGTTTTACGACGCTAAGCGACCACAAATGTGGGAGAAGCCCATATGGCTTATGAATAACAACTTTACGTCGGGTGGCTAACCAACTCAACAATTTAGATAAAAAACGTTCGTTACGAACACAGCAATATTAGTGTTAGTCCGCTTTTTGACCGTGGCAAAAAATGCATACAGGATCACCACTGATGGTGATAGCTAACCTACTATGCATTTTGTGATAAAAGCAACAAATTTGGCCCACATATAGAAAATTAAATTCTGAACAAATCTGGATACAGGCCATCTCTGATTCTGTCCCTGACGGACGTGTCGGCCATTTTCCAAAATGGCAGCCAGAATTGACCATTTCAGGACAAACTTGTTAACATATCAACACGTAAATGTACTAACGCCATTCACAGGCACTGAAAACATTCAGGATATCTAGAACAGTGATTCTTTAATAATATAACCAATGTCTTAAGCAATCAGAAGGAGGTATCACACTGTTTTACCCTTAATTATACCACTTTATTAAACATGTTTTTAGATCTTGATACAGCTATAGTTAAATTATCACTAAAAGTATAAATGATATACCTTGAAAACAGACTAGATTGAACTTAACAATACCAGATGGTGCTTATGCTCCTTGCGTTTATGTTAAAAACGTATACAGCTGTTAATCTGTATCCTCATCGTTATTGATAAAAAAACCTACCGTAATCAGTGTCACCAGAGCTTGGGAACTTTTCCAAGACCTTGGGAATTTTGTACCTCCCAGGGAATAAGCTGATGACTTCGAGTATTTTCGCCTTACATTCAAAACATTCAGAGTAATGTTATTATATTGTTATTTGACAAACAAAAATAAGGTAAAGAAAGAGGGCTGCAATTAAATTGTTCCTATTATTGTCTAAATTCTTTGTAAATAGCCTATGTTGCATAATTACAGTTTGGTGATTCAAAGCTTTACCTTGGGATTCCTTGGGCTATTTTGACACATAATCTTGGATAATTTTGAAAAACCCGCTATCACTACTGGCCGTAATACATACCATCTGCAGTAGTTTGATCTACAATACAACCCTGTTACACAATGTCACCAATGAGTAATGGAAATTTGTGCGAAAAAGAGGGAGAACATTTGAAGCTAAATTTTCCGTGTGAAACAGAAACTCAAGGGGAGCATCCCCAAAACGTCGGGAATATTCTCCTCCCTCCCCCTGGTCACAACCAAGATATGGTTGTAATATTAGCTTCCCAGGGTGAGCATAATGCCAATCAACTTTGTTGGCAAGCCTCTCTACATCCTTACATACCTTTGTTTTATTTGATATATTGCATGCACTATTTTCAATGCAACATTTTCCCCCAAATTGTAGTCACAGTTCATAGCAAGCCCATGGACAAGGTTTTCCAAGGGGAGGGGGAAGAGTCATTTCCCATGATGTCATGTTTTGTGCATGCAGCTATGTTTGAGGCAAAACTGTGTAGACGTGTGCATTCATGGTAGGTTGTACCCACACCAGCGTCATCACTAACTTTGACTGATTGCTCACTTTGAACATGCATGCACTTCTACAAAAATTCCTCAACATAACTATTTTTTGGTGCTGTCATTACAAATGTAACATAATGAAATGGGTTTATACATATATTAATTTTGATCATCATCTTCAGGTACGTGCGCCGCCAGAATTGGCAATTGGGGCACCAGAGAGAAAGATTTCATAGTAGGATAGCTCCATAGCCACATTGCCTTAAAGTATAGGAGCGCAAAGTGCACGAAAATCATGGCTTTTCAAGCAGTGGCAAATCCTCTTCCTCTTTGTACACAAAACAAGAGGAAACAAGGCGTTCTATAATGAAATGGTTAGTTGGAAGGTGGGATGGGGTATTTGCAAAAGAAGACCATCATGACACTGTGTAAACGGAGCGTTACCATCAGTAAAGGCGAAACAGTACTAGAAAGTTCTTACCAAAGTGCATCCCAGATTACCAAAATTTGAATTACACTTCTCGGTTCTTGTAAGCTGCATACATACATTTCTTTTTATCTAGAGCAACATCACTTTGTAGGGAGGAATGAGAGAGGCAAGAGCAAGCAAAGGTGTGGAAGATTAACAAGCATATTTTAAAATGTTTTTTTTTTTTACTGTAATTGTAGTAACTTTAACTATCTACTGACAATAGGTGCGGGCCAGGTGCCTCGTTTAAGGTTGCTCTTGAGAAAGTTATAGCGAAAAATTCAGACCTTACTTAGATTATTGCACATCATGCTACAAACTTACCAAATTCTTGGTGTAAGATGGTAATATGATGATCCGCTCTTGATTTCCTTAGTCTTTAAAAGTTAGAAATGTATCACAAGTTTTCGAAAGCAAAGCGGGATTCCCCAGAATTATTCACTGTATACCACGGCCCTTGTATTGAAGTGTTTTAAATTTATTCCCCTAATGAGATTTTGACTTCAAGATAAAAAAGGGAAAATTAGATAAACTTTCTTCAGTAAACTCTCTTTGTAGGGTAAAAAGGAGTTAGCATTACTTTGTAAGCTCATTGATATTAGTATAGACAGTAATTTAAAGGCCATCATGTATAGGCTAAAACACATAGTGGCATGGCAAAGATGGCCGAGAAGCAAAATGGCCACCAATGTTAAAATTTCACTTCATTTCAATAATAAGAAAATGAATCACTAAAAGTACTTTTGACACAATTAAACCTAAAATTTGTGCATATTCTGTTACAAATATTCAACACTTATATTTCTGGACCCTTTTTTAAAATTAAATTTAGGTCAACCAAGATGGCGGAAATAACAAAATGGCCGCCCATAAAATAATATTTTATCAAAATAATGAAAATAAACTTCATAAAAATATATTTGACACAGTTGGTCTTAATGTCTGTCCATTTTTATGCCAAATAAACACAACCTATTTTCCAGAACATTTTCACTGGAATTTAGTTCAACTTAATGAAACGGCAGAAAAAGCAAATTGGCTTCCAATATAATGATTGAAATAAATTATAATAATAACGAAAATAGTTATTAAAAGTATTTTTGACACAATTAATCATAATATCTGTCCATATCCTATAACCAATATACAAAACGTAATTTTCTGAACAGAATTTGGACAGATGTTAGGTTAAACTGTCAAAAGTATTTTTTATGATTTGTCCCTATTATTATAGTATATTGATACAACTCTTACATTGGCGGCCATTTTCTTTTTTCCACCAGCTTGGTTGACCTGAATTCAAATAGAAACATTTTGAAAACGAGTTTTATTGATTTATCATAAAATTGGCCAGATATTAAGGGCAACTGTGTCAAACGTACTTTAACGATTACGGTTGTTATTATTTTGATATATTATAATTATTATACTGGAGACTATTTATTGTTTTCGCTATCTTGGGTAGCCTGTGTTCCATCATAAAATACCAGAAACCATGCTTTAATATTTAAGTTAAAATTTTTAAACAGAAATAAAGGGTTTTTTATTGAAATTTATTTTTAATAATTATTCCCGTTGATTTTTCGATTATTTTTAATTATATTCTTATCTTTGGGGAACTTTTACAATATTGTTTTTACTTCTTTGGTACTTTTTAGCAATATAAGCCGACAAATATTCTAGTCCCAAGGTTTTAAAAATACAAATTTGATTATAAAACAACAAATTACATCATAACAAATGGAGATTGTAACATTTACAATGTTTTTACGTAATATATGAAAATATTTCATTCAATTTGGCGGCCATTTTATTTTTCCTTCATCTCTACCTGGATGTCACAAAACAGTTCCAAAAATGAAGTTTGGGATTTTTCTATAAAATGTAAACACCTTTTAAGAGTAGATATGCCAAAAATATCTTTACAGATTATTTTCGTTATTTCAGTATTATGACATACGAAACATTCATAATATTTGCCGCCAGTTTGTTTTTGACAGCCATTTTGAGTGAGTGAGACCCAAGATATTTACAATTACTACTTGATTAAAATAAAGTAAAGTAAAGTAAAATAAAGTTGTATCGGAGAGTTATGGGGGAGGGTGGCTACGAAGTGTCTCTGGCCTATACAGCTATGTAATGATATCATAGTAGGATCTCAATGGTATATGGTGGTCATTTTGTAGGGTGGCTGTTTAAATATAATGGTCCCTCTCCCTCTAGTTATAAACAAAGTTTTCTGCACGTTTGTAAAGCCATTTAATATAATTAAACTTTCTTAAAGTTGTCCATAATGTGCATGTTGTAAGCCAAAAAAAAAAACGACACATGGCACATGCCACATGGCTGCCGTTTTGGAAAATGGCTTCCAAACCTGTTACTTAGTGTCTAAAATTCAAGTAGCCCAATATCCAAAAACTGATTGTGATACATAACTCTTCACATACACCAAGGTTCTTGCTTTTATCACAAAATGCACGACTGTTCTGCTATTTTTAATTATGCCGCATTACTATGAGACGCGTTCAATTTTCCAACAAAATACATCAAGCCACGATGGCGATTCTGTATAAGAATCCTTTTTAAAGGTATACAGCGAAAAGCTTAAGGACATCCTTCTCATCTGTGAAATTCTGTGCCTTCCCATAATCATGCCGGCAACGACGAGCAATACTTGTTACCCTTTTACCGTTAAATAAAGCCACTGCGTTTGAAGTGGTGTTGAAGAAAAATAGTTATAAAGGAGAAATCTCGCGAGTCGAGCAAAATTTTGACAGTTAAGGAGACGCTTTGACAGAAATAACTCAAGTACGTCCATCACTCCTACGATGAACCACTTTACTTGCAAGAAGTCCCGGCAGAACATGCCGTTTGGCTGTCTGGGGTCATTTTAAACTTAGATGATAATCACTTGAGGCCATGCCTCCCCATACCCTGTACCTGCACCTCTGAACATTTTATTTTTTTACCCATTTTCCAAAGAATGGGCACAGCAGCCAGCACGGGGTACTGCGGCTACGGCCCCTGTGCCCTCGAAACGCTATAGGCTGCACTAAGCCCCATGCACATTGGACTCTGAGATTTTTAAATTTCATCGTTTAAAGTTATAGTGCATCGTGTCACCATTCTTATGCCTCTAAAGAGAGTTGATTTTTAGCACTGTATTGACACTTTTCACTCTCTTTACTAGTCACTAAGCACTCTGAATTATGCAATGGGATTGTAATGATTTCCATACTCAAAGTAGTGGTATTGTATCTGGAAATTTTTTGATTAAAACCGAAGTTCGTCAAACAAATAGTTTTTAGAAGTTTCGACATAGTATTCTGATTCGTAGCTGTATTTTGAACGTTAAGAGGGTTTCTGCCTTCCTCTGTGAAACAAAGCCGTCTATCCTGTACAAGGAAGGATGTGACTGTTCTCTTATGTGTCCCCTCCTTTCTATCTGATCAGGTCCCGCCCCCCCCCCCTTACGTCGGACGAGATACGGTACCGTTTATTCATAGTCAAGTAACTGGTAACTTTTGAATGTAGCTACTTTCCAGTCAAACGTAACTGCTACTAGTTACTCTTTCAACATTGTATATAGTAATTCTAACGATTTACAATTTTATAGAAATAACTATTGCTATATCGAGTTACTTTCAAAGTGTAAAGCGAACAATCCCCCATATTTTCGTTGAGATTATAAGTGAGACCAACCGCATTTACTTCAAATTCAATACAAAGACAAAGGACTAGTTTTGCTTTATGAGTCGATTTTCATTGATCCCACATATCACGTCACGTCGTCGTGTGATGAGTATGGGAAATTTACCGCGCATTAATTTTAGAAGGTTTCTTCAAACACCCTTTCTGTTTAATTTTACGCGCTTTTGCCATGCATGAGTCCATCACTATGTAGTAACTGTTACGGTTCGGTGTAATACACAAACCAACAACAGCGAAAAAATGCAGAAGAATGAGACGTAAAGTCTGACCATACTCAGTATTTTACCCCTTTTTTTAAATCTTAAAGCTAGGCCTGTCATTACAATAGTCAATGTGTACCCATCTCATCCTGGCCGGGTCATACCAAAGACTTTAAAAATGGAACCTACTGCCTTTGTGCTTGGTGCTCAGCATAAACAATGGAGTAGGGAAAACAAGCTAGTGAGCCAAAACTGGAAGAAAGGCCTTGGTCGTCTCGACTTGAACCAATTGGTTGGAAACTGGGACGTTAAACCTCATCTAACCTAACCTAACCCATCTCTTACGATAGTCTTGGCTGGGCTATAGCATTCGCTCCGTTGTAACGTTAGGCTTCTTACGAATCTGGTTGATAAGGTAGTGTTAAAAAAGCGGTTCTGGTATGTGTTAGTCGACAGAGGCCTTTCAGGAACTCTCAGTTGAGCAGAAATTCTCTAAGTTCTAAAAAGTTTCTCGTTGCAAGTTGGTGTAAACAGCTTGGTATTTCTCTGGTGAATCCGCCTTGCTCTGTGTGAAATTCTATCACTCCATGTTCTCTGTCTCTGCATAAGTTTTTATATGGCTTGTTAAACGTTTCCTTTTCTTAGTTCATAAGAAATTTTAGCATTTTCTATCACACAATGAAATGAAACGTTTGTCATTTCTAAAATTTGAATTGCGACGAAATCGGTTCCTTCTGTAATCATCGAGGTGGTCTCTAGAACGTTGTTGAAGGGTCTAGTATTGTCGTTCAACTGCGTAGCAGGATCGAAGTTGGATTTCTTGGAACGCCGTTAGCGCCTCACATTACATATGTCCACTGATGGCATACAGATATTTATGATGCTTCGTGTCAGGCCCACCTACATTTCATACAAGCTGTATCTCAGTCTATTGAAAGAGATTTCAGTGAAATTTCAAATTAACTCTATCCTAAAAGACAAAGGGTGGAGCTAATTTTCAAAGCGACACTATTTATTAGATACTAGATAATATAGACACTGTTCACCTCTGGCCGATGATAATTACGCTTCTCGCAACATATAAAAATGCAAATATGGAAATAACTGGTTCAATAAGTTTCAGAAAGATAAGTGTCCATTGATAGATATACCTAGTTCTGCTTCTAGAATTCAATTAATAGGAAAAAATAATGTCTGCCACCTTTTTTAAGTAAAGTGCTTACCTAGCATAAACCATATCCGGTAGAAAATTTTCTGCGGTCTTAAAAACAATGGTTAGAATTTTCCCACGTCTTTAACCAACACTGTGCATCTATTTAACAACCTCAAAAACTAGGCAAACTTTAACTCATCCAGGTGAGGTAAGGTAAAGCCCAACAGATGATAGAAAATTTCTCAGCGATGAAATAAGTATAATCTGTTGAAACGCACTACAGTTGGGAAATTTATGTATTTCTCCGTGGGCAAATGCATCTACCAATCGTTGTTTTAATCAATCATAACAAACTTCGCCTAACTGTTGGCTCTTGAATTTAGTTTTGCATTATCTATCCAAATATTTAGCTCCTTCCCAACACATAGATACCAACTTCTGGATAATTATCAAATTTTGCAACCAACTGTTGGTTTAAATTAATTTAAAAATTACTTTGCCCATACTGATGACACCTGATTATCATATTACTTCTTAAATTTCACTTATAGTGAATGTAGCAGTGAAAATTTTCCACAGAATACCGGCCTTCCATTACATGTCCAGAGAGCCTCCGTGATATGTCTTAACACTGTGGTATTAAAGGACTGTACAGGAAAATATTAAACGACAGACTGTCATTAAAACAGGCGTTCCAGGTAATGATACCCTTAGCTACCCATCAGTTCAAAAAACATTGTGTAATCTGTTTGGTTTATCAGTTCGCCGTCTGCAACAGTCGGCATCAGTCTGCACCAGTACATAGTCAATAACACAATACATTTGTGAGAATTACAGTACTTCTCATGCCTTTCATAACATTGTAGTAATTAAGTAATGAAAATCTTAAGTACAGCATATGAATACCGTTTTGGACGTGAAATAAAATGACTAAGATTCTGGACCCTAACTTACTAACAGCGGTTCAAATCTACCTAGGAGGCATAAGACCTCACGGAAACCCGTGCTAGTTCGCAGTATCGTTTTGTGATATGTTTTTTTTTCTTTCTTTTTTTAAAGAAGTACAACCCGGTTTCGCAAGACAAAATTGGCTTATAGTATTTCTCTTTTGCAAATCTCTAAAACTGCCGAAAAATTCTTTTAACATTGAACAAAAGTTTAATTATCCGAAGCAAAGGAAAGCAAAATCGAGCCAAGTGCCGATAAACGTGCAACTACAATATCGCCTCTTTGAGCAAAAATTATGATGAGTATCACGCCTAATCGGTGTCTGCAGGCTAACAGCTTTAACTTTATTTGGAGAATGCAATAAACGTGCACTGGAAACGTTTAAACATCATTTGGGCAAAGGTCGACAAACATACTACCAAGGAGCTTTACCCACCAAAAATTATGCCCAATGTTATAACAGTGCAGATTCCTCCGCTCCCCCAAAATATTTCAATGCTTTAAAGGGTAGCAACGGTCTAAAATGTCAAGAATATTTTTAAAAAAGGTAAAAAGTAAGCCTCATTCGTTTAATTTTCATCTTTATAGCTTATGCCGTTGCTGATCGAGGTACAAATGATTGAATTTTATTCATTTAATTTGATATAGACGAATGTGCAATAGTTGTTGATGTCTTTCTTGTACAACTCACATTACCTGCTTTTGTTTCCTTTTGAAAATGTTTGTATGATCTTGGAAAATCACTACTTTCTTGAACGGAATGTTGACAGCAGAGGGCCTGTATTGTCCAGTCATTCTGTATCAATAAGACAGTTATTGTATTTTGGATTAAGGTGCAGTGGCTTTAGGAAAAGTAAATAAGGGAAAGGCTGTAATATGGGTGGTGCAAGAGTGACTCTACTATTTCCTTGGCTTGCTCTCATTCTCATTTTAAATTAAGGTAATAAAATTAAACGTCTTATATATCAACTTTGGGACGTCCTGTAAATATGGCAGTTGCACCAATGGCATTTATTTGTCAACGTTAGGTACAGTTTAACCGTTGATAATACTTTTAATCGTACAGTTGGTATATTTTTAACTTTTCTCTAAAGCCTTACTGTCAGTGTTTCCGGGAAAGGTGTATAAAAACATATTCTATTATCTTACTGAAAACTTCTCTTGAATGTTACAACTAGTACGCCGCGCAATTATTTCCAGTTTTCAAGGCAAACCCTGAACCTCAAGTAAAATAAACAAACTGATTCATGTTTTGAAATGACATTTTCTGGGGGCTGAGACGATTCACCCAGAGAAAAATGGTATTACCTCAAACAATTGCATAAGGTTTTGTAATAATGTACCCGAAGAACTGGTTGTGCACGAAATCAACTGGGGTGGGGCTATAACCCCCTCCAGCCCCACCAGCAACCTGACTCGTAGGCTATAAACTGAGTTAAAATGAAACTAACAGATCAGGATAAAACTTTGTATAGCCTTTCTTTATTATATGTTGTCTTTTGATTAGCTTTTCCATTTAGTGAAATATTTGTTTGCAATGACTCCTTTAAATAACATCAACACATTTTTCCTTTTGTATTGTAAAAAAGTTCAACCTGTTCCAAGATACCCAGTCGTAGAAGGTTGTAGTCATCATCACTACTGTGTCCTAACCACCGAATCTGAAGGGAAACTGACATGCAAGTTGACGGGAATCCGCCCTGTAATACAACTTAAGTGGAAGGTGTTTCATTCGAACGCAGCTGGAGACCTTTCGTTCTTTAATGAAAAACTCACCATTACTCAGAACGGGGAAATATATGACGTCTTCCTCACGGCGTATTTTCGTCTGAATGATAAATCTAAGTCAAAACTAACCGTAGAGTGTGCAGGTTATGGAATGCATGCTGAAATGTTTGGTTTATCAACCAAACTCGACCTAATGTTTGTGATAGGTACGTTTTCATCATTACACTTCAGTTTGGAGAAAACCCTAGCAGCAGAATACCGATTTTAAATAAGAGAACTTAAGACCACCGAATACTAAGGTACATTTTTTATTACCCTTTTAAGACCATCCTTCTAATATTTCCTGCTCTCCACTACATTTTTCAGAGACAAAAAAAAAGTTTCTGTATCATGCCTTTCTAATTGGGTTGTTTTTCTCACAAATTGAGTAAAAGCTATAGGTTTATCTCCCATAGCTCACAAGGTTTATTGTATGATTTCGCCAACGTGCAAAAATCTTCCATAATCTTTGAAACGACCGCGTCCAACGAGAAGACGCACCCAGGCTCTTAATGTTACTTAGACCTACAAACAGTACTTACCGTTGAACCCAGTTTCATAGCCTGTACAGTTAAAACTGATAATGATTCTTAAACCATTATCATTCAAATGTAGAAACAGGTATCTTGACAATAAAGTAAGACAAGGCCTCTCTAGATCTAAATATTGGAGGCTGCATAAGATATACGTGGTGCACTTGACATTCAAATTTACATATTCATGCCACTTTGAAAAGATTGAGTGGATGTGCATTCAAACTGTTGTGCTAACGGGGAAAACCTGGATTTTAAACTGTGAAATAAAGATGCTACTATTTAACTCAACATGATGATTATATTTACGCTTCATAAAGTTCTAATGGTCTACCTTTTTACGCATTTCAGGAGGTGCAGAGGTTGCTCCACCATCGAACGACGAGCAAAGCAAGACACATACAGTTACAGTATCAATGTCTTGGCTGATGATCATTGCAACTTTGGTATCATCTCTCGTCGTATTTTTACTCAGTGGGCTCTTGTTTAAAAACGGTAAAAGTGTTCATTATACAAAACTTTATAAAATATTCATTCTTTTTCGTTTATTCTTTGAATTTAGTATAAATTGAAAAGCTGGTAATCTTGTGCAATAATTATAATAATCAAATTTGGTAAAATATGCCTGTTGTTACATGGAGAGAGGAAGAAATTTTTTAAGCCAAAGAACTTTTTACAAACGATGAAATTTCAAACCATAGTCAAGGTCGTGATTTAAATTGAGTTCATGTTCAAGTTCATGTTTGATATATTCAAAGTATGTTACAGGAATTAGACATTACGCCTCACATCTTACACTGCAAAATGTATCAAAAGCAGTGACGTCGAGATTCTACGTTGCTATGTTGTTGATACATACTTACTTATTGTGTTAATTCTCTTCAAAAGTCAAATATCCTCTTTTCACAGGTGTGCTTGGCAAACTGTTTGCTAGGAAAGAAGAAAGAAATTCCTCACTGGTTTGTTTTTTTTTTCTTTTATTAATGGTGCTTTTGGTAGCGCATTAGGTGTGTTAGTCAAATGATATACATTGTTACTATTGTGAATTCACAACATAACTTTTACAAAGTCACCGCTTTCTTTGGAAGTTCATTTAATAAAACTTGAATCGAAAGACACTTACACAGTAGATGTTGCCATGTTTGTGTAGCTATACCCACCAATTATTGAGTGCCTAAAATTAAGAAAATCTTTAGTTCCAACTATGTGTTACGGACGTTAATATTATTACGAATGGTATATACCATTAGCTCAAGTTTAATGAAGTTTTAGACAAAGATTAGGAGGGAGTGTCAAACTACAAAAAGGACACACACTGAACAATGAGTAACAGCCCAAAATATTTGGTATGCTTTCACTTTCGCTGTCTTATTATATTTGTAAGAATCTCACGGGTAAACACGTACCTTCTTTCGAAATATATACCATTCCCTTATTCGTGATGGTCTACTTTAGATATAAATTACAAATTTAGGTAAACTTTTTGTAATTTAAGAATTAATAATTATTATTTCCGAGAATGTCTCTTTTTTCCTCAGATTTATGAAGCGTTATCTGTGGATGACGTCATCAATATATCAGGCGGTAAAGTTGCTTCTGTAATACATAAATAATATACCGTAAAGACTTGTGGAACACACAAATCAGTAACAGCAACAAATACAAAAGAATGAGATTAAAATTTCCAAAATGCTTTTTATTTTACCGCTTTGCTTAATTCTCACAATATCTTGCACAAATTAAAGCCTAGGCAGTTCATTTTAAGGAACATTTATAATATGTACTTAACTCTATTAGCCCTTCACTGTCACTGGAAGACTAGTTCAAATTCCGCGTCTTAGTGCACGACAATATTGGACTGGGACGGTTGACTTCCAAAGTCTGGTGTATGTTGTTGTAGGCTACACAGTTGAGTGCAAACACACGAGTGCAGAGAAGGATAATTATAGCCGGTACGACAGCTTTGATTTTAGTCAGTTCGAGAATTCTCCCCTGTTTATCGAACGGTTTTGTTCAGCTTGGTATATTTCTCAAGTCGCTTGTTTTAGGGTCCCTGTCGTTGTTTGGAAAATCTGTCAATTATATACAGACTACACAAGAATCGTAATATATTAATCTTATACAGCGAAGATAATTCGGTAGTGATTGCGTGGATTCCGAATTTTCCGGAAACCCCCAAAGGTAGAATTGGCGTAATCAGCTCCATTCTTAAACAGAGTCTCGAAGTACGTAGAACTTCTTAGAATATATTCTTAGTAAAAGACATCTATGCATACTGACTCTCAAGCAGGATGTTGTGTCCTTCTTGTGTTTTTGATTTTCCATCGTTAAAAGTATCATGAAAACGTGAGTTTTTTATTATTTATGAATGGACCATTTTAAGATTATCACCAGAGTCTTCAGTCGAATGTTTCTCACAGACTTTTAAATGTAACCAGAAAGCCCAAAGACTAAGTGATTCCTTGCTGAAATGGGTGATTTGTGGTACTAAGGTTCATCTTTCAAATTTATACTTCTTGAATATATCATTTTCTAAGATGTTTTCACAACTTGACCTCATATGACCTTTGAACCCTACCAAAAAGTGAATAATTAAAATTGAAAATCTCAGGAGACATTCGTACCGGACGGTCTGCTTGAGAAACCGAGCCTTAAATCCACTACGCCATCAACGAACTGGTTTATGGTATTTTTAATCATGCTATTTTCACAGTGTCCTTTTCACGTGTTCATAATTATGTAATTTAAATTTAGTATTATTACTTTAACAGTTATGCTTGTGAAAAAATGTTTTCTATAACTTTATCTTTGTTATGGTAAAAAATCCAGCCCTAACTTTTCGTTGGTCTCACGGAACGCAGAACACAATTTGGAGGTACCGCCCACTGTCTGTTTAGTTTACGACGTTTTCGTGTTTGCACCTCTGATGACCTCATATGACCTTCCACCTCCAACAAACCCATAGGGTTCGCTCTCTCTTAAAGTAACACATCGTTATACCAAGTATGAAAAGGATCCATCATCCCTGTCTTGAAATATCGTGTTTTTTCAAGGTTTTCGATTTTTGACCTCTGATGACCTCAGATTATCTTTGGCCTCCACTGAAAACAACAGGGTCCTTTCGTTTAATATGATAAATTTATATACCATGTATGAAGATTGTCCATCATTGCTATCTTGAAATATTGTGTTTACAAGCAGTTTTTAAGAATTCAGTATTTTCACCTCCGATGACCTCAGATAATCTTTGACCTTTTACAAAATCAATAGGGTTCATTTTTTACATAACGCATCCACATGCCAAGTGACCTTTGGTGACCTCAAATAACCTTTGACCTCCACCATAAACAATAGGGATCATCCTCTACATATAATAATTCTATATCCCAATTATAAAAATTATCCATCCTTGCTATTTTGAGATATCGTGTTTACAAGCCAAGCGTCACAAACACCCATACATAAACACACACACACAATCGCCCGTGTGATTGCATAGATTACTTTTGCCTTCAGCAACGAATCAAAAAGTTGTTAAAGAATTGAGAACTATGATATTGTAGTAACGTTTATGTTAGCAATGTTTACGTGGTTGTTTCTTCTTTATGTTGTGTCTTTTCTTTTTGTGAAGCTGTGATAGTTTTTAAGGCCGTTTGATGATAAATTCCTTCCAAGTTACTGATGATGATTGATTGATTGATCGATCGAATGATTGAATGATTTGTATTCACAGAGACCTCACTGACATCACTGGAAGAAAACAATGAAGATCAAACCTTGTTATCTCGAGACAAATTTTTGAAGCTTCAAGAATATATAGGAATGAACGAAATTTGTGAATCAGGTCTCCTTGATTTCTCCGATGTAACAGACATGCTTCGCGACCAACCGACAAGCACATCAGCTTCTTTACTATTTTTTCAGCGTTTACTATCAAATGATAACAACGCCACTACAGTGTTCCGTGAAGTTTTCCAGGATGAAGTTTCTCAAGTAAATCTCGAAAATGACGAACAGTTACTGTCAATAGTTCACGAAACAGTCAAGTCAAGTACTTTGAAGACGACTGAACGTGACTTTAGCTGCCGAGATGCGCTTTTTGCTATTTATCATTCATGTAAATTGCCCTTAAGACACTCAGTGTTATCAAAAATGTCGGAACTTCGATTGGCTGTTCCTTTACTGCTTCCAGATCCGTTTAAACGAGACCAAGTGACATTATTACTTTCTGATTTGCGAAACGTACATAAAGTTTGGACTGAAAAGGGGCTACAAAAAAGTGCCAGTGTGTCTGATTATCCATTCCCGACCATAGCAACAATGCGCATAGGTGGTATAAGTGTTTCAAAAGGAAGAATACTGAATATGATTATTGGTAGACTGCAAGATGTCGGTAATCCCAGTGCATTTATAAAATCAGAAGATGACAATCACGCTACTGTATGGTCCACTGGTACTGTAGAAGCCGTGTGGTTCCTTCCGAACGACACCATTTCTAGTAAAGATTACGCTCTGCCTGTTGCAACTTGTTTTCTCAATCTCCGTGGCAAGATGCAAACCACCAATTCTAGACCTCAAGAACGCTTTCTGAACTTATTTGCGATGTGTGTGGTAATCTTTATTGAAAAAAGCTCATTTAATGAGTATTATGACTCGGTCATTAATGCAGTTACGGACAATACGAAAGTCATCGTTGTTGTTATCTCTGACAAAGTTTCTGCAGGACAAAATTCTCGTAGGGTTTTGAGGAAAGGAAATTATTTGACTGTGATTGTATGCGAAAGGTGCAGTGAGCTGAGAATAGCAATAGAACTATGTAAAGAAATTGTTAAGGTTTTGGAAGATAACAAGCCTTCCAAAACGCTTGATAAGGAAGGAAAACTGCTGTGCAAGGAACTGAATATTGGAATTGAGTAAAAGACAAGGATATAACAAAATCTTGCATAATTTGTATGTACTAACAAATTTATAGGCCTTTGACGCCGACTATACAAATATTATTAACATATTATGTTCTACTTATTTTTCATAGCAAAAGGGATTGGCAGCAGTTCAAAATTGCGGCTAGTTTGATCATTTTGTGCTATTTTTCAACAATAAGTTTTTGGAACTATGATGACTTATTTGTAAGTAATATTTAGTAAGTCCAGTTAAATCAATAACGAAAACAAACAAAATTGGGATCGGAAGTATAAAAAGAAAGGATTATAGCAAATGATACTTTTGATATGTGAACGAGGACCTAAGTCTAAGCACGCTGGTGAAAAGTTCATTCAATTCGTTCGTTTGGGTCTCTAGATACTAACAGGTAAAGTTACTATAATTATAACCTAATATGAACATGATGCAAGTAAGAGTAAAGTCATCTTCTCACACATGATGAGCAATGTTTTGCTCTTTGTTTTCCAGTCTATTGTGAGTTTGGTATGGGAAAAGTATATCATTCACATATACAAAGATCATTTTGGAAAAGGAAATTAGTTGTAAGTTTAAAGAAAAACAAAGCGTTTAATAAATGTGAGGTTTTAATTTTATGTTTGCGTGTTTCAGGGCCACCTTTGGTTAAAAATGTGGTAAGTTTATTTGCTAACATTTAGAAAACCACAAATGGAAATTGGATGCAAATTTTACCAGACTGTTTCGAATAAATACCTATATCAAGTCTTAACTTTAATCTTTATGGATTACCCTTCTTTAAAAGGACAACTGAAGGCCCGCGACTAATGTATGTGTACAACACGGGTTGTAAAATAAAACAATGTAGGCTAACTCTGATCGTTAAAGTTGTCAATGTGTTTAGCTATGTAGTGCTAAAATTCATCTGTTGCATTAAATAGTAGACTTCAATGTGAGTTATACAATCATAGAAGGACTGTAACGTCTATCCGTTATTTCTCTTTCACAAGCTTTTTTCTAAACCACAGTAACATTTCAAAAAATGTAATGTTTTTGAATAGTATTTGTAATGTAGTCATTTTCTTCAGTTATCTATGCATTTTAACTTCAAAAGAAATCAGGTTAGCTATATTTGAGTAGCACCTGTTTGAATTCATTGATGGAAGCAAAATCCAATTTTGCAATTAAAGTTAAAATATCAACTAATTGAAAAAGAAAGGCTACAGCGTGGAATGGCCTGTTTTGCAAAGTACAGATTTCTCACTCTAGTCTCACTAGAGTGACTAGATTTCTCACTCTTGTGGCCCTTATTGAAACCCTACTTATGATATGGATGCCAAACATAGGTCTACTGATATAAATGGGGCTCATTGTTGGCTATGTACGGATGTAATATGGTGGGACCTACGTGGGAAGCCCATGTGAGCCCCATGAAGATTTGACCATGTGAACCGTGTAAGCCCCACGAAAAACTCACCATATGTATGGAAAACATCAAAGTTAATTGTGGGTATATATTGTTGGCAATGTATGGGTGTATACATTGGGCCCACATAGGCAGTCCACGTAGGCCCCATGAAGATTTGTCCACGTGGCCCTTGTAAGCCCTATGAAAACTCACTACATGCATGAAGAACATCAAAGTTTATTGTAGGTATATATTGTTGGATATATATGGGTGTATACGTTGGGCCCACATGGGCAGTCCATATAGGCCCCATGAAGATTTGTTCACGTGGTCCGTGTAGGCCCCATGAAAAACTCACTTTATGCATGAAAAACGTCCAAGTTTCATGTGGGTATATTCAGGGCTATTCATGGGCAGATGTGGTGCAGCCCATATGGGGTTAGAACTAGATGGACCCATGTGGACCCAGTTGGGCCTATGTGGGCTTGTTTATCATACGGTGGAAACTGTAAGTATTGCAAGTATTGCAAGCATTACTTAGTGCTTAATTATTCCAGAATAAGCCATTGTCCCTAATATTTGAAATTTATAGCCACCTAATTTGCATAACATCGAAATTGCCCAAACTGGATCCAATTACAAGTTGTGTTGGTCCTTTTAGTGTCAATTCCCTTCCATTGAAAATAAACAAACCCTTGTGCTCAAACTGTTTACAATAGTCCAGAGCATCCAGTGGCTTCACCCTATTTTTCTCCACCGTGATGATGCCCTAGACCCCACCAGGGGTCCTGAACAGGCTCCTGGACCCCGGGCTTCTTTGAGTTTGGACCTGAAGCCACCATGAATGTGCTCGTCTTCTTCAATGAGATCCTAGGTACGACCCTGCCAGGTTGACTGAAGTGGTGGGCCTTGCGGTGGCGGACCTTGCGGTGATGGACCCTGCAGTGGTGGTCCCTGCATTGAGCCCCTTACCTGATATGGGGGTTTTTGCTATGTTTCCCTCGATGTTGGGTCATTCTGAACTGACAACCCATGTGACAAACTCCTGGCTACCCGCCTGCCCCCCCCCCCACACGCACACACTTCCAGAGACGGATCCACGCCCATAACTTTGACTTCCAAGACTTTGCGCCATTCAGACTCTCGTGGAAATAGATCATAGACCCCGCCTGGACGGGCGGACAATCCCACAACAACAAGGCCTTTCTCCTTTCAAAATAAAGGTTCATCGTGTACGAAGACAGGTCTCTGTACGTAGGTCCGCTTGTGCAGCTACTGTAGGGTAGCAACATGGCTGGTAGACCTCACGTGACCGAGTGTCGACCAATCACGACCATTCCGTCTAAAGCCCGGGTTGGCCAAACTCTTCCTAGGCACGGGCTCTGGTCTGCTGGAATATTCGAGTCGTTGCTTCAGCCGCCGTCTCATGTCTAGTTTGACATTGACAAGGAAGGGGTTCCTAGGATCCATAAGGGTGAAAGAGTATCTTGTGTACTGTTCTTCATATAGGGTAGGCACACACTTTATGAAGGAGGGGGGGGGGGGTTGCCTCTTGACCTCTCTTAACCTCAACTGACACTGAAGCAGACCCAAAAACATTGAGCTTCTGGATTTCATTGTAAGGCTATGAGCGATCCGTAGGCCAAAGTTTCTACTGGAATAGTCTATGTGTTTCATCACGGCATATGACAGAAACTATTTTGTTTGGTAAGGTTGTAGGCCTACACAGGGGCGGTCACACTTGCCCCAAACAGCCAATCTGCAGGAGTGTAGCGAGATTTTTCCTGGCGGTGGCACATGAATGAGGGGCCTCAAAAAGTCATTTTGATACATGACTACATTAAAGCTTCATGAATTTGGTGGCCTATGACTTAAAAGGGGGGGGGGAACTCGGCCCCAGGCCTCCCCGTAGCTAAGCGCCTGCCAGTCAATAATATAGTTACTTAACCTTACGGCTGATGACATGCATTGTATCATTAAATTGGACGAACTGGAAATGTTTGCATCGAATAACCCCATTTGGGCTGCCACATCGAGAAGAGTCGCGGCGATAATTTCCAAATACCGTCTCTAGTGTCTTGCCATGATATTGTTACGGTATCCTTCAAGTGTATCCATGTAACCTTGGAGAAGGGGGGAGGGGGATGATGCTCACTGCTTCCATTGCTTGATTTTGGACTCCACTGTAACCCCGTTGCATCTTGTCCATTTTCACCTATTTCTTCTTAATACCCTCCTTCGTTTATCAATTTCCCCACTTTAATGGAAGAATTCCGACAATAGATGGAGGAGGCCTTCATTAATCTTGTTCCTTGTAAACTTGGAATAGATCGAGACATGGACGACTTCACACATCTTCTCATCAAGCACGCGGAAAGCTCCTACTTACCTCTTAGATTAAACCTCTCGAGTTCAACGGTCAGCTGGTCCGTCAACGAATGTACAGTGATTTTGAAGCAGTTCGTACGAACTCTGCATCTAACTCTTGGAGAGGGGTTCAACAGTTGGAACTGGAATCTGTGCTGCGAGGGATGGTTCAGTTGTGTTGTTAATCGCTTTAACAAGTGAGCCCGAATGTACCCCCAAACAGCCCATATCTAGTGAAATGAGTACAAACTCACACGGATGCATGAACGTTTCGATAGGTTACAGGTCCCTAAATAGTCTATATTAACCTACAATCATTGTATCTACCGGGTGTGAACTTTATCTGACTGGACCATCTCGACGTATCTAGCTTACAAGACCAGGCGACACTCAAACATACACACTTCCGCACACACACACGTACACACATTTCCATAGCCCACCCCAGCGCTAATGTATTACAGGCAAGGGGTACAAAATGAAAAAAATCACAAAGTTCCTATTTCTCTCCTTGTGTAATCCTTTAAATGACATTTCTGAGAATTTAAGAAGTAAAATCAAGCATGTGTCACATGCAGATCCATACGCACAAAGTGATTGTATAGGGTTACCTCTATTTCATCTTCACTGCGGGATGAGAGTTGCAAAAAAAAATGTATTACGTTTAGCGTTAATTTTTATTACAGTTACGGTTAGTATTACATCGGCGTTTTTATTACATTTGGCGGTGATACACGGGTGACGCATGATGTAAAGAAGCTCAGTCAGGAGGCCTGAATGTTACTACGATTATGACGGAGTTAACAGATCTGACCAGAATTTAAGATCAAAAGAGCATTGACAAAATACCCTGCAAAAACATCACAGTTTTAACATTTTTCCGACACTGAAAGGGGGAGCAGTCGCTCCCTCTTCCCCCTCCCCCGGCTACGTCCCTGTATACACTCAAAGGTTAATTGACTTCTGGTCTGCACTAGATAAGCCCTCGTTTTTTAAGTGCAACAATATATTTGACGTAGAAAGTAAACAATGTGAGGTTGAAAAAGATTCCTCAGTCTTTTCATAATTTTTATTTTTGGCTATCTGTAATAATATTTTGATGTGATATGGCTAGAAATTATAAAGACATTTCGAATCTTTTAAATTCAACGCTACTCTTCTGAACGACTTTCATACAGGTTGATGCTTCCTCCTAATGTACATGTATAATTTATATGCGTTAACTTTAAAAAGAGCGGTTTTTGTGACACAACTGATGCATTTACTTGGCACAATAATATAAGAAAGTCAAGCATACACTTAGACCCACCTAAAGGTGAAATGTAGATGTGATGATCCATTGAAAAGAAGCAGATGCTGATAAGATACTGAAAGCTTCATGAAATTAACAATTGCTACTTTTTTGTCTAACAGCCAACAATGAAATGCAACTGTACGTGGTAATGTTGGTTTTCAAAGTGAAACGAAAACTATGTATTATAAGTCTTCATGCATTCAGTTGTACATTAATATCGTGTTTTATCTCTGAGATCTGCACGTGTCTTGCTTGTGGGGACAAAGATTCCAGTCGACACGCTTCTTGCTGGTCTGCTCTAATTTCTTCACAGTGTACATGTCCGGATAGTTATGAATATTGCTAATTGGGCAGATTATGTTGATCGAATAGAGGGTCATGAAAGTGATCTCTGCACACTTCTAAATATAGCATGCTGGGTATCAGAATCATGAGAGCTAAATTGATGGCATGGGGAACCCGGACATCTTGGAATAAGACTGCTGAAATATTGGAACGTATTCATTCATTTTTGTATATGCGCTTCAAGTTTTTCTACAAAATTTTCAACAGGAAGGGTAAGTCTTTCCCAGTCAGCCAGTAGCTCCCTCTTTCTGCACAACTGTAAAGTTTCAATTCAAATTTCCCCCACCCCACTTTCAAAAACTATCGACTCTCCTCATTTTTTGTCAGTATTCGTAACTTAAACGATATCTTGCCAAGGCGAAAATGCTACCTAACATTTCATTGTATTTTACTTAAATGAATAAAAGAATTTCAGCAAGCACACATTAATGCTGGCCCTTGCCAGATTGCAAGACGACACAAAACGAGAAACGTTTTTTATAGAAAGGTACAAAATTACCATTGTTCCTGTCAAAGAACGACATACATTGTATCTTGAAGCAAAATGCAAAATTCAACTTTTATTCAAGAAGTTTGCTTAAGGCGCCAGTTTGATCCCAGCAATCCCACCTTTCCTTCTATTTTTCTGGAATAAGATTTCAATTCTTCCCATGTCGTCGATATGTCGATCACTTAATGTGTTCTCAGACTTTGACGAAACCAATGGCCCTGCAAATTTCAATGTGACTATGGAGCTTATGCACGTGACGTCAGCGCGTTTCAATTTGGCTTACTGGATGGAACTGCCATACGTAGTAGGTGTGTTAAAGATACGCGCTCACGATAGCACCTTAGTAACAATTGTTGCACAATGTACGCTTGGATGGAATAATAGAGAAACGTGACGTAGGTGCATAAGCTCTATAGAAAAATTCCGTAGTTTACTTGTCCATGTTAAGATGGGTTCTAGTCATTACCAGTAGATGATAAGATGCGATGAAGACAGCTACATTGCTGGAACAATTAAAATCCTCAGTGAAAATGTTAGTACCAATGGCCTTAATATCCTGTGAGAGCCACATTGGTAAAGTTTAATATCTCCGGTCGTTATCATCTTGATTTATTTTGCCATTTTGTATAAGTACGACCAGTTCGGATATTAGCCTGTAAAAAAATCAGTATATATTCTGTAGGCAAGCAACAAATGTTCAGAAACGTTTTCCGCACTCTTACACTAGCAACATCGTGACTTTATAGTAGCCAAAATCTATACATTTAAATTAACAGTGTCAACGGATTACCATACATATGAACACAAAAAATGCGAACATCTGTATAGGAGTAGTGCAAATAACATCAGTGGCAGGTTTGAATCCACGTTGGACGGTAACGCTAAGATATTTCATTCATACAATTTCATTTGTAGAATTGCTATGTACAAGTCCTTTTCTCTGTGGCCCGTAGGCCGCGCCCTGCTGAAAATTCTCTATATAACCGAAAACAAAATGAAAGAGTAACATATTCTTGGTGTTTGTACCTTGCAGTGTTAATGTAATCGTTGAGATGCCGCACAACGCAGTGTTGAAAGCAAAACTGAGGACGTTTTTACGCGTCCTCTCCACCAAAGTATTCGGAGACATGTGTAATAGGTACCATTAGTTTGGGTGTTCGAATCTAGATGCCACATCACTGAGTCCCTTCTTAAATTCTAAAAACCGAATATTTTTTGAACTGAATGTCCACTTCTGGTAAGCTGTTGGAGATGTATCGATGAAATTAGATAAAATGAAGCGATTTACTTTTTACTGTGTTGCATCCAACCGATTTTAGGACTATGTCCAACAGGGTGAATGGGGCATCTTTAGGGCCTATGCGTCGCGTGTCACTGATCCCCTATATCTACATGTTATCGATTAAAAGTTTATTCCTAGCAAGTGTGCCTGACATAAACAGGAATATGGCTTCAATAAAATAAATTCTACGCCTCTCTGAAAATTTTTTTTACTGATTCTGAGCCATTTTGTTCAGCTAATTGCACCCTGGATCTGTCACTCCTTCGTATTCGTACAATTCAAACGTTATATTAACAGGCTTCCCTCCACCTTTAAGGAACACGAGGTATCCTGGATAGCAGATGTGTTTGGGCTTTGGTACCACTGCCAGCTGACTGCAGTGCAGCATCCACTCACAGGCTTTGTAAAGATGAAGGCGTAGCACTTTAAACGAATTAAAATATATCCCCCACCTACATGGTTCTTAAATGCTACGGAACACTTTTTAAAGCAAAGTTAGATTAAAAGTTGGGTCGCAAGTTCCCAACCTAGAGTCTCACTTAAAGCCCAAACCTTTAATTGTAACCAGGGAATAATATGGCACAATACTTTTTCCTATTCATAGAAATAAATATATTTCGACTTGTTAGGGGTGCATAATAACAATGGACGGCTTTCATGTCATGTTCAAAATGGGGAAAACATTACCAAACGCAGTAGAAAAGGCAAAACAAACCGACAAGGAGGCCCACTGCGTCTTCAAGAAACCAGAACTTTGGGAATATTTCCATTGTTACCAAAGAAAGAAACCACCTAAATGTTGTTACCAGTGCCACTACTCCTATTATACCTGCAAAAGACTAAAAAAAACACTTAACTAAAAGGTCCATCCTATGACTTCTTGCACAAAGAGAATTGTACATGTAATTGTACATGTGCAGGGCTGTGCCGGACGATGGCAGGATAAAGGACTACTATATATATATATATATATATATATATATATATATATATATATTATATATATATATATATATATATATATATATATATATATATATATATATATATATATATATATATATATATAAATATATATGAGATATATAAGGGCTTTCAAGGATACATCCTCTGGTGACCTCAAATGACCTTTGACCTCCACCAAACATTACAGGGTTGTTAAAATTATGTGGAGCATCTTTATGTTAAGTATGAAATCCCTCAAAATTTCTTTCTGAGATATTGCGTTTTCTCAGTTTTCTCAATTTGACATCTGGTGACTTCATATGCTGGTGACCCCTACGATCTTTGACTTCCATCAAATGCACTGTTCTAATTCTCGTACTAAGCGTACAATCTACATGCTAAGATGGAGATCCTCAAATTACTCTTCTTGAAAACTCGTTTTTACGTGGTCTTCACATTTTGACTTCCAGGTGACCTAAAAAGGCCTTTCACCTCCACCATAAACGATAGAAGTTTTACATTAAACGTAGGGCAACAATACGCTAAGTATGAGATTCACTGGTTACCCTTCTTGAAACCTTCTTTATACCTTGACTTCCAGTGATCCTAAGTGACCTTTGGCCTCCATGAAAATAAGAGGTGTCTTGCTCAATTTGGAGACATCCACATACTAACTTTGAGATCCATTAAGGTAAGACTTCATGAGGTATCGTATTCACGAGGTTTTAGCCACGTAACCTCTGGTGATCCCATACGACCTCTGATTTACCCAAACCCAACAGAAAGCTTATATGCAATATGGTAAGTATGAGCGGGTCGTCACTGTTACCCTACTTGAGATATCGTGGTTAAGGGCAGTTTTCAAGTTTTGCGTAGTTTCACTTCTGGTGATCTCAGATGATTTTTGACCTCTACCAAAAACAATATATGGTACTTTCTCTTAATATGGCAAATCTACATACTTAGTATGAAAAACATCTATCATATTTATGTTGAGTATGGTATTTACAATTTCGTCATATGCGACCTCAAATAACCTCTTACCTTTACCAAAAGCAATAACCTGGGCCCTTCTTCTTAAAAATATTCATCATTACTGTCGTGCAATATTGTGTTTATAAGCTAGGAGTCGCAAACACACGCACACGCATACATGCACTGGGCCAGAGTAACTACATAGATTCCTTACGCCTTCGGCAAGGAATCCAAAAATGAATGAAAAGAAATTTAAAAGCAACAAGCACATTTGTTATTTTCTATTTCTAATAAGGATATTACATTATATGAAAAACCAAAAACACATTCAAACAGGAGGATAGGTTTCAAGTCGGTTTTAATGTAATAAAGCAATGAATATTGATGGATAAGAGGTAAATGTAGGTTTACAAAAACACGGTACAACGATAGAGAAAAAGCTTAACCAGAACTTACCTTCATGATTCCTTGCCAAAAGAAAATAGCACATGTCAAGTTCTTTAATTCTGCCCAGCGCCGGACTGAGTCGGGGGGTGCCGGGCAGAGGCGGGCGGAGCCAGCAGAATGGAAGACCTTGACATGCAATTTTATAGTATATGAAATATATTATGCTTACCTAATTTGAACAGTTTGACCTCTGGTAACCTTCAATGATCTTTGATCTCCACGAAACACTGTGAGATTCTTTAACTTAACGTGGAACATCTACATGCTAAGAATGAGCTCTCTTTAAGTTATGCTTTTCGAGCTTCCATTTTTACGAGAATTTCTCAGGCTGATCTCTGGTGACCTCACATGTCCTTTGACCTCCATCAAAATGACCATACTTCTTGAACTCAGTATGTTGCTTGTTTAAGATAAGTGACAGATACATGAAAGATTCACTTTTAGAAATATATTGTTAAGAAAGTCTTCACAATTACACTATTTCATTTCAAAACTTTGTCATAACACCATCTTAAATCCTGTTTCGAACATTTTGGCAGGGGAAAGTGGAAAACAATCTTGAACATAATGGAAAAGTGAAGGGGCAAGCTCTCTGTCATTTAGCTTCCACACCACAGCACAGAATAATTGCCCGTTTATTGAAACGAAAGAACAGTCAATCTCGTGTAATAAACATTTTTAGAAGAATCAAAATAATGTCGTTGTCACTTTTTCAACGCAATCGGAATTATTCACTCAAAGGTCAGTATAGTTTTTTGACCTCTGACCATTGAGCTAGTACCTTCATGGCCTGATCAGGGAGATTTTAGCAAAAGAGCTCTGAGGCAGATGATTCGTCCCATTTCTTCTTTAGGATTCAGTGTGAATCGTGCCATATTTTACTTGATGTAGACGTAAATGTCACATGAAAACTGAGAGCATGAATAAAGTTTAAAATATCATTGGAACCAAGAATATTTGTTAATCCAAATGTATTGGCCACTAAGTTGATCCCACATTTCACAGAGATTGAAAAATATAGGACTTAAACCTCAGTAAAAAAGGCGTAGCCAAACAAAATGTGCGAGCCCTTCAGTGCTTTTATATTTTTGTGTTTGACGTCTTTTAGATAGATAGATAGATAGATAGATAGATAGACAGACAGACAGACAGACAGACAGACAGACAGACAGACAGACAGACAGACAGACAGACAGACAGACAGACAGACAGACAGACAGACAGACAGACAGACAGACAGACAGACAGACAGACAGACAGACAGACAGACAGACAGACAGACAGACAGACAGACAGACAGACAGACAGACAGACAGACAGACAGACAGACAGATAGATAGATAACTGTTTATTGTCCATTTCAGTAAAACGGAAAATGATATTCCGTCGACAGTTTGTGTATAAGATACAAAACAGTAAAAAGCATAAAAGCAAAAGATACAGACAAAAAGGATAAACAGTAAAAAGACATAAAAGCAAAGATATACGGTACACAAAAGATACAAAACAAATGAAAATCATAAAAGCATATACACAGCTAATAGTGCTAAACAGAAATACAAGTAAAATAAAAGAAAAGCGAAAGTAGAAAAATCAAAGATTTACACTATGGACAGATCGCTTCACGTTAGAATTAAATAGGTGTTATACCTCGGGAAGGAAAGAATTCATGAGAGCTGCAATTTTCTTTTCAGAACAAAGCATTCCGTGACGTATGCAAACTTACGGCCTGCGGTGCAGGGAAAGTAACGCGTTTGTTACCTTGTTCCAGTTTGGTATTAATAAGAGGTGGCCCATGGATTTACTCGATGGGGGCAGCAACCCTAAGCCCCGAAAAGCGCAACGGGTTGCCGAATTGGTGGTGAACGAAAAATTGTCAGCGCAATTAGAAGAATATAGGAAATTTTAGTTTCTATTGGAGAATCAGCCTTTCTTTAGAGCAAATTCAGTAATCCGTCAGGGGACTGGTGCCCGTCGGATCAAATGCTTTATTGTACCAGTTAAGGCTCCTTGACGAAATCCGAAATTATTCCTGATGGGGCAGCCTTTCCCGACGGGGCCGTGGCTTCTTCCTCCATCTAGCTCTACCCCTAAGTGGAAAACAACTTGATTGAAAATTCTAAGAAATTCATCAGCTTTACACTTCTGCTTTTTAATTTTATTCCGATGTGAACAATAACTGTTTTTATTACAAGGAAGATTAAACAACTCAAAACGGCGATGCTAAGGCCCCATACACCCTGCAAGAAAGAAAATATAACGTTGTCACTCCCCTATGAATTAAAGTGCCTTATGATAGCCAGTGGACTATTAAATCTAAGCCAATATTGATGATACACTCTTAAAACTAAAGTACCGATTTCAGCACTTCAAGAACTATCTCGTAGCTCTTCCTTTAGTGCTACGTATGCCAACAATTTGAAAGTGTGAGAGCCAGTTTCCAAAACAATCAGTTTTCAATTATTTTGGTGTAGTAAAGCGAGCGTCGGCACCACGCTCTGGGCATTCACATCATTGCTGAGGCACTAGAAGAAAAGTTTACCAAAAACAAATTACATTATAACTTTGTAAACTTAAATGACCTTTATGACTTGAAAGAGTCAACGTTCAATTCTTGAATATTGTGCAATTTTTGTTCAAAGCATTAAAATCATAAAGAATACCATTGTAAATATTTACCGTTGCAAATATTTTCAAAAACGAAAATAAATACCTAATAAAAGTCAAATGCAAATATACACAATTTATTCTCAAAAGCAGTATGTTAAAGGGACTCATTGAGTTGATATAGATTATTTTGTGACAAGTTTGAAGGAAATCATTGCATGACAATGTTTCTAATTAGCCTCATTACTCATGTATCACTTCCTTTAGTGAAGCAAAAATGTGAGGAACTGTAGTTTTTGTGGACAGGGGTTGAATATGATTAATACCTAATGGTAAAAATTTAACTAGTACAATTCTGCATGAGTTTGATATTAGGTCCTAGAAGGTTTTGGCGCCTCTTTAGTAAACCAATCAGAAGCCAGAATCCGAAGGTATTCTCTTTCACATCCAAATGACACTGTAAGAGGTCATGTATAGCATACGATATTAAGAAAATTTGAACGAAAACAATTCCCCCAAAGGCCCTTGGTGTAAGAGACTGGATAAAGACGTTTGACAAGATAAAGATGAAAGAAAATCACAAAAATTCAAGTACAACTTCCTCTTGTTTGCGAACAATGTTAGGAACAAGAGACAACAAGGAAAAACATAATGGGGAAGTTGAGAGAAAAGTAGTGTCCCTTTTAATGAGACATTTCATAGGTTTAGTCCTTAATACCTTCGGAATTCAATAAGATATGCTAGATACAATTTTCAAGGACGGGTGCAAAAGCGTCGGACGGAAGACAAACTTTATTATACGGACTTAAGGATATAGAGTCTAGTTATTGATGACGCAATGATGCCGTAATGGGGAACCCCCATGTACTATATGTGTGTACTACCAACAACAATACGGCTCACTTACCCACTTCAATCAACCACCTCATTTACCCACCTCCAAAAGGGGCGCCATTTCCTCATACTATACTACTTTCGTCCTAGATGGAATCTTTTTGCTTGCACTTTACTATTTTCCCCGTTTTAGAGTTGTTCCAACGCATGTGCAATCTCTTCAAGTGAAAGAAGTGTATAACGCACGCGCTGTGCCTTACGTAAGCGAGTGCGTAGGTTTGTACATTGTGCACCGCATTCAAGAATCAAATGATTTGTTTGATTTGTGAACTTAAGTAGTCTGATTTGCAATGTTAACTTTAACCCACACTTTCACTCTAAGTTTTGTAATAATGTATCATAAGGGTACTGAGTATGTCCGAAGAGTTTGTTCTTTGAAAGAAGTCATAACAAAATTGCCCCAGGCTGATAAATAGTAATACCGGATAGAATCTTTTAGTAGTGATTACTCGCCCAAATATTCTTTTGCAATGTTGCAGTGGTGGATACACGGAGGAGGGGGTGCCGCGCGCCCCTAATGGCACCTAAAAAGAACAGGACCGACAAATGTTCACAAATGTTCAAGTTTGCTTTTTAGTCCTAAATCAATGTATGTAAGACAGGTCGCCATACAAACAAATTGTTCTGAGGGTTTGTTGCTCTTTTATACCTCTGACCCTGGCTGACCTTCAGTATGCCACCTCCCTTCCATTGAAAAATCGTGGGTACGCCACTGCCCAGTGGCGTAGCTAGACTTTTTCAGAGGGGAAAGCACCTTAATTTTCCGATTTTTTTTAAAGTGTGAGCATTAAGGCATTGTGGAATGTTTCTGCATTCTGCAATGTAGGTTGCAAACGTACGGCTTACACGTAACTTTTAGTGACTGGTGAGAGTAAGATTCGCTGGGAGACTACTGATTGGTGAGATTGAGTGAGAGACTACTGACGTGGAGCGCGAACTTCGGTTCGCGCGGAGCGTCCCGCCAGGGGGACTTTTTGCCGAAAACACCCCTAGATTGCAGGAAATGGCACTTCCCGTGCCTCATTACTGCATGCCTAGAATTTGCCAGATTCCAAATGTTTCATGTTCCTGAAAATTTTTAATTAGATGTTTTCTTCACTTTATAAAAAGTTCTACGAAAACTTGAAAATTCCGAGGCCTACCGCTATGTATTACTATATGCTGCACTACTGTCAGCTTACTGCAGATTATGATCAGTTGGAGAAGGAACTATAAGGTAGCGTGATAGCTGGCGTTTTACCGACACCCGACACATCGTTGCGTTATGAGTGGAATTTTTACACTATACTGATACATTGCGTGAGAAACTGATACTTCATCATGAGAGCGAGAGATTGCGCCGAAATGCGTGACTCTCACGTTGAATGCGTGAGAGTTGACAACGCTGCAACATAATCAACATTGTATTGTACGTGACAATGTTTTTAAAATCTTCACTTAAATTTTAAGTATCTAAATAAAATATGGAACACATTAAACTATGGATGGGCGGATGGGTCTATGTGATGTTCAATAGCTCAGCTAAATTTATGGCATTGACTGTACAAGTGGAGGATAACTTTTCCCTTTTTCATTTTGGCAAATGTATCCAAGACAGAATCAAAGTCTTTGAGATTAGTGGAATTTTGGTGCCCTCTTTCTTCCACATTCGAAACATGTTACACAAGAGATTGTAGCCTACTCTTGGAGAACATCATCAGATGTTTCAATGTTACCTTTGTACAATTCTGTTAACTCCTTTAATAGGATTTAGGAATCCCTCTAAGGCCTCATTCCCTTAGCTTGAAAAACCCCTCTGTAGTTGACCCGTGTTACTTGATCTGGTGTCACAGATGGCAAATTTCCGAATTTTTCATTTTCCATGTCCCCTGTAGCAACGCCACTGCCACTGCCACTCTCACTGCCACTGCCACTGCCTCGTTTCATGTGATGAAATAGTCCGGGCCAGGCCCTCCGTGATTAATTAGCTCGTACTTGCCCAGGGGCAGTCGATTTCAGGCTGGAAAAGAGCCATCCTCTTCATTACTTTAGAAATATTCGTCACTGGAGAAATTTCCATTGCTTCGAATGTTTTGTACTATCATAAACTTAAATAGCGTCTCTATCCTTTAAATGAAATAAAAGTTACTGCGCCGTTGATGCCTAACTACCAACCACACGGTGGTATTGTAGTATGGACACAATATTCGGTACACAGATTTATGACTCTCCTGATATTATCTAACCATAAACTACATGGAAATACGTTAAAATTCATCTGAATGTAAGGAGCCTATAAATAGTTTAAGTTGGCTTTAGTACCAACAGCACGCGTGGAACTGACAAATCATAAGAAATGTAAGTTTGCCATATGGCTGGAGCAAGACTTCTTAGGTATATCACATGCACAATCAGTACTTTCGCAATCAGCTATGATGTCGACCTTCACGTTTCCGCAACTAGAACATAATGACTTGTCTGGTATTATTTCGAAGTTGAAAGTTTCAATGTATACGATGAACAAGGTATTTTTATTTCCATACATCCAACCCAGCATACGGTTGAATATATTGAACTTGGTTACTTATGGTGACATATTGCTAATGTAACTCCTTGTATAAAGGTGAAACGGGAAGAAAATAAGAGCCAAATCCGATTTGCTTAAATTAAATCAATTGTATTCTTGTAAACTTCTTTACATGAAAGTCTACTTAGAATTACAAGAATATATCACACAAGTTGGGGAAGGAATTCATTGTTCTTATATCCATCTCCACCGACTGCTAAGTTCCTCATACAAAAGACATTCATTTACATCGAAATAGAATAAACCCGATATAAGAACAAAAAAAAAAAACCCCGAAAATGTTAGGTCTTGACCGTTCCTAAAAGGTCTGGTGACATGAAAATAACAAAGTTGGATATTTGATGTAAAAGCATTAAAAATCCAGAAAATAGCACCAATTTTTATTAAAATCCATCAAATACTGACCATTTTACAAGGTAATTTCTGTTTCACACTTGTATCATGAATAAACATGAGCTAAATATGCAAATATGTGACATCGAAAGAGGGACATACAGTATATGGCTAATGTTAGCCTTTGTTTTTTCAACCTTCATTTCAAGGACACTGACAGGCTGCATTGTTATCTCCCTTAGGGATTTATTATGAAAGTTAAAATTGTTTCCTTGTGAAATATTGATATCACTCACCAAACTGTAAACTATCTGATCAGTAATTATGAGACAATTTTTAAAAGGATAACAAAAGAAATCTTAACACTGTGCAACCGACCACATCATTATTTTTGCATAGGCAATGAGTTACTTCAGAAACAATCAAACTTTGAAGACATACATCTTGAAAATGGTAAACGATATTGAAATAATTCCAACGGATCTTTGATTGGTTGATTTTATTCTTAAACTGACAAGTGAAACAGCTCTTTTTGGTGGCATGTCACCAGAACTTTAAGTGTTTATCTTTTTTAGAAGTATAATATAACTTTTTTTAAAATACTTTATGATCAATTCAGATATTCTAAGTCACACTGTTTGCAATGTAAAAAGACCCCGATTCAAATTTGATGATCAAATCCGATTAAACAGGCACTGGACCAAAACCTGGTCAAAAATTTGACTAGATTTTGCTTATTTTGACCCTGAACTAGTTGCTTTTAACCGAATTAATCAAACATTTGACCCTGCTTTGGTTAAGTACCTATTTGAACAGTTTGAACAGTTCAATTTTAACCAGACGATTTAGAGTGTGTAAGATACAAGATGTTGAGATAATATTTACCCCTTTACTATTACTACTTTCAAGTATCCTTTCGCAAGATATAGTATTACAGATGTAGAAACCTGTTTAGGAAACTGTGATAGCTGTAAGTGGCACTACCTTTGTACAGAAACTGTTAAAATCGTCGACATTTTTCTTTCAACTTGCGCTCACCCCCTCACCAGCTAAGAATACCCCAGCCCCGGCACATGTTCCGCAGCCCCGGCATAGAAACTTGCACATTTCCTAGTTTCCTTCTCCTCTCCGAAATGTATCAGCATATTTCAACCTTACTTCAGCTTTTCAACATGTATAGATAAAATGGAAACTAGTCATCGTCGGTTGATGATGAGATCGGACAAAAACAACTTTGCTAGCCCCAATTGTAGATCTCAATGAATATTCCGATGTCAGTCGCAATAGTTTCCCGTGTAAATCCCACGTACGACTATGTTACATGGTTTGAGCCACATTGGTAATATTTAATATGTCTGGTCGTTAGCCCCTTGTTCTTTTTTGCCATTTCGTACAAGCGCGACCAGTTCCGATATTAGCCTGTGAACAAACAAAAAAGTTAATATATTTGATAGGCAACCAAAATAAGTTCAAGATAGCTTTTCTTTCTCTAACACTAAGGGTACAGGGATTTTATGACCGTGAAAGTTTAACGATAGATATCAATTTATGGTCTCGACGGATGACACTATGTGTGGGGGCAAAAATGAGAAAAACTGTGCGGTATGAAGGGAGTAAAGACAACTTCACTCATATTTTCGATTTCACGTTGACGGCTACCGTTTTATATGTCATTCATACAAAATCATTTGCAATGTTGGTATACACCAGGGAGCCAGAGGAGCAATTCTTGGTTGTACCTTCCACTGTTTAAGTTGATCATTCGCGCACGAGCTTTTTTCTAATTAGGAGGTGAACACTTTCCCCCAAATTTTAATGCATATTTGCCCGAAATGGGGCTACAGACCAGCCCTCATAAACCTATGCCTGGGATACCACATTCTTGTTGGAAAAAGTGATAACGTTCCTGCACTTCCTCTATGTTTATTTTCTGAATCTTCTTGAGTATAATATCATGCTATATTGTCTGCGCTAAAAAGGTGTTTTTCAAACCCCATCATTCTTTTGTCTAAGTGGGGTTACCAACCCCTCACATAAGTCTATTGCAAATGCAAAGAGCTTTGCTATGCATTTCTTTGGACGGTTTTTGTCCCAATCAGTTGTGTCTTTAAGCTCACTGCTGAATCTAAACTGTTTTCTCATAGGCGAAACTAGAGCAGTAACACCTGGCCATATTAGTGTCATGATAATTTGGGTGTCCGGGTTTTAAATGATACTATAATTGAACAATTACTGCGAGAATTCCCCGTTTACATCATGAAAACCAGGTATTTTATGAAATGTACAAGCTTGTGAGCTGTATTGGATACATCTATGAAACGGAAAGAAATACAACGAATTCTGTTGTGTTGTGTTGTACGTGACCGATGATATGACCAAGAGAGTAGAGAAGGTTGTATTAAGTGAACGATCCCCGGCCAAAAGTCCGTAATTGCATTGATAAACATAGCTCATTCCTAGTGCTACTGTCAGGCTATTGGTAATATTGTTCCATAGAGATTTAGTATAGACCTTATGTATTGACGTTACCCGACGTCATTTTTGAGGCCAAACAATGATACACACTGCACGCATGGCGTAAACTTCGCGCGCGAGTAGAAGACTACGCGCGTATCCCACCGGTACACAAATCAGCTGTCTGTTTTGTTGGTGTAGGTTGCAATGATACGCTCTTGCCTCCATTGGAAGGCGCACTTTCTGTTCTGTAACTTCAAATGCATAAGGTCTATCGGCCTTTTTTGGAGAGTATTTGGAGCCAGCTGTGGTCAGCCTTCAAGTATCTGTTACTCCTTCCAGATAATACAATTTAATTCAAATCGTATATTTTTGCCACCCTCTCCGCTTAAAGGGGCACGAGGTATCCCTTACATAAGATGTGTATGGACTATGGTGCCACTGCAGTGCAACACACCCTTGAAAGCTTTGTACCCAGATTAAAGGCCCGGTCACACTACAGCGATTCCGAATTCGGATTCGGATCCGATTTTTTCTGAAAAAATCGGAATAGTGGATTTTCTATGGGGACGGTCACACTGCAACGACTTCGGATTCGGATTGCTTTCCGATCAAGTATTCCAATCCGATTTATTTTTTTGATCGGATAGCAGAGCGATTTTTATCGGAAAGCTATCCGATTTTCTTACTTATGGCCAATCATCGCCCGTGTTTCTGCTGACGTCATGCAACATATTTGCCATAGCGACGACTCAGCTGTCTAGCGCTGGCCACACGACCAACAAGAAAGCCTGATGGAAGGAGTCATACAGAATCTTTTGCTTTTAAAATGACTTGTTTCGGTTTTGGAATGACACGTATCAAGGCTTCACAAGGACGGCCAAGTGTATCACCATGAAGGCAGAAAAGATCGGTGGGAATGGTGCGTTTATTCGTGTTTTGTGGTCAAAGTGTTCTACACGGGTATTCTCACAAGCGGAGTTAACTAAGCAATGGTGCCCTGTAAAGCCGCGGTCACACTACAGCGAATTCGGATCGGATTCCGATCCGATTTTTGTGAGTTTTTATTAAAATCTTCTCCATTTTGGGTCGGAAAGAACCCAAAATTTGCCAACCTGTGTAATTATATGATTTTTATCGCAGGACTACGAAAATTAAATTTAAACGAATTATTTCGTGACGTCACATCGAAAGACAGCTTTCATCGGACTACGTGTGTCCGATAAAAGCTGTCCGTCGATGTGACGTCACGAAAAAAATCAGTTAACATTTCATTTTCATAGACCTCTGGTGCAAATCATATATTTACACTGGTTGGCAAATTTTGGGCTCTTCCTGACCGGAAATGGAGAAGACTTTAATAAAAACTCACAAAAATCGGATTGGAATCCGATCCGAATTCGTTGTAGTGTGACCCCGGCTTAAGGCCTAACGTTATACACTTACACACCACACAGGATACATCCCAGGCCTAAAACGGGGCTCTGTTAACGTTACCGCGTAGCATACTTGGGTGGAGAGAAGTGGTAACGTTGACAAACACAGAATCAGCCCAGTTGTAGTCTTGCAATTTCACAGACTTGGTCTGTATAAGGTTAGGTCTAGTCAGTAATGCGCCAAGGCCGTGTAATTTGGTCTAACTTTAGGCGCGCGCCTAGGCCCTGGGCCTAACTTATAGGCTAGGCCTAATATTAATTTGGCTATAGGCTATAGGCCTTGGCCTAGGGCCTAACGGTAGGCCTAGGCCTATAACATTGACAAACACACAGGCTAGTCCTAATCAGCCCAGTTCTAGTCTTACAATTTCACAGACTTGGTCTGTAAGGTTAGGTCTAGTCAGTAATGCGCCAAGGCCGTGTAATTTGGTCTAACTTTAGGCCTAACGTTAGGCCCTGGGCCTTACTTATATTAATTTGGCTATAGGCTATAGGCCTTGGCCTAGGGCCTAACGTTAGGCCTATAACGTTGACAAACACATAGGCTAGGCCTAATCAGCCCAGTTGTAGTCTTACAATTTCACAGACTTGGTCTGTAAGGTTAGGTCTTGTCAGTAATGCGCCAAGGCCGTGTAATTTGGTCTAACTTTAGGCCTAACGTTAGGCCCTGGGCCTAACTTAATATTAATTTGGCTATAGGCCTAGGCTAGGCCTTGGCCTAGGGCCTAACATTAGGCCAATAACGTTAGCCTAGCCAGGCCTAACGTTAGATTTATTTCTCATTGAAATGAAGTCTCAGTCTCATGCAATCGTCACAAGCCCAGCCAGCTAGAGGGCACATCAAGGCAGGAGGATTGCGAACTTTAGTCCTCCGAGTCAGCCAGGCTATCATAGCCTACACACTAGGCCTATGTCTATGTGCCATTTAGCATTAGGCCTAGGCTTTGTCCTTGTATTCGGAGCATCTATAGTAATGGATCGTAGTATGCTAGACACTGATTGAGGGTTAGTGGATTGCCTACAAGGGAAGTGGACTGAGACTGAGGAGGAGGGGGAAATTTTTACATATTTCACCCCAACCCCTCTCCATCATCTGTAGCTATGGGCCAGCCTCAGTTCAATATCACTGTTAACCTACCAATTACAAAGACATCAGACAATCGCAGTGAACACAGTAGGCTGTGGGTGCAACATTTGCTTAGTCCTTCGCTATACAGTAAGAGGGCGCCAAGTCCTGGCTGCAGTATGTTTAATTTCACCTTCCTGTCTAGCCCAACAGTAAAAGAGTACGCTAACATACTGTACCATAGCCTTGACTCTGCGTTGGGTAAAATCAGTACCACAAGGCCAAGTGGGCCCACACATTTCAAAATTTGGTGCCACTGATAATACAAGGCCAAGGCTAATTAGCAGATTTTGATTCTCAGCGTTTAAGCTTGCCTAGTTAGGCTATAGGCCTAGTGTGAACATAGCTTAGGTCAAGTTTGGAACCAACCCTAAGCTAATATGCATGCAGTAATAGTAGTTAACTTGTAGACTTAACTGCTTCAATTCAGCCCAGGGGGCATCTATCCAGATTCACTTTACAGTGTGTTAGCTGCAGTCCCCATGATACATAATGTGCAGCTTACTACAAGTTAGTGATGATCCCATCATAACAGTACCCTTGAAGTAAGTTGAACAAGGCCGTGCATACAACTACACCCAGTAGGTGCATGCAGTAGGAAGGAATTCAGAAGAAAGTACCAAATGTCACATACAGTTATAGGTTCAGCTAGCTTGTTTAGCTTGTGGGAAAACAAAGTGATACAACATAAATTCAAAACATAAATTTAAATACTACTGTTGAAGGATGCCTGTCACATGGTAAAAACACAAGGTGCAGGCTTAAATAGGCTTTGCTGTGTCAGTGTTTAGCCATGTCAGTATTTAGCTTGCCAAGTTAGGGCATAGGTCTAAAATTGGTGTTAAAAAGCATGGGTCTAGGTCAAGATTGATACCCACCCTAGGCCTGTCCTATCCTATGTGAGTCATAGAACTAGCTTGTAGCTACTTATTGTTTTCCTTAGCCCAAGAGACAAAGTATGTAGCTTCACCATCAAAATGTGCTAGCTGCAATACCAAAGATTAATAATGCAGCATTAAAAATTAGTGATCATGATCTCATCTTTACAGTGCCCCTGAGTTGAACAAGGCTGCCCACCCAAGCCTTGGCTTGTTTATGGTCTATGCATAGGCTGGATTCAGAATAAAGCATCAAATGCCACATACAGTTTGGAGGTTGTGCATGTTTGAGGGAAGTAGAGACATGTTCCACAATAATGTCTGAAATATAATGGTCTCAAACTCTCAATCAAATTAAATCTAATTATCACCAGGCAAAGCTCAGACAATGCATGGCAACGTCTGCATAAACTTGTTAATTTCTTTGCCTAATGCAGCTGCACACGTGCTTTAGTCCAGGCACATGTAAGCTGCTTTTAAGCGCACGTAAACCTCTGTTACAGCACGGGTACCTTTCGAGAATCGATCGGAAAAGTACTCTTCAGCATCGTACCTTTCACACCAAAATCCTTACTAACTAGAAAATGTAATTTTTAGGGTTTTGTACAATAAAATCAAAGATGAGACACACTAGTAAGCGGTGCAACTGAAGTACGTTTTTCTAATTACTGTAGTTCAGGGAGGTGGTTATCGATAACCTGCATGCAAAGTGCCCTTCTCCCGCCAAATCCAAGTCACAGAGTACGTTACAAACACTGAGCCCGTAAAGTACAGTAAGGTCGTGACAAAAACGGTCACATTGTGAGCGTATCGCGATTGTAGTCGACTAATTAGAAATGAAAATGTCTATCCCAGTACACACAATTACTAGACGATCTGACTCGTAATGTTACCGATGTATAAAATGAAGTTTTGGTCGTGCCTAGCCTCAGAAATTTGTCAAAAGTGTTGTTAACACCCTTCATTTAAGTATTCCAGTTAGGCCTACTTGAGTGCACGAAAACCTGCGTTACAACACCGTTACCCAAAGAAAATCGATCGACAATGTGAGCCTACTTTCCAGCATCCTACCTTCAAAAGCATCTCCGAAAACTAGGATAAAGTAATTTTTATTACTTTGCACAATAAAATCACTGCTAGTACAACTGAAAAACTAAGTACTCCGCTTTTCTGATTACACATATTAGGGATTGTTATAGATAACGTCTTTGCATGCAAAATGCCCTTCTGCCGCCAAATCCAAGTCGCTGATTACGTCACAAACGAATCAAATGCGCTCTGTGATTTGCCGTTGGCCGAATCGTGCTAGTGTGACCTATCTTGCGATTCCGATTTATCGGAACGATTTAAAATCGGATCGTGTTCCGATCCGAATACGCTGTAGTGTGACCGGGCCTTAAGGCTTAGTGCTTTACAAAAGTAAACGTACATCCCCACCACCTCTTAAAAAATACTGGTAACGGAAATGATTGAACAGAATAAATTTCTCTAAGCACAGAAACAAATTTCTATTTGTTTGTTCGGAGCTCATAATGAGGAAATAATTACCAAACACCGTAGGAGAGGCAAAAAAGACCAACAAAGAGGCCCACTGCGTCTTCAAGAAACCAAAGTTGTGGATATATCTCCATTGTAACCATAGAAAGAAACCAACTAAATGTTGTAATCAGTGCCACGATTCCTATTATACCTACAAATGAAAAGAAAAACTTGAAAATGAATGGAAAGAAATTTAAATACAACCACTATCACATTTCTCGTCAAGCAGTGGCGTAACTACGGAGGGCACGAGGGGGCGCGTCCCCCCCCCCCACGACAGAGCCGTGCCACCCCAGGTTCCCCCATGGAAAATTTTAGAATGCACAGTTCTGTATATAAGCCCTTTAGAGAGGGAGATAATTCAGAAATTGTGCCCCCTGGAAAAGGTTCGTGACCCTCTAGTGCCCCCTGCTCAAAAATCCTTGCTACGCCACTGTCGTCATGTTGTCCCATCTTTTACTGTAAAATACACTCAAAACGAGTGGATGCAGTTTTGATTCAGTAGTTTTCTTGGTATTGAACGAAGACGGAGTAGAGGGGGTTAAACGTCATAGGGCTACAAAACACGGTAGTAGGACTGAGACTTAAATGTATTGCTTAGATATAAACGGGACTTAAAGATTTCAAAATTGCGTGACGAAACTCAAGTGATCGACTCCATAACATTTGAGGTAGTGACATATCTAGCGGCTTCATGGTCTGGTAGATAAGAACTTTGAAGCAACGGATTGCTATTCAATGGTCACTAGCTTTGTTGACAGTTTTCTGTTTTTCTAGTGTCTCTTTCATATGTCCTTAATACTTATTTTATGTAACTTTTAACTGTGTTTCATTGTTCTCATGAGAAATAAATTTGAATTTAAATTTGATTGATTATACCTTGTTTGCAGTTAAGTAAATTGGCTTATATTTCAACACGTTTGACCTGATATAGAAGGAAATGACCAATAACGTGTGCAAATTTGAATTATCATTAAAGCTGAGCAGAATAATATATAAGAAAACAAATGAAATTTCTTTATAGAAATTCGCATGTTCACGATGTTATTGTTCTGAACATTACTTTGGCTCCAAATCTTCACAGAAATATAAACTATAATAACGTAACATGTAGCTGAAAATAGTAGAAAAAATAGGTGTTAGTGTGTGTGGGGAGGGGAACTTCACCCCACTTACATCTTCGTGTTTCATGCTGAACGAGTGGCAGTTATTTTGCTTACTTCTTTGCAACGACGCAAGCAGTCACGTGCACACATTACTGCTTGCTCAAGGGCACTATCGCATTGTGACATGGCGTATCACATGGAAATATCATTGGTATGCTGTTGTTGTGAGAGTCTGGTAGAAATATAAGTCTACATGTTCACGCTATTTTCAATTCGCTTCAAGTTGGATATCATATATGAAACAGGATCAACTTTACCGTCAGCTTTTATACTTCTGCTTTTTAATTTTATTCCGATGTAAACAATAGCTGATGTTATTACAAGGAAGGCTAAGCAGCTGAGGGCGACGATGCTAAGCCCCCATAAACCCTGTTAGAAAGAGAAATATAAGGTAGTCACGCTCAAATGTATCAAACTTTTACATGATAGGTAGAGGACAATTGAAATTTAGCCAATATTGATGATACACTCTAAAAACTGAAGTGATATTCTCAGCACCTGGAGAACTATTTAGTATTTAGTTTCAGTTTCAGTTTATTTCCCTCCCTTTGCAAAGGAAAACTGTAAATTGCATAATATAAATATAAGTACAAATGAATACAAACTTAATACACAGCGCACAACAAATGACTGTAAATAAAATGCGCAGGATAGAGGAACCGGAAGGAAGTTTTCACTTTTCGAATCTGGTCCCTATTAAAATAAAAACAAAAAATTCAATTTATTTTATTTAGGGACAGCATCCTAAGTAATCCAAACAGCTTTTGTGTAAGTGCTATTTGTGCCAGCACTTTGAAAGTGCTAAAGCCATTTCAGGCCCGTAGCCAGCTTTTACCTAGGGGAATTCGTCATGAGTTATGCGCGGCAGGACTATCTAAGCGGAGCGCCACCATCAGTTGGCGCGCAGCGTACAAGAAAATTTTTGACTTTACATACCCCCAGATGGCCGAAAACGGCACGTCCCGAGTGTTTTAAGCTGCATGTACCCAGCCCTGAGATATGGATCTCATGTCTGCAATTTCTCATTTAATGCGAAAAAAATCAATCTATGAAAAAAGTTAATATATATTTCTAAGCCGAGCGCCACCATCAGTTGGCGAGGAGCGTACCACAAAATTTTCCGCTTTACAAACCTCCAGATGGCCGGAAACGGCACTTTCCGAGTGTTCTAAGCAAGAATATGTTCAGCCCCCACTTTGAAATTCTCCCCGCTTCTTGGAGTACTTGACAAATATTGGGGGCTAAACATACCTTCAGCCCCCACTTTTTCACTTTTCATCCCCACCACTGGGGTTCGGCATTTTCTTGAGGGCGGGAAGCGCCAAAGCGAGGAGTGGAGCAACCGAGCGGGGAAAGGATGTGGTTCTCCCCCTCCCACCTCAGGGAGTTTTTGCATTCTTTTACATAAAAAATGAGCGATCTGGTGAACACTTAAGCTGGAATTTTTCGACATTTTCAATCAAATGAAAACATGAAAAAAAAGCTTAGCCACAAAAATGTAAAATAGGGCCAACAACGGAGTAAATTCATCCTACAATGATATTGTTGAAGTGTAAAAAGTGAAAAAGAGAAATACACCAAAAATGTGTTTGTATTTCCCTGAAAAAGCATAGAGCATGCTTAAATTTCATTTGGAGGTTCAGCATCCCCCCCCCCCCCGTACTCATGGTACAGTACAACAGTACTTGATAGGTTAGCGCGATGCATTTTGCGGTTGCTGCAAGTGAATTACTTCAACTTACATATGTGGGACGTGGGTACGGGGAATCTATAGTCGTTGCATTTGTGAATACGAGGTATAGGATACCGCTAGTTTTATTCACTATTCACGGCATCGGTATAGGCCTATTACTTAGTCAGACCAATAATACGACCAATTAAGCTTTCAAAATATTTAGCCCGCAAAGCAAAATTAGGGAAAACCCGTCTGATCATTTGAGAAATACATGAAATCCGAACATTGTGAGCAATTTTACAAACCCGCCCTGACGTCTGGTATCCCCTAACTCATAGGCCTACGGCTTACATTGGCTAAACCAGCGGAATTGACATTTTGCCCTGAAAAACGCCAAAAACTCCATTAAATCCTAAATAAAAAATACACAAATTTTGGTCTGGGAGGGAGGGTTCGTGCGAACCCCCTGAACCCCCCCCCCCGGCTACGGGCCTGGCCATTTTTCATAACAATCAGTTTTCAATGTGACTATGTTTTGTTAGTTTACCAGTAATTTGGTTTTATTGTGGTAATTTGAATTGGTCAGGGGCGCCTTCACATCATCGTGAAGGCACACAATGAAAAGTTTACTAAACATGAATTATATTATCATACTGTTAACTTTAAATGTTCCTGAAGACTTTAAAATGTCAATTTACATTTTAAGGCTTCCAGACAAGAAAATCCAAGAGCCTGAAAATGAATCATCATTATGTTACTACCCATGACAGAACTGAAAAGGTTATTTTGATTTAGCCGATTCAAAATTACCTCATGAAAGCTTAAGGAAGGGGTTTTAAATCTTCGATACAATAAAATCAGCCAAGGACAGTCAACTTTGATTTCCCTCAACATTTTTCCTGTGAGATTTTTCTTTTCATCGCTAAAGCCGAAAAGAAGCATCAATACAAAAATTATCCCATAACGACTTTGTTGTACTGGAACATAGGGGCATATGGCATGATAACTTTTGTTCCTGAATGCCATGTTAGATTACACACTCCCGACTTTATTGCATTCTATGTGGAAGAAAAAGATCATAGCTACGTTGCCACTTTTACAAAGCGAATGGTTACAATTTGTAGTTGTAGAATATCTTGCTCTTGTCTGAATCTTTTCTTTTCGTGTTACATCTTATCAATGCACTTTGAGATTTAAATCCATACTACCTAAAAAAAGAAAATAAAAAAAAAACTTGTCACATTGCAAACAAACATTGTCCCTCTCCGAAGGGGGGAATTGCAAAATGTTTTTCCTTAGTAATAATATACACTCTCCAGTCTTTCTTACATATTACTTCCATTTAATAAAACCATCCCATTTTACTCACCTCGCATGTATCAAGTCTATAGGTAAGGTGTTTATCAAATTGCTCTGCATTCTGTAAATTCTAGAAAACAGAAATTAAACGACACGATTAATTTTTCATGTTCACTCCAGTGTAGTGTCCCAAAGGACTTAAAACTAGCTACCACCCGTGTCCAGAATGACCATTCGATGATGTTAGTTATTATTTCCTAATAGAACTTATGCACTAACGTCACGCGACTTCATTTATGAGGCAAAATAATGAGGCACACTTCTCACACAACGTAGACTTCTTACGCGCTCGTAGTAGACTTGTGCGTGTATCCGATTGGTTCACAAATCAGCTGTCTGCACTTTGTTGGTGTAACTTGCAATGATACGTGCTTGCCTACACACGAGAGAGCACTGTCTACTTTGTGACGTCATATGCATAATGTCTATATCTTCCTGTGGGTATCTTCTCCTTCCCCATCTGGGTAAAGAACTTTCCTCTTTTTGATGAAAGATAGTCGCATTCCTCCTCAGTGAACATCTAGTCCCTGTTTCTGTGTTTGTCAGCAACGTTGACCTAGGCACATGAATACCACTTCTCTCTCATCCACCCAAGTATGCTACGGATTCATTTAAAAAAGAAGCACCCATATTTGAGGGCCCTGTTAATATCCGTTGTGGCTTGTGGTGTTGTAATTTGTCAATAACCGATTCTTTACACGTGTTGGCCTTACTGTGGGCACCATTGCCTTAACTCTGCTTGTAGAAGAATATCCGGTGTTGTAGGCAATTGACTTTGATCCACAATACACCCCCGAAATAATCGCACCATTACTCCACCGATCTGTTTCTGCCTTATATCGTTGCATATACCTCATACTTGGCCCTTTGTCCTTGTGAAGCCTTGATACGTGTCATTCCAAAACCGAAACAAGTCATTTTTAAAGCAAAAGATTCTGTATGACTCCTTCCATCAGGCTTTCTTGACGGTCGTGTGGCCAGAGCTAGACAGCTGAGCTGTCGCTATGGCAAATATGTTGCATGACGTCACAGAAACACGGGCGATGATTGGACAAAAGTAAAAAAATCGGATAGCTTTCCGATAAAAATCGCTCTGCTATCCGATCAAAAAAATAAATCGGATTGGAATACTTGATCACTACAGCGATTCCGAATTCGGATTCGGATCCGATTTTTTCTGAAAAAATCGGAATAGTGGATTTTCTATGAGGACGGTCACACTACAACGACTTCGGATTCGGATTGCTTTCCGATCAAGTATTCCAATCCGATTTATTTTTTTGATCGGATAGCAGAGCGATTTTTATCGGAAAGCTATCCGATTTTCTTACTTATGGCCAATCATCGCCCGTGTTTCCGCTGACGTCATGCAACATATTTGCCATAGCGACGACTCAGCTGTAGCGCTGGCCACACGACCAACAAGAAAGCCTGATGGAAGGAGTCATACAGAATCTTTTGCTTTTAAAATGACTTGTTTCGGTTTTGGAATGACACGTATCAAGGCTTCACAAGGACGGCCAAGTATTGCACCATAAAGGCAGAAAAGATCGGTGGGAATGGTGCGTTTTATTCGTGTTTTTTTGTGGTCAAAGTGTTCTACACAGGGTATTCTCAACAAGCGGAGTTAACTAAGCAATGGTGCCCTGTAAGGCCTAACGTTATACACTTACACACCACACACAGGATACATCCCAGGCCTAAAACGGGGCTCTGTTAACGTTACCGCGTAGCATACTTGGGTGGAGAGAGAAGTGGTAACGTTGACAAACACAGAATCAGCCCAGTTGTAGTCTTTGCAATTTCACAGACTTGGTCTGTATAAGGTTTAGGTCTAGTCAGTAATGCGCCAAGGCCGTGTAATTTGGTCTAACTTTATGCGCGCGCCTAGGCCCTGGGCCTAACTTATACTAGGCTAGGCCTAATATTAATTTGGCTAGGCCTATATAGGCTTGGCCTAGGGCCCAACGTTAGACCTTTGACGTTAACAAACACATAGCCTAGGCCTGCAGCCCAGTTGTAGTCTTGCAATTTCACAGACTTGGTCTGTAAGGTTAGGTCTAGTCAGTAATGCGCCAAGGCCGTGTAATTTGGTCCGTCTAACTTTAGGCCTAACATTAAGCCCTGGGCCTAACTTTATATTAATTTGGCTATATAGGCTAGGCCTTGGCCTAGGGCCTAACGTTGGGTCAATAACGTTAGCCTAGCCAGGCCTAACGTTAGATTTAATTCTCATTGTAATGAAGTCTCAGTCTCATGCAATCGTCACAAGCCCAGCCAGCTAGTGGGCACGTCAAGGCAGGAGGATTGCGAACTTTAGTCCGAGTCAGCCAGGCTATAGCCTACACACTAGGCCTATGGCTATGTGCCATTTAGCATTTATAGGCCTAGGCTTTGTCCCTTGTATTCGGAGCATCTATAGACTAATGGATCGTAGTATGCTAGACACTGATTGCAATGAGGGTTAGTGGATTGCCTACCAGGGAAGTGGACTGAGACTGTGGAGGAGGGGGAAATTTTTACATATTTCACCCCAACCCCTCTCCATCATCAGTAGCTATGGGCCAGCCTCAGTCCTACCAATTACAAAGACATCAGACAATCCCAGTGAACACAGTAGGCAGCTGTGGGTGCAACATTTGCTTAGTCCCTTGCTATACAGTAAGAGGGCACCAAGTCCTGGCTGCAATATGTTTAATTTCACCTAATTCCTGTCTATAAGCCCAACAGTAAAAGAGTATGCTAACATACCATAGCCTTGACTCTGTGTTGGGTAAAATCAGTACCACAAAGCCAAGTGGGCCCACACATTTCAAAATTTGGTGCCACTGATAATACAAGGCCAAGGCTAATTAGCAGATTTTGATTCGCGGCGTTTAAGCTTTCCTAGTTAGGCTATAGGCCTAGTGTGAACATAGCTTAGGTCAAGTTTGGAACCAACCCTAAGCTAATATCCATGCAGTAATAGTAGTTAACTTGTAGACTTAACTGCTTCAATTCAGCCCGGGGGGCATCTATCCAGATTCACTTTACAGTGTGCTATCTGCAGTCCCCATGATACCTGTACATAATGTGCAGCTTACTACAAGTTAGTTATGATCCCATCATAACAGTACCCTTGAAGTAAGTTAAACAAGGCCGTGCATACAACTACACACCCCAGACTAGGCCTAGCTGTATACCCAGCAGGGTTTCCGCCAAAGGGGGGAAAGGGGGGATTTGTCCCCCCCTTTCCAGAAGAAGGTGGGTAAAATCCCCCCCTTTTCATTTCCATAAAAATTAAAAAAATTGTCCATATCTTGGTTTCTTACTTAAGAAGAGGACACCTTTGCAGCAATGTTTGGACTTTCATAAGTAAATGGCCTTTAAAACCCGTCAAAATGCACCTTATAGGGGTCTTGAAGCAAGCTTTTGTACCCCTGAACCCACTTGTAACTTTAGCCAGGGACAGCATCAATTTGGATTAGGGGTTTAGGAGCAATTAATCCCCCCCTTTTTTGCATTTCTGGCGGAATCCCTGCCCAGTAGTGCATGCAGTAGGAAGGAATTCAGAAGAAAGTGCCACATGTCACATACAGTTATAGGTTCAGCTAACTTGTTTAGCTTGTGGGAAAACAAAGTGAATCAACATAAATTCAAAACATAAATTTAAATACTACTGTTGAAGGATGCCTGTCACATGGTAAAAACACAAGGTGCAGGCTTAAATAGGCTTTGCTGTGTCAGTGTTTAGCCATGTCAGTATTTAACTTGCCAAGTTAGGGCATAGGCCTAAAATTGGTGTTAAAAAAGCATGGGTCTAGATCAAGATTGATACCCACCCTAGGCCTGTCCAGTGGTAATATCCTATGTGAGTCATAGAACTAGCTTGTAGCTACTTATTGTTTTCCTTAGCCCAAGAGAAAAAGTATGTAGCTTCACCATCAAAATGTGCTAGCCAGGCGCGGTTTTACGGGGGGGGCTTTGGGGGCTTAAGCCCCCCAAAGTTCGCTCAAGCCCCCCCAAAATTTTCAGAGGTTGTGTTATGCTATATTTGCGTGTACTGAGAAAAACAAAATTGTCCAATACACTTGTGCACATCTTGGTCCAGTGGAATTAGTTTGTCAAGGGAAACTGTCGTCTGTGTCTCGAAATCACATATTAGGTTCACGATTTCATACAATGGAAGTTGGGTCAGATAAGTAACATCTATGATAGTATGTACGTACATGTAAATCAAGTTAAAGGATTAATCATCTGTTGGAAGTTCAAAACGAGTCATTTCGTCGCTGATCTCGTCAAGCTATACTAGCCCTTTTAAGTCAAATCTACAGACCGAATCGTTATTCCCATTAATGTGAACAGGTCCAGTTGCTCGTATCTCTCAGTAACGTTTGCTACATTCTTCCAAATAAAAAAAATATATGCCTGTATATACGTTACATCTTCGTCATGGTCAGGGGCAGTGCCACTCAGGAGGAAGGGAGGCCTACCCCCCCCCCTGTAATTTGCAGGAAAAGAGAAAAAGAGTAGGAAAAGAAGACGTGAAAGAGAAGAAAAGAGGAGGGCGGGGTAGGCCTATATCTGATCCATATAGTTAATTCAGGGCTTCCAAGAGGCCATATTCCGGTTTCTACCAGCCTTTAGATACGATTTTATAATGCACAAATGAAGGCAAATTTTCTTAATACTTCGAGAATATTTCTGTGGACTCAACGCACGTATTTTTGCGTAAAACTTTCCCCGACTAGAGGGCAGTAATGTGTCCAAAAGGGGACTTCAGGAGGTTTGTTGATACCTACCCTTAGACAAAAAAGGCTCCTCTTTCACCTAACCAAAAATATTAAGAATGTTTTGAACTCATATGATCGGGTCCAAAAATATCCCAAAGACAACACCATTTTTGCATCTAAGCAACCTTCAAGTAACCAAAATTTCTCAAAAGGGGAGGGGGACCCCTCCCCTAGAACAGCCCTCTTTTACCCAACCAAAATTAGAATTCACGAAGTTATGAACATTTGCCAGCCATATATCAGTCAAAACTGTCCCGAAGACCGCACCATTTTGCATCTTAGCAACCTTAAAGTAACCAAAATTTCTCACAGGAGAGGGAAACACCCCTCCCTTTAGACCTCTCTCCTAGGACTGCCCTCTTTCCCCCAACCAAAAATTAGAATTCACAAAGTTATGAACATTTTCCAGCCATATATATCAGTCAAAAAATAACCCTAAGACCCCACCATTTTGCATGTAAGCAACCCTAAATTAGCAAAAATTTCTCAAAGGGAGGGGAACACCCTTCCCCTTAGACCTCTCCCCTAAGAAGGCCCTCTTTCCCCCAACCAAAAAATAGAATTCACAAAGTTATGAACATTTTCCAGTCATATAGTCAAAAAATTAGGCAAAGAACGCACCATTTTGCATCTTAGCAACCTTAAATTAGCTAAAATTTCTCAAAGGAAGGGGAACACCCTTCCCCTTAGACCTCTCTCCTAAGAAGGCCCTCTTTCCCCCAACCAAAAATTAGAATTCACAAAGTTATGCACATTTTCCAGTCATATAGTCAAAAAATTACCGAAAGAACGCACCATTTTGCATCTTAGCAACCTTAAATTAGCAAAAATTTCTCAGAGGAAGGGGACTCCCCTCCCCTTAGACCCCTCCCCCACGACGGCGATCACTCAACCCATGTCCCCTATCAAAATAACCTTGCGCCGTCCCTGGTTATGGTACTGTTTTTATTATCATTGGTTTCAGCGTGCGCCTGACCGATTTACATATTTGAGAGAAAATTTTATGGTTCTTCCGTTTCAAGTCCCCCCTAAGCCCCCCCAAAAGTCTCGATCTAGAACCGCGCCTGGTGCTAGCTGCAATACCAAAGATAAATAATGCAGCATTAAAAATTAGTGATCATGATCTCATCTTTACAGTGCCCCTGAGTTGAACAAGGCTGCCCACCCAAGCCTTGGCCTGTTTATGGTCTATGCATAGGCTGGATTCAGAATAAAGCATCAAATGCCACATACAGTTTGGAGGTTGTGCATGTTTGAGGGAAGTAGAGGCATGTTCCACAATAATGTCTGAAATATAATGGTCTCAAACTGTCAATCAAATTAAATCTAATTATCACCAGGCAAAGCTCAGACAATGCATTGGCAACGTCTGCATAAACTTGTTAATTTCTTTGCCTAATGCAGCTGCACAGGTACTTTTAGTCCCATCCTTACTAGGCACAAGGGGGGGAGGGGGCTGATTGGAAACATAGTCAATGCACCATGGTCTACTATATGTGTCTAGTTGAGAACTGCAAATGTGGCAAAAATCATGATCAGTATAAATGGGAAGAAGTACTGTTGATTCACATTTGTTGGGAAAGCAAGAAGAGGTATGGGGAAAATTTCAGACTACTGTGGAATTAATGCTCTTTTTAAAGAGAATAATGTGCATCATTTGACCTTTCATTCCCTGCCTACAGTAATACAGAGGCACTTTCTATAATGTCAATTTAAATTACCTGCTTTCCTAAGTAATGTTTTCTGTTGCTTTTAATTAATTGTTTCCTTTCCATTCCTCACTTAAAGGCTAGTCTGGAAAAAGAACAATTACCCACTACGGGAATCCATATTCCACCACTATGCCACTGCATGTGCAAATATCTCAGAAGCTCTGCATAAACAGATCTAGAGTATGTTTCCTTGAATTCATACATCATAGAATGAAAGAACATAGGTAAGTACATTTTCTTTTCTTTTTTAAGCAAGAAAGCAAATACTTTTATCTAATACTGTAGGTAATAAAATAAATGAAAGGACAGTGGATATTTACCCGTGGTTTTTCACACTACTGATTGTTTAATTTTTGCAGTGTATGGATTGGTCAAGGCCAGAAAAAAATGTAAATATAGGTTTCAAAAAGGAGGGAAACGTTTTGATTTTATCACTAAACTTTAAATGCTCATAAAATTAATAACTTTGTCCAGAGTCAGTTAAATTTTTAGACGGGAAAAATAAATGTGTGCGGCAGATGTACAGTCTTGTCTTTATGTTGTCTTTAAAATGGTAAATCAGTCATATGAAAATGTGGTCATTAAACAACCGACCAAGTCACTCAGTTATGCAGTATTGAAATTACCAAATAGCATAAACGTGGAAAGAATCTGCACAGGCTAAAGTTGGTATTACAGTTATTCACATGGTGTTTGGCACAGTACATGTTCACAGAATGTTTAATTTTTCATCCTAAAAGCTGTGTAAAAGATATTTGTCTGAGTTTGCAGTTACAGAAATACAGGATAGATCATACAAAGAAAATTTTTAATTGTATTTTTGTTCTTGAAAGTATACATTCTTTATTTTATAACCAATTTTGTTCACAGGATAGATAGTGCAGAAGAGATGGCTGTACATTTGGGATGCATGTATACTGCAGCTGTGAGCCTGTGACGGAAGTAAACATCATAGACTGAAGTCAGGGATGAAGACACAACACTGCAGTACCTGTTTCAAACAATGATAGTAAGTGACTGTCATATTTAAAGGCTCTCTAATCTCATACCAGACAGAAAAAATTCTCCCTTCTAAGTTTACTTTTAGCCCCTCCTCCAATTTAAACAAAGAACACCTGTCTTAGTATGCCTCCTGGAGAGGGACACAGTAGCCTGCACTGAGTTTCAATTGCTTGCATGAGGCCATGATAAAACTGTGTGGGAGCTTAATTGAGAAAACAACTGCCTGAACAAGTCATTGTTGACCAACCAGAGTGGAGCTGTATTTTGAGTGAATGTCAAACAAAGTGCCGTCATCAGCTGAATTTAAAACTATAGGGCTATTCCTAAATATGTTTGGGCAGGGAGTTGCTACCAACCCAATGGTTTAGGGGGGATGCCATATCCCCTTTGAGGTACTGGTTATTCAGGGGACTTTAAGAAAATGAAAAAGGCTAGAGGTGAGTAGGCAAGATGATGGGTTTTGTGTTTTGTCCTCCTTGGTAGTATTCATAAACACCCAATTAAAATTAGTTATATAACTTCAATCATGGCTTGATATAGTGCTGTCGGCTTTTAAGCATTCCTGGAGATTATGAAAACTTATACATAATTGACAATTTCTTGTCAGGGAGGAAAGAAATATATATATAATGGACAAAAGCATGGCAAAACTCATTTGATTTGCCCAAGATAGAAAACATTAAATTTGCTACAATGTCATACAAGTGCTTTGCATCTGTTTTGTTATGTATCTTTTTTGTTTCTTTCAGGAGAGAAGGAAGCTAACAACTTTCAGTTACAACTTAACCCAAAATTGACTGTTAATGTTGTGATGTACAGTATCTAATGGAGAACACAATGGAAGAAATTTATGCAAGCAATTCATCTGCACTTGACTGGCAACCAAGCCTACCTTGCGCAACTGTGCATTTTGTGTCGTATCAGCAGGATTTAGTAGTACCTCTCTCCATTTTGTCCAAATAGAATAGCTGGATTTTATAAAGGAAGGAGAAATGTAAAAGTCTGTCCTTCACAGTTAGAAAAAAGGACATATTTGAAGAATGCTAGTACAACACACTTTCAAGTAATTAGTGGGATAATATAGATAGCTAAACTGAAGTTTATCATAACTATACTCTCAGTGGTATACTGAGAACATAAGAGCAATTGGAAAAATGAACAGTAAATGTTCGATGGAACACTTATGTGCTTACCAACTGGGGTTTCAAGATTCAGCTGGTGTTTTGAACTTGACTGTGATGCACCCAGCTATCATTTGTTGCATTGTTACCCGGTGACAGAATTGAGACATGACTTAAAAAGTAATGCATCTGTTCTTTATTGGATCTCTGTGGAAATATATCACCTAGGATAAAGAAAATTTTTTGAGAAATTATTTGTTGTACCCTAGCTTATTTGTGTCCATATAACTGACCTACTTCTGAGTGTATATATTGAATGGATAGTGATCAGGTGAAAGAAATGCTTCTTTGTTTAGTGCTTACCATATATCATCACCATTTATATGGCCATAAATGCTGACACGCACTTCAAGGGAGTATTGGCAAGGATTATACTTTGTGGCCAAATTGTTTTGGCAGTTAATTTGTCAAATGGTGGGGGGGGGGCTTGGTATTCTCCTCTGGGAATTGTTAAGGACTTATCCCATGCCCCTGCCTGGTCAAGGGCAATTTTGGTGTGGTCCACATATAGTCAAAGATGCCCATGCATCTTAGCTTGTCTCACAGAGTGGGGGGAGATTATGGTGAAATTGGGCCGACAAAACCTCAGTTTTGCAGAGATCCATCATCATCTACATAGTTCACTTGCATGTAACACAGTAAGCATGTATGGAGCTTGGTTAGCCAGAGGAGAATGAAGTTTAGGTATAAGCTTTCATTTTGCAGCCATCTCATGTGAAATTTGTCCTTGAGCTCTTTGCTCGAAAAGTTTGTTGGTCAATCATCAGTATCATTTAAACTTCAGGTTGGTGAAGGTTGAATATAATCATTAATGCATTTTTCCTTGACAGTCCAGTGTACATGCTTGGTTTAATATATTACATAGGCACAGAAACGACAGTGGGATGGATCTCTCTATTGCGCTCTGTTCTTGGAAAACAGTGGTTAAAATGTGTAGAACATTGCTTCTAGTACATGTCATTATCAGGCTGAAGGAAATATATGGCTTGTTATCACTTCTAATTAAGCTAATGTGTAGCAACAAAGTAGAATATTTCCTAAACAACTTGCAATACCTTCCCATCTCGTATTGTATTTAACATGGGATCCTGGAAGAGGCAACAGTGGTGAGCCTTAGTGGCGTACGGAGGGGAAGGGCAGGGGGATTAAGGTCTGCCACAGGTACCCTGCCTAAAGCAATACTATGCCCTACCAAAGAAACAGGAAGCACTGAGAGTTTCTAAAGATAAAATCAGCTCAAAGCTTTGCCAAAGATCATTTTGAATCTAGGCGACCATGAGGAAGCAAGATCCTCAAAGGGGATGGGGGGGGGGGGGTCACTCCTCCGTATAAACAACACCATTACCTTATGCCCTTCAAAAAGTAAGCTCACGTTACTAAATAATTAGAATTCCTAAAGTTATAATCAGTTCAACGCTTTAACAAAGTCAGCATCATTTTACATCTTTGCAATCCTTAATGGGATAAAAAATACGGTAACAAAGGGGAGGGTTTTATGCGCTCCTCTTCTTAAATTAACCCCAAAATAATAAATATTAACTAAAAAATGTGAATTTTCAATATATGACCAGTTCAAAGCTTTACCAAAGCACCATTCTGCATCTTAACCACCTCACTTGAACATAAATATTCCCACCCATTATCTGGCCCCGCCACCGACAGCAGTCCCTTCATGGGGTTATAATCGGATTATGCACCCCAGGTGCCAGCTCTTCTATTATGTGCCACTGGTGAGCCTCCACCATGCTCCTACAACCAAGGGTAATGAACTTAAAGGTAGATATAGAAGATTCCAGTGCAAGAGACCCCGGGCCCGTAGAAAATGGAAGAATCATGCCAATGGACGAATCAGCTTCTTGGAAATTGGCCACACCCCTAATTCCAAAAATAACACTTTTCGAGTATTTTTTTTATTTTTTGTAATTCTGACGCCAGGTTATGAAAGAACAGGTCAAATATCCTCTGTCCACGTAACTCTAACCCCAACCATGATTTTGAAACAAATTTAAAAATTTTTGAAAAACCGATTTTTCCATTTTCATCCTACGAAAAAAAAACCAAACTAGCGGCCCGTACTCCGCCCATTTGTCACATACAGTTGGGTCATGTGCTCTCAAAAAAAAAGGCTCGCTCAGTAACAGATCGCAGGTGTGCAGTCTCCAATGATGGAAGCTCTTCATCAGAAAAGAAAAAGACATTATCTCTAGACCAGGTGCGTAGCAAAGTATTTTTTAATGATTTTTTATGATATCGCTAGTACCGCAAAAGAGAAAATGTTTAGAAGCAACTTACAAGGCCTGGAAAGTGCCATTTCCAGCGATCTGGGAGGCATTTTCGGCCAAAATTTTCTAATACCCTCTGGTGGCGCTACGCTTAGATAGTTTGCCTACACAGGCTCCTCCCCCCCCCCCCTCCTTGGCAAATTCCTGGCTACGCGCCAGCTCTAGAGCAATATGGGCTACCCAGTTACTGGGCGATCTGACTCTTGATGGTGCTGTACTATGTATGGTGCATAAGAAGACGTTTTGACTGTAGTCAATTTCTGGAGGTCGTCAAAAGAGCTGCAAGGCCCTCGGTCCTAGTTAGTTAAGCGCACGTAAACCTCTGTTACAACACGGGTACCTTTCGAGAATCGATCGGAAAAGTACTCTTCAGCATCGTACCTTTTACACCAAAATCCTTACTAACTAGAAAATGTAATTTTTAGGGTTTTGTACAAAAAAAAATCAAAGATGAGAATCACTAGTAAGCTGTGCAACTGAAGTACGTTTTTCTAATTACTGTAGTTCAGGGAGGTGGTTATCGATAACCTACATGCAAAGTGCCCTTCTCCTGCCAAATCCAAGTCACAGAGTACGTTACAAACACTGAGCCCGTACAGTAAGGTCGTGACAAAAACGGTCACATTGTGAGCGGTTCGCGATTGTAGTCGACTAATTAGAAATGAAAATGTCTATCCCAATACACACAATTACTAGACGATCTTACTCGTAATTTTACCCATGTATAAAATGAAGTTTTGGTCGTGCCTAGCCTCAGAAATTTGTCAAAAGTGTTGTTAACACACTTCATTTAAGTATTCCAGTTAGGCCTACTTGAGTGCACGACAACCTGCGTTACAACACCGTTACCCAAAGAAAATCGATCGAAAATGTGGGCCTACTTTCCAGTATCCTACCTTCAAAAGCATCTCCGAAAACTAGGATAAAGTAATTTTTTATTACTTTGCACAATAAAATCACTGCTAGTACACCTGAAAAACTAAGTACTCCGCTTTTCTGATTACACATATTAGGGATTGTTATAGATTACGTCTTTGCATGCAAAATGCCCTTCTGCCGCCAAATCCAAGTCGCTGATTACGTCACAAACGAATCAAATGCGCTCTGTGATTTGCCGTTGGCCGAATCGTGCTAGTTTGACCTACCTTCCGATTCCGATTTATCGGAACGATTTAAAATCGGATCGTGTTCCGATCCGAATTCGCTGTAGTGTGACCGGGCCTTTAGAGGCAAGCGTGACGTCATATGCATAAGCTCTATATACGAGTTTGCATCCAAACGAGCGAGCACTCCCTCATCTGTGACGTCATATACATAAGGTCTGTATCACTCTGTTTTCCCACATTCGTGGGGGCTTAATATTGTGAAATATAAAGGTGGGTTTTCACGGGGCACGCGAACGATTTGCGAAGGATGCGAATGTCAAAAAAATGGCAAAGTCCAACATTCGTATTTTATGCTGCAAAGGATCGCCAAACCATCGCGGGGGTTCGGAAGCATCGCCAATTATTCGCCAGCGTCGTTTTTAGTTCGGCGGGAGTTTCAAAAATTTTTGAAATTTCTTGCGAACGTTTCCAGCATCCCGGATCGTGTTTTGCTCGTGATTTGTTCTCAGAAATGTCTTAAAAGCTTCGTCATATGCGCAGGACCTACTCAAGACGTGCGCGATGTTCGCAAACTCTTCGTAAATCCCCAAACACATCCCGACAATTTGGAGAATGTCTCGCGCTAGAAGCGAAGTTCGCCCGATTATTTCTCGACCTTTCCGCAAACGTTTTGCGTACTTCTTGAGACATTCTCACGAACGTTTGGTGCACGTTTGGCGGCAAATCCACACCACGTGTGACTTATATGAAGCGCACGACAATTTCACGCATTTGCTACTCTGTGTAAATTCTGTATTGTAGGCAAGTAGGCTATGTAGACCAATACATAGCGTCATAGTTGAAACAGTGAGTGGTTTATTTACAAGTTCCCTGAAGAGGTCGGGATCCATTCTAAGCAGTCTCTTGTATGTTTTGAGATATCCTTCTTCCAGTGCCTCCATGAGCTGTCCATACCAACCATGCTCAAGTCTCTGTTGCTCCAGCAACCAATTATGGACCCACACGGTCTTCACATACTTTTTTTTTCTTTGTTGCTTTTTCTTCGTCCTCTTTGCACTTTCGCTTCAAACACAGTCCCATCGCCACAACCAGCAGGGCTTCCTCTAGAAAATCACAAACTTCTTCTTCATCCATGAGTTTGCTGGTCAGATATCATTGACCTCTGGACAACAACAATGGTGGCAATAATTTTCAAGGCATTTAGATACTGCCCAATTGTAGGTCGGATCACCAGTCGCAAGATAATCTCGCGACATACGTACGAATGTCACAGGAATGTCGCACGGCGTTCGTTGTACGAGAAATATGCGGAAAAAGTTCGCATTACATACATAAAGTTCGCATAAAACATATTCGCAAGAATTTCGCCCGTGGTTCTTGGAACATTCGCGTTGTTCGCATTTAACTCGCGTGTTCTTCGTGTATGTGGACTGGCCGTAGTTCAGTCACGGTACACACGATATTCGCACATATGTTGTGAGAACTTCGCACAAACTGCGCAAGAATGGTTTACGACTCCTTTGTCGGGAGACATTCGGAGAAAAAACTTTTCCGAATGTTGGACTTTGCCATTTTTTCGACATTCGCATCCTTCGCGTGCCCCGTGAAAACCGACCTTAACTAAGGCTTCAAGGCTCTCGCGAGTGGGTTTTGTTGGAAAATTCTTATCACACTAATACCAAAAATCTGTAGAGTGAAACATGAAGTTTATCAGTATAAACAATTTATGGAAGAGAGAACCTTGAATCAGCTGAATAATTTAAAAAAAACTGAGAAATCGCCGACTAAAAGCGATGTGAGTTATAGAAAGGGAATTTTGTTTGTTGTTCACAACATTTCCACCACAGAAACAGGGAGACAAGGATCGTACCTACCGGTATCGCCAACAGGAACTTTTACCTTTTGGGTGTATCTATTTTTTTTTTTTTTTTTGCCTGGATGAGGCTGAGCCGGGTTGCACTGCAAACATCGTGCAAAGTTAATACTTCTTTAAGTGAGCGACAGACTATCGTCTGACCATTAAACACGCACTCATCTGAACTCTTTTTAGAAATTGTAGAGTTACACCTAGGTCTCCCCGCTATAAGGGTACCTCCTGCGTTCTTATATCAAGGGTAGGGCTCTGACGTTTAGATGCCTTTTCCAGGCGCAGATGTAACGGTGGTGTAACATTCTCTACTGCACAACCGAGAAAACACACAAGTTAAGAAGAATCTCATATACAAGCCAGCGCAATATACTTCTACAATATTCTTCATTCCACATTCACAGAGCACAAGTAACAAACGGAAGGAATGTGTGTGAAAAGGAATCAGAGTTACCTAAGAGAGACAAATTGCTTGTACATGTTACACTTTCTAATCATCAGAAAATGCAAATATTATTAATTAATGCCATTATTGTAATCCATCACGAAAATGAAGATATTCCCATTTTAATTGATATCTCTAAAGCATGCCAACCGAGGATATGTAGTTACATTTGACTGGGTTTCTACACCTGAAGGGAAACAAATATGGAATAACATGACTTTTCCATCTTTCTCTTCATGACCACGTTATGCAAATCCATGAAGTTCATTAAAAATCTATCTAACAATCCAAGATAAAAAAAATATGCAGTATGCAATGTACTTGGATTAAAACAACTACAATAGTCTCTTCAATTATTCAATGTTTTCTTCATGATGGTTTTTTAGACAAAATCTCATGAATTTTTCAGTCTCAATCAGGAGAATGAATTTTCTTGACCCCTTCATGGTACAATAAATAACTCTTATTAGAGCATCTGGTAGAGTCCAAACAAAAATGATTATTTGTAACAAAAGTACCAGACTCTATTATAGTACATTATGAGTTAAACCAGCTAAAAAATATTTCACAAAACGTTCATACCCGCTATACATGATAATTAACAAAATTTGTCAACAGTTCAAAATCACAAACACTTATGACATTACCAGAATGGCTAAATACAATTACACATGTTGTTGTCCAGTATTTAAATAATTTTCATTAAACTCATTAACTTATGAATATGCACTATTACAACACAATGTAATAAAATTCTGGCCCATGAGCTCTTGATAATCGAGTGTCATGTAATTTGCAGCTCATACATCATATTTGACAGCAATTTTGTGGAAAAATAACAACCAACCTGCACACAAAGGACTCACCATTTGTCAAACATGTAAACATTTCACAATCTCGTCTCCACCCATCTCAACTAACCAAGAATTGGTAATACTAAAACTGAGGAAAGGAATTCAAAGTAAACTTATACCAGTTTAAAGTAAGTTCTTAAGGGTCAGGGGTATGTGCAGACACTAAGGCCGAGTCTCACAGTCAGGGATGCATGTTTGTAGAAGAGAGACTTATTCTTGAGAACAAACTCAGTTCAAGTGTACCAAAGCTATATCTACATCAGAAATTCTTCATGAGGGAAGTTCTTTAAGAAAGTTTCCCGGGTTAGTGGCCCCACCTTGCTGGTGCTGACATTAGGCAGTATGGTGTTCAAAATTTCCTACATAAAAGGCATTGCAATGTAAAAACAAATTTGTCTTTACAATTCCTGGTCATTTTCATGGGTTAAGTGACCAGTATATGTGTAATGATATCTTCGAAGGTATACGGAAAATAGGAAGCTGGAGACTTGATGTTCTTGGTTATGAGGGTGTAAGCTGTATCTTACAAGTGTCTCTTGAGTAGAGAGTAAAGAAGTAGAGAAGCGTGATAAAGACAGAGTAGAAAGAGTGGTTAACTCTGGTCGATATGCGTGCGGTACTCGATATTTTATACACTGTGAATGGAGCTTTGACATCCAAATTTAGTCTAGACCAGCCAAACTCTAATGCAGCCAAATGAGGAGACAGGGTTAAGATTGGATGCATGGCTCGTTGTAGTCTGGTAATCACCTAGTGCCAGTTCCGCAGGGAGTGAATTCATGCGGGAAGAATTACTGACTTTCATATATACAATTTAAAATGCATGCAAGTAGGGATTTTTGAAATTTCCCCAATTTTGTTAAATTTTTGTTGTAGTGATTTTTAAATTGTATCATAAGCTTACAGACCATACTAAGGGCTCATAGACTGCATTTCAAAATTATTCAGTTGACTCAAGCAAGAAAAAAATAGGGTTCAGATTTGCAGCCAGTTGCAATATTTACATTACTTCTCAAAGGAAGTTAAAGGGCAACAAATCTCACCACAAACAGTGAAATCCCCCCAACCGTTTTAATTGGAGGCAGGGAACAGAAAATAACTACCACACACACAGAACACACACACCTGTTTTGTTTACCTCCCAAAGTATACATAGGTGCCCCATACTAAGTTGACATTGATCAAGGCCGTATTTACACAGTTTGTATAAGAGCTGATCTGTACATGTCATCACTGACAGACCAGGAGTGATGCTATTTTTTGACTTTCATTTAAATTCTCTTCGAACAAATATTCGATTTATCCAGTTCACTCCTCAAAACACCTGGTAATAAGTGTATTATAGTGTGCACTCAAAACCAAACTTTTTGCCGTAGCGGGTGGGGTGAAAGTATGGTGTGGTATGGCATCCTTATTTTCTAACCACCCAATACATAGTCTTACTACAGACCAATAACTCCCAAGGTTCGAGCATTTCCAAAGAGAAACCACATCCAAGCAATAACATAAGTATAGAAGTGAGAGTTGTTGTGGTATTCTTGGAATAAACAGATTTTCCACTTCCTTTGCAAACTGGTTTGGTTTCCTTCAGGGGCCTAGTTCTAGAAGAAAAGGTTGCCAGTGCTTCCGTGCTTCTATGCCGCAGCTGGTGCAACATCATTAAGGACCTAAGTACAGAAAGATAGTACATTTTTATAATAACAACCTTGAGTTGAAGAAATAAAACCTATCCCATATTATTTGTCTTTGTTACCAGGTTACAGTGTCATTCAACTAGATCAACCAATCAGAACTCTTGCTTCCCATTAAGTCCCTGTCTACATGCTTTTAAATTGCTACCCCAAAACTTAATAAGGCAATTTTGGTGTGACCAGAGGAAACAGGGGCGATTTGGGGTAAAATAAACTTCTTTTTCAAGTCTAGGATCCTTTATGAACCTCTACCATTTTTTAAATTAATGTGAATTTTTTTTATGAATCACACCCCATAAAAGGTTCCTCCCTATCATCCATGTCAACATTTTATTGTCTGAGTTGTGCTTTATCAACGCCATCAAAAAAGGCCATTTTATAATCCACTCTGGTGTACGAAATTAACATGGATTGCAACAGACTTTTCATTGTGTAACAATTTGAAATAAATATTAAAACCATGGCGAGCATAAACTTTATGTATTGTTAAATAACAATATGAAGTGCCCCTAAAGTCTAGAATTACAAGAACATATATTTTAGAGGTTGGAAAATGAACCTCAGATCATTTAAATCCCATTTTCATAGTGTACTCTATTGCTGAGATATAAAATATTGAAATTTATTTACTTAATTTGAGAAAGTAGATTGCACAACAATTTTTGATGTCTGGAGCAACTCAAATTAACTGCTTTTGTTTCCTTTTGAAACTAAAATGTTTATGTGACCTTGAAAAATTTACATTTTTCTTACATATCATATCATATGAAGAGACTTGTTCAGTCATTAGCCACCCTATAACAGTGAGGCAGTAATCACATTTTGATAAAAGAGGCTGTTCAAAATAAATAAATAAATAAATAAATAAATAAATAAATAAATAAATAAATAAATAAATAAATAAATAAATAAATAAATAAATAAATAAATAAATAAATAAATAAATAAATAAATAAATAAATAAATAAATAAATAAATAAATAAAAAATAAAATAAATAATTAAATAAATAAATAAAATAAATAAATAAATAAATAAATAAATAAATAAATAAATAAATAAATAAATAAATAAATAAATAAATAAATAAATAAATAAATAAATAAATAAATAAATAAATAAATAAATAAATAAATAAATAAATAAATAAATAAATAAATAAATAAATAAATAAATAAAAAAGGTAATCTGAGTAGTAAAAGCATGACGTACATCACAAAATATTGTGTTATCACCATTTTAAATGAAGTGAATAAGCTTCAACATTTTACACCTTAGCTAGCCCAGGAATGTCCTATGAAGATGGGAGTTCTACCAGTTGAATGCACTTTTTAAGCTGTGTAACACATATTTTTGAAATTTAGGGTCATAGAAATAAAAGTAAGGGAGAATGACGTCAGCCGATCTGGACTGAAGCTATTGATTTGGCTTGTTTGTACGGCAACAGAGCACCTGCGCGTATTACAGATATCACGTCATTGCTTTTGCCCCAAGTATTGGCAAAGAAACTACAAGTTTTCAAGTTAGGAGTATAAAACAAATAACTTAAGGCACCATGACTTTTTTCTGTTGTGAAAATTACTCCAAATCTTTCGAAAAACGGATAAAATAAGCTATAACTTCTGTAGCAGAATGTACACTGTACGTACGGAGACACATCAATCAACCCGTCTTTTGCCGTACAACGAAAGCGCCCTCACCATTTCGTGGCTTCACCGGTTAAACGTGCATGGATGCATTGTGTTAGCGTTCTCCCTTACTTTTATTTCTATGCCTAGGGTACACTTTACATAAAATCTGCAACAATGCCAAGTATTAACTTTATGTAATATTGAAATCTTTCGTGATCAGATGAGAGGTTTAAGACCACTCAGGTTTACAATTTCAAATTTGGGGCAAAGTCCTGTTTAACATGAAATGAAGGTTAAGCTTAAGGGGTCATGTTCCCGAACATCTTGATGCCCTCAGGAATACCAGAAAGAATCACAAGTAAGTAAGCCATAATTTTTCTTCTCCAGTGGAAGATGACTGTATTAATTGGAGGAACATTTACCATGTCACCTCATCTTCACTAAAATTGCATCATCAACTTTCATCTAAAATTTGATTCAACCAAGTTCACAATCTACTAGAGTGTATTATTCAAAATTTGCGTAACCCTGTCTGTCCTTACGTTACAAATATGAAGGACAGCATACCCATCACAGGTACTTGAGTTTGTATTAACCTGTAGACATGCATTTACCACAGTGTACATGGTGAACTCATGATAATTTAAACCAAGTTCACAACCATGTTTATTACAGTGCAGCAAGGCAACAAGTACTTTTAAAGTGGCACGTGAGAAACCTACTTATGTAACACTATATATATATATATATATATATAGTTAGATGTGGTTTAACGTCCCAGTTTCCAACCAATTGGTTCAAGTCGAGACGACCACGGCCTTTTTTCCAGTTGTGGCTCACTGGCTTGTTTGCCCTACTCCATTGCTTATGCTGAGCACCAAACACAAAGGCAGTAGGTTCCATTTTTAAAGTCTTTTGAACCCTAGACCTTCCGGCTGCAAGTCGGATGCTCTAACCACTTGGCCACTGCAGTCGGTATATATATATATATATATATATATATATATATATATATATATATATATATATATATATATATATATATATATATATATATATATATATATAATAAGACAATGTACGGTAAGACGTTCCGATCTGAGAAGAAGTAAGCCCAGTGCCGTGGCTGCACTGCCACCCAGGGGCTTCCACACTCTATATTCATTTTTCCTGAAATGGAATCTAAAATTACCTGAAATCATACAGCAGGATATAGGTTCCTATATCCTGCTCTATGCCTGAAATCGGCCATTTCAGGAAAAATGAATTTTAGAGTGTGGAAGCAATGGCATTGAAGTGCGACTGGGTCTACTTCTTCTCAGTACATATTGTGAGAAATGACTTCCTTGTCTTATTATAGTGTATACAGGCGCGGTTTTACGGGGGGCTTTGGGGGCTCAAGCCCCCCCCAAAAGTTCGCTCAAGCCCCCCCCCCCCCAAATTTTCAGAGGTTGTGTTATGCTATATTTGCGTGTACTGAGAAAAACAAAATTGCCCAATACACTTGTGCACATCTTGGTCCAGTGGATTTAGTTTGTCAAGGGAAACTGTCGTCTGTGTCTCGAAATCACATATTAGGTTCACGATTTCATACAATGGAAGTTAGGTAAGATAAGTAACATAAGTAACATCTATAATAGTATGTACGTACATGTAAATCAAGTTAACGGATTAATCATGTGTTGGAAGTTCAAAACGAGTTATTTCGTCGCTGATCTCGTCAAGCTATACTAGCAGTCCTTTTAAGTCAAATCTACAGGCCGAATCGTTATTCCCATTAATGTGAACAGATCCAGTTGCTCGTATCTCTCAGTAACGTTTGCTATTATTCTTCCAAATAAAAGAAATATATGCCTGTATATACGTTACATCTATGTCATGGTCAGGGGCGGTGCCACTCAGGGGTAAGGGAGGCATATACCCCCTGTTATTTGCAGGAAAAGAGAAAAAGAGTAGGAAAAGAAGACGTAAAGGAGAAGAAAAGAGGAGGGCGGGGTAGGCCTATATCTGATCCACATAGTTAATCCAGAGCTTCCAAGAGGCCATTTTCCGGTTTCTACCAGCCTTTAGATACGATTTTATAATGCAAAAATGAAGCAAGACAAATTTTCTTAATAGTTCGAGAATATTTCTGTGAACTCCACGCACGTATTTTTGCGTAAAACCCGACTAGAAGGCAGTAATGTGTCCAAAAGGGGACTTCAGGAGGTTTGTTGATACATACCCTTAGACAAAAAAGGCTCCTCTTTCACCTAACCAAAAATATTAAGAATATTTTGAACCCATATGATCGGGTCCAAAAATATCCCAAAGACAACACTATTTTTGCATCTAAGCAACCTTCAAGTAACCAAAATTTCTCAAAAGGGGAGAGGGACCCCTCAGACCTATCCCCTAGAACAGCCCTCTTTTACCCAACCAAAATTAGAATTCACGAAGTTATGAACATTTTCCAGCCATATATCAGTCAAAACTCTCGCGAAGACCGCACCATTTTGCATCTTAGCAACCTTAAAGTAACCAAAAGTTCTCACAGGAGAGGGGACACCACTCTCTTTAGACCTCTCCCCTAGGACCGCACTCTTTCTCCCAACCAAAAATTAGAATTCACAAAATTATGAACATTTTCCAGCCATATATATCAGTCAAAAAATAACCCAAAGACCCCACCATTTTGCATCTCAGTAACCTTAAATTAACAAAAATTTCTCAGAGGGAGGGGAGCACCCTTCCCCTTAGACCTCTCTCCTAAGAAGCCCTCTATCCCCTAACCAAAAATTAGAATTCACAAAGTTATGAACATTTTCCAGTCATATAGTCAAAAAATTACCCAAAGAAAGCACCATTTTGCATCTTAGCAACCTTAAAAGGCAGTAGGCAGTCACCCCAAACAGAGTGAGTGTGCCCTGTTACTCTAGTTCATGATTGGCCTATTTTGATCATGTGACAATATTTTTGTTAGTAAATTGTGAAATTCAAGGAGAATTTCTCCTTGCTTTCCATATTGTTTGTAATAGTTATGTTTAAAACATCTTCAGAGGTGCTTGTAATGCAATAAGAGGAGATTTGCAAGAGTATGCTCATTTTTCAAAGAAAATTTTGGGACGACTGCCTACTGCCTTTAAATTAGCAAAAATTTCTCTGAGAAAGGGGCACCCCTCCCCTTAGACCCCTCCCCCATGACGGCGATCACTCAACCCATGTCGCCTATCAAAATAACCTTGCGCCTTCCCTGGTTATGGTACTGTTTTATTATCATTGGTTTCAGCGTGCGCGTGGCCGATTTACATATTTGAAAGAAAATTTTATGATTCTTCCGTTTCAAGCCCCCCTAAGCCCCCCCCCCCCCCCCAAAGTCTCGATTTAGAACCGCGCCTGAGTGTATATAGTGTGTGTAGTATATGTACGTTGTGTTTCGAACGCCTGTGGGCACTGCGAGGCAAAATACTGGCAGTCTGTACGAACATGCACAGCCGCAGTCCGGCCGTTAAAGTGTACCTAAAGTCTAAAATTTCAAAAATATATGTTACAAAGCTTGAAAAATGCATCCAAATGGTCCAACTTCCATCTTAACAGGACATTCCTGAGCTGAGATATAAAATGTTGAAGCTTATTCACTTAATTTAAAATGTTGGATTGCGCAATAATTTGTGATGTCATTCTTGTACTACTCAAATTACAGTCTTTGTTGTTTTTTGTTTTTTCAAAGGCCACTGCACCTTATGCCAAAATGTGATAACTGTCTTACTGTTATAGGGTGACTTGGCTATACAAGTCCTCTCCGTACAACATACCATGCAAGGGAACTGTAATTGTTTCAAGGTCCTATAAACATCTTAATATCAAAAGGAAACAAAAGCAGTTCATGTGAGTTGTACAAGAAGGACTTCACAAATTATTGCGCAACCGGCTCTTTCAAATTAAGTGAATAAATTTCAACATTTTATATCTCAGCAATGGAGTAAGCTATGAAAATGGGAGTTGGATGAATGAAATTCATTTTTCAAACTCTAAACTATATATTCTTGTAATTTTAGGCTTTAGGTCCACTTTAATGTCACGCAAGTTGACTGCTCAGTTGTGTGTAGCTACATTCTTCGTGCATGCATCGTGGCTGCATCGTGCTGCACAGTCGTCGACATGATGTGATCTCGAAGCAGCTGAGTAATGAATATTCATAATGATCTAGAACTTCCCACCGTGATGAACCTTGTGCATATTGAAACAGCCGTTACATTTACAACCACGATTTGTTTAAAACAACCTTTTACTTTCGTAAATGTCTTTGTTCTCCAACAAATCATTTCTCCGGTTATGTTTGGGTTTGAGTAACCTTAAAGGCAGTAGGCAGTCACCCCAAACAGAGTGAGTGCACGTGTATCCTGTCACTCTAGTTCATGATTGGCCTATTTTGATCATGTGACAATATTTTTGTTAGTGAATTGTGGAATTCAAGGAGAATTTCACCTTGCTTTACCTATTGTTTGTAATAGTTATGTTCAAAACATCTTCAGAGGTGCTTGTAATGCAATATGAGGAGATTTGCAAGAGTTTGCTGATTTTTCAAAGAAAATTTTGGGGCGACTGCCTATTGCCTTTAAGCACCACTCATTTCTCTTATCCAAATTCGTATACAAAGTCGTACTGGGACTTTAAGGCTCATGAGGATCAATTCTTTTCATATATAAGTGACAGTTACTAACAGAAGCTCTTTTTGAGAATTAAATACGAATCAAGCGGTATTGAGGTGTAAGCTCACATGAAGTATCTAATCATTGCTAAATGTTGCCATATCAATTTGTTCAAAACACTTTCCTGTCAAAACACTTTTCTGTCTAAACTGAGGAATGGGTGACTGAGACGTCATGTCTATGTATAATTCATACACACGCTCATCCCGTACACTTGATTGGTCGTGTGGGCGTGACCAAATGTTCTGTTTACCAGTAAAGCAGCGGTCACACTACAACGAATTCGGATCCGATTCCGATCCGATTTTTGTGAGTTTTTATTAAAATCTTCTCCATTTCGGGTCGGAAAGAACCCAAAATTTGCCAACGTGTGTAATTATATGATTTTTATCACAGGACTACGAAAATTAAATTTATACGAATTATTTCGTGACGTCACATCGACAGACAGCTTTTATCGGACTACGTGTCCGATAAAAGCTGTCTGTCGATGTGACGTCAAGAAAAAATCAGTTAACAGTTCATTTTCATAGACCTCTGATGCAAATCATATATTTACACTGGTTGGCAAATTTTGGGCTCTATTTGACCAGAGATGGAGAAGATTTTACTCACAAACTCGGATCGGAATCAGATCCGAATTCGTTGTAGTGTGACCGCGGCTTAACACTGCACACTCGCTCGTTGTAATACAACGCGCGCTCGGTGTAGAAGCCTGTGGCGCGTAACGGTCGCATTGTTCACAGTATCGCTTGGCGTGTGTTCATTGATGCAAGACTTATGCATATTTATATTTGTGTCTGTTTTTGTGTAATTTGGCCTGGTCCCTATGTAGGAGTGTTGAAAATTTGAAAACAAAGATTACCATTGGAAAGTTCACATGATAACCCAGTGTTTCCACTCTTTCCGAAATTACCCGAAATTCGGGAAATCTGGTGCTCTCCGGGAAATTTTCGGGAAGTGGGATTATTTAGGGAAATTTCGGGAAATCTGGAAACGGCATGTGGCGTATGGAAATGACGTATGTCTTGAAAGGGTGAAATCCTGGATCAGCCATTGAAGTTAGCATTAAACAAGCATTACTGAAAATTTCAGGAAATACCAAACCGATTTCAGGAAATTTTAGATTTTTCTTCAGGAAAAATGAATTTAGAGTGTGGAAACACTGTAATAACCAATCCAGCAATGCATGAACATCGGCGATCCAAGCTTGTTTGTACCAACAGCAGTGGGTCAAAAGTTCATAGCTACTGCTTGCCATGCAAAAAGATGCCTTCGAAATCTGTCCAGGTCCCTATGTAAAGTCAAATAATATCGATATATTTTTATGTCATTCGGAAGTGAGACATAGTAGAACATGAAACTGAATGAACATCACTCTAATTTTGCTATGCAACAGAGCACGAGCGATCGAAAGTTCGTATCCGTACTGTTTTCCACAGAGCGCATTTTCGTTGCGTGGGAGACGCTAACACAAGCTGTATGGGTTTAAGTAACAAATTGATATGCCTGCATCATTCTTTAAGGAAATTCGTGCCAGCATTTAATTGAAGCAAATTCATGGCGAACATTTAAAGGAACTGTAATCTCACCCCATACAGGTAAATTTCTCCTTTATACTAGAAAGTTAACTTCCAGTTGTCTCTTCCAACTAAAACAAAACAGTACAACTTCAAGACAGAGCCACAGCAGCCTCCATTGAGTTTCGATTCCTGAGGGACATATTGACACACAACTGTATGTGATCTATATATAGGAACACAACGACTTGTCATCACTCGTCTGCCAGAGTGGAACTATTGTTTGAATGGATGTCAATCAAAGTGCATTCACCGATTGTATTTTAAAGCTACAGGGCTATTCCTAAATATATGTGGCGGATGCCACAGCCTCTTTCAAAGAATTGTTATTTGACTTGTAAACAAATTATATTGTATCAATACACCTACTGCAGATGTCCATGCAATTTGCACATATTAATAACGTACTTAAACGTGAATCCTCATTTGATATTAGTTGAGACAATGAAAAATCTGAACAGGCACAGACACAGGTGCGGCACTTTGATAAATTTCAAACTCTGGTAACTTAGTTCATTGGCATTAAGTCAGATGTTCCATTTGCATATCATTTACATGTACACAACACTGTAAACACAAATTAGTCAAACATTGTCTGATACGCCTAACCCATTTTAGTCACTCATTTTGACCAATTTCTAATGATATTTGACTAAATGCACAATGATGGACCAATAATTTGATTGGTAAAAAATTGGTCAAAGAGGTTGAAAATTGGTCAGAAATCTAGTCAATTGGTACAAAATTAGTCAAACGCCTTTGACTAACTTGGGTTAGGCGTATCAGACAATGTTTGACTAATTTGTGCTAACAGTGAAGAAACAGTTAGTCTTAGAGTAACTGTTACAGAAATACTCATTTATATGACATGTATATGCCCAATGTATGTGTATGTCTATACACATGTGCATGGCCAATTGAGTGGGAATGCTTATTTCCACTCAATTTTGTCCTTTTTATATCTTTGCCTGGTATGGCTCACAGCAGATTTCTCTCAAGACCTTCCATATTTATGAATGCAAACATTAAGTTTATGCCAAAAAATATTCCACCCTGTTAGGTTATGAAACCTTTTTAAACAGTGTGCACCAGCAGAAAGACATTTAATGAGCAGATACTCAATCACCCAAAGCTTCGTTAGTTTTTTTGGGGGAACACCAAACAAATTCTACTATTCGGTGACTGCATCCGTGAACTGCTTGTAATTGGGACTGTTTGGGGACATCCTAATATTACTTGAAATGTCCCTCAATGGACTAAACATGGGCTTTAAACCCTAAGTCTCATACCCCCCCAACAAAAAAAAAGTGAGCCCCTCCAAAAGTGAGGTGAAAGGGGGAAATGTCAATATACCCTTAGTCCGTGGTTATGTTTAGCTTTACTTTGCGCATCATTTAATACCCTCTAGGAAAACTTACAACAAACAGTCCTGGCCAGGGCTTGTAAGCTGAAGAACTCCTGGCCATTTGTGTTTTCATCAAAAAACTGAAGGCCCAAAAGGCAAACTTAGAAATGAAAATGACTTCCCTAACCTGTGACAAAAAGGTTCCCCTGGATTCTGCTGTGTGTAATAATAACATGACACAATTCAATCCTTTTTTTTTTTTCTTAGGGGCTTCCATAAACAACATCTACAGTGAGGCTAGATTTGTCCCTACAGACAACTTTTAATGAAAAATTTCTAAAATTCTAACAGTTATCTGGATTCGCTTTTTTTACCTGAAAATGTTACATGGTAGTCTTTCAGACAACCACCATGCGTCCTCCTTTTGCCCTTCCTTTTTTGTGCTTTCTTAGATCCCTCACCAACCTAAATTATTTTGACGCCCCCCTCCCCACAAACAGTCTACGAAATAAATTGTGGGCGCACATGTTCTTTCTTTGGCAGTTTTTGGCCGTAAAAGTTTTTCTTCAGAGGCCGCCAATCCAATAGGAATGTCCGGGGTCCGCCGATCTTTCGATCGGATTACCGTCACCATAGATATCGAGATACCTAGAACTGCTATAATAGGTCCGGAAAAGGATCTCTCTTCTCATCATGGCACCATGATGTGACCAGAGTTAAAAGATACCCCCTGAAATAGATTCATCCGGTCGGAGATTCTGTCTCTTCTGGGCTCAACCCCCGGGAGAATTGAATCTGTTATCACCCGGAAACGTCAGGTTCCTTCACATTAACTGTAATTAATAAAGGCAATTAGCAACTTGAATTTGACTTGACACAGGGTGATTAATTCCAGGAGACCCAGTAGTTTTTCACGCATACATTACCAGGTTTTGGGTTATGTGCTTGTAACAGATCTATACAACAAAAATTACTTCGTTCAAGTGGTGGGTTTTAGGCAAGGGGGTTGGGGCTTTGGGGCGCCACCCAACCCCCCGAAGTTTCTGTCGCCGCATTAGAAGCCCACTATTGGAAAATTTCCAAAAAAATAACAAATATATTTACCGATTCCCCATATTTGAAGGACCCCTTCCACTGAACTGGGCCCCCCCCCCCTTCAAGCACCCCATAAGAACATTTTTGTCCTACACCATTGGACTTGGTCTCTCTATAACGGACCATAAGTTTTTGAGCCATACTGAATATAGTTACACGTGATTCACGCACATGACAAAGTAAGATGGACTTCCGATATGACAAATTCAAATGACACGCTTCTTCACGTTATAAGGCGCCGTAAAGGTTCCATGTGTATGGATGAGCCACTGCGTGTTGAGCTCACCGCAGAGGTCGCTCTGTGAGCCATCGAGCGTCTATGGCCATCTATATGACCAAGACAATCAACTCCCTATACTCACTCGGGACGTACAGTACGGTCGTATATCACAGGCTCCTCACGCCACCGACCGACTGCAAAGAAAAAAGTGTGAAGTGTCGTGCACCGCTGGAAATTTAGAAATACACCGACAGACAAGCAACCCATGGAACGTAAAGCGAACTCAATTCGCCCTACCAGGACATACACTGTCATTACAACATACGCTTCTGTATTCTATTATTCTATCGTCTCTGGGCCATTACCTGGTTCAAAACTATCATACAAATGACACAACCAATTTTCCGACAGTGTGCTCGTCTTCAGTTTACCACCACATTTTACACGAAGACCAAACTTCCTCTACACTTTAATCCTAATTTAATAGTGAGAAGACACTGGCTTCCTTTCCACATACAGGCGCTTTCACGACCCGCACCGCGTCCCGTCCGTAGACTTATAGGTGATGTGTGCCATATTGTATTATTAGTCTGTCTCTACACTTCTTCAGTATCTTGCTGTAAAACCAACTAGCCTTTGCCTTTTCCTCACGAGTAGATCCATTAAGGCAAAGGGATAGTCCCCCCCTCCTAGCGCAAAATAATTATACAAACGGCTCCCCCCTCCCCTGCAAGCCAATATATTAGCTAAATTTACTAAAGGTAAATCTGATTAGTCCCGAGAACCTACTACTTCGTTGGCCAGTGCTACGGATTTCATGAGACATCCTTTACGAGAAGTCTAAAAGCAGCCACCCACCTAAATGTGACGTATGGATGTCGGGTGGCTTCCCGATCCCTAGATCACCGCTCGCAATTTCCTTGGTCCAAGTTATTTTCCCAAATTTATAGTCACCGTGTTTTCGGCATTAGTAATAATTCTTTAAACTTTGTGATGTGTGTAAACCAAAATACTTTCTACCATCTATGAAAGTCCAGTCACAAACCTCCTTCAGAGCATCCCAAGATGTCTTCTTGTATTATTGATATGGTATGACATACGAAAGAGTGACCAGCAGTAAGTCATTACTAATTTGCCCGCCCGCCCGACCTGTATCCCACACCGCACCTGCAACTATCTGCTCGCACTCAATACAGACAGATTCACACCTGCTGCGTATCCCCCCCCCACCCCCCCCCCCCGCCCCCCCGCCCCCTGCCCACCGCCGCCCCACCCACCCCCCCCGCCCCCCCCTCCCCAGCCCCCCCCCCCCGCAAGCCCCCCCCCCCGCCGGCCCCGCCCCCCCCCCCCCCCCCCCCCCCCCAAGGCAGATGGGTGAAGAGTCACTCCGCCTTCTTACAGAAAGCATTGTAGCAGATAAATTACTTTAGTATGGTTAAGAGTAAATCATTTGGGGCGATTCGATGCGATGTGTTTACTTCAAAGAGGGTCTAGCAAACTATAAATTTCCAAACCGGTTCAGCGCTAAAAGTGACATTTGCAATTCTACTATTGTTCATTCAGTCAGCTCCAGAGCCTCTCTCAAGAAAATTTTAAAGACGTTTTCATGATCTCGTAGTCCTGCGCCTGGAAAGTCCCTTACTGATAACCTAATACTTAAGAGTGTAGATTATTGGACTGTTACATTCGATGAGGATGGGGTTCTTCCCAAATTTGAAACTGCTGAAGGATACTGATACATCTGCGTTAGGTATAAGAGACCCACGTAACCATTTCGAGTTATTCCGATTATGCAAATATGGTTGCTATGACATTGAGACTTCGTTTATGTTACTAACATTTTTTATTTCTTTTTCTGGAATATTCTTTTTACTTTCGCAATTCTTTACAATGATGTGCAACACTCCAGAATAAAGCTGTTTTCTCACACAATCGTTTAAGTGTTTGTAGATAAACTACACTTACTAACTAGTCTACTATTCACATACTCTCATGAGAGGTACAAAGTTCGTCTTTATTTTTCTGCATACAAACGATGAATTAAAGGCCAACCCAACTAAAACACGGTCCGCGGCAGTATAACCCTGATTAACTCCCCCCCCCCGGCCCCCCCCCATGTAACACAATCTTTGGGTACACTAGCAAGCCTTATTCCAAGGTGACAGCAATAAGTTGAAAAGAGAGGAAACCAAAAAAAATCGGTCATGAATGTAAAGCCAAGACATTACGCCCCTTGCTGCAAGTCTATTTTTGGGAGAATTTCTGCAAGTTCACTTTTGGTAGAAACTGTCATAACTTGAGCTGCTAATTTCCCTCCGAAGAATCCAAGGCGGGTGGCTTATAAACGTTTATACCCCCCCCCCCACACACACACACACACGCGCGCGTTCACACGCACACACAGCGAAGCCGTTGCGTCCGCATGTTTTTAGCGCTATACACACGATATTCAAACTTGAGATAAAACACTTCAATTGTCGCTATAAGCCACCGTACATGTGACGTCACTACTCTCTCCCTGTCGACTTCCCGTAACCGTGAACGCCAGCCATGTAATTGTGAATGCAACTTTTTACCAGCTTGTTTGTGTTGGCATTCGTATTTTAGCTTCATTACTAAGTATGGCAAATACTTTAGAGACATTGAGAAGAGCTCTAAGGATATTGAGAAGAACGATTGGCGGTATTTCCAACAGGGGTGAGTAATGTGTAATTCTCACTGGCTTATAGGTGAAAGATGAACAGGGGTCACTGGCTACTCACAGACCCTTTACCGGGGAAATGATACTCGGACCATGCTCGGGCAGCCTAGTATCATTTCCCTGCATGACTAACGATACTGCAGTAGCAAGCTATAGTTAAAAAAGGTGTTGAAGGGGTAGAGGGCGATAAAACTCTCAGGGGCGTAATAATTTTCAGAAAGAGGGCGATATATTTTAAGATATATTACTGCAATAGCAATTTTCCCTCTCAAAAATTCTTTATGGGATATAAATATTTTAGGGGGCGCGGCACCCTGAGCCCCTCGACTACTGGCCTGTGCGGTAGTAGGTATGGACAAAACTTGATAATTATTTACTCCAGAATCCAATTTGCATGCCTACTCTCTTATCCTTATACCTGTTTCACCACAAAGAGTGGGACAAGAAGGGCTTAATCGTATAGACGAACGGTATCATTGCGTGAGCTACATACTTTCTCTACCTCAGGGTTTGCTTAGTGAACAATAACTTCAATGCAAACCAATATTGAGTTTTTCTTTACTTTGTTTTCCTTTAATAATGATAGCTATGAAATAGGCTTAATTGCTTTTATGTGTGGTGTGTTACAACTTACTTCCACGACACATTTGCTATTACGTGCCATTATTTCCTTACACTTTATAAAACATACACAAATAGCACAAGAAGCAGGTGAAACTTTTCTTCTGTTCGTCACCTTTTATCAGCTACGCGACACAGCCTCGTGTGGTGGAAGCCACAGAAAGCCACTACGCAGGCTATGTTTCAATAATAGTCAAGCAGTCTTCTTTGGGTACAGTTTGTCATTCACAATACAAACACCATACACGCGCGGCCGAAAACGATACAGTACGGTAGCGTGTAAGTAGCAGCTTATTGATTTCGAATCTGATAGTGCTAGGAAGTTACGTTACCTATATGGGACAAGCTGCAAACATCAATGTAAAACTTACCAGTCAGTAATTTGTAGAGGGGGTTTGATACGTTCAAATGCAACAACTGCCAGTTGTTCATGGAGAAAGGGACGGGAATTTACAGTATATATCTTTGGGAATAAATAAACTTGTCTGACTAGGCAAGAGTTCCAAAATTTAACAAATGTCGTTGTACATCAGTTATTTTACAGAAGAATATTAAAAAACGCATAGTAGTTACACACGCAATGACTAATCCCAGTTTATTTCACACCTGCACAAAATCAAAACAATGACAACTTATACCCCAATCCCAGAGATTTTACTGCCCCTTTGCGTTAATCTTTAGTGGCATTAATAGGTTGCAAAGTACAAAGTGTGTCAAAAGTATCATGTGTCCCAAAATGGAGACCCCTTTCTCTGATCCCGGTCAATAGCAAGACTGTGCTTTTACTTTTTAGATGTATAACTTAGATTTAGAGCAAAGTTATAGCATGGTCAACTGATACAGTATTTGGATTTATTAAACACCCCACCTCAACTTCTACCATTCCATTGGTTCACTTTTCTGTGTTGTAGTAAAAGCGTCAGTACATCAGTACCAGAATGTAGGTACCGGTAATCACCCCCTCCCCCCATTGCTCCTGTTGACTTACACTCTAATTGGGGCTTTCCTCGGCATCTCAGTTCTTGTCAGAATTGTCAACATGTTACCCATCATTTGAACGTCTTGAGTTGGACATTTGGGGGACATAAAAATTTCTCACCACGAGCACTGACTTTTTCAACCAGATGAACCTAAAGAGTTAACTTGTGATCCGGCTCATCGCGACACACAAGACGTTAAGGAGTGCTCCGTCTTTTTCTGAAGCCTCATGGCAGACTGAAACACAATGTATTCTTCATCTGAAGCAGCTTCCTTTCGCCCGCTATAGCAGTATAGGGTTTCGTTGGATTTCGTTTATAGTTTGAATTCATGTTGCAAAGTACTGCGAAACACCGACCCCCCCCCCCGCCAACACCGTTATCATACCAAGTGACATTGACACGTACCGGGTAGCCTAAAGGGAGTTTTTGACAAAGTTCGGAAAATTCATCAACAATCACTTCATTGTCCTCTTTTATTTGTAACACGACACGGTAAACGACTCGTCGACTCGGGCTGTTCGTCGGGCAGACAATTGGATAAAATACAATGCACGTTATCCTCCAAATCGGTCAGATGCCGCAGCAGTTGATCTTTTTGCTCTAAGCACGGAACTCCATGCACACAGTGAGTACAGATACATGACCCCTCCCCCCCCCCCCAAAAAAAAATATGTACGAACTTCCTCGCCTTTCTATGAAAAGAAATAAGGGTAAACTATTGATTAGAAGATTTCTTCTAATTCCCGACTCCCTGTCGTCTCACCTAGTGACCCCTTCCAATGGTCATCCTCCTCCCACCCCCAGCCTTCCGACACCTCCATGTTTGAATGATAACATCAGGAAAATTGCGTCCCTCCACTCCCCCTTCCCACTAAAAATCGTTCATAATTGTGTTTGGCCAAGGTTTTACCGCTCTTTCCCCAGAACAGGTGAATATTGAACACTAACAGCACTTAAAAGACATTTTCCAAACTTTTTGCCGATAAGGTACTTTTGTTTGTGGTGCGCCATCATATTGGTTCTTGGTCAAATATGAGCTCATTTTCCCTCAACAGACAGACGTCCTATCCAGTGTACTGATGCGGAATTAGATCCAACACAGTTTACTTTCCTTGAAATTCTCCTGCGGCAGGAGGAAGAAAGAGTACCAGTATTTTCACCTCCGATTCAACGTCGTCGTTCTCGTTGTAATTCAGGTAATGAATAGGCCGGTTGGGGGGGGGGGGGGGGGGGGGGGACTGGTGGTGGTGTACGTATCCATTGTTATCTGATTCACTTTCTTTTTTGTATGTCATGTGCACATTTGAAAATCGTGCTAGGTGTACAATACTTGAGAAAAAAATAATTATTGTTCTTTCGATATCTGAAAGTATATAGGGTTCCCTTTGTACTATGAAAAGTTAAGTCCGAGGGCTGAGGCCTGGTCAAGCAGTATACTACTGCAAGATTTAGTCTACCAGTTGTAGGGTCGTGAAGCCTTAGATTTGTTGTGGGAGTCGCAGACCGAATTCAACAAACATCACTTACAACGAGTTTCTCATTGAAAAGAATAGCAAACTTCACCTACATCCTGCACTCCTGTCAGCCTTCTTGCAATAGAATAGAATGACCCAATAGCAGGTGCCTACATGTTACATTTTTAAAGGGGGTGTGGTTCGATATTGAGGCCGACTATTTTTTTAAGACGGACTTTCCCTGGCGTACTAGCCAGTCCGAAACGTGGAAGACCCTAAAGTGTGAGTGGAAGTTATTGCTGTTGTTTTTAAATCTGCACTATGTTTAAGTAACAGGGGTGAAATGGGAGGGACAATAATTGAATGAATATGGCGAATGATGCCAACGAAGCATCAAGAGCGAGAGCGCTCCTCCAAAGGAGTGGAGTCCTGGGTCCCGCCTGAGGGCCTGTGGTAGAGGTCAGGGACAAAGCCATTAGAAGCTCTGATGTACTGGCAAAGTGTGGACATTAGAAAGAAGAATGTAACTATCATCAAATGACATTGGAATTTCAGACTAAAATAACAAAAATTCGACAACTTTTCGTTCTAATAGCCTAACTCGGACCAACAGCCTGTCGATTTAATGATACAATGAGCTTGTGGGTTTGTAGTATGAGTGATGGCAGGGGCGGTGCCAGGGTATTTCGATTGGGGGGGGGCAAAACATGAGAAGAGTGATCCCCTTAGACCCCTCCCCCGTCCTGGGGGAGGGGTCTAAGGGGAGGGGGTGTCCCCTCCCCCATTGGGAAATTTTTTGTTAATTTAAGGTTGCTTAGATGCAAAATGATGATGTCTTTGGTACATATTTTGAACTGATCATATATGGCTGGAAAACTTATAATACAGTAATTTTAAGTTTTGTTTTGGGAAAGATGCTTTTCTGGGGAGGGGTGTCCCCTCCCCTTTGAGAAATTTTTTTTATTAATTTAAGATTGCTTAGATGCAAAATGGTGATATCTTTGGTATAGTTTTTGAACTGATCATATATGGAAGAAAATGTTCATAATTTATGAAATTTTAAATTTTGCTTGGGGAAAGATGCTTTTCTGGGGAGGGGTCTAAGGGGAGGGGTATCCCCTCCCCTTTGAGAAATTTTTATCAATTTAAGATTGCTTAGATGCAAAATGGTGATGACTTTGGTATTTTTTGAGCTGATCATATAAGGCTGAAAAATGTTAATAATTTATTGAATTGTAAGTTTTGGTTTAGTGAAAGAGGACAGTAGCCTTTGTTTTCTAAGAGAAGGGTATGTAGTCGACAAACCTCCTGAAGCCACCCTCCTTTTATGTATGGGTATGTTTTCACTCAAAAATACGTGCGTTGAGTCGACAGAAACACGAACTGTTACGAATATTTTCTAAAGCCTGGCAGACACCAGAATAGGGCCTCCTGGAAGCTCTGGACTAATTATATGGATCAAATATATGCCTACCCCACCCTCCTACTTTCTTCTTTCTCCTTCGCTTCCCCTTCTTCTCTTTCGTTTTCTCCTTTTCTTTTATCCTGTTCTTTTCCTTCTCTCTTTCCCTTCTTCTTGCAAATGATAGGAGGCGGTTGCCCCCTGCCCCATGTGGCATCGCCCTGTTTTTCTTTGCTCTTTTTCTGATTGACTCAAGATTTCTTCATACAGTAAAGATTGTGTTGTGTACGGCCATCCACCTACGAATTTTAAAATTCGTTTTCTATGGATTACTCAGTCGAGACAACACCAAAATAAAGCACAATAAGGCATAGGCGTAGGTAGCTTTTCGAGACTGGGGGAGCTGAACCTTGTTTCGATCGCCGTCCTGAGGAGGGGTGTCCCCCTCCCCTTTGGAAAATTTTTAGGTATTTGAGGGTCCTCAGATGCAATTTGGTGCAACTTTTTTGGCAAATTTTATCGAAATTGCTGCAAATTTTCTACATTTTTTACTGAAGAGACAAATAAGGGGTTTTTGGCCTTGGATGTTGGGGGAAGAAGCATACTTCAGCCCCCAGATTTTTGACTGGGGGGCTTTATCCCCCAGCCCCCGCTTCCTACGCTTAAAAATAAGGGATATATATAATATTTCTTCAAAGTTTAATTCATTTTATTAAATGTTTTTTATGTCAAAATGTTCGTTAAGTGATTGACTCCCAATATATATGTTCACGTTCTAAACTTTAAATGGTCACATGCTGGGAATGGAGAGACAGTAAATGTTTGAGATTGCCAAACATTACATAATCCGGACAGGGGGGATACCCAAAGACGAAAGGTTCACTTGGTCGAAGATTCCCCCGGACGAAAATATATTCCGAGTTACGGGTAGGGTTGGGGCTTTGGTTAGATAGAGATTCATGGATCAGGCGTATCCCCTGATGCACAAATTAGCTGTCTGTATTTTTTGGTGTAACTTGCAATGATACGCACCTTTTCTCCAAGAGAGGGAGAACTGTTTGCTCTGTGACACCATATGTGTAAAGTCTCACAATAACTTGGCGTTAGGGTATACTACTGTATTGTCTTAGCTTTACTCTCGGTTCCTATGCTCTTTTTGTTTGCGCGTTATGTATAATGGCCTTAGTGTTTATGTAATACTAAACCTGCATTCACGTAAACAATGGAGACAACAGAAAACGTTATGCATGCGGGGATTGCAAGTTTCAGGTATTTTGTTACGAAGAATTTAACTAATATTGTGATAGATGGGTGACATACTGTAACACCTCACCCCATCCCCTACAAAATTAAGACTTAAAACGTTTTTTAGACGATTTTATTTTTTTGATTGAAAAACCATGGGGGGGGGGCAAATGCCTGCCCTGCCCCCCCTCCTGTGGCGCCGCCCCTGAGTGATGGTAAGGTCGCATAGGGCTTTGGAGTGATTATCCACTGAAGCTGCTCCTCAAGAAGCTATAACTAGCATCTCCCTGGTAAGGCTGAGATGGATGCGTGCAAAACGAGCCAAAAATATGATATGTTAAAGACATTTCATTAGCACTTCTCATACGGTATGCGATCCGAAACCTGTTTGAACCAAACTCTAAGAACCAGGTATTCAGCCATGGCCCATATTCCCTGCACTTCCTCCCGCCCAACACCTCAAATTATAATTACGTAGTTTCGGGATAGTCCTGAGAGCAAACTCGAGAGCAAGGCAATCACTAAGAGTACTGATTACTGAAGGTACATGATGGCGCGATCTTCCCCAAAAATTTGAGACTTTGAAGCCTTTACACGGTTTCCCGGCTACTAGCGCCTCGTCATTTATAAAGGACAATGAATATTTCAACATTTGTAACAGTAATAAGTTAAAGGGGAAAGACTTAAGAGGAGAATGCCTGAGAAAGAAGAAAATTTGGAGGCGTCAAGAATATCGGCAGTGAAAAGTGAAGGGGTCTGGGCCCACCCCCCACCAGCATCCTTTCAATGTACTCTACCACGGAGATTGTTAATTATCAACCAGAGCTTCTGTTTATGAACAGAAACTTGTTTGCGTTGTTTCTGCTATATCAAGTTTGAAGGAGAAACTTTCCATTATTTTGTTTTTTCCCTATTTATGAAACAATCTCATTACCCTCTAAATATCATTTACGACCCAAACATTTGGTTGAGTCCCATAGGTTGAGGACCGTAGTTTACATCATCATACCCCCCCCCCCCATTTTCACCTCTGCGTTTTGTTCAGGAAATATGTTGAAAATTACCCTCTCCATGCAACCAAATTGCAAAAATGGACGTCGTACGTAGTAGAATTTTCCCTACCCCGAAATCGGCTTGTCCCTACGCTGGCATCGGCTCGAAATCTGGAATCTCCCTGAATCCGCCCCTGAACCCGCCCCTGCAACCTCCTACCCCATCCCGCAATCCTGACCAAGGATATGCATCTTTGGAGCTCGAAGGTTTGGGATTTGCTTTCACAAACCGATCCACTCCTGTAAAACTTGGATCTGTAACTGTTTATTGTGTTCATACGGCTAACCAAGAGATACACGTAAATGATGTTACACTACGTTCTTTGCTTATCTAGTCGGGGGCTTGAGCTCGTATGATGGTTACTAATAATGTGTCACAACTTAAAAGAGTTGGGAACCCCTGTACTTCAGACAGTTCTGGGGCAAGTTACAGGGCCAGGCCTAATGTAGGTCGACTCTACTTACAGTGCTAATTCAGTGATTTCATATGTGCTTAGTGCTAACAAATCCCCCTAAAAATCTGTCGGTCCATCGGCGTACCTACCAACCTTCTGATCTGATCTGACTAGATAACTGCAGTGTAGGCTTGCATTAATTGCCACAACAAGTCTTCAAATAGTGAAACTAGATTTTACTACCTTTTCCTGTTTTTTTTTTTTCGAGTATTTCTAAATTGTCCACTGTCATTTGTCGTTGGGTATTCCCTGGGGTAGAGTAGGTGATATCAATTTAATAATTTATTTACAATTTTTATTTTTTCTTTCTTCCTAGTTGTTCTTGAAGTTACAACAGGTGACTGGGTCTCTGAACGCGGATACCCGGTGATGAATCCATCAGATGACTGACCACGGATCTAGTGTGAGGAGAGGGGTGGGGTCAAGTCATTCCACCTTCGTAAGGAAGAACATTGTAGAAGACAGAGTACTGTATTGTGCTGAAGATTGACGGACGTGTATGGTGCGCCTAGCGTGCCATAAGTCCTGAAATCGACATATGTCGAATTAAATTGACATATGTAAGGTTTCTCGTGATCTGATTGGATAAAACCGACATATGTAAGAGAAACTGACATATGTCGAATTAAAATGGACATATGTAAGGTTTCTCGTGCTCTCATTGGACAATCTCAGTCACCTGTTCCTTTTCAGGGCTCTGATTGGACAACACTGACATATGTACAATTAAATCGTACATATGTCCAATTAAATCGACATATGTCAGGTTTCTCGTACTCTCATTGGACAATCTTAGTCACCTGTTCCTTTTCAGGGCTCTGATTGGACAAAACTGACATATGTACAATTAAATCGTACATATGTCGAATTAAATCGACATATATCTAGTTTCTCGTACTCTCATTGGCCAAACAACGTCACCTGGTCTTTTCTAGAGCTCTGATTGGACAGAACTGTCAGATATGAGCTGAAATCGAACATATGTCGAATTAAATCGACATATGTCTAGTTTCTCGTACTCTCATTGGCCAAACAACGTCACCTGGTCTTTTCTAGAGCTCTGATTGGACAGAACTGTCAGATATGAGCTGAAATCGAACATATGTCGAATTAAATCGACATATGTCTAGTTTCTCGTACTCTTATTGGCTAAACAACGTCACCTGGTCTTTTCCAGAGCTCTGATTGGACAAAACTGTCAGATGTGAGCTGAAATTGAACATATGTCGAATAAAATCGACATATGTCGAGTTTCTCGTACCGTAATTGGCTAAACAAGGTCACCTGGTCTTGTCTAGAGCTCTGATTGGACAAAACTGTCAGATGTGAGCTGAAATCGAACATATGTCGAATTAAATCGACATATGTCAAGTTTCTCGTACTCCCATTGGCCAAACAAAATCACCTGGTCTTTTCCAGAGCTCTGATTGGACAAAACTGACATATGTACAATTTAATCGTACATATGTACAATTAAATCGACATATGTCTAGTTTCTCGTACTCTCATTGGCTAAACAACGTCACCTGCTCTTCTCTAGAGCTCTGATTGGACAAAACTGTCAGATGTGAGCTGAAATCGAACATATGTCGAATTAAATTGACATATGTCTAGTTTCTCGTACTCCCATTGGCCAAACAACGTCACCTGGTCTTTTCCAGAGCTCTGATTGGACAAAACTGTCAGATGTGAGCTGAAATCGAACATATGTCGAATTAAATCGACATATGTCTAGTTTCTCGTACTCGTATTGGCTAAACAACGTCACCTGGTCTTTTTCAGAGCTCTAATTGGACAAAACTGTCAGATGTGAGCTGAAATTGAACATTTGTCGAATGAAATTGACATATGTCTATTTTCGCGTGCCGTAATTGGCTAAACAAGGTCACCTGCTCTTTCCAAGAGCTCTGATTGGACAAAACTGTCAGATGTGAGCTGAAATTGAACATATTTTCAATTAAACGAATATTTATCGGGTTTCTCGTGCTTTCATTGTACAAACTTCTGTCACCTGTTTTTGCATGTGCTTTGAAGGAAAGACCCGAAGTTGAACAAGGTGTGTAATGGTGGTGGTGGTTGGAGGTTTGAGGTGGTGGGGGAAGTGTCCCAGGGCATGGCCGTACGGGACTGTTTTTCTCAGAAAGGTCGGTGATTTTTTACCCGACTCCATACCAGTGGCGGCGATTTCAAAAGTGGGGGTGGAGGGGGGCAAATTGAAGGCAAAAGAAAATGTTGGGGGCCAAAAAATTGCAAGTAGCGTAAAATCAGGCGCAATGAGCGAGCTTTTTCAGATGGGGTCCTGGGGTCCGTCTTAGGGCCCCTGGTGGGGTCCATTGGCAAAGCCTCAGTAGGGGCCAGGGATCGAAGCCCCCGGAAGCTCGTAGGTTTTAGCATATCTCTGGGTGAAAAATTAAGTCTCATGATAGGTATGTTTTGATTTAGTGGATAGGTTCCAGGGACCTGCAAAGGGCCCCTAGTAGGTTCCATGGGACAAAGCCCCGATGGGAATCCAGGGGGAGAAGCCCTCGGAAGCTCTGGGGTTTTAGCATATCTCTGGGTGAAAAATTAAGTCTCATGATTGGTATATTTTTATTTAGTGGATAGGTTCCAGGGGCCTGCAAAGGACCCCTAGTAGGTTCGTAAATATCCAAGCCTTTGGAGGTGTCGCTTTCCAGGCCCCATGGGAGCGTTGCACGTGGATCCAACAAGGGGACCCTATGGCGGGCCCCTGGACTCCAGCAGCTACGACTGAGCGTCTCGTTTCACCATGGCGCTTCCAGAGACTATCGGTCCCAGTGGCGTCATAACAGTTGTTTGCAGGAAGGGCCAAGTCGCTCGTCGTACGCCCCTAAAGCCGGGGCCCGGAATACCTGTTTGTTCGATCACCTCACGTGGGAACTCAGCCAGTAGATTACCCTGATTGGGCAGGGGCCAGACTGTGGCCGGGATAAGTAAAATCGAAGTAAAATCGGTAAAACGGGAACATGGGGAAAAAAGGAAAGAAAGAGAGGGAAAAGGAAAAAGGGAGAGGACTAGAAAAATAAAAAATAAAGGCAAAAAAGGAAAATGAAGTAATAGGAATGGAGATTATTACCGATGTCTATAGTGGGTCTAGAAAAAATGACATGTAAAGAGAAATTAGGAGTGAATTTGAATTAATGGATAACTAGTTTGCAATGTACAATGAGGTATGCCAAGAATTCATAATACCTGAAGATTTTTTTATTCGGCGGACTTCACACTTATTAATCATAATTGCATAGGCTGTCGTTACTACTTTCTACTGGACAGTTTGAGCAAAATATTTTCAAAGCTTTATGCATCCTCCTAAAATCTTAAAACCCAAAAATATCTAGTAATTTTAGGTGTAACTTATGAACGCTTGCGAGGTGTCATTTCCTGCAATGTGGGAGGCATTTTGGCCAAACATTTTCTTGGTACGCTAAGCGCCAACTGGTGCCATCCCTTTGAGGGAAGGCCAACTAACCTTGTGGGAAAATTTCTGGATCTTACCCCGCCGACAAGGTACCCGTCAAATCGATCGTCATTTCATACGAGTCAGGTTGTTATAAAAGATGGAACCTTAAATTGATCATGGTAACTTAATTAGGTCGCACACTGATTAAGGCCATTTGCATATCAGTTAAATGTTTTATTCTAATGCCCGCAATTTTTACCACTCCACAGATTCCGGGGCTTCGTCCGGCCCAAGGGGTGCTGAACTGGACCCAAAGCCCTCGGGGGATCTACCTCCGTAATTAACTTTAAATACCATGACATCGGGACGATAATTTTTATTTTGCCCCTTCTTCCCGGACGAAAAGTCTGGCTACATGTCGGAACTCATCAAGACACTTATTGAATTCCCTGCTGGCGGTGTCACTCTCTTGCGACAAAACATTTTTGCAGGCGGGCATTATAAAAACTGAAATACTTGCTTTAATTCTAAGGGCTGAATATGGACAACACAATCATTGTCACCATACAATATTTAGCAAGAAATTTACATTGGCCTACAATCTGTTGACTCGAAGACCGTTAGTGCCGGATCTGGAGGGGCGCTAAAAGTACAAAAGCTTTCATTTCCCTTTTCCTTTTCTTTCCATTCTTCTCATTCTTTGTTTTTCGATCTTCTTCTGTTTTTTTTTTTTGGGGGGGGGGTACCTTCATTTTGCGCCCCTCGGCCCGTTCACGGAAGTCGGTTACCCCTCCCTGACCCCCTTTGTTGCGTCACTGATCCGTCCTTCATGTTAGTATCCCCAAGGCTTCTATCTAGTGGAATGTTGTATCCCCTCCACGCCTCCACCCATGGGCGTCCGCAGGAAGTAATTCAGGGGGGGATCTTTTTAGGGTGCAAAACTTTTTTTCAGGGGATATATTTTACTCCCAGAAAAGTGTTTAGATGCTACTTTACACAAAGTGTTGACAGGGGTGTAGCCAGAAACTTGTCGAGGTGGGGGGGGGGCAAGCGCAAGAAAATTTTGGTCCAAAATGCCTCCCAGATCGTTGGAAATCGCACTTCCAAGGCCTATTTACCGCACATAAGTAGGGAGAACACTAGTAATATCGTAAAAATAAACATTAAAAAATACCAAAAATATGCTCAAGGGGCGGCTGTCCCTTCGCCCCCCCCCCCCACTGGCTAAGAGCCTGTGTGTTCATGTTTTTATTCAATTCCTGTTTTGAGAGTAGAAATTCACACTGTTACATGTCGGTTTAATTCGACATATGTTCGATTTCAGCCCACATCTGACAGTTTTGTCCAATCAGAGCTCTGGAAAAGACCAGGTGACGTTGTTTGGCCAATGGGAGTACGAGAAACTAGACATATGTCAATTTAATTCGACATATGTTCGATTTCAGCTCACATCTGACAGTTTTGTCCAATCAGAGCTCTAGACAAGACCAGGTGACCTTGTTTGGCCAATGGGAGTACGAGAAATTAGACATATGTCAATTTAATTCGACATATGTTCGGTTTCAGCTCACATCTGACAGTTTTGTCCAATCAGAGCTCTGGAAAAGACCAGGTGACCTTGTTTAGCCAATGGGAGTACGAGAAACTAGACATATGTCAATTTAATTCGACATATGTTCGATTTCAGCTCACATCTGACAGTTTTGTCCAATCAGAGCTCTGGAAAAGACCAGGTGACGTTGTTTGGCCAATGGGAGTACGAGAAACTAGACATATGTCAATTTAATTCGACATATGTTCGATTTCAGCTCACATCTGACAGTTTTGTCCAATCAGAGCTCTGGAAAAGACCAGGTGACGTTGTTTAGCCAATGGGAGTACGAGAAACTAGACATATGTCAATTTAATTCGACATATGTTCGATTTCAGCTCACATCTGACAGTTTTGTCCAATCAGAGCTCTGGAAAAGACCAGGTGACGTTGTTTAGCCAATGGGAGTACGAGAAATTAGACATATGTCAATTTCATTCGACATATGTTCGGTTTCAGCTCACATCTGACAGTTTTGTCCAATCAGAGCTCTGGAAAAGACCAGGTGACCTTGTTTAGCCAATGGGAGTACGAGAAACTAGACATATGTCAATTTAATTCGACATATGTTCGATTTCAGCTCACATCTGACAGTTTTGTCCAATCAGAGCTCTGGAAAAGACCAGGTGACGTTGTTTGGCCAATGGGAGTACGAGAAACTAGACATATGTCAATTTAATTTGACATATGTTCGATTTCGGCTCACATCTGACAGTTTTGTCCAATCAGAGCTCTGGAAAAGACCAGGTGACCTTGTTTAGCCAATAAGAGTACGAGAAACTAGACATATGTCAATTTAATTCGACATATGTTCGATTTCAGCTCACATCTGACAGTTTTGTCCAATCAGAGCTCTGGAAAAGACCAGGTGACGTTGTTTGGCCAATGGGAGTACGAGAAACTAGACATATGTCAATTTAATTCGACATATGTTCGATTTCATCTCACATCTGACAGTTTTGTCCAATCAGAGCTCTGGAAAAGACCAGGTGACGTTGTTTGGCCAATGGGAGTACGAGAAACTAGACATATGTCAATTTAATTCGACATATGTTCGATTTCAGCTCACATCTGACAGTTTTGTCCAATCAGAGCTCTGGAAAAGACCAGGTGACGTTGTTTGGCCAATGGGAGTACGAGAAACTAGACATATGTCAATTTAATTCGACATATGTTCGATTTCGGCTCACATCTGACAGTTTTGTCCAATCAGAGCTCTGGAAAAGACCAGGTGACCTTGTTTGGCCAATAAGAGTACGAGAAACTAGACATACGTCGATTTAATTCGACATATGTTCGATTTCAGCTCACATCTGACAGTTTTGTCCAATCAGAGCTCTGGAAAAGACCAGGTGACGTTGTTTGGCCAATGGGAGTACGAGAAACTAGACATATGTCAATTTAATTCGACATATGTTCGATTTCAGCTCACATCTGACAGTTTTGTCCAATCAGAGCTCTGGAAAAGACCAGGTGACGTTGTTTGGCCAATGGGAGTCCGAGAAACTAGACATATGTCAATTTAATTCGACATCTGACAGTTTCTCTTACATATGACAGTTTTGTCCAATCAGATAACGAGAAACTGACATATGTCAATTTAATTTGACATATGTCGATTTCAAGACTTATGGCACGCTAGGCGCACCATAGACGTGGGCCCGTTGTGCACAGAGGTTCTAGCTCTAAAGCCTTTTGTAGTTCATTAAATGTGGTTCAAAATTACAAAAAGTTTAAAGACATTTGTATGCCATCATTGTCCCTTACCTGGAAACCCATTCGGATGATCTGACCCTTAGGCCTGTTGTTTATCAAATTGTTACGATCCAGGGTGGGGGAGGAGCTTTCAAAATTCGATGTAAATGGGGTGTAAGTTGATACGCCTATTGCTAAAACAACTGCTTTCTGCGCTCGACTTCGTATGTTATGGCACTTAGCATTTTGTCTTTTATCTGAAATATCTCTTTTACTCATGTTTGCCATCTTTTTAAATGACGCGTATTCCAAATAGGTTAAAAGGAGCCGCAAATATTTCCACGTTTTAACTTGCTCTTACTTTGAACCATTGTCTCAATTGCTTTTTCATGAGAAATATTCTTCATTCTTTTCATTGCAATGAATGAAAGCGCTGTTACCACGTCAGTCAGTTCTTAAAATTAGTAGATAGTAGATTCGTGAGAGAAATATTAAAGTGTTAAAGAGGGGTTAACCGGGGACTCAATTCAATGCCTTTTTTAGGAGGTGAAAGCCGCATCCCAATAGCATGTAGCGTTTGGAAGATACTAATTTCCAAAAAAATGTAATTTTTTATACAGTGCATTATGGGAAATTTGATATCAACGCGGCACATTGGTTAGACATGACATTTTGTTTCTTTATTATATTGACACCAGTGTAGAGTTAGTTAGTTAGATGGAATTTAACGACACACCAACACAAATGTGTTATATAGTGTCAAGCAAAGTTTAAATACGGTGCAAGTCCTTCCCTTAAGTTGCCTCTTACGACAGGCGGGAAATACCGTGGGCATATTCTACAACCCCCAGCCCACAGGGGGCGACACCAGTGTAGAGAACATTTAACAACTTTGTACGCTGTAAGCTATACATAAGGTGTAGTTTTATACTAGATCTACAAGGAAAATTATTGAAACATTACAATTAAAACATTGTCAAATTTGAAGGAAAACAGTACATTCAATAATAAAGAAAACAAAAGGAATCTGACGCGCAAGGTACCCACCTGACATAACATACATTCTGTGACCTTGATGAGAAGTGGTCAAAGGTGTTTTTTGACAAAAGTAACCAATCTTTAAAAGGAGGTATCTTGAATTAGGAATAGAGTATTGCTACAGGGTTTGGAGGATATGAATGGGACTTTTTTCTTTTTTCACATGAGACCATTGTGAGATGCCCCTGGAATATAAGTTGTTTCTCAAAATTTGAGAGCATATTTACTTTTCTGATATATGCATGCACCAATCGTAAAAATGATATTTTGTGATTATTTGTACTAAATTTCTGTGATTGTTTTAATCAGCTACGTATATTTTTTCTTTAGCTTTCCTTTAGATTTCTTTAGCTTGACTGATTTCAAGTGCAAGCATTCTTCTTACTTTATTTGTCCGTCTTTCTTAAGAAATAATAAGTTATGAAAAATGTAGTTTTCTTACTTTTTGTTCTTGGTGGTTTGTTTCTCGTGATTTTGTAAGTTCACATCAGTTATCTTCAAAGAAATGTAGTTTCTATGGATGGAACTCCACTTGCTTGTTTGAATCGCAGTTCTTGACGATTTGGATCAATGGACTGGAAATATTGTTGTCTTGATCTACATTACGTAAGTTTGGGTACTAGTGGATGACGCTATTGCACCCTCGTCACACCTCTGATCTGTTCGTCCTTTGGTCAACCCTTTTGGGTAGTATACTACCCAACTGATCCTGTGCAGAATTTATTAAGTCACAAATTTAAAACCCCAGAATTTTTGGGAGGCCATTTTTCACTCTGCTACTTATGGAATGGAGATGTAGTAGTTAATAAGCTTAAATACAAACTGTGCACAAAGTCATGAGAAATCGATCAATTTTATTTGTTTTTATTTTTATTTATTATTTATCTTTTTTTTTTTTTTTCTTTTTGGTGTGGCCTATATTACAACGCTCTGAAGATATGCCGTCTTCGATAAGGGTTAAGAGTGGAGACAAGTAGGCTACTCATTATTCCTCTATTCCAGGCCTCGTAACTCAAAATCTCAGCAGTTATGGTATGGAAATGTGAAGGTGCCTTAAACACCACTTTGTGAACTTTCATTAAAGGGGTAATATGTCCATGTTGAAAAGTTCTAGAGGAATTTGGGGTTGAGGGAACCAACTGAATTTAGTGTGCAAGTCAATGGGCAATTTAGTGTTACATCATTTTCTCTGCTGGCAAACATCCGCAAATACATAGTGAAATGAGGGCGTACTGTAGAAAATGTGACCGAGGTAAAGTATGTACTGGAACAGTGTGAAGAAAGTATCATTGTTTAACCCTTAAAGGCAAAATTTATGAATGACTTATTTGATCATGTGACAATATTTTTGGTACTGAATTGTTACATTCATGGAGAATAACTCCTTGCTTTACCTTTTGTTAGTAATATTTATGTTAAAAACATCTTCAGAGGTACTTGTAAGGCAAACAAGAGGAGGGTTTGCTGATTTTTCAAAACAATTTTGGGGCGACTGCCTATTGCCTTTAATATCTTAGTAGATAAGTGTTGACGCTCAACGATGAAAAGGTATACCACTCTAGAGGGAGGTTTCCATCCTTCTTAGTTTTCCCACCTGAAGTAAACTTCAAAATTGAAATTTATACCTTTGAATTTAAGTTTACATAATGTAATATTTAGAAGCTGGAATGCGTGTGTGGAATTAGCTAATGTTACGCTTTTATTAAACTTAAATACAGAACGCTACATGTCATGAATAAATGAAGAATGGTATTTATTCTTGTTTTTTCTTAGTATGGCTAAGAAAAAGGACGTTTTCCAGTAACCATTTTACAAAAGTGAAACCACACATGGTCTAAAAACAAACAAGCAACTATACTTTTTCACTGACAGATAACTTACAAGCAACAGACTATTCTACTAGTTATTGTAGTGCGCATGAGCGCTACAATATTGGCATTTATGCCAACCCTGATCATCTACTTGGCTGATCAAGGAATGTTTCATAATTAAACTTTACACCCAACAGACTCAATGGATTTCAAGTTCATGGGTTTGCTACGCAGGAAAAATCCAGATTCACGAAATCACAAATATTTCAACCTTTCCACTTTTTAAAACCTAATTTCCTAAACTGAAACAAATGTTGTTACGATTTCGTACACGTCTGTCGTTCAAGAGTTTTGGAAACATCATTTTGTATCAATATTACAGACATTATCAAATCTGCATCCTCTCTAAAACAGTTTTTTAGGCTCTCAGATTCCGAACAGTTTCCGAGTTACCCTCATTAATTCCCTAAGTCCTTTTCAATACCCCGAAATTTCTTCAATATCAGGAAAAATAATTTCCGGGAAGCGGAGAAAGTTCCCTTGAAAGTGGAAGGCCTCACAACCGAATATGTTTGCGCTTTGGGATTTTTCCCAAGTTCTTGGGAGTTGGACAAACAAGCTTGCGAATTCTCAGTGATCTATATTCAAGAGCATTCTCGCATTCAAAGACTTCTTTGCATTTTTCATTTCATGGGGTCAGTCATAGGCGGGATTACGGGGGGCAAGTGGGGGCACTTGCACCCCCACTTTTTTCCAGAGCTTAAAAAAATAATTCAAAATGAGCGAAATTATACGAGACCAGAGGAATTATAAGAAAATTTTTTCAATAGCCTATTATGATTAAATTTTGCAATGTTTAATGAAGGAAAATATTAATATCAAAATTCATAAAATTGCTAGGATAATTTTTCTCGGCGCGCTTCGCGCGCACCTCCAGAGAAAACTGACTAATACAATTGAAAATTTTGTCTGGCAACGTAAAATTTCTTTCGTCCTACGCGCCACACTATTGTGACTTGAAGCTCTGAAATAAGGGTCACTGAAAGTACTAATGTACGTCATTAAATGCACCATGGTCCTTGCAAACAAAGTCTCAAACCCTACCCATGTATAGGGAATCGCATTATTCTCGAAGAAAAAAAGAAAAGAAAAAAGTCGGCGTGCTTCGCATGAGCCTTATACAAATAGATGTCTCATTAGTACTGCTGTACTGCTGTGCGTAGGAAAACTTTGGTGGAATTGCCTCGTTATTACTTACCTCTCGCTGTTCACTTTCCTTTAAACCAACTACCAACATCTTCAGCAAATTGACTGACGGTTACTATCTTAAATTTGAGGTCATAGTATGAAATCTATTTCATCAGCATTTCAAATTACTCCTGGTGGAAGCAGGATTTTCTGACAAAATGGTTCAAAATATCCGCAAATTTAAGAAAGATTTCTTGGGGAGGACCATCAGTCCCACGCCTCCGGCTTCGCGCCTTCGACGATAGCGGTTATAGGCTTCGCCGGCCACAACTTCCCAAGATGCAGCCTCCAACAAAATTACTACTGGCACTTTAACTGCCGATGCCCTTGACAATGTCCATGTAAAGACATGGACACTACCCACAAAAGATTTCATTGACTTCTTCAAGAATAGTCTATAACCTTCAAAATCGACACTACCTTATTTTTCACACTATAAAATAGCTGAGGGGCACTTGTCCCAGACCATCGACGAAAATAACATGAAAGAAAGCCCCATGGAGCAAGATATGTTTCCATATCCTGCTCCATGAAAAGAACAGGTACCCGGGGAAAGTAGGAAAATTTTTATGCAATAAAAATACTGCATTTAAAACTAAAGAAAAACAATAGGTTACAATTAAATGTCTCAAACGGTGTCTCAACGCTGTTTTCTTCTGCGCGCTTCGCGCACCAATTTTAAATATTGCTTCGGGGTTTCGGGGCTACTTCCTGTAGAACATCATGCTTTTCATAACTTCTTACAAACTCTTCTTTTATCATTGAAACCACCATTGCTCACATGGCCGTGCGCAGCCTAGGGGAAGCGCCCTTCCCCCAGAAATTTTTAAAGCAAAATTTTTATCACCGTCGATCTGTGTAAATTTACCGACTCTTTAAAGATTGTTTAGATTCAAGTCTTCAGGCAAGGAAAGTGTCATCTCGGGTACCGTAGTACGGGACAGACGCTTAACGTAGGGAGGCTAGAGGCCTCTCCTTGAGGACACTTTGCTTCTTAGCATTTGTATTACTCATCACTAAAAAGTATGAAAAACGCGATTTTTAGCGCGCTTCGCGCGCACCCATTCTGAATACTAGATCTCCCATTTTTAAAATTAAAAAAGCCCCGGGAAACTCTCAAAATAATCTATTCTCCGCTAATTCCTAAAGCCCTCAGCATTATCGATCCCATCTGACTGTTGGTCACATGGACTAAGAATAAAATCGAAAAAAGTCAAACTGTGATTTTTGTGGTATGTTAATTGCCCACATTATGTCATTTAAAGTTGAAGCTAAAATGCGTTATTTTAATGCCTACAATTTCGTAAATACCTCAGAGCTTCCGGGGGCTTCGCCAACAAAACCCCCACCGGGGCTCCGCCCCTGGAGGAGCCCCTGGATCCCGCCAGGAGCCCTGAGGCGGGCCCCTGGACCCCACGCCGTTAGGAGGAGCTCTTCGCGCTTCCCCGGCGCCTTCGGCGCCGTTTGGCAGTCCACCTGGCTTTCCCCCACTTTTAGACATCAAATCCCGCCCCCTGGAGTCAGTTCTGAATTCTGCATCCCCTACTTGTCACTTTCTGGCTTATTTTCTTTTTTTGGAAATTCCATACGGGAGAAAATAACACTTCATTTATTGACGTGGCTGACTTTAATCTGCTACCCCTTAGCCTAGGTCTTTGTATGTTACAGAACGCAGTTTGATGATTCTTTTGACCTTGGGAATTTTTGGCGCATGATCTTGGAAATTTTTCAAAAAGCCCTTTTGCATCGTTCACTGTACTACTGTTGTACTGTAAGTGTTGTGTCACAAGTACACAATATAGTGTGCCGAGACAAAATCCGCGTGTCCACGGACCAGACCGGGAGTTGTTTAAAACCCAGTGAATGTCAGGAACATCGATCAAGGCCCTGACCACCCACTAGACGGTTTACGGTCGTTTCGCCCCTTTACCAGTTCACCCCCAATAGGCCAGTTTGCCCCCATGATGTGTTGACCAGTTCGTCCCCAAAAACCTACCAGTTCGCCCTTTACAACTAGTCTCGGCTTCCACTTTGCAACTTTTTCACTAATTGTAATTTCTGCAGAACTTAATATTTCCTTTTAAATGTCTACAATTACAAAAACCACCACTTGTACCGCGCACTACGATGAAATGTATGTGCAAGCAAATACAGTTGCTGTATTCTAGTCTTAACCTTGGAACTTCATTGACGACGCAACCATAAGCAATGAGCAGGATCTATGAAGAAATGAACAGGAATAGCGCCATCTCATTCTCAGTTAGGGCGTTAGTCTTAGGATAATCTTAACGTCTGAGTTACCAAGACAGAAAAAGAAGTTTGAAATGTATCCAAAAGTTCCTTAAAGTTCACGACGTCATCAATCGCAAATCAACAATGCAAAGAAATGGATCCCCTTTTCACACTTATCAATCCGTCCATTATGGTTACACTTCAACCTACGCGAAAACCCAGACGATATGAATCGAGCTAGTTCAGGGCCAAAAAAGTCAAAAAATAAAAGTAAAAAAAGATGTATTTAATTTTTGGATTGTTTATAAATAGAATAATGTATACCTATTGAGTGTATGCTTGAGGGTGGGGACACAAACCTTAATTCAGTTGACGAATACGTTTATTCGTATTAGTGACTGGGTGATGACTGACGTGGCGGTAAGCAGGTAAGCGCTCTATTTCGGCTTGTAACTTGCCTCTCCGCCGCAGTGAAAGCCCAAATAAATCTCACCTGATGTTAGAGTTCCTTTTGCGAAGGTACATACGCCCTATTAGCATTGTAGTTTGGATTTTGTGCCATTAACAAGGGCGACAATTTGTGTTGGACATGGTTGGTGTGTGTTGGGGGAAGTTCGTCAGAAACCCCAAAATGATGATGTATATATATATATATATATATATATATATATATATATATATATATATATATATATATATATAAATACATACATACATACATACATACATACATACATACATACATACATACATACATACATACATACATACATACATACATACATACATACATACATATGTAAACGATATGCATATGTATACGTAGACGTATGAGTAAACTTATAGATTTTTTTAAGCTGGCAACGAAATGTGCTCATTAGCGGCGCCGAAAGGACACGAATCTTCCTTTTCCTAGTCGCAAATAGCAGAGTTGGGTGTGTGTTCACAAGTCAATGAAACCAAACTTTTACCATGCAATTTTATAAGCAGCAAAGATTTGATTCGAATGGTTGACATGGAGAAAAAAGAACCGGGAATAATAAGAGGGCTCTTGACAATGACAAGAAAAGGCTAAACGTAGGCCTGAGGCGCACGGAAAAACCGTCCTTTGGAGAGAGTTCATGTTTGTAAAACAAGATTCTGAGAGATTACCGGATCCGAAATTGTATACGCCCATGTTGTGCTACACTAGGCCATGCCCTGTTAGGGCAGGGTGAAGACCCCAGAGGTCCGTTTAAAAAGTTGTCAACATCTAAATGCAGTTCCATGGAGCAACGTGCATGGAAAAGGTAGTTTTACCTGTTTTGGGAAAAATAAGACTAAACTTAAAGCTAATCACTATTTCAAAGCAAAGGGTGTGCTGAATGTAGATAGTTACGGTAATGAACATAGGGCCCCCTGTACTAAAACTTAACTTTCGGAACATTAATTCCTCGCGTTTTCTCAACAATGCTGTAAGGCATGAGCAACTGACGAGCGGAGTGAACTGAAAAATATACTGTCAAAGAAGGGAGTGTGTTGCAACTCCCTGATCAAAGTCACCCAGAATCCAGTTCGGTAGGGGAATATGGAGATGAACTACAAAATTTAGTTCTCCCTTGGTGATTTTATTGTGGATTCGCTGTCATCCTGTTACAAGAGTTGCAGTTTTATAACTGTTATGGCAATTAATAATATTTCTTCAAGATTTATCTAGCGCTGAAATGAAGAGACAATATGAAACAATATAGGGGGTCAATGAGAAAGGATTTTAATATCATAAGCTTTTCCATTTTTCACCCCCTTTTGGCCATGTCAGCCCCTCCCCCATCAGACACCCACTGATGATAGCTGCGCAAAAGAAAGCCTAGAAAAATGCATCGTGAAATAAATTTGCATCAATAACAGGGATTGTATGGGAGAAAGTATTTAGTATCACAATATCCAAGAAGCTGTTTCCTAGAGAAACATCCTAATAAATATACTTTCCATTGAAAGTTGAAAAGAATCTTATCAGTGGAGACACGAACCGATCTCGGTCAAATACTTCACTAGATTTGTTTAAAACGAACCGAGTGAGTTGTTTTCCTTTTAACCAAAACTAGTACATTTTAAACCAAATTTTATAAAACATTTGGCAAGATTCCGGTCCGTGCACTTATGGATTAGACAGTTTCGGAGCTTTGGGGCAACTCGCAGGGTTTCATGGGTATATTTCAATTAATTGCATTAATTTGAAGGTCCTGGATATAAAATTGAATATAATATTTACCTGCCATGTGTACTTCAGAGTGTCTCAGTACTCATCAGTCATGAATGTGGCAATATATGCGAGCAAAGCGAGCAGAAAAATTGTCCTTTCATGGTCAAAAGAGCAAAATATTACGCGCCTTGACAAAAAATTGATTGAAATGAAAGGTATTCCGTCCCCCTCAACCAGTAGTAGGGATCATACAAGCCTTCACACAAATAACAGCAATATGGCAGGTTTTGTCAAAATACTGAGGGTACTGCGTTCTCTCTAACCAAATTATTGGAGGGTACTATGTCTCCCATACACCAATATCAGCAAATATCACTATAGTTGACCAATTCTACGGGATAGATTGACCGAAGGTGTAACGTTTCCAACCAAATTATAGATGGAATGTACCGGTGTGTGTACGAATGTCATATTAATCACCGAACATGCAATCTCATTAATGTGCGCGCTAAGCGCGCCCAAAAAATTGTTATTCATGACTTTTGACTGATCGCAAAGTCTAATATTCACAACAATATCAAGAAAGATTACGATTTTTACCAAACTATCATAGATATTCTGTCCCCCTCAACCAAATTATTGGAGGGGACAAGGTCTCACACTCACTAAATCAGTGAACGTTAGGGTCGGTGACCAATTATTAGGAAGACGAAAGGCGGTCCGTCACCCAATCCAATTTTTGGGGGACCATGTCCCACCTACCCCTCGCGATCGCCGCCCTTGACGTTAATAAGCTGCAAATCTAACTTAACATATGCAAGGAAAAGAGGTACAGTAACTGAGTGCATCCTTCTTTTTCAAAGAGCGCCACCTATTTAGTGTTTCTGCAAGAACAGTCTGCAATGCATTGTATGGAACATAAAATACTGTACTGAAGAGATGTAAAACTAGAAATATGAATTTGCATAGCAAATCCGACCTAGCCTCTCCGAGAGAGAGGTGTGGGAGTTATTTTTCAATCGGGAGAAAGGAGATAGAACATAAGGCATATTAATTAACCGCGCGCCAGAGACATTTTAATTTTTAAAGCAAGCTCATGACAGTAGAGTTCATGAACTTATGGAGTTATTTTACGTAAAATGTCCTGAAAGTGCAGGTAGCTAAGCATGATAAAACAGTGGGTACCGAGGACTTAAAGATTATCATTAAAGATATTATTATTCAAGTGAATTGAATTTACTTTTATCACTAGCTTCGCGGGCCAGATGAATTAGTGGTCTCGCGGGCCGTAGGCTAAACGAACCAACATGCCTGAGGTTCCTCACCCTTGCTGTATTGAGCCACCGCACATACCCTAATGATCTAAGTGCTAGTGCCCCAGTAGGCTACTTACACATACCGCTGTGTTGTTTTAACGATACCTTAGGATACCTTAGGAACCTCAGTGGACGCAGGTCTAATGACCTCTATGTCCGCATCTTCTTAATCTTCATGATCTGGAACTGTAGTAACGATCAAAGAGCTGTGGGTGACTGCCATACTAAACTTACAAAAAGTCTGCCTTGTAGTTATATAACATCTCATGGCCAGCCTAAAACCTATCCAAAGCCTTCTCAAACTGCAAAACAGTAGTTGCAGAAACTACGATGGACGTGAATTCATTCATTTTACATTGACGGCGGCAGGAAGGTCCCCATTTTTCCCTCCAAATCTCAAAGTCGTAACTTCTGGCAATTTAATAAACGTCGGCATGCCGATTTATTATCTCAAAATTAAGCATATAGCCTAGTAAGTTTCAAGTTTCCCGACGAAAATCGCCCGCGTCTAAATACCTCGTTGCTAAATCAAACAGGCTTTCCGCTGCCAACTTCCCGGCCGGATCCCCGGCCTGCTCCTGCTGGAATTAGCGCTACTCGACTCGCTTTCTGCAACTCCAGCTGTCCAGTGACACTAATAGCTGGTAACACCTTTCTCAAAGTGCTGAAAAAAAAAATTCGTCTGTATTCGGACGTGACAGAGAATCACTTCTTAACGATTGGTCATCATTTAAAATTCCCACTTGAGATTGGGACAATTTAAAAATATTCAGACTATCCCGCATGCGCGGAGCTGCAAATCGAATATTTTTTTTTCCAATATATCAGACAGTCTCTTCGATGCATTATTTTGGTATCGTAATTTGTTTTTATAGATTCCCACCGTTCGTACGTTTCAAGAAGTCATTTGAGCATTTAAAATCCTTCAGTTTAAGTCAAGGGGCGACAATGAGAATACGAAAAACTTTGAGATTTGAAAATGAAGGATTATGGTCAACCAAAATTCAAAACGAACAACTCGTCTCGAAAGTAGATCCGTACATACTTTGGTCTATGCAGGTCATGAACAAGCGTGCGTTTGTCTGATGTATCTAGTTAATTATATATGTCAATGGTGCGTTACACAGTACGTGCTATAAAGGTAGACCTATAAAAATACAAGTAAGCCACTTCATCCTAGGAAGCCATTTTCTAAGTCTCGTTGTCCGGCCCCTCTTTTCCATAAGGTACTTAAAAACGAATATATTTCAGGATTTTTTTGGTGAACTTAGAAGAATATTCTCTGTGAGAACCTATATATCATTGGAAAGAGCAAAGATGGGGGATTTGAATGCATATTTTATTTTTGTAAACTAATCTCATTATGTATGCAAATATGCAAATTAGATGACGTCATACGGTTTTTTCATAGAAAACCCATACATATCACTATTATTTTGTAATTTATGGTGCTAGAGATTGTTTAGCTTTCTTTTCTCTTTCATTTGATACCAAATTTGAGGGAATTAGACCAAAAATGAGGAAGATATGCCCATTTTTCTCTTGCCATACAGCCCACACTGAACTAACACTCACTGACCTTTATGTGACCTCTACACAGAACGCTATGGCTCAGTGCACAGTGGAATGTAAACAACCTTGGATCTAAATAGAGCTGTGTGGGCTTTGTAAGGTAGCTCTAAATGGACATTTTAGTGAGTAGAAAAGTCGGAGGGGTGTTGTGGGTTATAAATTTTGATATTGGGAGGGGATTTTTGGGTCAGAAATGCATGTTTTGGGTCAAATTTTACGCATTTTTGAAAACTGAATATGTTTGGGCTTTTGAACCTCTCTAGCTCACCCTACCTTTGTCATTTATGCATATATGTTGGTATTTTTAAGTAAGGAATCTTGTAACGAACATTTTGGTGTTTGAATGGAAAAGATTGGACGTTCCGTTGTTGAGTTATGAATTTCGTCGAGTTGTAGGTTTTGGGGGTAGAAATGACCAATTTTTGACCAAAAATGACGCATTTTTGAAATAATACTTGAAATATCTCTAAAATCCCTATACCTGGCATCGAATCACCTCTCGTGGTGTTTCTTTAGGATCTAGGGAATTCAAAAAAAGTATACTGAGTAGTGTGACCTTTTCCTAAGTACCTGAAATGATTTTTTGAAAATTATGCTCAGTTTTAAGCATTTTTTGAATTTTTTTGGAGAATTTTTGAATGTAAACAACTATTTATCGATGTTTTGTGAAAAAATTCCTACTACAACCCCCCCCCCCCCCCAAAATGTTGGCATTCAATAGATCTATTTGTTGGCTTCATTTTGGTGGTTACATGAAGGCTGGTGGATGTTGCATGACAAAGTTATGATTTTTTAAAAATTATTCCTCGACGGGGGTGTCTCAGCCACCCCCGTTATGGAAAAGTCTTAAAATTAAGGGAGCCCAATCATGAATCTTTCGTCCAAACAAGCCACGTTCGACGTCTAATTGTGATTACTTTTGTAAAATATATGAGCAGTGCGAAAGTTTGCAAAGATTCTCATATTTCTTTGCTCTATTGCTGTAAATTCCTTAAATTTCTTCGAGTTATATTCTGTTCGCACCTGAACATTTGGAAGCTGAGTGATCCTGGTAAAACATCGTCAATGGCGACTTAACGGAATACAGGATTCTCCCGCCTTTAATTCATACGCTCAGTGGAGTTCGCGTAGTGAAATGGATTACTTTCTTTTGCGCAATGTAAAAAAAAATGGTCTATTTGGGAGTAGTTTGCCTTCCTAAATGATTAAGATATGCGGATCTGAAATACGATTCCGTACACGTAGCCACAGAGGCTACGTAACAAGCAGGTGATACCACGTCATAGTTTTCATAGATGAACAGTATTATGCATTGTTTTTAGGCCCACTTTTTGACCTTTGATTGGGTAGTTTAACGTTGGAGGGTCAGGAAGCCACTTAGCTCATACAGGACGTTATGCAAGATTAATCATGGATCAGGGAGCTGGAAGATGTCTTCGAGCTCCCTGCATGGATGAACTTCGGCGGGATTCTCCTTCTCTTTTCGACTAGTGCTCAGAGGTTAACCAGGCAGGCTTGTACTAATCGCTCCCAACCCTGCTCCTGGTACCACCATTTAAACGTCCCCGTCAGACCCCAGCCTTTACCCACTTTCCCAAAGGCTAGGAGGTGGCGGAGGACTCTTGCTCTGCACCACTGCTGGACAGCTGAACCGAGCAAAGCGGACGACTTCCTGAGTAGGACATTTTTCTAAAACAGACATCCAGTTACCCGATTTTAAGGCAAGGCTTAAGGTTTTGGCGGGTTTGATCAGGGGACCTGTAGTATGCAAGGCAGTACACTCAAACCACTTAGCTAACTCTCCCTACACTAGGCTGCTGGTGAACACACAAACAGACAAAAGTGTTTACACTTCCAATCTTCTAAACGTCGAAACTTGCCATATAACTCATACATTCACAGAATGAGATTATCAAAGTTTGGAGTAAGATACGGTATTTTATTACCACTTAAACAGTACCTTACAAATCTCAAGCAAGTGACTGTAAGAATTATTACTGATATTATTTTGTAGGCTTGGTGTTTAGTTTTAACCAGGTGACTTCGTACATATTTAAAGTGATTTGACCTTGAAAGATGCTGCAGGTCTTGTTCAAGATTTGAATAGAGCTAGCTGGACACAGTACAATGTTTATTGCGAACTCATGATGTAGAGGTCTGAAGGTCGAGAGGTTGGTCAGTTAAGTTTGTTGTCCCCTCGGGGACGTAGCTCCTTTGGGGACAGAACTTCGGGAGTAACGTTGGGTTTCGCCCCTTGGCATTTCGTCAGAGAGTGGAGGGGACTTTAGAGAAAGTATTGGTAATTGCGAACTGTCATAAGTGCGTACGCTATTTCTATACCTGTCTGCTATATACGAACAAAGGGCAGAACACAGAAATGTTCTTACATAGGTATTGACGAAGCAAACTCTCAATTGGTATAAGTTTAAAGTGCGCCGTCATTTTTAGTACTTGCACTGAAGGGCTGACACTAAAAGCACTGCAATAACATTTGGTCTAAAATCATTGTTAGCTATGAGAAGAATTGTGTGGAATCTAAGTTGGAAGTAGAGTGTAGCTCTGTGTAATGTAAGTCCTAACAACTGACCACGGATCTGCAGCCTCCTCCCCATAAGAAAAAAAAAACGGTTTCTGATCCAAAAAGCACAACGCTCGTGTCATAGTGGGCTACAGTGTTCCCAAACTTTTGAGATACTAACATTCAGGAATTTGCAACTTTCCAAGACTTTGATAACCATTTCAAAACCCAAGAAGAGAAAATTACACGTGCAGCTACATGTCAGGTACAAAATTAGTGTTAAGTTTTTCCTTTCATACCATAGACCTTTGAGAATTTTCCAGAACGCTCTCCCAAATTCGAAGACTTTCAACACCATTTACAAAATTGGCAGACTTCTTCCAGACTTGGAGTTTTCCTATTGTGTGGGGACCCTGGCATGATCATTATGCAAGAGATTGTCAGAGAAACCTCGACAGCTTGATACAGTAGTTTGGCCATAGTATGGAAATAAACTTAGGAAACAATGTATCAAAACGAATTTTAATTTTCTTCCATCTTCAATTTCCCCTATCTCCAAAAAGGGGACAAGGAGTCGCACTGAAGCATAAGCCGTCTCTTACAACAGAATATCACTGAGGACTGAGGAGAAAATTTTTTCCGTTAGTGCGGCCTAGTAGGGAAGTAGATTCATTTTTCAGTTCACACGTGGTTACTAACTTCCTATAGGTTTTTCCATACTGACTCCCATGTATAATACATTTATAAAAAAATCAGCGGCTTTGTGTTCAGTCCACAAACCTTACAATGCATGTCCGTAATGCAGAGACGTCCTGGGTATGACGTTAAACTGCATCCAGGTGGGGTGAGGAGGTTGTGTGTGGCGAGTAGTTTATCCCCAACTATCGCCTATAAAATGCGCACATGATACCGTTATTACTCATCCCATGACTGGCGGGTTGTCGGCGACACAAAACCGAGTAAGTCCCTCCGTGGTTTGGCCCCCCTGTGGGCTGGGGGTTGTAGAATATGCCCACGGTATTCCCCGCTTGTTGTAAGAGGCGACTTAAGGGGAGGACTTGCACCGTTTTTGAACTGAATTTGAAACAGAACTTGAACAGTATTTGAAACCGTATGTGAACTTTACGTTTTACGTGGTTGACACTATGTAACACATTCGTGTTGGTGTGTCGTTAAATCTCATCTAACTAACTGACTACCTAACTAACTACCTACCTAACTAACTAACTAACTAACTAACTAACTAACTAACTAACTAACTAACTAACTAACTAACTACTAACTAACTAACCGTAATGAAGAGGAACCAAGTGGGGGCGGCGGCAGGGGGCAATGGCCCCTCTTCAAGGCTGCCCTGGGGGAAATTTTTGAATTTAGTTAAGGAACCTTAATATGTACGATATAGCGTGCAGAATCTCAATCAAAACATTAACTATATCAATTTAAAATGGCTTGAAGTACTGTTTTAATCATTTAAAATCATGATTAATATTCTCGCAGTGAGAGTTTTGGGAATCTGTGAATAGGCCTTCATACAAAAAATTTTGACTCACAGAAGGAAGAATAAGGGAGGTGATATTAGATGGAGATCCATCTAAAACTCTTTCTTTGAACTCTACCAGCAGCCGACAATAATCCCTTTGGGGTGTTGTTCTTGATGATTCAATAGCCTTAAGAGGTGTTAGGAACTAAGCACAAGTGGGGCACGTCGTTTGCTACATCTCGAAGAGCAGACAGGGAAATTCGCCCCTTGCCTTAATATTGCCAGTAGCTTAAGATTTAAATTAATTTGAGGGTTTCGAGGCATTTCGACCCTGTTTACCAAAGACTTATCTAGTTCCTATAACTTGCTCAATATGAGTGTGCTTTTTGAATCATGCCAGGGAATGGGAAAATTAGTCAAAACCCGACAGCAAAGTTTAGTCTTATACTTCTTTCGCTCATTTGCATAAATCACGAGCATTGGTTTGTTGCCAGCATCATTAGGTTCCTTGGCAATAAACAGTCGTTTTGAATGTCAGAACAGTGTTTCGTACTTGACTGTCGGCAACTAGTTAGACATTTAAGCATTGTTCCAAATAATCCTTTTTGTTGGGGTAGCTGTAGGTATGATAAGAACCCCAAATTTTCTTCAATAAAAGCCCCAACTATTAGGTGCGCTTCATGCGCCAAACATTTTTTCTTTGGCTTCGGGTTGCCGGGCCGCCCCCACCCACCCATCGGGGAGTTTGGCCCCTGTCGGGCGTACCAAATGCAAAGTCGGCTAGTTAACTGGTCCACCCGAAGGTGCTTCAGCCCGGCGCGCAACCGACTTCGTCGACTGGGCAACCGATTTTAGAGGCAAGCCAATGCCAAGTGGAAGGAAAGCCGGAGTACCCGGAGAAAAACCCACGTTCATCGAGCGGGATTCGAACCCACGCACATGTGAAATACACTGGTGCACAGCAGCTTTTTTTTTCAAAAGTCCCCTGACTCTCTGGCGAAGGGCCAGGGGCGAAAACCAAACAATACTCCCTGAGTTCTGCTCCCTGAAGGAGTAACAGTGTACCCAAGGGACAAACTTGACTTAACTGACCCACCCGACAGTGGTCCCGCTCTAAACTGGCTGAATAGAACTGGTCCCACTTTGGAGCTCCGCCGTCGTGATCACGGATACTCCTGCACCAGGTAAGCTGCACAGCAGCTGGAATAGATCTTTTTTCCGAAAGTCCCCCGACTCTCTGGCGAAGAGCCAGAGAGGCGAAAACCAAACAATACTCCCGAAGGAGTTCTGCTCCCTGAAGGAGTAACAACGTCCCCAAGGAACAAACTTTGACTGAACTGACCCATCCGACAGTGGTCCCGTTCTAGACTGGCTGAATAGAACAGGTCCCACCTGGGAGCTCCGCCATCTCCTGAGCCAGGAAAGTATCTCGACGAGACCCGTCGGGCGTATCCTGGAGCTATCCTACCTTATAGGAATTAGAGTCCTTTATCACGTTACCATGCAATAATTCCAGTATTGCATGGAGTGGGAACTACAAATCAGAGGGAGTTCTTTCTCATCATGGGTTCAAGGTATTCCACTCAGGGAAATGCAAACAGGGAGTGAAGAGAAGTGGAAGGGCGGGAAAGTGAATTAAATCGGCGTTGTCATGACAGATAAACTCAAAGATATACATAAACTTGTGATTTGTAAGCTTCTTTCAAGAGTGAGATTAGTCCGGTTCTCTGACGTTATTCACTAAGAATGCCTCTGCTAATATCGATTCAACGGGCAAAGGTAATTTGCAGGTGGAGTGGGCTTAACGATGTTATGAATTGCGGCCATGGGCGTTGGGGCCCAAGTTGATGGGGGGGGGGGGGCTGGCGACTTGCCCGAAAAATATAACCAAAAATTTCCGCGAGCTCCACGCACGTTCGACATGTTAACGTACATATCAATTAGGCATGCATCGGTTATCACACCGCATGCCAATTACATACAATAATTTGCCGTGTTTCTACCTTCTTTATTGGTTTTAATTTTGGCGGAAGTCGTTGATGGCCGGCCAGGGGGAAGGGGTTTCCCCCTCCCCTTTGAAAACTTTTGAAAAATTAAGTGTCCTTACATGCAATGTGGTGCATTTGTGTTAAAACATTTACGTATTTTAGGTACTATAAAAAAAAAATCGGCGTTACCCCCTCCTCTTTGAAAATTTTTGAAAAATTAGGTGTCCTTACATGCAGTCTGGTGCTACATATGCTACCTTTGAAGTAAAATTTGTGTTACAACATTTACGTATTTTAGGTAGAAAAAATCAGCATCAGTGAGGGTGGGGCATGGCTCAATGGCCCCTCAAATTTACGACTGATAATCATAAAATAAGTTTAACCATAAAACACACACTGATGAATTAATACAATATATAGGTGCTGGTGCAATTCAAATCAAAACTTTATATTAATTACCAAGGAAGTTTTATAAATTGTTAATACCGTTTAGCTACATCATTGCATTATTTTTCTTTCAGTAGGTGCCCGAAAAATTCTTAGCATTTTGCCCGAATTCCCCCCCCCCTTTTTATTGGGGGCTGCAGCCCCCGCCTCCCACGCCTATGATTGCGGCTATGTAAGGCTATTTATGGGGTATTCGTGGTAGAATAGTGTGTTTCTTGTATACTCATATCACTTTAAATCATTAACCTAAATGGAACTGTCCTAAAATGGCTTGGTCTTGAGCTTATATAAGACGTCAGACAGCAGTAATGATCTTTGTGACATATTTTATATGATGTCATCTAAATATATCTTTCCCTCTGCACTGCCGGTAAAGTATCTTGCTTTTAATACACAGTACTTTACATGCATGGAACATGACATGCAAATTAAGTCCTTTATATTATGGCCCAGATCAAGGGCCAGAAGAAATAGGAAGGGAGGGGGTAGGTCCAAGTTTATTTTTATTTCCTTATATTCAAAAGCCGGGTCTGGGACTCGAAAGCCCGGAAACAGTGCTGTTTTGAACTGTTTGTACAAGCAACACATTTACTATAGAAGAAATGACCATCAGAGAACTCCACCGAACTTTTTGCATTAAAAAATTATGCTGAGTCTGAGTAAGTCTCTCTTTGTGTCTTCAGTTCTCTCCGCATAGTCGTGTGCACTGTACAGGTGTTTTGATAACACTAGGTTACCTATCTGTATCTCTTTCCACAGAGAAACTAATATTTGTGGAGATAATAATAAGCAGCCGGTAGAGGGCGTGTTGATCATAAGATCGTCACAGTGCGTATACGACTATGCAGAAAGAACAGGGTACACCACGACAGACTTGCTTCAGTGTTTAACCCTCTTTATTAAAATAATTTTGTTAGCAAGGTTTTAATAGAACTGAATGAAATTGAATGGAATGGAGTTTAATAAAATTGTAATGCGTTTAAGTGTGTAGTATATGAATTTATGAGATTTTAGTGATATTTCATAAAACTTCAATTTTTATAATTTGGTCTGTAGTAGAGTATTTGTTAATCGAAAACTTCTGTTAAAAAGTATACATTTTCTAAATTGTCACAGAAAAGACAAAATACGACAAGAACAATTTATTATACTTGATTACATCAATTCTTATATCGATCAACCAAAATGGTATGATATTCTAAAATTTAAATTATTTAACAATATCAATATTCGAATGTCTACATTTCATTCTTCGGTCTACAATATACAATCGTAAAGCTATAAGATTCCTGTCAAAATGAGAACAAACACGCTGTAAAAAATGTCCAAGTTTAAATGTATCTTGACAATTCATTTATTTTCATCAGTTGGTCTTCAGTTTATGAAGACATTCATGTTCCATTAAGAGAAGCTCATCCATCAACTGGTTAAGGCTGGAGATGCTTTTTTCTTATTTTAAAAAAGTCTGTTTCTCTTTTCATACAGCATCAAATAAAACGGTCATCAATATACGGAGGCATTTGTGTTCCATTAAGCCAAGTTTATCCATTCACTGGTAAAAGCTGGAGTTTTTTCTTCATTTTTAAAAGCCTGCTTCTCCTTTCAAACAGCATTAAATAAAACGGATGAATAATAACATCTAATCAGTTTCAGCGTTTAAAATACAACAGTCACTTGCACACGCTCTTTTCTACTTGGCGCCTACACTTTTTACATCTCACGTAGCAGCACCATTTAAACTTACATTTGCATCGCTCTTCCACTAATTCCGTGTAAGAGTTGTACCCTCTGCCACAACACATTAGGTCACACCCATCTGTACCCATTGAAGTCCTATTACACTCTCTCCCTTGGGTACCAAGGGATCCTACCCTTGGATTGAATGTACAGTAGTCGGGCGATTCATCCAGGTAGACCAAATCCGTGCGGGTTGGCTTGTTGAAACGCATGTCTTTATTTATAAGTTTCCCCTTCTTGTTCACCAGGGTAGGGGATGCACCGTCATACTTTTCCCTCAGCATAGAACCAATATCTCGAAAGGATAACATTTCTGGCCAGCAAGTCTTAAGGCTGCAAGATCCGGATACTCCGTGGCATTTACATTGAATACCCATCGAATGGAATACCGTCTGTAGAAAAGAAGAGTTACGCTATAAATAGTAAGGTGTACAAACGTTGTGCTGTCATTTTATCAATGCGATCTTATACATTAACACTGAATTATTCTGAAGATACATCGCATTAATTCGTCATACTTTTGTACTTATCATGGAAACGAAAGAGTGAGCACTATTACACCATTCACGTTCTTAGGCTAAATAGTTGACGAAAAGAAACTGCATTGGCGCCACCACTTAGTGGCTCACGAACTACGCGAAGGAATTCCCATAGTGAATGTGCATTAACTTTCCTCCCTGCAAGAGAAGGAATATTTGTTTTGCCGAAGCGTAGCAAAATGAGAAAATATAACAAAATAACATTTTTCCATTTTTCCTTCCGGTAAAACAGAAAGTTACAACTTCACAGAAATCTAGATGTACTACGGGAGCCAATTTCGACTCAATTACTCAACGACTTTTCCCCACGGGCAGATTTTGATACAAAATAGTTACTTTTGCTTTACTTGGGATTTGAATCTGATTCCACCTTCATTCCAACAATATCATTTCATCCTTGAGTAAATAGTTGGTAATATATTACAGATGGCGACGGCCTACCCGTGATGGAGGCGGAAAGAGAAACTTTGGAAAACACACACAGAGAGAAATATATCTCATAATTCCATCCTGTTTATAATAAATCATTCAATAATCTCTTTTTTAAGGTAACAACCTTCGCTGCTTATGCCCCCTTCAATCCGGAAAATCTTAGACCACAAAAGAAGAGTGCGTTGCGATACTTCCATGGTTACATACTGAGTATGCGACACTCATACTGGTGTAAGTGTCCCTTAACTGTGTTGAATGAATTGTTTCGGTTTAAGAATTGCGCCTGTAAGGTGATTCCGATATGTTAAAGTAAGAGGTAACTTTTTTTCGAAATTGATGGATATAAACCTGGTTGCTCCGTCAAATTTTCGAGTAAGGAAGGGGACTATTATACTACGGATAGTAAGTACAGGACATGCGAACCAAGTCTGAAAGACTTCTTCACGGGAAAGTTCCTTAAAAGAGGCAAGCAGCATAAGTGGACGAACAACTGAAATGCGAAGTGTCTCAAGGTAGTTTTCACTTTTTGGTATTTCAGCAAAATATATTTACCGGTACCGTATAAAAGGCTTAATCAAGACAAGCTGCATAGCGCCATCAGAATAAAAGTCTGGGTACATGCGCACCCTTTATGAGTCAAGCGAGGTCTCTAAACGCGATTTCAAGTAGCTCTATGTTAACACATGACTTTATCACGCAAACAGCTTGTACAATGTACAACTAAATTTCATGGTCCAGAATGAACAAGAAATAATGCCTTAAAGATGCGCCATTTTACAACTTTCTAAGAGACCCATAGAACCCAACCCCCCTTTGTTTTCTGGGGCGCCCATGTTATACATGTTCTCATAGAAAATCGATCTCATAACTCCTTGTTATACTGATATCAGCATGAAGGGTAAAAGACAGTACCATTGTCGTAGACTTCAACGCAGAAAGTTCGTATAAGTTCAGTCTGCTTCGGTGAGCGATCTGGTCACGCCTTGTTTTGATAAACTTCCTTTTGTCACTTGTCAGGCAGCAATACCTCCCCCATCATCAAAAACTTCAGATTACAAAAAATTTATCGAAAGGAATTTTCTTGACAACGACTTAACGAGAGTTTGAATAAATGTCATAATCGGTTCCTCAAATTGACTTTAATGGCAATCCTTACGCACCACAAATTTTATTTCTTAAACGTGTCAAGATATTGACATCTTTGTTTGTGACGCGCGCATCCCTTTAAGATCGGGAAGTGTTAATTATGGTTTTTGAGGTGTAAAATAAAAACCAACCTTTTCAATTCTGGCTTTGTCTGTTGTCGCACTTACGTTTGTTGCCCGTGTTTAACGTCCTAGCAGAACTGTATCTTGAGACATTTATTGCATTCTCAAACCGAAAAACTTTTTCTAACCTTCCCGGGAGGGTGTGAAATTTATTTTGTTGTGCAAGATCTAGCTTACCGTTAAAAGAGTTGAATTATGCAGTTTTCGTGAGAGAAATTTGAGAATGCTACTAAAACTATCTGAAAAAATATCTTCATGTTTCGACTTTGTAAATTCAAGAAGAAAGAACGTTTCGTTGAAGCATGACAGATTGCATCATCCGTGATTGGCTAACACAACGCCATGGTTTAAAATTTGGCTATAGGCTTTCTAACTTCTCAACCACTTGGATTTCTTTCAAGACCCAACTCATTTTCTGACGATCATACCATGGTGGGCTCGTAGCTAACGAGTGACTTTTCTTTTCCTAGACGGTTCAAACTCCCTCCATGTTAACTTCTGGCCCCTCCTCCATTTTAAAACAAAATGTAAAATGCCAAGGCTGACAAGCGCTGCACGCGCTACACTCAGGAGCGTAGCCAGGAATTTGAGGAGGGGCGAAGCCTGTAGGCAAACTACCTAAGCGTAGCGCCACCATAGGTTGCGCGAAGCGTACAAGAACATTTTGGCCGAAAATGCCTCTCAGGTCGCTGGAAATGGCACTCCTCAGGCCTTGTAAGTTGCATCTAAACATTTTTTATTTTAAGTTACTAGAAATATCATAAAAAATCATTAAAAAATACAAAAAATATGCTCAAGGAGGGGACGGCTGCCCCTTCGTTTTGTTTTTGCCACTCGACCTTGAATGTTGGAACTTTTGAAAGACAAGTTCAAAAGGCCGTATGCACATGACGTCACAGGAACATAGAAATCGAAGTGCTCCCTCTAATGAGGTAAGCCAGTAACAGAACTAGCTACAGTATAGGCCTACATGACATTCATTGTTTTTCCTCACATAGGCGTAGGAAGCTGTTCTCGACTGGGAGGCTGAACGTTGTTTCGGACCATCGTCCAGGGGAAGGGGTCTAAGGGGAGGCAGGGGTTTTTTGTTAATATTTGAGGGCCCTTAGATGCAATTTGGTGCAATATTTAACCCAATTTTAAGGAAAATGACTGCAAATCTTTGACATTTTTTTTACAGAGGGAACAAATAAGGGGTTTCTGTTCTTGAGTTGAGGGGGATACTTCCGCCCCACCAAATTTTTGACTGAGGGGCTTTATCCCCCAGCCCTTGCTTCCTACGCCCTTGTGACCTCCAACATGACTTCGGGTTGTTTTTCAAGTTGTGACGTCAATTATTCAAGGCCATATTTACTGAGTGAGTTAATGTACAGAATGGACGCTACACTACTGTTCATCTCACATTTTACTGACTTGCACAAGTACTTGTCTAATCAGAGAGCCTTACAAAATACTGTTAGAAGGCGTAGATTTAACTTGCCTTGTTTTTTAGTCAACAAAGCTTTTAGCAATTGAATTCCGATTGCCCCAAACCCAAAAGTACATTGCTTGTAAATAATAAATTTATGCCTTTAATGTTGGGGACATTTACACATCTCGCGCCCTTATGAGCTACGGTGGTGAAAAGGCTACATCACGTGCCGTCACGTGACATCATAATCGGCCCAGTTTTACCTGTACCGCCATTTTGGACGTCAAACCAGAATTCCAGGAACCAGTGTTGCTCTACGAAGTATGTCTGTTGGAAATCAATAATAAAACTGTAGGGCCTGGGATTATTTTTCTCGCCGATTATGCAACAAACTTTCGTCATTATCAAGAAAACATTCTTTAATAAGCTTTGAACAATACTTTTGTTCACAGCGTACATGTTGCGCGCGATATGTTTGACGTCCTATATGGCTGACTATGTTGTTGTCACGTGTATTTGTGAGGTCAGGGAAGAATCTACACCAGTATTTAAACGGAGACTAAGATTGCGTTCAAAATAGCAGAGCAACCCCTAATGAGGACAAAAATAACATAAAACGGAATGCACCTCATATGAGTCACCTGACCTCCTTCTGGTTGACCTACTTTCAAATGATGTACTCTGTCGTCCTTACCTTTCTCCCCGCCTCGTTATTGTGAAGATTCATCTTCATTAAGGCGTACGCCCTCGACCTCCTGGGTGGGTTAGACTCCATTTCGATGGCATCGACAAATTCACGGGCAAAGCGAATTCCGTAGTCAATATTGTCTCCGCATCCTCCCCACTCCCACTGCTTGTCAAGATCAGCCGGTCGGGGGACATTGCTACAGAGGCACGTCGATAAGAGTCCCTGCCGGCAGGCTCGCGAGATGGAATGAGCCACTGCCGCTGAAGAGACGGCGTACGTGAAGGCGGTTTCACGACTCGCTGAAGTCAAAAACAAAACAAATAATAGATTTAAAATTTAGATAAAGGGGGGTTTCAACTTTTCTAAAGATGGTTTTAAGCATATAAGTTGCTATGAGAATATACGAACTTGAAATATGAACATTAATAGCATCCCTTTCTCATACAACGCTTTTCACCAACGATAGGATTCAAAAACGTTTCGGCCATATCTTTTCATTCCTAAACGTTCTCATGTCCTTGGAGACTGCAACCTGCCTTTTTATTATTTAAAACTTACACAATGTATTATTATATCACTTCTCCAAACTCTTGTAAAATACCCAGTGGCGGAGCCAGGGGGTTCTGTCAGAGGGGGCGAGAATGGCTTGTAGGGGCGCTTTGTAGTGGGTAGATTCTCGTTGCCTTAACACGATCTAGGTCTTAAATTCTCAACCTTTTCTTTTAAATTTCCCCACCTGGTAGAAAAATTTTCCCCATTCCTCCTTCCCAGAAATATAATTACCATGAACCTATCATTTTTCCTTCATTCAGTCCCTTTCAGTCACATACTTTAAAGCCGAAATCATAATTCACTTAATTTGTATCTAATTGTTATGCGCAGATCCAGGATTTTATGAGGAAAAAAAGGGAGGGTTACTTTCGGTGAAGGTGAAGATAAAACCCTCTAGGGCCAAAGGCATGATTCCCTTACACTCTAAAAAAGGTCTGATCAGAGGGGCACCGAACAGGAATCTGGTCAAAACTTTGACTAGATCCGGTTCAAAAATGAACCAATTCTGGTCATTTCTGAACCAAATCTAGTCAAATAATTGATTAGATTCCTGTTCGGTGCCCTTCTGATCAGATTCGGTTCAAATTTCACGAGACCTTTTTAGAGTGTAAAGGAGCTGGGTCCTAACCCAGGAAAATTTTGGAAAGTAAACACTATTAGATGTCTATTATCTGTAAATCGAGATAAGAACACAAAGAACCATGGTATTTCATGACATCGAACATCATTCTGTGACCGTTTGCTTTGCAATAACCAGTAATTAAAATCTTAAGTCCTTAAAAGAGGCCAAGACGGAAGGGTGGCAGGTCGACCGGGCCTTCGAAGAGACTTTCCGAGGGAAAAAATGAAAGTTTATTCTGTAAAGATGTGATTCCGTGACATATCAAGAAAGTGTAGTAAGGTGGAACATTTCTGCGGCACTGTTAATTATTATGCAGTGTCAGGTGACCATTGCACTTTTTTAGAATAGGCGAGCCTGTTATTAAGATCATATACCTTTTAACGTGGTCAGTTGGAGAAACGTAAAAAGGAGGCTTTTCATCAGTTAAAGAGTTGAGTTATTTTAAGCCACTTCCACCACGATTCCAATTTTATTTTAACTGAAGCCCGGATCTTTTGAAATGTTTTGGAAAAATTGTGAGTCTATTATGTTATTTTTATTGCTAGTTACACTGACAATTATCTAGGAGGGGTGGAGAATAACAATTGTAACAACTAGCATTTTTGCACCCTCCTCAATATTTTTTCCTTGGGCGATTTTATGCTTCTGCGAGGGCGAAACGACCGCCACTCCGTGTATTTTGTGGTTCTAATACGGCACGTATAGCGTGTAGGCATTACTGGCTAACCATATCTCCTAGATTACATTATAGAAAATGACCCTTCTCACTATCATATTGTGCAGATAAGGGCCGTTGCTTAAGCATGTTGTTATCTAGGCCTTAAGTAACACGAATAACTCCTGTTAATTGTAAATAAAGCCAAAATTAGCCCAAGAGTAAAGTTGGTTTAAATCCTGAAAACGGCGCCGGCAGAAGATTTGAGTCCGTCGGGGGACGGGGGGGGGGGGGAGGGTAAACGCCCCCTGACCATACGGATGCTCTGCCACTGAAATTACCAACTACCAATAGAAAGGGAAACAGGTCCCATTTTTAAAGTCTGTAGGGGTTGAGCATCTGTCTCCTTGCTAAAAGACTGAAGGTTTACGGTATACTATTTATAGGCCATCCATTCCAGTGACAGCATAAATCCGACAGTTGTCTTCAAGTTGACACCCCCCCCCCCCCCAATTCAAAAGAATTGCGGAAGGACTGCTATAGAGACCCTTTCGCAAATTGTTTACAGTTACAGACATGAATCGCACGACATTGTGCAAATGCTGGCGTTACAACGTCCTTTCAGTTCCAACCTCACACAAAATTTTGTTTGTGTTGATTGCATACAGCTATGAGTATAGGGTTAAGTTAGGTTAGATGAGGTTTAACGTCCCAGTTTCCAACCAATTGGTTCAAGTCGAGACGACCACGGCCTTTTCTCCAGTTATGGCTAACTGGCTTGTTTTCCCTATATCCATTGTTCATGCTGAGCACCAAGCACAAAGGCAGTAGGTTCCATTTTTAAAGCCTTTGGTATGACCCGGCCAGGATAGGGAGAGAAGGACAGGAAAAGCGAACACCAAGATAGATAAGAAAAGTCGTGAGACTTGATACAAGGATAAATGCAGTCCAACTATAGGTTGAAAATACGAAATCGACCTCCGAGTTATAAGACAGGACTGTGTTGAACTGTTGATTAATGATTCATCACGACATTCATTAAAAATTATCTAAAATGCTGTTACTGAAGGAAAAAACTGAAAAAAGACGCGCAAAGATAAGGACAAATTCCAAACAATTTTTGTGATATTAAATGAAAATATTGTGTTTAGATCACATCATGATAGCATGGTACTGACATAAAACAGCTTTGTTCATTATTAAACCATTCATTCTCACCTATAAACTCTGGAAATAGCTTTTGTTTTTCTTAAAATATTACTCATTACAAAAATTATTAATGTTGCATCATTTCAAGATTGGTAAAATAATTCACGAGATACAAAACAATGAATTTCTTTAAAGGGAAAATGCAGTCACCCCAATTTGGATTAGTGTAACAGTCTACCCTATTTAATGAATGGCTCTTGTGAATCTTGTGACAATTGGTTTACCTTAAATACGTAATATTTAAGTGCTGAAATATCATGAAAGATAGTCGGTGAGATATAAGGCAAAATTTGTGACTTTAACTCTTGTTTCAAAACAAGTTTTGAGCGACTGCTTGTGCCCTTTAAATGAGAATCTTTTTGTTTAAAAACAGTTACCTGGCTACTGTACCTTACGTTGAATTGCTCATTATTCTGTATCTACAAGTCATGATTTCAAGGTTATGAAAATTTTGTGTATAACGAACGCATCATTTCCCTTACAGTTTGTGGTATTGCAGAGGCACGTTTCCATGGCGATGACCACGTCCATCACAGGTCACTTGGGATGTACTTAAGGGAAGTGGTAAACGACCTGTCTGTCCACGCTTTACAAAGTCCCATTTGGCATCCCAAACCACTCTTTGGCATCCCAAACACTTTCAACCAACACTCCCGACGGTCCTGACGAAGCGATCGGTAATGACGATAGACAGTTAACAGGCCTTCGTCGTATTTCTTTATCACACCTATATGTCATGACATATTGTTACGCCAATTACCGAACCATAACTTGATTTACTTCGCTACTAAAATGACCTTCGTCCGATCATCCCACTGAGTCCTATGAACTTCAAAAGTTACATAAGTTATCCCGAATTCGATTGCAATAGACGTTTCTTTTTCTCTCTGCCTTCGAGAGAGCCTATATGATTACCGCCCGCGTGATGACGAATTATTTACCGACGTTCACTGTTGCTGCAGTTGTCCCTTGCTTCAACATTCTCTCGAGGGAGCCAACAAACTTTAATTACCAGCTAGAGTGTTACTGGTTCGATTCGCTACGGTTTAGACATTTAGTTTCAAATTTTGCATTCCACGAGTACCCTCACATAAATAGATCATTTTAAAGTTGACAGAAGTCATTAATCATGTCACTTGTTTCCTATTATAATTAATGGAACGCGTTACCGCTTGTCACCTTCAATATTTTTTCTTTATTTTCTACCAGAGTATGCTATGCCATTCATTTACTCCTTGTCAAGTTTTATTGTAGCGCTCCTCCTATTTCAGACTTCGACAGGAGTTCATAGTGTGATTAGCACATGTATACTTCCTCCAGGGCCGGATCCAAGGGGGCGTATGGGGCGTACCCCCTATACTTTCGGCAAAGCAATGATTCTGTAACCAGAATTTTACATCTCCAAGCCCATGAAAAAGGTATGATCACTTTGTGCAGACGACTACGCCCCCCGCCCCCTCCTTCTCCGATATTCGTGGATCCGGCCCTGTACTCCGTACCTTTTCACCCCACCCATCTAAGGGAAATTCACTTTTTGGCCAATGGAAGGATTTCTTAATAACCCAACTTCCTCCATGATTGAAAAACAAAATCTTTCATAAGGGTTACCGAAACTTCTGCATCATTTTCCAATCACAGCTGGTTAGTAAGCTATGTGATGTTGCATTAATAGATATTATAGACTTCTACACATCTAACTCCACTTTTTGCACAAACATTAGCAGAAAACAAGCATTAATACCTATTAAATGTATTCTTTACTATCTTACGTAATTGAAGAACTACAACATTTGAAAGCTCCTTAATGTGATATTAAACAGTCATTACTGACTTCTTTTTTAAAAAAAAAAATGTTACCAACATGAAGCAAATTGTGTTTTACACACAAGAATGAACAGTTGAACTGGTTACTTTTTTATTTTAAAGTACCCATTTGCTTTTCGTTTTTGATACGACTTATTATATTGAAGCAAGTTTTAGACAAGGCATAAAGCAATCCAAATTTATTTCACTATCATCTTTTTAGTTTTCATATTCGTAAGTTTGATTTTTCTTGCCAGTCAAGGTTTGTCTTGGCCAATGTCATAGATTAAAATGAAAGTGAGACTTTGGCGTTGCTATGATCAGAGAGCTGTCTTCCGGCTCCACGCTATGATTGAACGGAATAAGACAAGACCTTACATATATACATTAACTGAAACAGACCAAATTACTTTCATCGGAGAAAATTGTAAACCCAAAAATGTCTTTTTGCAGTTTTGTCGGAGGAATTTCAAATGCCCCTTTACCCATTCAGAAGTTTGCCTCTGCATCGCATTATTTATTTAGGCCCACAACCTTATCTCAATGTGGACCAAAAAGGTGACAATAAATCCCTGACTTTGATGAAGGACTATTAGATCAGCTTCAACCCTCCTGCAACTTCCAAAACTTGAGAATACATTAAAAGAATGGTCTGGTGACCAAATTTGATGCTTTCAAAAAAAAGCAGAAAAATTTTCTGTGTTAGGCAGTGAAACCCCATCTCAATAGCATCTTGCATTTGGAAGATACAAATTTTTGAAGAAATACTACATTTTCAGTTTCCCTAGTGCATGATGGGAAATCTGTGATGTCATTTGGGCAAATGGATTTGATGTAGCTTTTGTATTTCTTTATAATACTGATATCACTAAACTGAATATTCCATAACTTTATTTGCTGCACCATAAGTATGGAACAGTTTTTCACTATATCTACACGGAAAAATATCTAAACATTCCAACGGTATCAAATTTCAAGGACAAACAAGGTAGCCAATTATAAGAATAACAAAAGGAATCTGAGGCAATCTGCCCACTTTTGATCACGTTTTGTGACCTTGAGGAAACTTGGAGGTATTTCTTATTAAAAGTGACCAATCTTTAGGAAGAGATATCTTGAGTTAGGAATGGAGTTTTGATATGGGGTTTGGATGACATGTAATGAAAAAATTTTATTTTTCATATAAGACCCCTACAAAATGCCACCAGACAATGCCTTTAAAATCAGCAACTTGAACTGTTTTGAAAACGACAGACTCGAATAACCTGCACAGACAACAAAATTTTTAAAGCCAATTTCATTTCCTTCTTAAAGCCTTATGGAGGAGAAAAAGAATAAGGTTTTTGTTTTATTTTGCACATCCAGTTTCCAGAAGTTGTTTCTAAAACTGTGTGCAAGAACCTCAAGTTACTTAAAAAGCCAAAACATACTGTTTGATTAATACCAGCATTCTTTCCCTATCATCGATCGATCGTAACTCAATTAAATTTATTATGATGAGACGACGGGTTTGGAGGAGGTGACGAATGGGTCTTGGATTTATTACCCAGGAAAGTGCTAACAATTCGCGACGGGTCATCTCAGCTCAGCACTAATTCATAAGTTGTGTTTATCCGATTAGTTCAACCCCTTCTCAGACCTACACTTTACACTCATTGATTTGCAAGGAGTGAGACTTCGACACAACCCACTAAGCGAACGTTACTTTCCTCCCGACAGACTGTTTGACTGCAGCGTTCTAGAACTTCTTTCTTATTCTTATTTCACGTTTCCTAAGACGCAGACAACCTCAGTATTATCGTTCAGTCTGAGCGAAGGTTCAGCCCAACGAACCGTCGTCACTAGAAAAGATGGATGAGTTTAGAGATTATTATTTTTGAAGAGAATTTCAATCTCGAACATTCCTTCTAACAATTTTGTTTTGTCATTGACGCCTCGTCTGTATCAGATACATAGATTGTCAGTTGTTTTGCAGAAGAAAAACAATCCCGAGTTTTAATCACTTATGGTTGACTCAGATCACGGCTTGACGATGACACGAAAATGTTTACTTGTTTAGTTAACAAGCCACATTTAACGCCAAAGATCAAGTTCCATATTTTCGTCGAGGTGATGTCTTCCAAAAGAAGTTGGATAGCTCGTTTTCTTACCTCAATGTGGTTCTCGACACTTCGGTAACAGACTTGAAGAGGGACTTAAAACCTTCATACACGATTCATGTCAATTGAAGATACTCAAATGTGCCGCGCATTTCCCTGTAATTGACCAATTAAAAGTTTACGATGAATCTGCGAGCTTGACAATTATCAGCCGATGGTATCTCAGATTCTGGGAAACCTTCTCGACCGGTGGCAAATTTCGAATAACATGTAAAAATAGAAGGAATAAAAAGTATAGTTGTATGGAGAACACTTTAAAAACTTCACGGGTCAAGTGTCCGTGACGAAGAGAAACAATGCACCTGTCTCGAAAATGAGAAGTGATCTTGCCAACAGGGGATTCGGTACGTTGCATCTCAAACACATTTACATGACCGATCAACAAGACTTGGCCTAAATATTTACCGAAACAGAAGTTACCATCTCTTAGATTTCACTGATGCGGAGAGGTGTTGAATTTAACTGACAGTCGGAGAGGCGAGTCATTCTGGATGTTGACGGTATGGTCACGGTATGTGGGGTATAGTTGTATGGAAAGTTCAAAGACCTCTTCAATCTTCGATGTCCTTAACTGAACCAGGAAGAGCCATTCCAGAGCTAACTTGCAGGGCAACAGGCAGCTGCCCAACTTTAGATCTTATACGTCAAAGATATTCCAAGTTTTAAATATTTTACAAGGAAGCAGTTAACAAGCAGGTGCAATGTTAGAACCTTGCACCCCGTATTTACGAAACAGACCCGCTTGAAATAGCTAAACCAATACTGTATATGTGTGTAAAACTAAGTCAACACATTCATAAACAAATTTTTCCACGAAGAGGACGAAGAGACTCGAGAAACAAAATGTGGCGAAAAAGGAGGTGTAACAGGTCTAGAAAGACACCACAATAACCATGACAACACAAAAATATATTTTTGCGTAGTAATTCATCTCCTTGCCTACCTAAGAAGTGCACTTTCAAAAAGGCGTGGACTGTAAAAACAGTGTTTAGGAATTAAACAATTTTCTTAACACTTTTTTCCCCACTTTGGAAACACGTTTACACTCTAAACACGTTTAGGATTTAAACACATAGTGTTTAGGAATTAAACACATAATGTTTAGGAATATAACACATAATGTTTAGGAATATAACACATAATGTTTAGGAATTTAACATGTGTACTTAGGAATTAAATATGCTTCCAAAGTGGGGGAAAAGATTGTTTTTAATTCCTAAACACGTTTTTAGAGTGTGGGAAGCTATTCTCAGGGGGGGGGGGGGCTGAACGTTGTTTGGGACCGCCACCATGGGGAAAGGGAAACTACTACCACTTTGGAAAATTTTTGAATATTTGAGGGTCCTTAGATGCAATTGGTGCAACAAATTGGACAAATTTTAAGGATAATTACTGCAAAATTTGGACATTTATAGAGGGAGCAAATAAGGGGTTTTCGTCCTTGAGTTGAGGGGGCGGAAGACTGGGATTTTAATCCCCTTAGCCCCCACTTCCTACGCCTATGTCACTTACAACCATTACTTGAAACCTGTTGTTAAAACACAGAGCCATGCACATTTGGAAATTTTGAGGCACAGCAAAGAAGGCATGACAGTGATATATATAAAGGGAAGGGATTGAAAACTGGGGAGGGGCATGAGAACTGGCTATCAAGTGAAACAAGAGGTCACTTTGCACCATATTTAACAGTATGCTTAGTTTTCAGGAGAGATAGTAACTTTTGGTGAATTTGGGGGGTCATTATGCTCCCCTGTTCATCGGCCGTGGTTTGAGTTGACTTAGTCTTTGGAAGTGTGTTTTAACTGACTTCAATGTTAAAGAAAGTAGAATCGTTGATGTTCTTAGGTAGGGAATTGCCTGTATCATGTATTCAGGTAGCATATAACGATAATTGCAGAGAGCTAGCCTATCTGAAATCGAAACTTGCATAGCTGTCAGCAGATCTATGGACAGTTTCTCCTTTTTGTTGCCAATAAGATTGACATGTGCATGCATCCGTGGCCTGATCAATAACGTAGTACAAGAGACTCGTTACAACGGAAAGTAAAGTCACCGTATTATGAAGTCACGAGATGGCCTGCACAGCGGGCGTTGCTCTGGTGACTATACCCACTGGGAAAAAAAATGAGAAAAATAGTAATCATGCGATTACAACATCTACGCAAGCGACTGCTACGCAGGCTGGGGCTGAGATAGAGGGGAAGTCATTATTGTACTTGGAGAATCTCGTGGTACTCGGAATGAGGAAAATAGTACTCTGGAAGCGGGAAATGGTTTTTTCGAAGGGGTAAATACACCCAAGACTGTGAACGTTTAGCCTACTGCGCAGTTTTCAGTCTGAGACTGTCACCTACTTGTATTTAGTTGTTATCATGCTGTCATTTATAAGGCTTTCATTTGAGTTAGGTATGTACCTAATAGCTTCCGCTTAGTCCCAATTAGCTGAGGAGATACAAATACAAGTTGGAAAGGGATTGCTTCGAAACCTCTATGCACCCACATTCAACTTACCCACTCTCACCAAACCCTGTTTTTGAGGAAAATTTAACAATATTTCAGAAGTTTTGTAAGGTTACATCCATTCGATTGACGCCTTACAATGAGATACTGACCGGAAACTGTGTGGACATACAAAGAATAATTTTATCCTAAATGTAAGGCAGTGTCAACCTAAAGACAGGCTATAATGGCGTTGAATACATTCAAAGCAAGCAAGAGGACAAATTCATATCATCTCTGCAAATGTAGGCTATGCAAGCTTCTCTGATTGTCAATGACACTCAGTGTACAGATTTGTGAGATGAAGATAGCACCGAGACAGCAGAGTGGCTGTATAGACCCTTTTCCAAAGAGCAATTACAAAGGATTGTGGGACTGGATTTTGGTGTGCGTCGTTTTTGGCCACAGAAGAATGACATTGAGAAAAATGCCCCACTTCAAAAGTATCACACAATCCTTTGTGACTGCTATATGGAAAAGGGTCTATGGAGAGACCACACCTTCAGAATATCAAATTACAAGATGGTTTCTGTAGATTGTTTGCAAAAGGCCTGGATGAGTGGCTAAGGAAACTTTGGAGAATTTTGAACCAATTGGAATGAACAAATTGACCCTAAAGGATAGGAAACTTGGATACGGATACAACTCGCTGCTTACGGTAGGTTATGCGGGGAATTAAGGTTTCAGTTGGCTTATTCATCGCCGAGCGCACTACATAGCGCGTGAAGTAAGTTACGGACTTGACTACATTATTGGCCGTAACGTCTCTATTTTATGTTTTTTTTTTTTCTTTTTCTTTTAGACAGAACATGAAGGTCAAAGGTATCCAACGTCCCCTTAGTATGTTCGCAAAACGCCTTGTTGCAAATTCTGAAAAGTTCGAAAGTTCCAGTAAGGGTGTGCCACTGGGAGGTATCTTCAAGAAAAGGTAACACGTAAATGGTGGTGGTTACATCTTTTGTACGCGAAAAACGGTAACGTTAAAAGGGAAAATTCTACGTCAAAAAAGTAAGTGGAGTGTTATTTATGAAAGAAGAATAGAGAAATGGAAGGAAGCTGCCACCACGAATTAGATGTCACAATGTTAAGATAATTCTCAAATCTTGAAGGAATGTTGAACCGGCGTAACTTGTCCTTTTAGCTGTCGTCATGCTTGGTTTAAGTTGTAACTCAAAATCTCTTCGTGGTCTATAATTAAATGGAAACATTCAGTGTTAGTTGTATAGCCTAATCCCCTAAATCCCCCTCCTACCCAAATAACACTCCCCCAACAAAATGCCTCCATTGTCAGGAACTGTTAAAGAAACCGTGAAAAATCGACGAAAAGTTGGAATTATTCTATCAAGATTGGACCATAGGATTCTGAAAAGCCGGATGACTGAAGGGGTATATTTCATCCAATCCGGCTAATGTCGAGCATTAGTCCACTACAAAAGGACGCTGGGTGACTTAAGAAGGCTACTTTGAAGCATAAACGAAAAGCCCCTTTTAAAGTGCTTTTCGACAAGTCAAACAGTTAAGCAAGCATTCTTTTCCTACAAAAAGAAAGACCAAAACATTTATCCTCCAAGAAGAGTGCATCTGAAAGACGAGGCTTCCTTTTGGGGGATCAGTCTGAACAACCATGACCAATATGGAAAGAAAAACCGAAGGGGTGAACAGGATAAAACGGCCAAGCAGCTTCCCATGAATCTAGCGTTTCGATTCCTCTATTGGCAAGGGTCCCATGGGCTTTACTAAAGACCTGTCAGTCACTCCTGGGCCTCAAGGACTCCACTCTGCCTGCATTGTGATGCCATTACCCGTACTCTTCAAATATTTTTCCAGGACGCAAGAAAAGACAAAACATTGTGTTCTATTGCTTTCTGCCGAGACAGCGATTACAAAGTTTGACAAGGGTCCAATAGGTGAGGAGGCTTGAAGTAATTGGATTGGAATTGAGAATCGACTTTTTAACAAACTGGGAGATTTTTTAACACTGTTTCTAAACGGAGGGAAGATTAGAGAGAGCAAGACAACCAGATAGTGTATCGATCTCTTTGCTGAAGGATTCTGTGCCGCTCGGTCACCTGTTAAATTTGTCGGGGTGGTCGAAAATCAATGCGTACCACTTGGGTATGGTTAAACTCGAACCCCCAGAAGACAGAATTGTATAGGATTCTTCAACACTTAGGCCTACTTTGGTAAATTTTATAGACTGAGGGTGGCTGCATGGCTACTACTTAAAACATATACCGTAAGACGGTGTAACACGGAAATTACCTTGTATATGATTAAGTCTCTGATGGATTTGATGAGAATTGTGGCTCTTTCCACATTTTCAATGCATATCAACAGCGATCAGACAGCTGTAATATTTTTATATCAGCGATCCTTCAACATTCAGTTACCGTATGGGGCCTTCCTTCAAATTTAATACGTTTTATCAATATCTAAATATATTTCTCTTCAATAATCTTATCCTAGAGCATTCCGCTAAAGGAACTTACTCCTACACTTTGCATCTTGTCTGGAATAATTAGACATTTACTTCGAAATAAAATTTTCGGAAGAATTTAATCTTCACCGTGATGAGATGGACCTCCTCCAGTGAGGGTAGATCGAGCGATTCGTAAAATATCATCGATAATAAATATTACAACGGTATGTCTGACCTACAGTGTCATGGTATTTACGAGACAAAATAAAATATTTTGAGATAACTATAACATTTATCAATGGCAGTTTAATAGTATATAAATGTGGCACAGCTGAACACTTAAGAGCTATTGTTTTGTTGTTGAGATGGCACAAATTACAGTTAACATGTGACGTCACTGCGCCAACTTTGGGGCGTGGAAAATTAACAATGTCGTGGTCGCGAACCAGTTTGGAAGGTAAAGGGACAAGTAAGCCAGCTACAGGATGCTGAACATGCACGAAAAGCTATAAAGTAGCATTGATTAAATGTAACACACATATTTTCAAAAATGTTATTTGGAGGGGGCAATGTTGAGTCCAAACAGAAGGTTCGGGCATTTTGGCTCTGCTTTCACCTCTTTTGCAGGGAAGCGGTACAAATATGTCACACCGATTTTACATAGTCTACGCAGCTAATCGTATAAGTACCGTAGCTAAGAAGTAACATACAATATCAAAACTATCTTAGAGACAATGGCGAAAAAGTGCTTATGTGGAGGGACAGAGTCCAAGCACATAACTGCTAAAATACGTCACAGTCTTAACATTAAAGGGCAAATCTCTTCATCCCAGACAGTTCCAATTCTCCCAACTCACTTACGGTACTTCTAGCCCCTCCCAAAACTGCCTTAAAGGCAATAGGCAGTCACCCCAATCAGAGTTAGTATGCCCCGTCACTCTAGTCCATGAATGGCCAATTTTGATCATGTGACAATGTTTTTGTTAGTGAATTGTGAAATTCAAGGAGAATTTCTCCTTGCTTTACCTATTGTTTGTAATAGTTATGTTCAAAATGTCTTCAGAGGTGCTTGTAATGCAATAGAAGGAGATTTGCAAAAATTTGCTGATTTTTCAAACCAAATTTTGGGGTGACTGCCTACTGCCTTTAAGCTCCTCCTTGCGCAGACACAAACCTAGTTTATTGGTCCTATCCTTGTGAGCATGCAAGACCCTAATGTGTAAACAATGGACTCTGTGCATGCTGTGTAATGTGAGCTACTCTGCATCTCTTGAATTTGATGTCGATCAAATAACACTCACCAATTGAGAACTTTGGTTTCCCCAACCAAAAATGTACTTGGGGTGATGAGTGTCTGTCTTTAATACTCTTTTGTGGCCATGCCTACGCCGAGGTTACCCTCTTGACGAACGTGTATTAGTCCTGCACCTAGCCCTATATTGGCTGTATTTCCAATACCAACGTCTGCGAACTTTCGCAAGAATTCTTCGTCGAACTGCATAAAAACTGTACACTATTAACTATTCATATATACGAACACAACAAAAACAAATAAATTTTCAATGAAAAATCGACTGAAGCAAGTCTGATTACCATGCTGTCCAGTCGACCAAAGTCAAAGATTTTTGTGTGTGATCTCTCCCAATGAAGAAGTCTCATTGACTTACTGAGTAAAAGTGAGTAGGTCGCAGAACAACGGTACAGTTAAAGGTCTGTCGTTCAATATGAATATTCACATATCGAAACCAATCAAAAGTCGAGAGGTAACATTAAACTGGGTCCATGAATATAGCGAAAATGGATGATCTCTGTCATTGTTTGCAGGTGTAGAGTATGTACGCCAAAAGAGGTACCGTATTCGACAGCTGCTATGAAGGTAAAAGCCGAGATGGTGATTCACTTGCAGCAAACATTCTCTACACGGTATACCGTGAGAAGAATTCAGACATAGTGGTTAACGGTTGTATAATCGTGATAGGCCTATATCAAAGGGTCAAGTGACACCTTCATAAGCGACGGTTGCACATTGTCATTTTTTTCTAAGAGTCCCGGTGATTTCCTAGACTTTTCCAGTGAAGGCGTGAAAACAGGTACCGTACACCTCAAACCTCCTATTTTCCTTCTAGTTTAGCATATTTACCAAGTCCCCCCCCCCCTACCCTTCAATAGTTCAAAGCCAGACTTGTATAACTTGCCAGCCTGTAGTGCAGAGCCTATTTTCGAGAGTCTTACAGCTGAATACTGACATATTGTATTTTTTGGCCTCCTAGTGTCATTCAAGCGAGTCGTACCCACTGAGCCGCTCCCTGCTTCAATTAAAGACCCAGTCAAAGATATCGGTGCCACAAAAAGTTAAGATCGATATTTTGCATCTGTCTGCATCGGAAGTGAGTCTAGCTAGAGGATCTCCAAGTTTCACAACAATTAGAGACAGTTGTCGGCCAATTAAAGACATCAATAGAGCATCACTACATACTTTAGACTTCTTGTCGTCTGCATTATCCCTCGCTCTTGTAACTATATACATACATAAAGCGACCATAAATAACACTTCTGGTTGTCAAGGCATCTCTCTGCCATAGTGTGGTTGTCTTCATTATCAATGTGACAATACTTTTTTTTAAATTATTAAATTCATCGAAATATTTTATTGGTTTACTTTAAATACACGCAATATTTATGTTCAGAAACCCTATGAAAGATGTACGTTTTTGACAGGGTTAGCTGTTCCTTCAAGACTCATCTTTTGAATCTTTCCTAAAAGATTAAAATCATAAGATGGGTGGAAGGTGTGACTACCATGTAATGACCATGCATGCTTACTGCAGGTGCGGACCCAGAATTTTAAGAAAGGGGGGGGGGTGTACACACCGTCGGCCGAAGGCCGACGAGCGAGCGCCGAAGGCGCGAAGCCACGGCGGGGGTTGGGGTCCTCGCTTAGATGCGATTTCCCAGCATCTTGGAAGCATATTTTCCATATCTATTTGCTCATTTTTTCGAAGAGAAAAAATCGTTGGTCTAAAAATCGTTGATCATCGAAAAAGGGGGCGTGCGCGGGGTGCGCCCCCACCTGGATCCGCGCCTGTACTTCACCCTTCACAATCAACACTGCTACTGGTTGAACGGAACATGACTTTGAACTCAGTCTCTTCTTTATACACGTTAAAATGTGTAAGTGTAACTTTGAATAAAGGGTGATACTTGTCACCTTGTACCTATATCAGTATATAGTTACTTAGAACTAAAATGCAACTGCACGGCCCGACCGTGTCCACTCCTCTATGCATGAGAAGGGACAGTAGAAACAGAAATGCCTAATGTGTACTGTCGTTACGCAATCTATGACCTGTCGATATGCCTTTTCATCGATGTTGTTTACGGTTACTGTCCCTATTACTGATACACCGTGCAACCGTTAAAACAAGGATAACATGGCACAAAATATTCAGTGACCAGCTGTTTTTTCTGTGCTGCAGTGCAATGTACAACACAGAACGAGATGGGTTGTTCACCATATCGTCTATGTAGATGTGTAAGTTACATTTTTAAACATAAGGCCTGCATTAGTAGCATTTTTGCAATGGGAAAGTTAATCATTATCATGATCCTCTACCCCCCCCCCCCTTCTCTCTAAAATATTCATAATCCTGTAGGGTGAACCCTTTAAGAGTCACTCCACAAATTGCCATAAAGATCGCGATACATTGGCTATGTAAAGAAAACACATGAAGTTTAGTTGTTTCACTTTCTTCCATTGCGACCGTTTCGCATTGCCGCAGCCGTATTGCAACTTGTTTCGGCGATGTATCTTACAATGAGTAAAGAAAATAATATCCCTTTGTCCCCGGACTGCAGTGGCCAAGTGGTTAGAGCATCCGACTTGCAGCCGGAAGGTGTAGGGTTCAAATCCTGGCCGGGTCATACCAAAGACTTTAAAAATGGAACCTACTGCCTTTGTGCTTGGTGCTCAGCATAAGCAACGGAGTAGGGAAAACAAGCCAGTGAGCCACAACTGGAAAAAAGGCCGTGGTCGTCTCGACTTGAACCAATTGGTTGGAAACTGGGCCGTTAAACCTCATCTAACTAACTATCCCATTGCAACTATTGCACATTGACGCAATACCGCTGTGCGATTTATTTTGGTGATGTCTCTGACGATAAGTTGTCACGTGACTGTAGACAGGTAGACATCACTTTGTCCCCCGGCAGTTCGCATTGCCCCAAAGCCGCGTTGACATTTGTGCTAGTAATTTCTCACATGGTAAGTGATGTCTGCATCAACAGTCTCATCCCAGCCGTTTTGCATTACGGTATTTCGACTTGTCCGGTTGGACAAGTCGAAATACGCTTTATTTAGCGTGTGCAGTACGTGACTGAAGGATTATGAATCGAGTATGGATTTCATATGGGGATATTGCTCAGCCCTAAACAGAAATGAACACTACACTCTTGCAATAACACACGACACTTTTTTTCAACAGATATACCATCTAGGCTTCGATTCGACACAAATTTTTGCCTTGCAGCCAACCAGACACATTAATTGAAAATGTGAAGTTTGATTTACACTACAAAGTAGTCAATGCCTGGACAATTAGATGACGTGAAAATCGATGCCCGAAATGAAAGGAAGGGCGAAAGGGGGTGTTGCTCGACTCATTAGGGAGACTAGGTATTCACATGTTTGCCTTTGTCGAAAGAATGCGAACAAACATTACGGCGGGAAATGAATCCACTGTTTTTTCTGCACATATAAAGACACTCCAAAGCCCGGTACTTGATGTCGACAATTCCTTCTGTCCAGTTACACAAAGGGATTGTTAAAGATGATGCCCTTAGCTATATGCTGGATCGACAACTTTGATCGCTCAGTGCAACGCTTACCTGCCCTCTCTCCTCCCTTTGTCAATCCTGTCAATTGTCTAAAGCACGAAAGTCAGAATATTGAGAAAGCAGGGAGGTCTTAGAACACCACTATGGCCAGGGAGTTGTTACTTGGACAACTCCCTGATATGACAAGTGTGAAGTAACGTTTGAAGGCGCGTCTTCTCTAACAACATAAACCCCATTTAACAATATATTGTTGGTATAGGTACGGTACTCCGATGTGCAGAAATGCCGACTTTCTCAGAAAAACGAGTGACTTGCCAGCGCCCGAAAAATACGGGCGTGGAGTGAGAATTCGCCTTGAAAAAGTCTGTCCTCATATTACATTGAGGCTTGAGAGGCGAAAAATATTTAAAATCTGAAGAAAATTACCCCTGTAATTCATATTACAAAATAAAATAGTAGAATAACTATCATCTTGTCATTGCATGAGTCCGAATGGTTTGCTGAAGAGTGTTAATATCAGAGCAATGTGGTAGCTTGAAATGTACCGTATGACACAAATGTGTTAATGTTATTTGGGAGGTTTTGTGGGTTATATTGAGAATATAATTCGCACAGCAGAAGTTTTTTCAGACGCGAGTATATAATAATATACGGTAGCGTACTTTAAAAGCTCAATCAATGAACAAACAATAGCACCTGAAAAATCCTATAAACTAGCAGCACCCGGAAATGAAATTTAGGGGGCTGGCGACTTTTATTTGAAAATAGCATCCGAACAATGAAAAGTTTCGGGCACTGTAATATACCCATAATTGGTCTTTGCTTAGTAAAACATTAACGCACGCTGATTTGCAAGCTAATGAGTTTGTAAACACGTCAGATGAACTCCACCAGTTCGAAAAGTCAAACGTATGAGATCAATATGGCCATCGAAAATACGGTAGTATTTGGTATTATCAGCATTACGGAAAAGGTTTACCGATGTTTTTCGTCAAAACAGTGTACCTACAGGCAGTGGCGCGTGCAGGAAGGTGGGGGGGGGCACAACCTGTGATTCCCCCGACTGACATGGAGGAGTGTCACAAGTGCACCGAAGGTCCGAAGGTGCACCACGAGCGCGAAGCGCGAGTTTGAACGCGTGGGGTCCAGGGGCCCGCGCTAGGGCCCCTGGCGGGGTCCAAGGGCAGAGCCCCGGTGGGGGTCCAGGGGGCTAAGCACCCGGAAGCTCCTGCAATATAAGGTAATAAGACCGCCGTAAATTGGTCCTAGAGGCCTTATTGATCATTTTTCGTTTGTTTCAGATTTTGTGAAATTCGATACCAATGACGGAGAGTTTAGGTTATCCTCTATGCGTTGTAAGCTGCAGTGTGCAGTATGTGTCACAAACATTGACAGGACTTTGCGTTTAAGATCACGAGACCAGTCAAGAAGGCTGCTTGAGATGATCGCAAAAGTTAACAGATATAGTTGTACCATTACAGATGGTTAAAGTAATTAGGAAGGAAACTAAATGATAGTAGGCCTACCTGCACCATAGGCCAGATATTCATATTGATAGCATCCTGTGTGATTATTCACTATAGGGCGATTGAAAGAGCTCTACCCTTTGGTAAACGACCAAATAATGAAAACGTTATCTCCTAATCTCATTCTGTAGGCTACTTCCAAGTTTTGAGTGCCAGGGATGGCGCCAGGATTTGCCCAACGGGTGGCCAGACGGGTGGAGGCAGCGACCTGAAGCCCCGATGCCGTCATCGGGATGGTGAGGAGGTATCTGAAGAAAACCTGTGTACTAAACCACACCATTGTGGGGCATATATTTCAAACAATGTGTATACACTAGAGGAACGTAGTTTCAGTGCTTACTTAATGTTTTCCCCAGAATCTAAAGTGTAAAATTGCACGTTATATAGTGTTCTTTCGAATCTGAAACTTGAGTTTGCAAAGCGCGCGAAAATTTTTGGTAGGCTTACCCAAAAGAGATAATGTGATCATTACGAACATAAAGAAAAAAAAAACAAGAAAAACTGTAGGTTCTAGAACAAATCTTGGATAGCATACATTTTATCGAAACACCTGGACTACCCTATGAAATAGCCAAACTTTGGTCCGTGAGTCGCTCACAAACTGACCGTACCGCATGATACACACAAGAGAACAGAAACAAGGCTTAGCGACGTGGGATGGAATTTTCGACCTCCACATAAACAGTGTACTCTACCGACATGTTTCGTGGTAAGGTTGGCAGGACCTGTACTATCTAGCAATGTGGAATGGAACTGTTGAGGATCCTGGAGTGACTGTACAGCGCGCGTAGCGCGCCGCAATTTTGGGGTTCTTGTTAGAGAAATTGTCCTCTCTCACGCTCTCACGTCAGGGACTGCATACTCTATTGTATCGATTAAAACTCCCCTGCTCCCACCTGGCGCCATCCCTGTTCAGTGTTCAGTGTGTCTCTTCAATCTTTTTCTCTTCCCCTAACCCTTAAATCCCCCGACTAAGGGATTTTCCCCCGACTTACTTCGGAGGTGGGGGCCTATGGCCCCCGCCCCCCCCCCTTTGAACACGCTACTGCGTACAGGGCCTACCATCGTTTATGACATATTGTCCGCGATGCAGGGAACTATAGTCGGACACTGTCCAATAAAACTCTTTCTTCGAGACAAAAATGCTTTAGTAAGCTTAAAATTGCAACCGACTTTTGGAAAGCACATTGAAACGTGAGAGGTTGTGTTAAGCATTTCATCCTAGCTTGCAAAGACATAACGTAAACAGATATTACGAATGCTTAGTTCGACCTAAATGTAATATGACTTTTCTCGCTGTACAGACATACGTTATGATAGAATGGAAATTTTGATGTTTCTCATAACCGTTTTCTTTTCAGTTACCGCAATTTTGTACTGAAAGCAAAGACACATGTAGCATTTTTTGAATAGTGGTGAATGTAGGGTCAGGGAGACAAATAGACTCATGAAGATCCCCACATGCTTAGTTGATCGTGGAAGATCACCGGCGAGATTTACCCTCTCAAGCATGGGCGTGGATCATGGGGAGACGGGGGACGCGTCCCCCGCACTTTTTTGGAAGGGGGAGACATCTCCAAAAAGTCCCCCCCCCTCCACTTTTTCAATAATATAACATAAATTACGAATTGACACTACATTTTAAAAGCTAAATTACGCCCAAATAGGTCACCATTTGCCATATAGGCACCTTCCATTTTCCTTTTTTTCAAAGGGGAGGGAAACACCCCTCCCCTTAGACCCCTCCCCAGGACGGCGATTCGCAAATGGTGAAAAAGCGCCCCTCCCCTACATACCTTTGGAGACGGATCCACGCCATTGCTCTCAAGTACACAGAGGTATATTATGTCAACAGTTTATAACATAGGTAGGCAAGGTGTTTCCCGGACAACGTGCTGTATTGACAGAAAAGACTATATTTCAATCCCCACCTTTCTTTTGGCTTACTAAGAAATTATTATCATTTGTTAACGGAGAAAGGATGAAGAAGAGCTGAATATTTCTTATTCCTTGCCAGAGGGGAAAGGAATCTATGAAATCACGCTAGCGAGTGTATGTGTGTATGTGTGTAGTGTATGTATGTTTGTGATGCTCGGCTTGTAAACACGATATCTCAAGATACTTCTCATACTTGGCATATAGATATCCCATATTGAGAGGAAGATTCCTATAGTTTTGGTGGAGGTCAAAGGTCTTGTGAGGTCACCAGAGGTCATACATCGAAAACCTTGTTAACATAATATCTTTAGGTAGGAAGCATGGGTACTTTTTATACTTGGCATGTGGATATGTTTAAGTCAAAAGATGTATCCTATTGTTTTAAGTAGAGGTCAGAGGTTCTCTGAGGTCCCCGCAGGTGAAACTGTGAAAATTTCATAAATTAAATAGACGGTGAGCAGTACCGCCGAATTGTGTCGTTTCGTGACCACCGGAATAGTTAGGGTTGAATTTTGAAAAAGCCTTTCTTCAAGGAATCACTAAGCGTTTGGAAATTCTGTTTAAAGGAGCCAGTTCCTCATGTGTTTCAGGGACTGCCATTTTTGGTACAACACCAAGATCTGACGAACAAAAGTGTATTTCAGTCTTAAGACTTTTACCCAATTGCTAGGAGGGTTGAGGATCCTTGCTCTGCACGGCTGCATGACATCATATTGCAACGGGCAAATACCCGAGGCCCCTTTCACACAGAATTCTGGAAGATTTCTGGTAGATTTGATTCATCATGAATAGGCCTATAAATATCAATTATAAGAGTCGAGATTAAGTCTTCGCGAAACGGGGCTCTGAAATACAAACCCCCCAATGCTCCTTTTAATATTTGTATATATAAAAAGTCATCGGTGTTTACATTTGTGATATTTTATTCGTCCAATCTGACTTGCCACAATCTTACGAGCCGGAGGAGGGCAGTCGGGGGCTACAGCCCCCCGGCAGCCCCCAGTTCGGACAAATCTTATTTCTTGTACACTTTGACGGTTAATACAGATTTTCACCCGGCAAAAACAGCTCAGGACCCTCCCCTCCCCCCTTCAAAAAAGAAAAAGGTTACTAGGATATTTGACTTACCAATTGTGGTTGCCCTTCCAAAAACGCCTTGACCCTCCAGTCCACTGCAATTCCATCTTCTCTGTTGGAACTGAAATTTGCACTCATCAATTGCAAGTTTGGCTCCCTCTCCAATGGGACCCATATGATCCTGGTATAATTGACAAAGTTTCTGTTGACTTGCGGATAAACCAGGAAGTTCTGTACATAAAGGCTGAGATCCCAAGATAAAAAGTTCCGGATTACGAAAAGAATTGAACTGCTGTATTCTGGAGTCCAAAGCCAAATCCCTGTAAAAAATCAGAGAGAACCCCCGATCAGCTAAAGAAGAAGAATAAATTGGATAGTGTGTTCACATTCTTTGCCATTTCGTTGTTACTGAAAACTATACTAAAATTCGATATGTATGTATTCAGTTTGTTCACATTCCATCAGTAGAATAGCGATGGTGATATTTTCTGAGAAATTTATCTTAAGTCAATTGTAAAATACAATATCTGACCCCGAAAAGAATTGATCATTTGGTATGAAATGCATCTGCGTCTGACAATTGAGCTTAAACCATCAGATCACAAGTTTTGTCTGATGACGTTCCCAAGTCAGCTAAATTGCTGAAGATGTAAGTGTGAGTGACGACAGTTGTTTACAATTGCAAGAACTGAAAGGACGGGAAAGAAGGGGGAGAGCCGCCTTTCTCCTAATTTCCTGTCCTTTATTTAGATGAAATATGCACAGTCGGATAAAGATGTTACATCAGGAAAATTCAATACTTCTCTGTGAAGTTAATAATCAACATTATAAGACAATCAAGATGCTGTCGAGTGGGTTATTACGCTCTCTTTCTTCCCTAAGTTTTTCTGTGATTCCTACTCTTTTCGCTGGCTATGAATGATGTAAAGAACATGCTTGCTTGTTAATGAACGAGATAAAATGATATGATAAACGGAAGTATGTAAGAGATGCCTACATTATTTAAGTGATGTCCAATTCACAGATGCTTAGGAATGAACAGTATATTATAATGTCAACGATCCGAGCCGAGTTAAGTAGACCTATATGGTGAGAACTGAGAAGTGACGGTAATTATTAGGGGTGATGACTTCTCCGCCTAAACACATAATGGATGACATCTTTTCAAGTCATTTTCGAATAGTTTTCTCGCATCTTAAATCGGCTTGAGCAATACATTTGTTGTAACCTGTGGCAGAAATTACTTCACGACTTCTGCACCCGAATGTTTCCTGGGATGTACGGGAAGTGTGAGGTCTTATCATCGACTAAACTATATTTACTCCAAAGTCCATTTTAAAATAACACACGCGAGTTGGTAACACAAACTACGGGAAACAATCCCCTTAAAAGTTTTTTGTCACCTCATTCCTCTTAATCAGCTTAACAAGATTCTTGATGAAGGTTTTATCAAATGGTCGACACAAACCGCGTAAATATGTGTTGTAGTTTGTGATACAGAGAAGATAAAGAGATAAATAGATGCAAAATTCTAGTCTTGTAAATAAACTGTTATCACAATCAACACACACTGACATGCATAGATAGGTATAGCCTATCTATTACACAGTCCATGTTTGGCAAGATGACGATATGTAAAACTGATTACATGCAAGACCAATATCTTACACCCTCTATATACCATGCAAGAAGCTTCGACCCTTTTCCAAATAGCAATTGCAAAGGATTAGTTTAGGGGCTCGGGCTTCTCCTGACTTGCAATAGTGTCACGGCTGACCACTTAAACACGAAGTGTAACAAAATGACCTTTTCATAAAAATATTACACTGCTTTTTCAAAAATTCCCAAAGAGACGTGACTGAGACTCCTCCCCGAAATTAAAAAAAAAAACATTGCCAATTGGCTCGCCAGTTTGAGATTCCTCCCCTCCAAAAAAATTTTTTCCGCTTCAGCATTTGTGATCCGGATAAACTCATGGAAATCACATCGTTTAAGAAGAGAACGATAAGAAGCCACTTATTATAGCCCTAATTCCTCAAGTGCGTTACATTTTTTTGTGTTGTCCTGAATACTTTTAGACAGTCAGTAAAGAGTGTTTCAATCATAAAAATGTGGGAAGAAAGAAGAAGCTAATTTTTCAAGCTTAGTTACAGAAGATCGTTGCTAGATTCTAATATTCATAACTAAAACTTTTCCAAACGTCACAAATCACTCATGTCTGTCTGGATAACGGAAACATGACACGTGACACCATGGAAACCATAAATAATACGCGGGTCATGGTTCTTTCGTGCTTTTCAAACACACGTGTCGACAACACCCTGTCTTCGGGTTCTTACCTGGTACGACTCAAACGATTGGCATACGCTGACCGAAGCATTTGCCGTGTCTTTCTCCCCTTCACTCACTCAATGACTGACTGACTGACAAAAGGAGTTCAAAAATTCAAAAAGTTTGGAGACTGAATGTTGCTCGTGAGTACCTTCCGTCCGTACACGTTCCTACTGTTTCCGGAAACTTTATAATAGGCCTACTTGCTATTTTGGTCCTATATTTGGTGATATCAAAAATAGACTTTTTGGTACAACATCATTTAGTACTGTACTTTCGCACCGTAGGTTTGGTGGGTTCTTCAACCTCTTTCAATAATTAAGACTCAAATATATCATGTTTCAGGATGATATATGGTATAGCGAAAAAGGAAAGTAAACTTGAGGATTACAAGGAAGTAGACAAGCTTAATTGCAATGACAAATTTATGATACATTCAGACCTACACTCTTTTTCACCTAAATTACAATATGAGTCATAGTTGGATCACGACTGGGGCTGGGAGAACCGGGTAGCCAGCTTCCGCCATTTCGGAAGATTTTTGCAATGTCGGCCACATGTAGGAATGGTCCGACATTTTTGATATGGGGTCATGCCCCCCCCCCCCTTCGAGAATACTGGAAGCATCGTTTGCCCGTGCGGCGTGCGCATTACCGATTACTCCCAAAGTAAGGTCATCTAGGCCTATGTATGTTCTAATTAGACATTATTTTGACCTAAAATCTTTGAAAACTGTTTTTGGTAAATCTGTCTTTTCATTTTCTGATTATTCTGAGTGTATTAATCCGTGTTGGTCTTTTGAATGATCACAATTGTCATAGAATGTGCACAGAAATATGCGCACTACACGTGATGCAGCAGAAAAGGGTATGCCTTTTGCTATGGTTAATTTGAAACATAGGGTGCCTGATGTAGTGACAAAACTATGATGACGTTCAGTGTTAATTCAGAAAACATACACCGAAAAAAGAGGCAGACTAAGGCATACATTCCAATGTCAACCGTTCATCATCAGCAACGTGACCTAAGCCGGGACAACGGCAGTAAATCAACGAATCCGTCACAAAACAAGCGAAATGTTTAACGCCAATTTATTCTCACTTCTATTTGGCAGTACGTCGGTAGAGTTCATTTCGGGTCATTGCCGACGACTTCTCGCATCCAACCTCACGGAGAACTCGCAGAGGTAAGCGCAAACTGCGAGATTGTTTCCAAAACTTGTGAATTGATACACTTCACTTTTGAATGCCAGAGTGCCAAGCACAATAAACAAGGCCGGACTTTATAAGCATGAATGATCTACGATTCCTGGCTAGTATTCCAAACAGCTCTTAGAAGACAAAATTTTATGATATACAAAATAAACTTCCTTCATTTTATGAAACGGCTGGTTTTGAGAGGCCACTGCTTACTATATTTTCACAAGAGTTTGTTTTTTGTACACTCCTTCGGGTTTCTTTCCTTTATCTGTTTTCCCCATTGTTTGTGTGCAACAGTATTGAACCCAGAACCCACCGTTGAGCAGGGAGTTTTGAGAGTGACACCTTTCTCGACACTAAAGGTATACACACTATATGAGTGGCAAATTTGTCCCTAGGGAAAATCAGTGTTTATAATGTTTGCGTGAAGTATATATGTATCAATGTACTTTCTTAAACAAGCCAAAACATAACAGTGCATATAAACCACTTAGGTTTCAACTTTCAACCAGGCATTTTTCAGACGGCTCTCCGTACCATATTTTTGTTATCCGCATAACTTAAAGAATCGTAAAAAGAGGCGGGGGTTTACAAACGTCTAGCGCGTGTTCTGGGTGAAGAACTACCTGCATACATTGCCGAAGGATATTTGCATACTGTAACAGCTTATAATCCGTTTATTGTGATAAATCTCACCCCAAGAAAAAAGTTGGTATCTATAAGTTTGAATCACTTGAACTTCGATTGCTGAGGAGTCCAAATACACCAGAGGATGTTTTGATACGGCTGTTGAATAATGGCAAATGAAGCTATTTCTCTATTCGAGTTACGGGCAGTTACCTCCGAAAAGTGTGAGAGAATATCAAACAAGAAATGAGATTTGTTTAAAAGGGACAACGAAACACAAATATTGCCCAAAGCTGTCGACCATTCTTTGTGGGCGAACTGGGTTGGGACGATGATGTTCTTTTCACACATAAAAACACAAAAAGTAGTATTTCGCTTTTCGTAAAGTGAAAATGAAGGCGCCTATTCAACCCTCGGCTTGAGTCACTCCTAAGGAAGGAAGACGTGTATAGGTGTACGAAGTTAGGAACGGACAAATAATCACATTTTATGACTATCAGCCGGACGTAAAGGTTAATGATAGTTTTCATGTGTGAAAGACAAGCAGTGCTGGTGCTTTCGGGTAATGTGAAAAACGAACTTTCGTTAATTGGTGGTTACTAAAAAGGACATCATGGCGATGACATCACTGCATGCAAACTATAGTGTCAACCTTAACAGTTATCCCCACCTACTGTATTGTCAATCTGTTGTACAAAATATAGGCCATTCTAACGGGGGCAGCTGGGTGATTATATAACCCTCAATTTGCAGACATAGCCTATTATTCAGATAAATCAACCATAAGATTCGCGAGCAAAAATCTTCTTTCCATTCAAAACCATTTTAGTGGTGTTGGAATTAACCATGCAGGGTAGTATGTGGCAAATTAAGCCATGGTCATCATAGTAGGGACGCCTTTTATGCATAATAATAAAGTTGCATTTTCATTGAATTGTAGAGTTTGATATAATGCCAGAAATGTAATCTCTTACCAATGACAAATCACCAACTTTCGGAGCTGGTTACATCTTTATAAATTCACTGAAGTACCCATTGAAGGGAAAATATGTAAACCCATAAGAATGCACAAGTTATTTTGGAGCAAAGCGATTAACATTCACAATTTACCCGATGCTATGCTTTATGTACCTGTCAATAGCTCATCTATACAGTCCCAAACGAAGAAAATGAAGCTACTTGGGAATTGCATAATTATTACCTATACCAAGTTTCTATCTTCGCAAAAATTTCAACCATTGATTAATTTGTAACATCCCTTGTCAACGTTACCGAAGATGACGAAAACTCTTGATCTTTCCGTTTCATAAAAGTCTGACATTTTTTAGTTTAATAAAAGTTGCAAATCCCATATGAACGTGTATACAAATTTAATGTCTGCACAATATAATTTTCAGCCATACGCGTATAGGAAGCTTATTTCGAGACTGCAGGGGCTGAAACTTGTTTCGAATCGCCGTCCTGGGGGAGGGTCTAAGGGGAGGGGTTCCTCCTCCCCATTGGAAATTTTTTGGGTATTTGAAGGTCTTCAGATGCAATTTGGTGCACTGCATTTTGGACAAACTTTAAGGAAAATTACTTCAAATATTTGACATTTCTTATATACAGAAGAGACAAATAAGGGGTTTTTTCCCCTGGATCTTGGGGGCGGAAGCATACTTCATCTCCCTCACATTTTGACTGGGGGCTAAAGCCCACCAGCTCCCCTTCCCCCTCGCTTCCTTCTCCTATGGTTTCATCTATGGCGGTATGATATCATATTCACTGAATCGCACAATAGACCCTTTTCCAAATAACAATTACAAAGGATTGTGGGATAGAGTTTGGTATGCGTCGTTTTTGTCAGTGGCATATTACTGTGGCGAAAAACGACGCATAAAAAAACACTATCCCACAATTCTTTGTAATTGCTATTTGGAAAAGGGTCTATTGATTGCATTGTTTTTGTCTACCACAATTGATTACAGATCCATGAACCACTGAATCCTTACCTTCGAATGTAAGCCCACGTATACTTATGTATGTCCACAAGATTTTGCATCCAATAATTTAATGGTTTCCATGTCATTGAATAATTGGATCAGTGATTGGATGTTTGTATCTATTACGGAACAATTACTTTTTGGGGCCTATGAATTAGTGAATTATTGAAAGTTCTTAATTATTGAGTCATTGAATAATCGTATCTATTTCTGAATGTTTGAAGTGGAAATGACAAAAAATGAATCTATTTCTTAAATGTTTGAATACTTAACTGAATGTTAACAAACTTGATTGAATGATTGCATCAAGGACGTAATGACTGAATAATTTAATTTATAATTAGATGGATTAATCCACAATGGAAAAATGTTCGCCAATAAATTCTCACACTGGGAGAATTAAATTATGAAGCTATATGACGACCATGTACGTGTTACTGTAATGTCATTCAATCCTCTTTAGACAGAGTGAAAATCCCTGAAAACATTAAATACAAATAAAGTATGTAAATACCAACATATATTTGTGAAGTTGATCATCAGAGCATCTTTTATCTAATCTTTGATGGACGGGATACATATTCCTCTTATACCCAAAATGACTGTGTTTTTTTTTTTATCCTTCGTAACTTTTGCAAGGAAATTTCACTGCCACTGTTGCCTTAGATTTTACTTAAGAAGTTTGGCCCACCCAATCAGTTGAGAAATAACCACAAGTTTTTTTAACAGCATGCAAACTTTCGGCAATCTTTCGAGATACAACAGCTTGCTATTCCTTTGAGATGATGACGTTTCCCCCAAGTAAAAGAAGTTCCCGTTAAGATCAAAGATGACTGCGTATAACCATGGGTGCACAATAGGGTGACATGATGCCAAAGTTTATAGGTGTCAAGATCATCCTTGACTTTGCGCCTTATCCAAATTTCAGAAAACATTACTTATCCAGTGTTAATGTGTCACGTTTCCCACGAGAAAGGATTTTATGTTCAGGCGACAGAGAGAGAGAGAGGAAACATATTTCGCAGTTTTCAAATTTGATGTTATTTTTCAAAAGGAAAACAATATTTGGATCTCTTTTGGCACCAGATGTTGGCGGTCACTATAGACCCAGAGAAGTCATTAAAACTCAAACCCTGACCCATAAATGAAGATTATGTCTAAACAAAGACTTCATAAATTCTCACTCTGATCAGGTGGCATCGTGTATCTGGTACTTGTGAAAAGTGTCAAATACGACCCCCCAGTGCATCGTGGTCTTTCTCGTTTTATCAGTTTCAAAATAAAACAGGGGAATAAGAAAAAAGCTTTACACATCACGCGTCCACAGAGAATAATCAAAGGGTTGGGTCCAAGTGTCCCCTCTTTTCCACAGTGCCATTGAAACGCCCTTGCTCACAATGTATCTCAGACTGAAATACATAGTACGTTTCACTAGAGATAAAGGCCATAGCTCGTGCAAACTTTAAAGACAGAATTAAACTCGTTGTTTATGTATATTGCCAAAAACATCAACTCTTTTCAGGAAGTCTAAAAATTTCACGTGACATACAGCAGTATTCTTAAATGTCCTGGTAGGAAACCAAACTTTAAAACTTGTCTACCTTATGACAATCCTGTATGAAGAATCAAAAATTTTGTTGAGAAATGTCTCAGATCAAGTTTAATTCGTTTGGAAAAAAGGTGTGGAACGCACAAAGGAATTACATAAATTATGACAGTGGTTCTTGCAAAAACATATTAAAATGGACTTTTAAGTCTAAAATTATAAGAAAGGCACGTCACAGAGGTCAAACGTGAAATCTATTGGCCAGTCTTCATCTACATGTAGCTTATTTCTTTGATTGAATATAATGTAGTCAAATCTTTTTCTTTCATATGCAAATTATTAACGAGTAACAGTTTGTGATGTCGTAACTAAACAAAGGTTTTACTTACCGTACATTAAGTACTTTCATTTTGTTTAAAAATCGCAATACTTATGAGACCATGTTAGCACACATGTAAATGTGGGTCATATAATATGACCATGGAAGTACTACCTCGGAGGTTGCCTACGTAGCAGGCTGCACGGCATATCCCTTGTTCAGTCATATTCCCTGGTTTGGGAAGCAGAGAAGCTGAGCAAACAGAGTCCTCTCAGAGGAGTACCTCGGAGGTAAAACTTCCATGATTTTACCCATTCTCAACGTCTGCATGTTTACACCAACTATTTTTGTAATCGTAGACAAAAAAAGATATTTAATATAAAACTCCCCTACCGCAAAAACCATGCAACAGCCATTTTTTAAAGATTATGGTAAAGATACTGGAAACGAATCTTATCGCAAAAAAAAAAAAAAAAAATTACAAGAGATCTTTACGCACGTCACGTTTAGGGAAAACAGATACAATGTTTTATATAAACTGGCAGTAAACGTTTGTATGAAGGTATACCCGTGTTGCACTTTCATGAAATGTACCACCTGTCGGTCTCTTGATTTGAGTTTTTCTTTATTTTTCTAAATAAAATAGTATTTATCCTTCTTTTGGTCAACGGAGAAGGTCGGCAGTATAACCACAAAGGAAGAACGGCAGAAATCATTTCAGAGTTTTTTTTTCTGTAGACTAGGTCGTGCAGGGCAAATTAACTTACTCGTCTTTCTCCTGATTAAATCCTTTTTGAATGTGCATGACTGTTTCTTTTTGTCAGTTAGACCCTAAGAATAGCTGGCTTGACAGACTGCCCTGTTCGCTCTAATCGTTGTCTTTGGTAATTTATTGCTTCAAAGTGAATTTAAAATTAGACTCATGGGTTAAAGATGTTTATATATTTACAGGCTGCCCATTTACTCGAAGTCAGAAAGTCGACCCTACAAAGACATTTTAATCTGTTTTTACTTAGTCTGTAGCCAAGAACGAAGGGCAGGATCGTCCCCCACTCTTGAAAAATTTGCACCCCCTAGAAACTGAAGTAACTATTGCCTTGGGGCATTTGTAATCTTTCTCGCCCCCGCTTCACTACTTTTTCTAGCTACGGGCTTGTACCATTTTCTCGTTTACTTACATGCTGCAAATTGTATAGGGATATGGTAATGTTGGATATACTGTATGAATGAATTACAGTATCTCCATCATACGTGTACTCCACGCTAAATATATAGTGCAAGTACTGGTATTTCGCTCATAACTCAGGATATCTCGGTTTGAAGAAAAACTGTCAGCCTTCTTCAACGTCAACAAATGTAAAAAGGGCAGATTGCTTCTAAAATGTTTTAATGTGTTGTAAAGTTGAAAAAAGTTGATCCTGAAATTGAAAAAAATTGATTTTTGAACAGAGTTCAGGGCAGATCATTTAGCATAAGATGTTGTGAAAATAGAAAGAAAGCATTATATCTACCTACTTACCTAAACAAGCACAAAATATCGTATTGAATCATTTAGCATTTATGAAATCACATATTTCCAATAATGCAATGTCTGTGCCCCCGGAAACAACTATCTTTAGTTAATTACAATGTTCAAGCGCGATGTGCTATTGAGGTGTGGTCTGAAGGTTTCACCAAGTACAGAAACGGTCCCAGCCCTGTTATAAAGAAACTCATACTTTGTCACCCAAATAATCTTTTAAAGTTTTACTCCGTGCACAAACAGACAAAGACCGTATAGCGTTAATCTGTTGATGGGGCAACTGGTTTGAAAAAAGGAAAAGACTGTTTATTCAAAAATACGAGAAAACAATTTGTTCTGTGACTTAGACGCTTCAGCGCCGACATAGAAAGGGTCTACGTGTCACTTACAGTGATTCCATGATCTGCAGTAAGTTTTTTGAGTGGCAATGTACCACATCATCTTATCAACGTGTTTTATTGAAATGTATTGAAAGACATGCACGAATGTAGGAAAATCCTGCTGGTTTTCGCAATTACAGCAGTAAACTGTAACATCAGATTACTCGGTTGGCTATTAATTCAATACGGTATTTTTGTCAAATGTGGATTATTCGTTAGTTTAGCGATCGGCTTGTTTACATACTCACTTTGCCTGACAGAGAAGTATATGGACTTGCCATGATACTCTTCACCGCTAAGCAGATAGAAATCAACAGGAAGGATAGTGGGGATATTCCCCCCCCCCCATTTTGGAGATGCTCCAATTGACTCACTTTTCACACAGAAAATATTTCTTCGGGGGGGGGGGCTTTACCCCCACACCCCCTACCATTTTTTACACAAATCTCTGCTACTGTCCTTCAGCGTCGTCCGTTATTCAGTCACTGAGGGATGAAAATTCGATCTGCTGATTTACTGCCATACAGACTCTTCTCAAGATATTTTCATAAAGTATCAGTATATCAAATTGAATTCAAGACACTAGTAGCGAAGCCAGGATTTTAGAGAGCAGAGGACCGGGAGGGGAAAGCATTACTTACTGGCAAGAAATTAAGGAGAACAACTAGAAATTTTAAACAGAATATATCTGGGAGAACGATCAGAAATCTCAACTTTTGAACCAGGAACACATTTTAAACCAGTGTACCCTAGCGAATAAAACCTTTGCAGATAAGTCTATGCATTGAATTGCTGCAGTGTGATACTCTGAAGTTCATAGGCGCACTTGGAGGGGGTCGAAGACCTCATTCGGGCAGAAAATTGCTTCTGGGGGCAAAATAGTGCTATTTTTAAGCAAATATGCATTAAAAATTTCAGAAAAATGTGCAGCAGCCCCCAGGCTAAACTAGAAGTAGTCCAGTACCCTAATAGTAAGGTTTGGCCATGGTTTACACATGATGCTCACGTACTCCCAGTGGATTATTGAAATGGTCATATTCATCTTGCAATCTGAATGATTTTTATGTTTGCGAAAACCACGGCCAGACACCATAATGGTCCGCTATATAAGTTTTCGGGTGTTAGGCTATGGACCGAAGCAATAAATTACATTACTTGCTTCATGCACATTCCTGTCATCAGACTTTCAGAGGACTTTCATTTTCTATAATTAATCTCAGGGTCCCGGGAGTAGGCCCGTAGCTAGACGTACGGAAGGAGGGAAAGATGGCTTCCAGGGGGCGAAATATTTTTGGGGCGAGATATACTAAATGCTTATTATAATGCTTTACTATAATGATCATGATATTTATGTGCCGTATGAGATATTATATGTCTCTCAGTAACACTAGGTGTTTAGAATAACGAGCGGAATGTATTTTATTAAAAACTTCCCTCACCGTCAGAGATAAGAAGGCCGCACGAAAAGGGATTTCGAAATATTTCGGTGGTTACGCGAAGAAGGGCACTGGGCCACATGCGGCCCTGAGCCGCACTTTGAACAGCTAAGCGTAAGGTGTGAATTGTCAAAAGAAAATTATTTTCTTTCATAACAGTAGCCAATAGTTGCATCTTTATTATAACTTCACTTTCAACACGTGGCTACATGCAGTTATATTTCTCAATATCAGTGGCGCCGCCAGGATTTGGTGATTGGGGGGGCATAACCGATGATTTTCATAATGCCACCTCGGTCCCCCCCCCCCGCCCCGTCTGCTTAAATTGTACCATTTTTGTGCGTCCGGTGCGATTGTACACGGCAATGTGGAGTCCTTTAAGGCATTACATAAAGGTGCCGTCCTGGGGGGGGTCTAAGGGGAGGGGGTGCCCCCTCCCCTTTGAGAAATTTTTGGTAATTTCAGGTTACCTAGATGCAAAATGGTGCTATCTTTGGAGTATTTTTGGAAGTGATCTTATATGATTGGAAAATATCCTTATTTAGTAAATTCTTATTTTTGGTTAGGAGAAAGAAGAGAGAGTGCGTCCCTGCGATGGTATACAGCAGTGTGGAATCCTTTTTGTCACTACATAAGGGCACCGTCCTGGGGAGGGGTCTAAGGGGAGGGGGTGCCCCTCCCCTTTGAGAAATTTTGGTAATTTAAAGTTGCTTAGATGCAAAATGGTGCTATCTTTAGGATATTTTTGAAACTGATCATACATGGCCGGAAAATATCCATAATTTAGTGAATTCTAATTTTTGGTTAGGTGAAAGAGGAGAGTGTGTTGTCTTAGAGAAGGGTATGTTGTCAACAAACCTCGCCAAGCCCCCTTTTTGGCTAGGCTTTAATGCCTTCTATTCGGGGAAAGTTTTTTAGACAAAATACGTGGGTGGAGTCCACAGAAACATTCTTGGAATATTTCGAAAATTTCCTCATTCTGCATTATAAAGGGGTATCTAACACTGACAGACACCTGTATAGTGCCTCCTGGAAGCTCTGGATTAATTATATAAAATGGGGCACTGATATGATACTACCTGACATCCAAATGGTACTATAGAGTATAATGCCGAGCACGTTACAACAACGGTATTTTTACTAAGTTTGAAAGAAGATCCAGACGAACATCTTCCATCAATGGGGAATGAGAGAGTATAGGTGCAGGGAAGTGATATTAGACCGATTAAGGACTAAAAGGCGAGTTCCAGAATATCTTTTTCGTCGTAAGTGTATTAACAATCACCATCTATAGAGGTAGAGGCTGCGCGCGAAGCGCTGGGTAAAAATTTTTTAAAAATGTATAACGGCAAATACGCACTTTCAACCTTCCACATCATGCTACTAATTAGACTGGAAGATCCCATAGGCCACTACAGATATTTTGGATGTACTTCTGTTTTTCGGAAAAGTGTTGTGATCAGAATAGTTGCATGTGCTATAACCTTAATAATGGTAATGGGTTGGAGTGAAAACAGTGATGAATGCGCCCGAAGCGCGCCGAAATTTTTCATTAAATAAGATAACCATGACAAAACCTGCATTCATTCTCTGCATCGAGACACTTTCAATTCCCCAACAAACCTATTTGCCAATCACAAAGCTAGTCCGAGTTAACCTGCGAATTCGTAAACAGCTTTCAGCTTCTGTTGCTGTGCTTCTGTGGGAATTGCTACCGGAAATTATTGATAATTAGAACAATATTGAGGTAAGTTTTGAAGCGCGCGGAGCGCGCGAAAATTTTGAAAGTTTGTGAAGGATTTGCGATAATTCTGATAGTTTGAGAACCATTTGTGATGGAAAATGGTTACAATAGATCTATCACTTGGTTGAAAACACACCTCACCCTACCTCATACAGAAATCTATAGCTTAAACGCCTTTTGGGATCATTTTAAAATTTTCAAAAAAAATTTCTGAAATCGATTGGGGGGGCACGCGCCCCCCCATGCCCCCCCGTGCCGGCGCCACTGCTCAATATCTACTTTTGTTTATAAACATTTTAGCGATTGTTGATGTTTCCGCGATATACTTCCTTCACCCCTTAAATTTGTAAACAAAACATAAATACCACCCTCCTTTTGTGTACGTCGTAACGTCCATAGAACATTAGATAGAATAATAGTATTTCCTTCTACCAGATTGCCTTAGCATGTAGTTTTGAACTTAAATTGTGGGAGAATCGTAACTAGATTACCGGGTGAGGTTGAGAAAGAGCTGGGCTTGGATCCTTCCCACTCATAAGCAAAGATCCAAATGCCCATATTGACGCTCTCCTCATCTACAAAGTACATCGGGTTATTTCTGTAGTGTATATCATTGTAAAGGATATTCTAGAAGTATCCAGTCAAAACTTGGTTACAGTCTCCTTCAAATCTAAAATGGCTTCCAAAACTGCCCCCATTTTGACAGATGCATCTGTGTAACCTCCGTCACGCAACCTTAACTTTAGACGTGTGGCGACCTCAGTCTATCCAACATGTCTGCTGCTGGCTGACTGACTGACTGGCGAGTATGCACAGAATACCTAGTGGTGGAGACTGAGAAATATCGTATCTCATACTGAAGACCTTAGGAACAGAAATATGGGAAAAACCGTGGTCACCCGTCCACCCTATCCCTCATACAAGAAACCTTCACATTTAAGGTACAGAGGAGAGCAGCCTATTCTTTTTAAATCAATTAAAAGTACAAGCTATTTGAGATTTTTGGAAGAGCATACTGTACATATACAAAAGCAATGGAGCAATTTATGAAAGCTTTAACACACTCAAGTTGGATCACACGCTACATGCGCATTCCTGTCATCAGACTTTCAGAGGATTATTTTCTAACTAATCGCAGGGTCTCAGGAGCAGGCCCGTAGCTAGACGAACTGAATAAGGGAAAGATGGTTTCTATATGGCGAAATATTTTTTGGGGGACGAGATATACTAGCCAATCGTACTTTTTAATCTTCAAGGGGGTGACAAATTTTCTGCAGGGCCCCACCTACTTGTCCCGCCCCACCTTACCCTTGGCTTACCTGAGAGTGTTATTATTGTTAATTTTTGACGGGTTCTGTAAGTCACTGAAAGTTCCCCATCGAATCTGCGGGGTACAGCTCGCATCAAACTACAAGGTTTACAGTTGGTACACTTGAAGCTTTTGGTTGAAGCAGGGAGTTATTACTACAATTATAAAGCCGGCAAACATCAAACTATTTGCTGAATATTATCAAAATTTTGTCTCACTGAATTGAAACAAGCCCTTAATGGCTGCAGACACGCATGTCAGGTAACCTGCCTGCTTGGTTGATCCAACGGTCTGCCCTCAATCAGTGAGTAGGTTCGTGAGGCGGAAATGAGGGAGTGGACAACATCTGCTACGCAGGTACGTGTCAAATGTATTGTTTCGTCATTGAAAAAAAACGTCTTCATTTCGTAATGCTAAAATATTACCCTTGTTAGACGTTATTAAGAGAAGTATATAACGTTAAACGTTAATTCAATGTTTAACGTTTAAAGGCAATAGGCAGTCGCCCCAAATTTTCTTTGAAAAATCAGCAAACTCTTGCAAATCTCCTCTTACTGCATTACAAGCACCTCTGAAGATGTTTTGAAAATGACTATTACAAACAATAGGAAAAGCAATGAGAAATTCTCCTCGAATTTCACAATTTACCAACAAAAATATTGTCACTTGATCAAAATAGGCCAATCATGAACTAGAGTGACAGGGTACACTCACTCTGATTGGGGTAACTGCATACTACCTTTAAACAGTCAGCAACAGCATACCAAACTTCAGCATTCTCATCGAAAACATTCTTCGGTTTGTATGAACCCATGTGTAGAAGGTATAAGTTGCAGCATTGTGTCTTTGTTTATGCATCGTGATACGTCTCCAGTAGCTTTTTTTTTTCTGGGAGGTTGTATATTGTAATTGGCTTGCACTTTTCCTAAGCATATATGCCGTACAACCTCCGTGAAGAGTCCTTGATTCAAAATACTTTTTCTTTAAAAAGGAAGATGTGAAATAATGGAATATTTGAATAATTGTTTTTTCAAACCTAAAGTAAACTGAAAATAAAATTTTGAGTACTGTATGACTTACCACCACATACTTTGCGCCTCTGTCAGTGTTATTGTGACAAACGCCGCCAGAAGCCAGAGGACTACGTTTGGTAATTTACTGACTCCATACACACCAAAACGATTGTCCACGGGGTTGCAACGTAGTTTCATCCGTCTATGTGGTTCAGTCGACTCGCAAGTTTTTGAAATTCTAACGGAAGGCTTCTCGAAAATTCTTGAATTTGCTGCAACTGTGTTGTTCGTACACAACCAAGATTCCTCCATTTTAGTAATAAAACAATTTTAGTTCATCAGGTAAGCAAAATGGCAATATCCTCCTTCCACTAAGACTCAGAGTACTTGCAGTACTTTCCTTCAAATCTTACAAAACTGTGATGAAACCCAGATTTAGGTGTGCTGCAGTCAGACCTCCATTTCAAAGAGAATCATAGTCCTATACATGTACACTTCACCATCTCCACGATTAATATCGTCCATTTTGGTTCAAAAAGAAGAATACCAGTTTTTTAAATATAGCTGTTAATTTACACCATGAGATATTCCTTCTCTCTTTTGTACCTAAATCTTTTAACTTGTTTCAATCTATGACGTCAAGATATGAGCTCCAAACAGATCAGAGGCAATGTCTTCCCGAGGTCCTTACATCAGCTGGGTAGAGGGATTGCCTGTGGTAATAAGACAGAAAGAAACAATTGTCAGGTACCGTACCGTATTTATACACAAAAGCACTTGAATAATATTCTCAATCGCTTGTTACCGATTTATGTGGAATGCATCTCACATTGAATGCATTGCTCCCATTCTATATTGTCGTTAACATGCATAAGTCTTTAATAAAGACAAATCATGCACACACACCAAATCAAAGCCACGGTGTAGTTAGAACAAACACCAACCTAATTGCTACAGACGATTTCTAAATTGTGAATTTCTGTTATTATAATTGGTGTTTAACACAAATTGTATGCACTTACAGTTTACAATGCGAAACAAAAATAAGTTCCTTTGCTAAAATATATGACAAAAAAGAGTAGATCAAGGAATACACACAACTCAAATGTGAGAAAACTATTCCTGCTTTCCATACAAGAAAAGGCGTGGGACATCTGCCAGTGCACGACACTGCTTCTCGACGTATACCAAAACAGGAAGATCATGCACTGCGGCCAACCTTCTTTGTAGAGTATGTGGACTGTATTCAAAGGCGCATAGAAGAGACTTTTTCTATTCCTTACGTAGTCTGGAAATACCGTAAGCTCTGTCTCTCTTCACAAAAACTTAAAGTCTTATTTACTAACAGGTAGAGAACTTCTCCTTTTCCCCAACCATCGTGAACTGATCGGCCTGCAGCACCGCACAATCTCTTTAGTATCCTTTCCCTGAAACATCGCCCTAACACAAGAATGTTGAACGTTACGTTGTTACAACAATTACTACAAATTATGTCTAGGGAACTTGGGATTGGATTGAGATCCTGACAAGACTTTGAAGTTTAAAGCTTCACCACGGGTGACGAGAAAACAGTTTTATGGACAAGAGATGCAGATAAAAATAGCGAGAACCGGTTTTGGATGAGATCAATGTGCGTAAAACGATTTACAGCCACAAAGAATTACTGACTAGTGTCAGCTAGGAACATTAAACATTAACATAGAAACCACTAGATGGGGGAACCAAACTGGATCAATAAGTTGTCAAAATTTGACGTGGTGGCATCACTCAGTGCTTAGTGGAACTTGTGTACGTCACATTTATAGTATTCGCGAGTTACGATCGCTTCACACCTCCAAAGGTTTTCAAGTCACCCTTGCTGAACTTTTATTGAACATCACCGTGAAGTCATGACTGGTGTATTTGAATCGATGCCCATTTTCCGTCTTGGCGATGTCGCTGCCTTCATTTTAGTGCAACAAAGTTACCTAGAAATTTAACCATTCTTTCAAGATCTTGACAACGCTTGAGGGTCAACACGGTGACTTCTTTTCGAGTCAGTAATTACATGTTAATTACACTCTTTAGAAGTAAAATTGTCTCTCCACTTCAAAATTAGGGTCATGATTGACTGCTCAGGGCTGCTGTCCAAAGAACCCGATTCAGATGTCACCCCGTCATAGCCGTTAATCCTTTCAAACTTTTTTCTTCACAGAAATTTGCTAAGTGGTTTAACTCTGGAATTAAACGGTTTTGATCAAAAGTAACTTAAGCTTGAAGTGAACAGAATCTTTGCCCAGTATATGTAAACATCTTTGTACGTATGATGGCATTTGGATAAAGTGAGAAGAAAGCACAAAGTATCAACTCTGATTGGGTCCCTCTCCCCTTTCTTGCAACCTCACAGAAGCTTCGTTGGTCCGAAATAATTCCCTAATGTTGGAGAATAAATGCACAAACTGGAACTTTTCACTCTGCCAAAAAGACTAAAGTATAACTTTCCAAATGGGGTAAACCAGATTGACGTGGCCATGGAACGAATTCCAAGTCATGGACAAAAGTGACAAGATTTTGTCCCAAACATTGATTCCGATCTAAAAAAGTAAAGAATCCTATTTCAATGTCCACATGTAGGTCTAAAAGCGTGACACTTAAGATTTTTTTAATACGTTGCGATTGACTTTTTCTTACATTCGAAGATAAAAATCTGAAAAGCTCAAAGTATCTATACATGCTCTTTTAAAGGAGTCTATTGTCGATAGCGAAGACTCTAAAAGGTATGTTTCTGCCCTATTGGATGAAAACAGAGGTGAAGGGATCAGCAGAAACCCACACAGGGTGGCCTAGTTCTTCGGGTGTGGTAACTCTGTAAATTCTTTGGTGGTAAAAGGCAGAATGGCATCATGGGTAATTTCAGAACTTGTATTCTATTAGCTAAATGTTTTGCATTTTTTTTACGTAAGACCGTTTCCATTAAAATTTGGCACCATACCGTGAATCTTTGAAAAGTAGCTTATCTTTCCATGGTTAGTTGAAAATATTATTCAATGAGCCTGTCCGTGTTTCTATTGAGTTACTTAACCTCTCAAGTCAAACTAATTACTGCGGCCTCACTCAAACATGATATAGAGTCATGATATAGAGGTTAAAGCAATTGCTACTTTGTAGCGAAAGTGAAGGGGAGAGGGACGGTAGGCGAAATCAAGTACGAACGAGTATACCCTATACACACCGTCCTCAAACAATTATTTTCTCTTAAGGCTAGGTGGGTAGGCCTTTAAACTTAGAGAAAGTATCGGGAGAAGTTTCCGCCACATAAGTTTCTGTGACATACATTCTCTACAGAATTATTCACCACAAAGAAAAAAATGTAACGAAATCTCTCAAAAATAATGTACCGCACACTCAACCCCCTCCCCTCCCCCCCCCCCCAAAAAAAACCATTTTCATCTTAATAACTCAATAATCAATTCAAAGCATTTCCAAAGTATTTCATCGCCTTTTTCCTTTTTATTGAAATGACGATTACTTTGAAATACACTAGTATTTAATTACTTTTAGAATAATACAAACATGTTATAAGCTTACTTAACTCTATACAAAAATGAAAGTGTTTGACACTTCCCCTGAATATACGTGCAATTTGAATGAGATTACGTAAGAAACAAATTACATCGTTGAAGTTTGCACATGGTACGCGTACTGACTGAGCGTATAATGTTAGCAAAACTTTACGGTCAAGACCTATAAAAAGCAACAGACGACAACATGAGATCTAAATTAAGAATATCATTCGCTTACCTGTGTTTTAAATTATCAAATTTAAAAATATCCTCTGAAAAGATAAATAAGTCCAATGAAATTGATAGTGTTTATATCCAGAAATCAATAGGCTAGACACTTTGCACTGAGACTCTAATGAGTAGAACTAATCCACTAATGCCATGTGGAGGATGCTTTGAGTATGATAGGCTGAGACTGCGAGTGTTCGCGGAGCCAGAACGACAATGAATGGGAGCCAAAGTTTGACGATCGAAGTGTGTGTGTATTCATTGTCGAACCCTGCTAGATATGAGAAGGCTCGGGATTGGTCAAAACAAACCTAATGTGTGACAATGGGACATATGTTGACGTTTCATCTACGGTTTAACTTGAAGTGTTTGCGAGATTACGCAAATGGTTTTGCGGAGGATTCATGGGGTAGGAATATATTAGAGGGAATGAATTTAACGGAGAGAAGGCAAAGACAAACATAGACGAGCCTAATGTAACATAGTAGCTCAAACAAAGTCGGGAAGAGCAGAGGACATGAACTGAACAAACAATTGGCATTTGAGGTCGCAGGTTACCTTTATTCATAGTAAGCATCAAGAGTACGGAACCACTGTATTGCTGGTCATACAGCGTAGTAGTACTAGGTGTAAAGACGTTTTTCATCATGTTCGTTGCGGGTCAATGCATTGTATATAAGGCTGTTTGAACTTTATTCACCTAACAAACAAAGATGATGTATTTCGTTTTCTCACCTTCATCATGGGCTACATGACAAGTGGTGAAATAGCGGAGAGATATTTCCCACTATGTAGTTATATAATCGAAAGTTTGATGGGAAAGAAGACTGGGAGATTATGTTAAGGCGCAAAAGAGCATGGGCGTACAAGGCGCCGCTTGGGGCTGGGGGCTAGAGGATAGGGGCTGTGGGCCGATTCCATTCAGATAGCCGGAAATTTGCTGTTTTCGGGCAAATAAACTTGTTTTAAAATTACCCACAAAGATGTTCTTATCCCAATTGAAAGTGGGATCTCTATACTGTTACGTTATCTCCAGACTACGATTCCGAACTACATATTGGGTTCATTATTGACATCAGGGGAAAAGATAACTTAAGGTGCCCCACACCTTGCCTGGCAACTTCACATTATATGTAAACAGTACCACAACATTACAACACCACAATTTGGTGTCACATACCTTTGCGAAGGACGAGATGCCCTTGTCCACTTTCACAACGTTATTGTCAAAATGCAGTCCCTTACTCCACTGGGAGTGCACACTTGAAGCTGCTTTAGAAAGTCCGTTTCGATACCGGAACATGGGTTATATGAACATCGAACATAGGGGTGGGAATCGGGGGAGGGACTGGGGGCTAAATTGAAGTCCCTTGTCAAGGAAAAAAACCCTCAGCAGATTTGTTTCCTCTCTAAAAAACGTTAAACATTTACAGTAATTTTCCTTAAAATTTGCACAAAAAATGTCGCACCAAGTTATATCTAAGGAACCTCAAACATTCAAAGATTTCAGAAGGGTAGGGAAACCCTTCCCCCACTGAGAAAAGCTCCCTACGCCTATAACATCAAGAACATAACCACTGTATCCCGAAACACCTGCGATTAGTAAAAATGGTGAGACGGCAGTGAAATAAAGTACGTAGTAAAGAATCACTTACCACCGAGAGCATGCCCAACGTTTGAGGTCTCTATGTTTCCCAGATGGGGTTTCAGCTATAAGTTAATTGTCTTTAAAATCAAGTGTGTTCAACGATGAGAGAATGTCATCTCGAATGGAGAAAGACTTATAATTGAATATCACTATACTGAACACATCTCACAAGATGGATTAAAGGTACCCTTTCCGGTCAGCCGTGTCGACCACATGGTCACGTGACCAAGTTATCTTTTCTTTGGGACTTTAAATTGTCAAAAACAATCGTTATGAGTTGCCAGTTTTGTCGGGTAATAAACGGATGACCATCAGTATTTTAATCATGGATGATGTATCTGTGTTAATCATCCTTTTGAAAGCGAAGAAAGTTTTCCTCCTAACAGCTTTAGGAATCCTTTCAAAAGAATTGATACACGTTAGCGGTGCTCAAAGGGTTTAGTCTGGGGTTTAAGTTTGACAGTTGAACAATGGGAAGGATAGAAGATGCCTGACCCCTCTGCGTCTCCCTTGTCGCTCTTCTTCCATTGTTGATAAAATAAATTCTTTTCATAGAAATCACAACAGGTTGAATATTTCTCTTTTAATCTCTTTCTTCAAACGCGGTTGGGTGACTACCGGTCAAGGCAATGTGAGATTTTAAAAATAATAAGAGTGTAAAGGTGTGAAGAAATAGGCCTAAGACTGGGCTAGAATGGTCAAGTAATCAATGCACTTTGTGTACTTAAAATTCCATTGGGAACGTACGTTATGAATGAAAACGGTTTGAAAGAATAATATTTTGTTGAACGGTTGAAATAGTGCTAACGGCATATTGCATTCCACTTTTGGGAAAATTTTGATTGAAAATTGTCAGTATTTACTGCTTCCATTCCGGATCTCTTTCATGATTAGTAATTTTTTGCATCCCCTTCTTTGACTGGTACGTTTTAAAGGTTTACTGAAATGTGTTCAAAACAGGAAGCTGGGAAATATCAAAAAGAAAAGTTCCTTAAGACTAACCCGTTACTATGCACTAATCACAGGAGAAATATCAAATAATAATGAAGGAAGTTGTGAAAGCGAAGTCAAAAAAGTCTAGTACCGCACCACTAAGTATTCCACAATTGAGTTGCACACTAAATTTGATAGTTTGAAGGCCACTAGTACCTTGTATATAGAACGTTTTTTCAATAGGGCAATACCCCTTCTAATATCAGAATATGAAAGCTCTTAAGTATATAGGCATCTCATACAGGGGCGTAGATTTCTTTTCATCTTTGGGGGATGGGGTGAATTATAGCAAATGTGGAAAATGTGCACGCGAAGCGTGAACGGCGAGTGCGAAGCGCGAGCCCATGACCGGTGGGGTCCAGGGGCCCGCCTTAGGGCCCCTGGTGGGGTCCAGGGACAAAGCCCCGGTGGGGGTCCAGGGGGCGAAGCCCCTGAATCTTCTGGGTTTTAATATCTCAGAAGTGCCAGGAAGATTTTAAGGGGTTAATTTCAGCGGTAATGTTCTTTGGTAGGCTATTGGTATATTCATACATTTAGGAAATGCTATTTTGAGCACAAAACTCGTTGATAAGATGCACTGGATTGAAATTGTATAAGAGCAACAATGTCAGGTTAAGCATTAAAAGGCAGGGATCAACATATAGGGTCATCCCAGAACTCTGGATTTTGAATTCGGAGATTATTACAAGACCTGCAAGTTGGCTTGAGATCAGTGGCGTAGCCAGGTTTTTGTGATTGGGGGGCACCATAGATGATGTCATAATAATACCTCAGTTGCCCCAAGTCTGCGTAAATTACACCTTTATTTTTCATGCGTTCCTGCATTTGCATGCAGCAGTTTTGATCTTTCGTTTGTCACTACATAAAGGTGTCGTCCTGGGGAAGGGGTTCCCCCTCCTCTTTAAAATTTTTTTTTATTAATTTAAGGTCTTTTAGATGCAAAATGGTGCTATCTTTGGGATGTTTTTGGAACTGATCATACATGGCCGGAAAATGTCCATAATTTAGTGAATGCTAATTTTCGGTAAGGTAAAAGAGGAGAATATGTTGTCTATTAAGAGACAGATACGTTGTCAACAAATCTCCTGAAGCCCCCTCCCTTCTGTCTTTTTACTGCCTTCTATTTTGGGAAAGTTTTTACACAAAAATATGTGAGTGGAGTCCACAGAAACATTCTTGAGTTATTACGAAATATGTCATTTCCTTCATTGCACATTATGAAAGGGCACCTATAAGGCTGGCAGATACCTGAATAGGACCTCCTGGAAGCTCTGCATTAATCATATTAATTGGGCTGGGGGGCAATGACAAAATGCGTATACTACCTGACATCCAAATGATACTAGACTACGACGCCGAACACTTTACACCTATCGTATTTTTACTACTTTTGAACTAAAATCCGGACGAACAACTGCCAGCGATGGAAAATAAGAGGGAGGGAGAGTATAGGTGCAAGGAGGTGATATTAGACCTCCCTGATAGGTGCAGCAGAGGGGTGAGAACTAATAAGAGCGTTACAGAGTGCTGTTTCCGTCATAAGTGTATTAACAATCACCATCTATACCGATAACGGCTCAGCGCGAACTGGCGAAGCTCTGGTCAAAATTTTTGAAAAATGTATAACGGCAGATACGTACTTTCAGCCTTCTACATCATGCTACTTATTCGATTGAAAGATTCCATATTGACGCGAGGAGATGTTTGCAGATGTTTGGAGAATTATCTCTGTTCAATTCGGAAAGTTTTGTGATCAGAACAGTTTCCTGTATTATTACCTTAATAATCGGTTATGACATGGAGTGTAAACAGTGACAAATAAAATATTTCCATTACAAAACCTGCATTCAGACTCTACATCGAGACACTTTCAATTGCCCAACAAACCTGTTTGCCACTGCCATAAGCCAGTCTTTTACCTATTAATTCGTAAACTTTCAACTTTTTGCTGTTGTGCTTCTCCGAAAGTTGATATCGGAAGATATTGATAATATGAGTGACACTGACGTATAAGGTTGGAAGCGCGTGGAGCGCGGGAAAATTTTGATAGATTGCCAACGATTTGCTAAAATTCTGATAGTTTGAGAAACATTTGTGATAGAAAGTGAAGCGAGATTGAAAAAATTTCTTACGAAAATGAAGAATAAAATATACTTTCCATAATACACGCATCTGCAGACTGAAACACTGGGGGATGATTACATGGGTCATCCCCCCTAGTCAAATGTTTGGGGGATATATCCCCAATTCCCCCCCCCCCCCGGGATTAACGCCCATGATGTCATACTGCTATCAGATTTCAATGTGTACCATGACCGTTAATATTTTGAGCTATGAGAGTGTCTAGATAGGATGGTGGTTCTGCCTTCTGAAGTTTCACTGAGAATAACATTTTGCATCGAGGGATGAAATTTCACAAAAAGTGGCTGTAGTACCTTCAACTTCCTTCAGTTTAAGTAATGAATAGTTCAATTTATTTGCTACATTTACATTACAAATGGAATACATACTTTCAACAACATGGTCCTGGCGTTTATTAAAAACCCATATTAGTCGATATTTATGGTGGAGCAGGGGTTGAGCCAGGATTTGCCCGACTGGGGACCAGCAACCCAATCCCTCGATGATGGCGATGTTTTGCCAAAAAGACGACAACCGTAAAATTTTCGGCGGGAGAAGCGCTTAGAAAAATTGGGCCTTTTTGGCAAAAAACTTGAAAATTTGAAAAATTTGGGGTTTTCTTGCTAGGAAAATTGAAGGATCTGCCCTTCCTATGAGCAAAATCAAGTCGGTTATCCGGGCGACTGAAGTTCGTTGGGATTACATAATTATTATATCGTGTACGTATTAAGCTCCCCGACGAAACTGGAAAATTCCCCCGACGGGGGCACCTGCCTCCAAGGCGGGCCATGGCCCATCCCTCCCCCTCCTCCTCCCCCCCCCCCGTTGGGGCCACCCCTGTGGTGGAGGAATCCTCTTCAATTGTTTTGCGCCACCTTTAGAAATCATGCATCAAGAAATGCATCTTAATCATTAAAGACTTTTTTCGAATGTCGTTTATGGTGAAATGTGACCACGAACTGAAGAACTAGCTGCATTGAAGAGCTCTGTCCTTCCATTTCGTCTTTCATGTCATGCACTTGAATGAGATTGGACTGGAGCCAACACAGAATCACGACTTGTCTGCATCTCTTTTTTCTAACGGGTTATTTAAAGGGAAATGCAAGGGGTACAGGTATGGGTTTCTCTAACAGGGGCGTAGCTAGGATGAAAATGGGGGTCACGGCATTGATTGCCGTCCTTAATTCTTACACATTTCATTAGGACACAAATAATTTGGGGGGAGGGGGAACCTAGCGAACATCTAGGGGCCAGCCCCCACCGTAGCTGCGCGCCTGTTCTCTTAAACATTGATGACAGATATCAATGAATTTCCGCACTGATTATTAAACTCCTTGTAGTTTGTATGCTATAGCGTTGTGATATAAAAATGGTGTAATCGAGAGCATGCGATGGGAAATATTGGTTACTAGGACATAGGACCTCTTATACATAGCAATTACAAGGATTGTGGGATAAAGTTTCGGTATGCATCGTTCTATCAATGACATTTTACTGTGGCCAGAAAAGATGCAGACCAAATTCTATCCCACAATCCTTTGCAATTGCTAGGGTCTATGGCCATTACTCCACAAGGTTCAACTGGTAAGGTACTTCAAGGTAACTAGGTCGGACGAACAGTATATGCCCTTGAAAGAAGAGGTTGAAAACCTTGGAGATAGCGATTATGATTATTTTCCATCACCCATCTTTCTTTCTTTTCCAATGATCACTCTGAGCTATAAATCCCTATACTCCCTTCTCTACTCAGAAATAGGTTCCATGCGAAACACAGAAAATGGTTCACCAACGGAGTACTGGGTGCTTGAAGAAGAGTAAAACAACAATGACTTGAGCTGTCATTCATTTACTTTGCTAACATCACTGCAATTGTTCTGTCGAGTTTCTTTCCGCGAGCTAATTACCAAGGAACACAAAAGAATGGCTTTTTGGCCCCGAGGTGTTTTTCAAGCTTCTTTCTATGCAATCAATTGGCCGTTTAAGGTTGGAATCTGATAGTCGCGGGGCGGATACCAACACCTTAAGCCGATGAACTTGAATAGGGGTTTTGGAATTAGAGGAATAGCAAGGGTGCGAAGAAAGACAGACTGTAGAAGATAAACCCATCAAATGGCGGCGAGCAAGAGATGAAAATGTTGGCAGAAGGATTTAGCATTCTTTTCTCCACTCAGATCTGTAAGCATAGGACAAATGTTACTAGAATGATCGTAATGTTGTTGTCTTGTCTCATAGTCATATGCGGCCTCGAAAGCACGGACTTCCCCCTACGGTCACATCTCTCGAATTTCGAGTAGGTGGAAGTCGACAAAAAGCTTAAAATAAGGCTTGTGTTGACGATCTTTTTCAATATGTTTACTAGTAGCCCACCAAAGTTTCAATCAGAAATAGGATTTTTGGCTAAGATACAAATCTTTTTTGGCCGAAGGGAGTTTGAATGGTTCTATTTTCAAAGAAAGAGGGGGAAAATATTAGGAATCGAAAAGATGTAAATGTTTAAACAGCAAACCACCCACGAAGGGAATATGCCAATCATTTTCGCCGAATCGGGCTCACTAACAGCCCTTCCGTAGTTCGTTTGTTACGACACTTACTCCCTCCGTGATGACTCTCAATTTTCTCTTTCCAGACCGTGAATTAAATTTCTATCAGCTAAGTCAGTTTCTTCTAGCCCTTCCTCCAATGCATGCTTCACTTCTCGGACAAAGTGGAAGTAATAAACAACACGGTAACTAGTATTAAAATTAGACACTTGATGTTCCCTTAGATGGAAAATGTATCCACCACCAATTTCAAATAGTACCGTATTACATATAACCATCTGTATACCCGGGTGTCCACATTCTTGAAGAGTCCATTTTAGTCATGTGACCACATGTTTACTGAATTGTAAAATTCATCCAGAAGAACTGTTTGGTGTATCTAAAGTTATGCAATTTTCATGTTCTAAATTTTCAGGGGAATAGACCTTATGCAAATGACGTCACCAATTGGAGGCAAGTGGCGTATCATTGCAACTTTCGTCAACAAATGCAGACAGCTGATTTGTGTACCGGTCGGATACGCGCATAGGTCTACTATACGCACGTTCAAAGTCTGCGTCGTGCGTGCAGTATGTTTCATTGTTTTGCCTCCAAAAGGACGTGACGTCAATACGTAAGGTCTGTAGCCTATAAGGGGGAGATTTTTGAGCTTCAACTGATGTTTCCTAAATTAAGGTTGGGTTGACAGCTTGTTTCCTTTAAATTCCGACCTTTTTCGTTTGTACTGCTCTTCAGACAGTTAGAGGCACGATATTAGGACCTATAGATGGCACCAAAACATTACTGTATTATATCAATATTCATGTCTATAACTCTAGCCTATATGCCTGCAAGCAGTATGAATAATCACTGTCAGCTTGAGGCATTTTTTGTAGATTTCAGATTTGCTGCGTATTTGATAAAATTGCATTGACGTATATTGGGAGACCGAGTGACGACCAAAAACAGGACAGGAACTCCCAATATAGAGTTGATCACGGGGTGAGGTGTGGGACATGCCCCTACCCGCGTACCTAATATCAACCGCATTCCGACACCCATTTATTCGTGTAAACTGTTGCGTAAGGGTGAATGTATACTTGTCTGCTTGTACGTAACCTATACGCTAATTTTATGTATGTTCTCTACATCATTGTTAACGTTGAGTTATCCCACACCCACCCCCACCCCACCCCAGTCTAGGCAGGTTGAAAACTACAGTGCCTCTGTTTTATATTGGAAGTTAGAGTACTGTCCTACTTTAATACAAGGCACCCAAACAATGTTAGGTAACGCTGCCTGCCATCTTTCATCCATTAACTATCATTACCAGTCTTATGGGATATCACTCTAGGCGATTAGAAAGCCATAGAGCGTGTTCAGTCTTTAGCTTTCCCTCAGCTAATAATTTCTTTTCTCGGGGTGTGAAGGATCAGTTCGCGGATTAAGATTAAGATCTTTCCAAGACACGGACCTGCTTGAGCAAATGGATTCAAGTGGTTTCTAGGGGCCACTCCTGGAATGCCAATCATGGTCGGTCACCTCTTACACACCGCTCGATCCTTGAGGATACTAAATCCGAACCAAAGAACTTTGGCAAATATATACATCGCTCTTCTGGAAGCCTTAGAGAAATCTTGTACCAGATAATAACAGTGTTTAACTGTTGTCATTGTACGATAAATCTTGACTTTGTACGTAAGATGACGAAATGTCTCCAAGCTAAGGCAAAGGTGTGCGGACTTCTACGGAACTCACAACGTTTTCCACAAAGACAAAGCCTTCAGAGTTCCAAAATAGGCCTACACGAATTACAGTCTTTTTTCTTTTTGTAATACGTCACAAATGTAAAATCTGCGTTGAGTTCATCTTTACCTATAGCATCGCAGATATTTACTATAATACACAATAGTACGGAAGCCGAGAACATCGCGGTGGTGTGGAATCTGACATGCCAGTTTTCCCACACCTTTCTTCGGTAAATATGGGACACAGTTTCTCTTTACCATTATCCACCGATAATGTGGAGTGAAGAAAACCAAAGTTAGCGAGGGGGTACTTCGAGAAAGGACCATTACATAGTGTCTATTTTCGAACACCCTGTCCATAAATGGACTATGGCCATCGATCCTCTTTTCAATTTAAGTAACAGCTAGCTCGCTCGTCGACGATTTCTCCGTACCACGGTGGGGATCATCCCATGTTGGTAATACTATAACCAAAGTTATATAGCGCCAATCCGTGTCATTTGCAGGTGCGTCCATTTATAGACAGGTCATTCGAAAATAGACACTGTGTTATGGTCCTTTCTCGAAGTACCCCTCACTAACTTTGGTTTTCTCCACTCCACATTATCGGTGGATAATGGTAAGGAGAAATCGTATCTTGATTTCTCCTTCCCATGTTTACCGAAGAAAGGGGTGGGAAAACTGGCATGTCAGATTCCACACCACCGCGATGTTCTCGGCTTCCGTACAATAGTTATCAGCAGGGATTACCGTGTCTCGGGCGTGAATGAAACCAAAAGAGATCATAGACGACGGAAAGGTTAGTTAGGCCCAGTAATTACGTAAAGCGAGCCTGAGTATTTAACAACCTCCGAAAAACTGGTGTTGAACTGGAATTTCTTCAACGCATTGCTCTAGACGTTAAACCCACCCTACAAAGAATAATTTGGCAGCAAACTTACAGGAAATTAATCTTTTTTCAAGAGAAAAATGCACCCCTGATTAGTAAGTGACCCCCAGAATCTTCAACCTCCACAGGGTCCCCCACCCTCTCTGACTGCGCTGGGGTGCTCCTCCTTAATCTTACCTTTTGAGACCAGCTTTTAGAGGACAATCAAGTAACAGTGCTCCGCAGTTTCTCATAGCTGTGTCTCCTCAAATTTGGCGTTTTGTCATAAATGAACTGTATTCTTACAAGTATGTATGACCAATATGGACAACATAGAGTATCCTATATCTCCTTTGTGTAAAGCAGCCAGGATTCGCCCTATTGGTAGGGAGGGGCAAGCTCCCTGACCAGGAGACTAGCAACCTGAAGTCCTGGCAACGGTGACGAGTTGAGCAAAGGACGGCAAAGCCCATAAAGTTAACACCCAGGTCCAATCATGCTGAAATCGTGAGCTTAAACCACTCTGCCACCCGAGAGCCACTCACCGACTGCTAATACTAACATGAATATGCATGCGAACATGAAATTAATTAACATTCAGTATGGTAATTCGTCTTTTTGTTGCATGCACTTCCATGATACCCTGGCATCATGGGTCTTGTACATGGCTCATATAGCGTGTCCAGGGAGGTGTTGTTCCCACTCCCTTGTCACAACAAGATTAACTCCAAATAAATGAGTGTTGACATTGTGACTCATTAGTCGACAACAAGATTAAACCTCACATTGAATCAGAGGGGTCTTAAAATTTCTCGTTGGCAAAACGTCGATAACCGCAAGACGCCATATAGTATGTATAGCCTATACAATGCAGGTCAACAATCAACCCTAAAAGGATTATCGTGATTACCATTAAAGATTTAAAGAAAATGAAAGGCTTCGTTTTATATCCTATTAAGATTCTTGAAGGAGACTACACTCGGACTGCGTAGCCGCCTAAAAGTGAGGCCTATTTTCTTTAGTTTAGTTAATCTGTGAGTTATGAAAACAATCATAAGCTTCAATTAGATTGTGAATGACCACCAAGCAAGATCGCATTCTCTTTAAACTTGTGTTTATGGAATAACACGAAACAAGCTTGAGGTGACCGTTTCAAAGTGTTATTCCTGTGACACATATTTCACTCGCCCGAACACCACGATAATGTAATGCCATTCTCTAGCCATTTGCCGAATGCTGTGCTAGGCCCTTATCAGGTGAGAGGTGACAGGATAACTTCCCGAGTCTCAGCTCCATCCATGGAGGGGCCCTCCTGTACTTCTCGACGGACCTTCCCATGTTCCTTTACGCTACCTGACTGCTATGTAAAACAAGGTTAGAATTATACAATCAAGTTTTTCCTCAACCTAACCTTTCACCAGGGAAATCAGCATGTGACATGACTGGAAAAGAAAAACTTTGCGTAGTCGACATGTAAAATTGGTTTCCATTTAGTTACCTCTTTGAGGTGCGCGTACTGACATGGCAACTTACTAAATGTTAAGAGTGAATCAAACCAAACGAAAACTAAGGAACCGTCACAAAAAGAAAGGAAAGCTTCTAGACCTTAACGCATAGGCGGGATTACGGGAGGGGGGGAGCGGGGGAACTTGCCCCCACTTTTTTCCAGAGCATAAACAATAAAAATAATAAAAAAAAAAATGAGTGAAAGTGAGCGAGACCAGAGAAATTATAAGAGAATTTTCACTAGCCTATTATGATTAAATTTTGCAATGTTTAAATGAAGGAAAATATTTATATCAAAAATCATAAAATTGCTAGGAAATTTTTTTCGGCGCGCTTCGCGCGCACCTCCAGAGAAAACTGACTAATACAGTTGAAAATTTTGTCTTGCAACGTAAAATTTCTTTCCTCTTACCCGCCACACTATTGTGATTTGAAGTTCTGAAATAAGGTTTACTGAAAGTATACTAATGTACGTCATAAAATACACTGTGATCCTTGCAAACAAAGTCTCAAACCCTGCCCATGTATAGGGAACCGCAATTCTCAAACAAGAAAGAAAGAAAAACGGACGTGCTTCCCATGAACCATATATAAATCGATGTCTTATTAGTACTACTGTACTGCTGTGCGTAGGAAAACTTTGGTGGAATTGCCTCGCCATTACTTCCCGTAGGACAGCTTGACTAAATCACCATTTCCAAAACCCTTGCTACACCTCTCGCTGTTCACTTTCCTCACCAACTACCACCATCCTCAGCAAATTGAATGACGGTTACTATCTTAAATTTGCGATCATCATATGAAAACTATTTCATTATCACTTCAAATTACACTTAGGGAAGCAGGATTTTCTCAAGAAATTGTCCAGAATGGCCGCAGAAGCCGTCAAATTTAAGAAAGATTTCTCTGGAAGGACCCTTAGTCCCCTGCCTCCGGCTTCTCACCTTCGGCGATCGCGGCTAAAGGCTGCGCCGACCACAACTTCCCAAGATGCAGCCTCTAATAAAAATTACATTGCTATTTGTCAAGTAACTGCCGATGCCCTTGACAATGTCCATGTAAAAACTACCCACAAAAGGTTTCATTGACTTTTTTAAGTATCACATAGTCTATAACCTTCAAAATCGACAGTAACCTTATTTTTCACAACAATAAAAAAGTTGAGGGGCACTTGTCCCAGACCATCGACAAAATGAAACATGAAAGAGAGCCTCCATAAAGCAGGATACTAGTTCCCATACCCTGCTCTATGGAAGGAACAGGCACCTGGGGAAAGTAGGCAAATTTTTATGCAATAAAACTACTGCATTCAAAACTAAAGAAAAACAATAGCTGACAATTAAATGTCTCAGCGCTGTTTCCTTCTGCGCACTTCGCGCGCACCTGTTTTAAATATTGCTCCGGGATTTCGGGGTTACTCCCTGTAGAACATCCTGCTTGTCATAGCTTCGTTTACACTCTTCTAATATCATTGAAACCACGAATGCCCTCATGGCGGTACGCAGCTTAGGAGAAGTTTCCCTCCCCCAGAAATTTTCAAAGCAAAATTTTTATCACCATCGATCTGTATAAATTTACCGACTGTTTAGATGCAAGTTTTAAGGCACGGAAAGTGTCATTTTCGATACCGTAATGAGAGACAGGAGCTCAGCGAAGGGAGGGCAAGAGCAAGCTCATTGAGGATACTTGTCTTTCTTAGCATTTCTATTACCACTAAAAATATGAAAAATGCGATTTTTTTCAACGCGCTTCGCGTGCACCCATTCTGAATACTAGAGCTCCCTTTTTTTTTAAATAATTGTTCCAAAGCCCCGGGAAACCCTCAAAATAATCCAATCTCCCCTACTTCCTCAAGCCCTCAGCATTATCGATCCCATCTGATTATTCGCCTCAGGGAGTAAGAATATAATTGAAAAAAGTGAAATTGTGATTTTTGTGGTATCTTAATTGCCCACCTAATGCCATGTTATGTTGGAGCTAAAATGCATCATTTTAATGCCTACAATTTCGTAAATACCCCGGAGCTTCCGGGGCTTCTCCCCCTGGACCGCGCCAGGGGCCCTGAGGCGGTCCCCTGGACCCCACGCCTTTAGGGGAGCCCTTCGCGCTCCCACGTTGCCTACGTAGCAGGCTGTGCAGCATATTCCTTCTTCAGTCATATCCAGAGTCCGCTCCGCAGGGTATCTCCCCCGGGGCCTTGGGTGCCGTTTGACAGTCCACTCAGCTTTGCCCCCCCCCCCCCACTTTCAGACATCAAATCCCGCCCTGCCTTACCAGCCGACACACTTACCAAAAATGCTCAACAAATGTAACCGAATGGCGGAAAACAACTATACTTCCCAAAGTAGTTTGTCACAGAAGGCCGAGTACAAAAAACTGAACGCGACCAACAGCTCTGTCAGACTTCAGACCTCTCAATCATGGGTTTGCCATGCGTAGCTCTCTCCAAGGTTAACTGGAAGGATCAGAAGTTACACATCATTGTAGGCAAAGTGCTGACACCGTCCAGCAGTAACCAACAGCAACCAGCAGCAACCTATTCATACGGGGCACGAGACGAACCGATTTAGGTCGAGGGATCATCAGAAGTGTTAAAATCAGACGGAATTGGACAAATACAGGGCGCTCTAACGTTATCACCAAAGATATTATCAGCATAGATTCCAAACTCCTATACCTACACTGTTACGCTCAGTGACTCCTCATGGAGACGCTACTATCGGGGCGGAAGTGTGAATTTGACATGCGCGCCGTTCTATTCTGTGATCTGCGTACAAAAATAGGAACGCGTTGCAGAAAATTCCATTGTTCAAAGAGGATAGCGCGGGTGCACTTTTGCAACGCGTTCTATACGGGCAGAATACATTTCTCTGTGTATTATCCGGAATGCTTGACGCACACTTCTGCGCGCTCGGGAAACAAACGCGCTAGTTGATTTCTCGTTGTGAACGCGTAAGAAATTAAACGCGCATACAAAGTGCGTTACTTAAAGATACCATAGAAACCGACCAATGAATATAGGCGTATAAGACTATGAACTTTAAAGCAGTCATTGTGCGTTCATGCTCAAATGTACTTTTGTGTACTACCATCAGTAAGAAGTAAAATTCTTGTAAGTGGAAGTGAGTGATACCTCTTACATTTACAATGTTTCGAAATAACAAGTATTAATACTTGTTGTAAGACATTCATTTCCCTGTTTGTTTCCAAAACGACTGAACAGTGATCAGCACTTTCGCCCCGATATATTGGGCTCCATGGGGAGTCAACGAGCCATTTTAAGGTTGGAATCTACGCTTATAATATCTTTGTTTATCACGCACAATTCCAGTGTCCTGAATATGGCTTCTGAAAACCTAGTAATTGGTAAAGGCATGGCGGCACTGGACTGTTTTTCTCAGGGAGGGCGGTGATTTTTCCCGACTCCAGACCTAATTCAACTGCCCAATTTTCCGCCCGACTGAGACAAAATATCTGACCGATTTAGTAAGGTTTGTAACATTTGGGGGAAGCCGCCCCCAGCACCCCCGGCCCGTAAGGCCATGGGTGAGGGTCAGTATTTGACGACACGTAAGGATACACTGAAAGGTAATTAGAAGTAGCCTCAATCTAATTTTACAGTAAACTAAATCTTACAAATCTACTCTTATTCCCCTTATAAGTCTCTTCCGTGATGTTTCAGTATGTACCTATTGCATAATATGCATATTAAAGAAATGCCAGAGGCTTTCTGTATAAATTAAACAAGTCAGTGACGTAATGTCACATGATAAAAACGAGCTATTCATGAATAAGACTATATGAGTAACCAAGGTACACTGCCTCAGATTGGGAAGACTGCAATTTATCTTTTAGACGGCTCAACAACCTACCATAACAACCGCGCCAGAGAGTATGCAAGCCTATTGAACACTACTGTGGCATTTTAGTTATTCTCCGCAGAGTGGGAAAATCCTCACATGAATTCCATAAATCATTCACCGTCATTATTCAGAGCAAATGTGATTTCTTTTCCTCTAAGTTACAAGAAATGTGAAAATATTCGGTATGGTCCATTTTCACAAAAAGATTGTTTTTGTTCTTCTGTAAAATAAGCAAAATAAGCATTATGTTTTTTTGTTTGTTCAGTTTATTTCCATACCGACAATATAAATAACATGTAATTACAACATCAACATAAAGAGTAGCAAAAAGAAAAAAAGAACAATTTACGAGCATACAAAACAGAAACACGAAATGGAAAAGGAGAGAGAAGTTAAGAATGACTTATATGAATCCTTCCCCCAAAACAACTATAATAATGATCAATTCAGAGCAATAGATCTACTTCAAAGTAATTCAAATGAAAGTTACAGTGCTACTAATCGTAAAATCAAAACTGAGTTGTTTATACTTATCAATTAATTCTAATTTCAACTTTAGTTTGAAGACACGTTTACCTTACGAGTCCCTAAGGTCAGTAATAAGATTATTCCATATTTCTACACCACAAACCGAAACACTCATAGCTTTCAAGGTTGCACGGACAGAAATTTGATACAAAAATTCTGGTGAGTACGTAATTTGCTTTCTTTTTCAATAAATAGCTTGTGAACGTTTGGGGGTAATGCGTATTATCTGTTCCAAGACGTACCGTACAAATGGAGCAAAGCGAGCAGAGTCAGTGTAACTATGTAATTATTTGATAGAGATGGAGAGAGATTATCGTTATAGATGGGGCTTATACAAAGCGATGGCGCTATTCATATATGAACGTAGGACTTACAAACCTACTGAACGTGAATAGGCCTATAAAAACACCTCTATTGTAGTACAAAAGGGACAATTGGAAAGAAAGTATAACGTACTATTGTGGCGAATACAGAAAATATAATAAGAAGTATTCTCTTTTGCCCTCTTTTTTGAATAAAAGAAAAAAATAACACGGGTAAATTGTGGTCGGTAAAGGTCTCGAACCCATGAGCGCCCCGTTATTAGCACGGTGCTCTGCCGACTGAGCTAACCGACCAGATATCTCTACCCTCTTCAGCTCTCATGTTTAACTTCCGTTTATTTGTGTGTTCATATGTGTATAATGTGTGTTTGTGTGTATGTGGTTGTGTTCATGATAGAGTTCCAAGAGGTAGACTTATTATCATTTGGCCATACGTCTTCAGTATTTTGTCTTAAGTTGTTACCTAGGCATTAGGTATTTATATACTGCTCATGAGGAGAGGTGTGTCCAATAAAGTCACGTCTGCTCTTAAGTTTAATTCCCATAGCCCTATTGTATGATAACTAAACTTAAGATCTGGTGTAACTCTTTATGTAACAGGGCCCAGAAATACACCTCTTCCTTGAAGCCGATCAAGTAGTGCCTCGTCACAACAGGCCCTGCTTGCATTGGTTGATCATGAGTGGTCTGTTATTTTCAGCCAGTCTAGAACGGGCCACGCATGACAGACCTATGATGAAATGGTCTGACGGCCAGTGGCGTATCTACGGGGGGCATGAGGGGCACGTGCCCCCCACGACAAAGCCGTGCCACCCCAGGTGCCCCCTTGCAAAATTTTGCAATGCACAGTTTTGTATATAAGCCCTATAGAGAGAGAATTCAGAAATTGTTTCCCCTAGGTGGGGTTCGTGACCCCACTGTGCCCCCTGCTCAAAACATCCTGGCTACGCCACTGCTGACGGCTAAGAGTATGTCACATTAGGCCATGGTGTCCCATCAGGGGACAGTGCCCCTTAATGTCTTGGTGGTTGAGTGTACTTGCATGCTAGAGTTCCCGGATCAAAGGCCGGTTAAACCACATGGAAATTATCTGCTTGTTCAGCATAACTGTTCGCAATGATGCTGAGGGGACTTAAAAATTGCAAGGCGGATTAAAATTGGGTATCTGGTTGTCCGTCTCAGGAAGTGGCTGATTCAGAAAGTTGTCCACTTTGCGCGGCTCCGTTCAGCTGTCGAGTGGTGGTCTAGAGCAAGGATTCTCCACCCCCAGCCTTTGGAAAAATGGCTAAAGACTGGGGATACACTCACGTCTGTTGGATGGGAACATCATAATGGCGGTCCCGAGAGACAAGATTGGGAGTGATTAGTACATCACTACCTCGTTACCCTTTGAAGACTAGTTGATTATAGAGAAGGCGAATCTTTTAAGTCTTCATCCCCGTCATGCATGGTACAGGACCTCAATGAGCCTAAGTGGCTCCCTGACCAGGGCAGTAGCGAGTGAGGGGTGTGGGGGTGTCACACACCCCCAATATTTGGTCGCCGTCGGCAAATTTTCGATCTGTCGGCAAAAAGGGGAGAGGGAAAGGAAAAGAAGAGGAAAAGAGGAAAGGAGGAAAAAAGAGAGAAGGGAAAGGAAAGGAAGGGAGTAAAAAGGAAGACAGAGAATGAAAGGAAAAAAAGAGAAGGAGAGAACGGGAGTGCGTGGCCAGTCTGTTATCGGCTATTTCGATTTTCAGCTCTTCATCTAATTGACCCATTCAAGTTGAAGGCCCGTCGGCAAATTGATTATACATGTGACGGCCGTATACGGCCGTATCAACGGCCGTCGGTGTAATTGGACGAGTGACTGAGTCCGTCGGCAACTCGGAGAAAGAAAGGGAATCAGTGGTGGCGCCAGGTGGGCAGGGGGCCATGCCCCCCGTCGGGAAATTTTCCGACTTCGTCGTGGAGCTGTTATGGTATACGATAAAATATGTAGTCCTCGACAACGGCCAGTCGCCCCGACGATTTACTAAATTTTGGTCCAATTTAGGGCAAATTCTTCAATAAAACCCCCAAATTTTCCAATTTTCTTCTCTAAAAACCAATTTTTTTTCAAATTTTCTATGTTAAAAGCCCAATATTTTAAAATTTTCTCGAAATAGGGCCCAAATTTTCGACTCGCTTCGCGCCCCAAATTTTTCCTTTAAACACCGTTTCGGCACTCTATCGGCCTCGTTGAGGTTTTGGGTTGTTGCCCCCCCCCCCGTCGGGCAAATCCTGGCGCCACCCCTGAAGGGAATTAAAGGCTTCCATATAGGCGCACTATTTCGGGTCATATGACATTCTTGAAAAACCACTTTCTGCATATTATTCCTCATTTTTATCATCACCATGGGGAACAGCACCCTATTACCCATGGAGTAGGCATCCTTAGCCCGTTTTCTAAACCCTAACCTTGACTTCAAACACATTTTGCAAACTCCCGAGGATCCGGTTTACCCACAAACATCCTGGGACAAAAAATTATGCATCCTGGGAAAAAATAATGCGTGCCGCGCGTGTCTTCTCTTCACTGCAGTTTCAGGCTTTTAACTTTTGAACACCAAAATGAAACAGATACAGAACCCGTCCTGGCGTTCAAAGCATATTTTGAATGCTTGTGTTAAGATTCTGAACACTTTTTCTCCATTTTTGAACGCCGGACGCCTATTTGAATATTTACCGTATTTGAACGACTGACGCGTCTAGTATTCAAATGCTGAACGCATAGTGTTCCAATTCTGAACGACAGGTCCAGCTCCTCAAGTATAATGGCATGACGGGACGAATGGCCTAACACATTAGAAATTAACCAGAATCTTTGCATTGGATACTGTATTATGAACCAAAACATACCTATCCTGCATGAGACTTAATTTTTTACCCAAAGATTATGCTAAAACCTCAGAGCTTCCGAGGGCTTCGCCCCTGGACCCCCACCAGTTGCCTTAAGGCCGGTCCAGTGTTTTAGCCAGCCCAAATTTGTGCAACAATGTCGCATAAACGGCGACAAATGTCGCACAATAAAAATATTACAAGCAAATTCTACCCGGGTGTAAATTTTGAGGTTCCTCATTAGGGCAGAAATCCACTCAAATTTTGCACCATTTGCAATCTAGGCACCTTTCAAATTCCAAAACTTTCCAAAGGGGAGGGGACACCCCCTCCCTGTAGACCCCTCCCCCAGACCACAGATCAGTAAATGTGGCATTGAGAAAACGTCCTAGCTGAAAGACTGGCGGATCTCTGGATCCCAATAGCGGCTTGACGAGAGGAATAACCTAATACATCAAAATTAGGGGAATCTTTGCATTTGATGATGCATTATGAACAAAAATATATCCATCCTGAGACTTAAGTTTTCACCCAGAAATATGCTTAAACCTCAAAGTTTCCGGGGGCTTCGCCCCTTCCCCCTCCCGAGGGGCTTTGCCCCTAGACCCCACCACGGGCCCTAAGGCGGGCCCCTGGACCCCACCCGCTAAAGCTCATTTCCGCGCTACGCATTACCAGATCTGTCGGTAAAACATAGTCTCTTCATCCCCACCCCCCCCCCCCCACAAAGAAAACACCTTCGCTACGCCTCTGTCTCTGACCCTAAAACGTTAAACCTAAACCCGAAGCTTCAGGGAGCAGAATCCTTAGGTTTGGTTTTTGCCATCCGACAATCTAGCCGAAGGGAATTAAAAAACATGGACCACTTCAGAAAAATAGTGATTTCTAGGCTAAAATACAAAGCAGAGGTTATCAGTTTCCTCTGTAATTCACGGACCACAACAGTGACAACACTAAAGATGTCTTGTAACATATAAATTGAGTTGCAAAGTGTCACAAATTTAGAGATTTGAAGTTTATGAGGCACTTCACCTGAAGCGTCGATGGGGCTGAGGCACAAATTGAAAGAGCGCCATCTATTGTAGTTTTAACACAGCCGTATCGTCGGGAATGGACCTGAATGTCTTGTTAAAAGAGGTGTGCTCATGCTCGAGTCAATTCTGTATTGCAAAGTTGCTCGAGAAGGAGGGTATTTTTTCAGAAGAGAGCAAACAGGGGCGTCACTACCGGAGGTACGTGTACCCGTGGGGTGCCCCCAACAATTTTCAAAGTCCAGTCCAGTCTGTCGAGAAAATTTTGCGGTCCTTCGGGAAAAAAATGCCACTTTGTTTTGCAATTTATGAAATAATTTTGTCAAAAAAATCTGTTATTTGGGGCTACATAAATGTCGGGAGATTTTATGATCACATATTGCTTTGTATACATTTAACCAGAAGCCTATCCGCTCCCAGATTGAGCTGTATGGGGAAAGTATTCGGTTTGTCGGGAAATTAATATATTGTTGGGAAAGTAATCACAAATTAGGCTTAAGGGTTTTGTGTCAATAAGTGATCTCTACTGCACTATTCTCTAATATACTATTCTATATACTATTCGGCAGCTCGGGAAGCCTTTGTCTTTTGAACAAATTCAGGCTGTCGTGGAAAATAGAAGTAACGTATTGCATAATTGTCTGCCATGCTATAGACACCATGTCCAACACTGCACAATAAAAGCCTAAGGGAATGTGATGTAACTCAATCTGACTCCTACCCCGCGGGGCGGACTGGGTTTGTTCAGTACCCCTTTAAGGCTTCACAAACCATACGGGGATATGACTGAACAAGGAATATGCCGTACAGTCTGCTACGTAGGCAACCTGACTGCTCGCCGGGGAAGTTTTAAATATTCGTGGTCAGTTGCGTCGGGTCGGCAGTCGGATTGTCCTTTAACCATGTAACACGCTGCCGAGGTGTATGTTAGTCTATCTATACTCTTCATCGATCTGACATGGGGGCGAACACACTGACTCTCTGCAAACGTCGTCTACCCTTCTTTACCGGTCAATTCATAAAAAGAAAAAATGGGTGGCAGTTGGGTCGATGACAACTGCACAATGCGACGTGACCCCCCCAACGTCGCACTACGAATATGAAACAGTTTGATATTTCCGATGTGCTACGACGAAGACTGTCGGATTGCAATCGGGACCGAAGGCCGGGTCTAGAACTGAACCGACTAGTCTGCCACGCTACTGATTTCCACTGTCGCTGACAGTCTGGTATTACAAGCCTTCACAACTTTTGCTACCGTAGTTTATATATGTTTCATGAGGCTGTTTGAGCAAAGGCTTTCAAATTTGTTTAAAGTTGTATGATTGAATGCTTTTTTTTCTCTTCTTTCTTTTTTTTTTCTTTTTTCTTTTTTCTTTTTTGAAGGAAAATCTTTATGTCCATCCAAAAACATAAATACACCATTATACATTTTTATATACAATTAATTTGCAGTTTTTAAGTTTATTTACAAACCATTTCCATCAGAAAAAGTAACTTGATTTTAATATCTGGCCCTTTTCAAAGTACCTTAAAAATACAATTAATTGCATCCAGACAGAAAAAAATTATAGTTGAAAAAACATCCGGTGTATATTTTGGACAAAAAGCTCAATTTTGGTCGGTAAGGGGCTCGAACCCATGACCGCCGCGTTATTAGCACGGTGCTCTGCCGACTGAGCTAACCGACCAGTCATGTTTTTAAGCAAGCAAATTTGGCTAATACAATTGATCTGCCGAAGGCTTCAGTCCGGCGCACAACTGAACTTTGCCAACTGAGCAAGGAATATTGATGATGAGTGGTTACAAGTGGGAGGAAAGCCAGAGGACAGGTTGAGAACCCTAGTCCCTCGAGCGGGATTCGAACCAACACACTTGTGAAACATGATGCACGGCCGCGTTAACCAATCCATTCCGCCACTCGCATACTTTTTATTTTTGAAGACCAAACCATTTTATTAGATGTGGCCTTTCAATTGAAACCACAGAAAATTAGGGGAGTGCACAGCTGGGCTGTACTAAGTGACGCCCGCTCCCTGAATTAGTGAAATAGTGGGAAAGAGTGACCAAAGTACCCCTCCTCAGCAGATTTTTTACGTTGCTTGTCCAATATAAATGTAGCGTTACAGAGCATTCTAAATCTCAGCAGGGTGAAGCAGGGATGATTAAGTGCTGAACTGATCTTCCGATACACAGTAAAATTTGGCATTTGCTTCCAATTTTTCTTCCGCAACACATGAGCTAGCCTGCGAAGCAGACTCTGTAGTAGATTCCAAAAAGATGGAGCTCTCTCAGAAATCTTAATACATAGGAGCATGTCCTGTGGTATAATCTTAAAAATTCTATTCATAGGGATTACATATCAGGAATCGCTCCTGATTTATCTATTTACCATGAGGGGCAAGTTAATAGTAATCCAGGTGTATTAAAGGGACTGAAATAAGTGATCTGGTATTTAAAGTATTCATTACGTTGAAATACTGAAGTTGACATAGTAAATAAATAAAAAAGTCTAAAAGCAGCATCGAGGGACTTATGCTTCCGAGTGCGGCACTTGACATATACCTATACGCTGGAGAGAACACCCAACAAATCCCACAGTGTTCCGCAAGGTGCGAGTAGCCGTATTTGCGGTTTATTATGATAGAGCGTATAGTAGAAGGGCGCCATCGTTTAAGACTGCCTACAGTCTCGGCAATAACTATCTAGAAGATGCTATAGATAGGGACATATACTGGAGACTACAGAATACGCACACGCTTAAATTGCTGGGTACTAGGCTATATGGATCTCTGCCATTTGCTCTAGTAATTGGGGGATAAAGTTGGCGGGACAGGAGGTGGACAGGGGGTGGGTAGGGTCATAGCCTGATCTAATTTTTAGCACCTCCAGTGACGTACGGATAATAGTCACCCGGCCTGGGGAGTAGTCTTCAGGGAGGGGTGATATTAACTTAAGTCAGCTTATGGGTGCAAAGTGGTGCTCGTTGAAAAGTTTTGAACTGCTCATATGTTCAGAAAGTCTCATTGCGTAGTGAATATTTCTTATTTCTTGGCTGAGTGAAAGGAAATGGGTATTGTCGTAGAAGAGAGGGTGACACCGTCAGCCTTTAAGAGAGGGTGACACCGTCAGCTTTTCAGAAAGTTTTGTTTATACAATTATGTTTAGATGCAAAATGGTGTTATCTTTGAAAAAGGCTGTTAACTGATTGTAGCCTTTGGTTAAAAATGTTCATTATTGAGTGAATGTTCCATTTTGGCAGGAGACCTGGGGGGGGGGGGGGTGCAGGACTGTAGCCAAATAAGATACTCAAGGGGGAAAGTAGCTTCCAGGGGGCTAAATATTTTCTTAGAAGACGGGTAGGGGCGGCGAGACATACAATGGTAATTTTTAAAGTTAAGAGCGGATTCTTTTAGGGGGTACCGCTCCCTGTTACATGCTTGGGGAAGGGTCACTTAAGGTGCCAACCAGTGAGAAACTTTGCATGTGTATGATAGATTAGATGCAAAATGTTCCGGTCTGGCAAAGCTTTGAACTTATGTCATGTTTAGAAATTCTTTCTATTTAATGGTTTTCTTCGTTTGTTCCATGACATGGCTCCAAAACCACCATTTGCTGTCGCGTAGAGTATGTCTGTCAAGACAATGTTTTAACAGAAATGCTTCCCACATTGTGGGAAACTGTACTAATTTCTAGGCCTTGTTACTTACAGATAAACATTCTTCAAGATTTCTTGCTAAGGAAACTTAGACTTCTCGGGAAGCGGCAAATTTGAAAAAAAAAGTTGCTCATTAAAATTATTCTGTAAGAGAAGCAGGTTTTGATGTTACTTTACAAGTTCATTTAACTACAGGTAATCTATGTTTTCTTTTAAAAGCATGATGTGACATACGTAAAAATATCGAGTAAGCCTAGCTCTGCAGGTGTGTTCTATATCATGTAGTCATCATAGTGCAGCAACATTTGTAACCGGACACGGGTGGATCCAATATTCAAGGAAGAGACTCATTCGTCGGACTCGTCAACCGTAAAACGCATCAATAGCGGGGTCCGGTGATCTCTCCGGGAATATTTGGGATGAAAGGAGCTTTTATGTGTAATTTCCCAGGTTCTGTGGACCTTATAATCATAATTACGAAGCGAAATTTTCAGTAATTTCCGTCTTTTTTTGTAAATAGGCCAGCTTTCATTTAAGGTTTAGAAATCACAGGGGGGAGGGGGTGAAATAAATGGGGGAGGGGCTGGGTCAGGGCTACAGCCAGATCGAAATCCCTTGTGGGTGGCAGTAATTGGCTTTGTCCTCCCCCCAGGACACGACGCTGCTGGTTCAAGCTGTTGCCTATAATTTCTGCATGTCCCTGTCAACGTGACTGATCAGTTATCACACTACATCCATCACGCTGTGGGCCAATCATCTCCGCATCTTTCCATCTTGGCAGCAGAAAGGGACATATGCAGCCCAATTCGGTAGGAAATAATACAATCGGACCAAAGGAGATGGTCGACCTACTGATAATGCCCCCTAAAACTTGCAAAATTTTCAACGTTTCTTTCAACTTTTTAAAATATATTTCCCCTTTTCCGAGGAGTCATAAACTTCATCTTGTTTTTCTGGATTCTTTCTCAACCGAAAATATTGACAATGTCAAACCTAAACTTAGTTGAAACATTTCATAAATTTCTAGCACTATTAGCCTCTCTCTTCCTCCTTCCAGCCTTCCCGGTTAGTCAAATATTTTCAAAGAGGACCGCTATACCTCTTCAACCCCTCCGCGCAAGGACGACGACTTGTCACCCTACATACTTAATAGGTAAGTCAGAGGTCTATATGGTTTTATTAACTGTTCCAATAATATCTTGTTTAAAAAAGTAATATTCAGGAAAAAGTTGACCTTGCTCATGAGAAATGTTGACCCCGTACGCCAACCATTGCTCTCCCTGCACAATTCCTACACTGACAATTTTTCCCCCAGCCAAGATCCCTATAGACGACGTTCCCGGAGGACTTCTTCCGAACAATTCCCAACCGCGACAATTAACACTCACATAAAGCTCACCCATTAGAAAGTTTGGAATTATCCAGGGAAAAGTGGTCCAGGTGAATTGTTTAGGGCTAAATTGTCAGGGAACTCGGGGGGGGGGGGTTGTCTTGGGTGTGTCAGGGGAATGGGGCAACCTGCAAAAACCAGTTTCCAGAACTTCAAAAATGACAATGCACTTATTCCCCCACGATAAATTGAGTAGGGGATAAAACATAAAAAACATTTTCCTTCTCTTCTTGGAGTGTGCTCAAAAGCAAAAGTAAAAATACGAAAAACTGTCTGTGGTCGGTAAGGGGCTCGAACCCATGACCGCCGCGTTATTAGCACGGTGCTCTGCCGACTGAGCTAACCGACCAACTGACATTTCTCCGTGCATTAAAAATACTTATACACTGTAACCTTTTCTCATAGGTCTTTACAGCGGGGATTACCATTGCCAATCTGATACCATTTATGGCCATTACAAACCGACCAGAGAGTTTTTTTCCGAACTGAGTGCCTTGAAAGAGTTCGCCACTTCCTAGCAAAATAGAATTAATCAGTAAATGCTTGGGGCGAAATTTCACACACAAGTATTTACGAAATTCGTAGAAATACATCCACTTTCAGTTAGATGAGCGAAAACCAGTCCGTAAAGCTTGGGCACATTACCACACGTATTATGTCAACGCGTATTGTATGAGCCAAAAAAAAAAGAGAGACAACTTTAATTCTTTTAAATTGGTAACAAACCGTTTTCCGGGTTTTGTGTCTAACGCGCATGCGTGCTTCTACTTTATAGGCTTAGCATTACTGCTTCGACTGCCGAACGCAGATTGCCTGAATACAGAGGAAAGTTAGCCCATTTATATCCAAAGATGTCTCCGAAATGATGATTTGTGGTTCTTATAAAGATGCCGTTAGACAAGGAACATATCGCATTTCTTTTGCCGGAAATATTGGCAATAATCTTCAGTTATTTGGACGTCGAAGATAAAGGTCGAGCTGCTCAAGTATGCCGTGCATGGCGAGATACAGTGTACCGCCGTTCAATATGGCGAGGTGTGGAGGCAAAGCTACATCTAAAGAGGAGCCAAAACCCAACACTGTTCCACAGCCTTGTAGCTAGAGGTATTACTAAAGTACAAATTCTTAGCTTACGTAGGGGTCTCAGCTCAGTTTTACAGGGCATGCCGCGGATTGAAAGCCTTAATCTAAGTGGGTGTTACAACTTAACTGACACGGGATTGTCTCATGCATTTACACGAGAAGTGCCCACACTGACTGTGCTCAACTTAAGCCTTTGTAAGCAGATAACTGATAAAAGCTTACGGCGAATAGCGCACTGCTTCAAGAATTTAGAAAGTTTGGATTTGGCAGGATGCAGCAGCATATCAAACATGGGTCTCATGGTTATTGAGGAAAACTTACACAAACTTAAACACTTAAATCTTAGAAGTTGTAGATTAATTTCAGATGATGGCATTGGTTGTCTGGCAGGAGTCTTCAAAACAACATGTCGTCCACCAGGCACAAGAGATCTGAAGTCATTGATTCTTCAAGATTGCCAGATAAGTGATGCATCCTTAAACAGTATTGCCAAAGGGCTGCCAAATCTTGAGAGTTTGAATCTCAGTTTTTGCTGTGGAATTTCTGATACAGGAATGGTAAGTTTGTCCAACATGTCCAGTTTGAAAGACCTAAACTTGAGGAGTTGTGACCATATCAGTGATCTTGGCATTGCACACCTCGCAGAAAAGGGGGCCCACTTCAAAGTTTTAGATGTTAGCTTTTGTGATCGAATTGGTGATGGCGCATTGGGTCACATTGCTCAGGGAATGGACTTTTTGGACAGCCTCAGCCTTAGTTCTTGCCATATTACAGATGAAGGCCTTGAGAGACTTGTTCGAAACCTCAAGGGACTTACCACATTAAACATTGGTCAGTGTGTCAGATTGACAGACAGAGGTCTTACATTAATTGCAGAGAATCTCAGACAGCTCAAGTGCATAGATCTGTATGGATGTACAAAAATAACAACTTTGGGTCTGGAAAGAATTATGCAACTTCCCAACTTATCTGTTCTAAACTTAGGTTTGTGGCACAAAAGGTAACTGAGAGTTTAAACAAGACTTGTGATAATCCAAGCAGTAAGTTATAGTGAAGCATTGGAAAACTTCCAGGATACTTCAGTGATGACTGACACAGTACCATTGTGTACTGTAGCTATGCTACCACATATTTAACAAACGGTGAACGCCTACTGCCGTAGCTGTCATCATCTTGTTCATGTACTAATGTGTACTCTTGTCTTCAAGTTTTGCTTCTGGAAAAGTGCCTAATGAATATGTTGTGTGTCTTGTCAAGTAGGAGGTATTTGATGTAACTTGAACTTTTTCAGACTTCAACAAAAAATTGTCTTGAGGGAATGGATCCGGTTTTCTTTGAGGGCCTCACTGAAGTTGTAACTTAGGTGAACCACCAATATTTTGTGAGGATACAAAACCGAACTGTAAGAGAATTATTATCCATGGATATGAAGTACATAGCCTATAACAGTATTGGAAAATTCTTTCAAATTTCATCTCCCAGATTTCAAGACTAAGTATCAGAAAGTTTTCGTGGTTGGAAATTTTGATAGTTCTAAACATTTGAAAGTTTATAACTGTTTTGAACAAGAATCTTGGTGGAGTTTGCATTGAATGTAAGGTACATAGTGACAAGATGCATAGGAGCACTATCAAACTAAGAAAAAGCCACCACCACCACCACCACCATGGTTGATCCGGTGATCCACACATATTAAGATTATGAGTTAAGTTTGTCAGATGGAATGAAACATGAAGTAGCATGTAAATTAATGATTCCTTTAAAGTGTGCTTAAGGGGAAAACTGCAAAAATGTACCCTGTATCTGACAAGGGTTGAAAAATGAATGCCATTTGTTCAACTCCTAACTTCACAGGACCTATCAGTGCAGAGATTTAAACTGCAGGGCTCGAAAATAAGCTTTTCCTCTCTAGAGCTAAAAACAGCTTCTGACCACTTTCATTTTGAAGCTATTCTGGAGCTGTTTTCAATTTTTCAAAGAAACCACTGTTCCCTGCATGTAACATTCTCTGATCGTCTCCCAAATCTTACTTGTGCATTTAGTAAAAGAAATTGAAAATAACAGACAGGAAATAAGACAAAGAGGATTTATTTGGTGTAACATCAGGCAGTACTAAGGATGGTGTGGTCACTCCATCTCTGAAAAACTTGGAAGGGGCCGGAGGAGCTGGGTTCATGGAAGCCTACAGTATTGCAGGTTTAGATAGACCCCAATGGCACCTTGAATGTGGAGGTGGGGGTGGGCACAGGAGTTCATAAATTCTATTGCTTCATGCATCAGGAGCTATTTTTAGCACCAGACAAATACCCACTTTTCTGTTTTTTCTGGCACAGTTGTGGTGTTCTCTGGCGCAAAAGCGCCAGAGCACCAGTCTATTTTCGAGCCCTGAAATGTTAGGCTAAAGCTTGTTGACACAGTAGAAAATAGTAAGATTCCACAGTAATTTTTATGTCAGTTTTATACTGCTCTGATTAAAATCTTGGTTTCATTGTTTTTCCTAAATTCATTGACCCTTGTTCCAAACTGTGATAAAAGTTTTATTGATAGAGGGTGACTTGACATAGGGAGCTGGTAGACAGTTTCCCTCTTGACTCTACAAGACCTCTTCTTACAACATGCCATGCAAGAACAGGGAAAGTTGTACAAGGTCATAAACTTTTCATTTCATTAGGTAATAAAAGCAGGAAATATCAGTTCTTCAAAAAGGCATCTTAACTTATTGGACAGTGAACCATTCTAAATTAATGGAATAAATATTAAGTATTTTTACTTCCAAGAACTGAATACTGTAAGCTATTGAAAGGGGGTTGAAGCAGTGAGGTTTCATTTTTCAACTTGTGTAATCTATTTCTGTAATTTAAGTTTTATTTAGGTGTACACTAAGTACTGGACATATAAATACACATAATAAATAACAAGTCAACATATGATGAACCTCCAGTATGGAAAACCAAATAAGCTAATCATGTGCCCATTAGTATTTTAAATATTTGAAAGTCATGCCTAACAAATCCAGCTTTCAGATATTGAAGCCCAATTATCATATTTAACCTAGTGCTGTTCCCAGGCTCTGCAAAACTGCTCACCAATTCACCATTGGCTGGTAACATTTTTCAGCCAAAAGGTAAGTTGGTGTGGCAATTTTTGTTGAGGCTTGGTTGTTTATAGAGTTTCATACAGTATGTGTGTTCTGCTGTGTGCTGGTCTGTAATGTACTGTGCTTTGTGATTATTCATGACCTCAAACTATTGCCCCATTGGAATTTGCTCTCTATATGATCTCAGTCTTTAGTCACAGCAGCACTTTGGCTAATGCCCAGAATCTGAATTAGCCAGGATAGAAGCCATTTTGGCAAATTAGCATGACCAGATTTCACCTAAGAACTTCAAATATTGATCCTTTATTTCAAAGTAAACTTTGCATTATTTTGTGAAAAATTCAAAGTTGACTTTTTTATTCTGTTTGCTGTAAATTAACTTTCCTCATAAATGGAAAACAATATTTCAGGAAGTTAACAACTATATACAAGTGATAGCAAGACTGTGGTAGAATGAGCTAAATTGTTATGAAGCTACTCTAACTCAGTAATAGCCTATATCACAATATAACACAGTCAGACGATATGGAAGCCTTCGTGATGAGGTATATCCTCACATCCTACTTACAATAAAATTAAGGGCCTTGTGCAAAGCATAGCCTAGCATCTCGATGACTTTGGTCTGTAATATACATGTCCTGATTGAGGGTTAAAGACAGTGAGATAGTGTTTACAAATTGTAATACTTGATAGTAGCTTGCAGAGACAAGTTACATGTACTGTACTGTATATTGGTATGTGTACTTTTCAGTAAGCTCCTTCAGAATTATCAAATGCTGTATTGTAAGTAAAAGAGGGGAGGCACTGGAGACTGGGGGTTGTTATTCAGTAGCATTGATCAGATACAGAAAAGAGTGGTTATCCCCACCTTATTTGGAAAGCGGAAACATGAGCTAAATCTTACAGATCCCTTCTAATTTCCTTTACAAGTAGCATTCATGCAGTGTTCTCCACTGATTCAGTTTTTGTCCGGGTGCTCCAAAGGTTAGCAGTGAACGCTGTCTATAAAATGAGGGCTCTCTTGGAAAAATGTTTGCTAAAATAAATGATAAATTTGATTATGGCCTTCAATGACTAAGTACATTTCTAATTATCATTACTCAATGTTCACACTGAAATTATTGCTGTTTGCTCTGTTTTAAGGTTTTGAATTGATAATTTCTGTCCGGGTGGCTCAACTGTTTGTCCAGTTGGTACATTTTTTGTGTGGGTGCTGAGTACCCTGCAAATTTTGTCCAGGTGCAGCACCCAAACAAAACAGCTAGTGGAGATCACTGTTCATGGTGTTTCAGAACAAAAATGTTGCATATGGTAAACCAAGGAGTTACTTTGCCTGAATTTAACAATTCAGCAACAAAAAGGTACTGTATTGTCACATGACTAAAATGAGCCTTAAATGTGAATTAGGGTATCAGGGTATTATGGGTATACTTATCCAACTTGGGGTGACTGCATTTGCACTTTAAATAACTTAGATGGTAAATATGACCTATACAAATTCAGTATACAGTGTTAGACAAAGTGAAGTAATGCATGTTTCTTTGTTTACATTCCATATCCATGCTTTATAGCTCAAGCTGGCATAACTATTTACGATAAAGCAGGGCCATACTGAAAGGTTTATGGGAAATTTTCGAATTCATTTTTTTTTCTAACACACATACGAGAGAGACAAGTAAAGTCATTTTGTACTAGGCTTGAAATCTCAAGCAAACATGTGTTATCATTGTAAGTTTATTTTGAAAAAAAAAAAGTTTTCACTGCCATTTAAATTTATGCACTTGAGTAAATGTGAGAGAAGAAAAGTATCTAAAATGGGAGAAAATGTATAAAAAAAATGATTTGTTTTAGATCAAAATAAATAGAATGTGAAAATTTCAAATGTTTGCACTAACTGATGTTCCAGTGTAAAGTTTTCAGTGTAAATGCACCTGCCACTCAAGTAACATTTTATTTAGGCTTACCTGATTTAAATTGGGTAGAACAGATAGAAACAGGGGCCTTAGAAAAACTCAGCGGCTTTCTGAGAAACTTTCACTGCCAATTACACGGATTTAACCTATTGCACAGTTAGTGTGAGGACTCGGAACCTGTGGTAGAAATAGTTATTGTAGTACAGTGGGATTACTGCTCTATGGTTACAGTAACCATGTTGCCACACAGAATCTTGTGATTTTTGTAATTAGGGTGAAGTCAACTTTTGATAATTATCTTTGGCAAAATACATAACAGTAATTGTCAGATGATGTTATGCTCTTGGCAGCATTGAACATAAATAATTAACTGCCATATTGAATGGCAAGAAATACAGGAAAGCAAACCCTTTACACTTTTTATTTGAGTTGCAGGGGAGGTGCCATGCTGTTGCCTGCGGAAGTTGTGTTCTAAGATTCACCCAGTATTTGCATTAGAATGTGGGATTATGGGATTCATACAAATCTGCAATGATATATTCGTATGTGGGTAATTCCCAAGTGCTTCCTTCTTGCTTTTGCAAACCAAAATTGTTTAGTCACATACGGAAATGGAAAACTGTCAACCGCAATCATCTAAAATTGAAAATCTCTTCCAACTTATGAAGGGGGAAGATTCCCTTTCTATTTTCATTTTGAAGTATAAATACTGAATCTACAAGGAAGGTGTGCCATTTCAAATTGTAGTTTCATGGTTGCATATAGTGACAATCATATCTGTTATAATTATGTTCTCTTATTTTCTCATTACTCTAAAGTTATGTACCATGATGCTTTGATCATTTTTATTAGCTGTACAGTGTGTGCCTATGAATCAGTGTATGGACATCCTCTCAGCTGACCAAGACCAATTAGATTGCTTGACCTGATGACTGGTCAGTAATGGTCAGTGTTAACCACTGAATGGATTCAGTGAAAGTTACTGTAATAATTATTGTTTGATGCTGCTATCAGGGTGATGCTGTACCAGTTCACATGATTCATGAAGAAAAACAGGTTTGCTATTTTGCATCCTCGTTCTGCAGTCATACTAGAATGCATTGAAACAGTAGTACATGGAACGTGATGGGCCTCTGGAAGTTAATGGAACAAATTAATTTGAGATGAAGCTTATGTAATTTGGTAGTTTGTGTAGTTCTGGTAGTTTGTGTAGTTTTGGCAGGTTAAATATTGCTTCAATACCACCTCAAGTTTGTTGCTCTTCACCTTAATATCTAAGCATTAATACTGTTGCTGTTTTTTGAGGGGAAAAGGACGTTTGTATACTGCAAATTTGGCAAGTTGTATCAGTCAACTTAGTTCAAATCGGTGGGGCCACTTGTGGGTAAGTTTCAGAAAAAAGGGGCAATACTGGGTTGGAGACTTATGTACATTGAGCAAAGCCTGAAAGGCATTGTAGTAGTCATTACCATTACACCAAGATACCACCACTGTATTTTCAATACACATTAATTGCATTAGATCTTATTACTTGGGAGTGTGAGGGTAAAGGGGAAGAAGGCCTTGAGGAGGAGAAGTGTGTGAGGTTTAGTTTCTTGACTTATGTTGTCATGTCCTTTGTGGAAAGAGATGTAAGTGGGAATCTCCCGTTTCCCCTCCATGGTCGAGTCATAGGTTTATCAAAGAGCTCTGGTTGACATATTTGTGATGATGTCAATAATTCAGGAATGAATTTCCTCCTTTCCCTATATTTCCTTGTATATTTCTTCATATTTAAGAAGAAAGTATTGCAAATGGTTAATAATAAGAGACTGAAGTATTTCATTCTTCCATATTTCATGTGCAGCCTGTATCTACCTCGTTGTGTATATGCTCCATCCGATGGTTAAGAGATTCAGATGTAGCCTTTGCTGTGCTGTATAAGGTTAAAGAGTTGATGTTAGTAAATGGGTGGAGATCAGTAAGTTGTAATTATTGCGGTCAGTTTGAGATATTCATAAGGTAAAGGACATCAGTATTTTTCAGAATCACATGGCATTATGGAACAAAATTAATTTGCAATGTTTTTCCCAGCTACACTGTATGTATTGAACTAAATTATTGACCACATCAGTTTTATTCATGACGAACAATTGTTGCATTTAGTATTTTGGGCTATTCATTTACCCATTCTATATCAGTAGAATTTTTGTTTTTGTAATAATTGCATTTGTCAACGTTAAGCTGCAAAGCTGGTAAGTCAAAAGAAATCTGGTACAGAAGGGCTTGGAAGTGATGGTGTCCAGCTGTGATAACAGTTGAGATGAATGATGGGATAATTTGGATTTCTAATGTTATTTTCAAAAGTAAGCAAGAATTTGAAAATTAATAACAAATAACCTACATTACATTTTTATGTTTTAATGGTGATATGAATTTTTAGTAATTGTATAAAATTGTATAGTTGAGGTTAAATGTACATTGTTGACTCATAGTGAGCTTTTAAAAATTAACAAATTTTAATATTTTTAAAATAAGATTTGTTTTTTGTATGTTGCCAAGTTTTGGATTTTGGTACAGCCTAGGCAGCATTATGCATTGTTCCAGTGTCCTCAAGGAAAATTATTGTGTTTGATTTTTCTCTGCATATTTGGGGCTTTGATATGTCTTCTGTACCTCTGTCATGATCAGAAGGAAATCATGAGAATTATTTGAAAAGAGTATATTACAAATCAAGCCCAGACAAAAACTTTCCTTTATACTTTCTTTTGTTTTCATCTGGGTTTTTTATTGTTTAGTTGAAAACGTATTACGGACACTTGTAGTAACATGCCACTGGGGTGTGAGATCAGGCTGTTTTACCACTTCTTTGATTCAACGGGAGGTTTGTTTCCGCCAATGACCAAACTTTAATCAGAAATTTCAGTAAAACGACTGGCAGCAAACGTTTAAACAAATGTACTTTAATTGTGCCCCCACGATTTTAATAGGTCATATGCTGGAAACATTGTTCAAGCCTATACATTTCTCTCAGTTTCATTTCTCTCTGTTTTAAGCAAATTTTCCCACCATTGAGAAACACATTCGAAAAGTAAATTGTAAAGAAATTCTTCGCTCACTTGAAATGATATTTACTGTGACGAATAACGACGAAAGGGTACAATTTCACATTTTTGCATGACGGCTGGCAACGAAAAGTTTACGAGTTCAACCTAAGGGATGCGTCTTCTTCTTATTGTCATTTTGGCAATGCCTCACTGATCCTAGTTATTCCAGGTATTGAGATAATAATTTTGAGAAGCAAAGCAAGATTACTGTCGGAAACGAACATTGCTTCAAAGAGTTTATAGAACGGTGGATCTCCTTCTTAACACCTCCCTGGTAAAATTAACCATGTAACGATACGTACTAACAATTCATCCATACGAGTTCTGCAAACTAAGTACAAACGATATCATATCCAACATCAAGACTCGAAATGGTTTACTAGGTTGGACTTTCACATTTTCAGCATCTTTTAGGATTTTTAGCAGGGACGTAGGGTTCGACCCACCCCCTTCCCCCGAGGGCTCGTCAGTCAGAATCTTACAATTGATCCTGTTTTTCTTTTTTCGCATATGCCTACTTTTCGGGTATGAATCTATGGAATCCATCAAATTTATCCTTTTTCAAGTCTGTAGGAAAAAGAAACAGAAATGCATATAGTTGTGCCACTGAGAAGAAGTCAACTAGACTCAATGAAGTTTTTATCGAAGGTTTGAATGACGTCACTTCCCAAAGAGTAATGCGTGTGGTACCCTGTATTTCCTATCCTTGAGTTTGCTGTTAATACAATCGCTAGCAAAGCTTCCATGTGGGAAGCAATGCAGTCAGACAAATGGTTTTACTTCAGTTTATATTAATTAAGCTTTTGTCATTTCTGGGAATTCTGTTGCAACACCATGGAATGTGAGATTCACTGCTCGATAATTATGTTAAAATATATAATTTTCTCATCAGTGTCACATTTAGCCAGTGTTGGAAACAATTGACAAACCAAACCACGCCACGCTTTGGTTGCAGGAACCGCCTCATGTAGAATTATCTCAAACTGACAGCCGTACACATCGGACTTGCGGTAGACAGTGGGACAACCGATAAGAGATATCTTTACTCTCACCGAAAATTTATTTCCGAATTTGATTTCTTAAAAGGGTTGTAATTTCAAGCGGTATGGATAAGTTACTACCGGATGGAAACTCACTTCCGTTTGGTGAGATTGTTCAGGTTTGTCCACGAGTTACCTGGGATGTTACACTAAAAGCGGAAATTGAGTCCCCGTCAGTAGGCCTATACCTCTGGCCTGTTGCCAAGAGATGAAGATATTGCCTCAGCATATCTCAACCCCCTAAAATATAATTCTGATACTTTAAATTACAAAAAATGAGGCCCTGGAGGCAAACTCCTGCTGGGATCCCTGTTTAAAGGAGCTATGGCATCCCCCAAATATATTTAGACATATCCCCATACTTTTAAATCCAGTTGGTGACTGTACTTTGACATTCATCCAAATAATAATAGCACCACTCTGGTTGGTAATGATGACTTGGATAGTCAGTTGTGTTCCTTATTAGGCTCACAGTCACACACAGTTTGTTTTTCAATATTGCCTCGAGCAATTAAAACCCAGTACAGGCTACTGTGGCTCTGTCTTGGAAGTGCGGTTCTACTAATGGACAATTGTTTGTGTTTAAATTGAAGGTGGGGCTGGAAGTTAGGTTAGTTGGGAGAATTGTTACTGTCTGAGGTGAGCTTAGAGGGTCTTTAATTTATTTTGCTACTGGACTACTTACTTTCTACCTTACATATTTGAAAACGTAATCTGGAGACTATAACAACCAACTGATCGTGCACAATGTCACACGTGGGCCCCTATACTGTATGTTTAAACTTATACTGGCCCACGAACTTAAATGATCCCATTTTTACCACAAATGTTTACACTGGCTGCCCGGCACCGTTTACTACACGCCAGTATATATGCGACTGCCCATGCTGTCTCGACGCTCGTACCGTAAACGAACTAGGAGCAACGCTGTACACAGCCAAAAAAAAAAAAAAATGGTAGCCACTGGCTCCTAAAGAAAAAAGCTTAGGCGCCAGATTTTTTGGTAGTTTTGTTAAATCAGTATAAATCCTGTAACATAAAATAAATATGTCATCATTAATAGCTGATTTTGGGTTTGCCCGGCAGTATTTACCAGGGGTGGCGCCAGGATTTCCCCGACAGGGGGGCCAAACTCCCCGACGAGGGGGCCAGCAACCCAAAGTCTCAACGAAGGAAATAAAGTGCCGAAACGATGTTTGAAGGAAAATTTTGGCGCGCGAAACGCGCCGAAAATTTTGGGCTTTTTTTGAGAAAATGTGAAAAAATTGCCGGCATTTTCCATGGAAAATTTGAAAAAATGGGGCTTTGAAGAAGAAAATTGGAAAATCTGGGGTTTTTATTGAAGAATTTGCCCTAATTTAGACCAAATTAAGTAAATCGTCGGGGCGACTGGGCGTTGTCGGGGACTACATATTTTATCGTATACATAACAGCTCCCCGACGAAACCGAAAAATTTCCCCGACGGGGGGGCCAGCCTTCCCCGACGGGGGGGGGGGCATGGCCCCCCCGCTGGCGCCACCCTTGGTATTTACAACCCATTGTGTCGCTTGTTTCTTCGTATTGCAACCAGTCAAAATTAGCTTGCCATGATGCCTGAAATTTGCGTCGTTAACTGGTACTAGGCTGAGTTGAATCATCACCATTTCCTCCAGTAGTCCCATCCTTCGGATCGACCACTTCAAAATGTTTAGAAGCACCAGCATTTCCTGATTTTCCTCCAAAGAAATCAATCAAAGTCCGCTTTCCGTACCGCTTCCCTGCCATTTAAAAATCTCGATAAAACTTTCAACCTATCAATATCGCTATGATGCACTGCAGTGCTCTCTCACTTCTATTCACACACAAGACACCGCAAGCTAAACACGTGTTGCAGGCAGGGCCGTACATTTTGCATTACTTCACTGTGTAGCACACGTACGCGCGTGACATCACGATATTAATTATTCATAACTGTGCGATGTATAAGGTATTAAAAACCCGAAAGTCATGAGAACTCGTAAGTTGTACTGGATCTATTGACGTTACTCTACAGTTTTTATTTGCAAAATAAAAATATTTTACGTAAGTTTGAGTCATTTTTTTGTGCAAAAAATGAAATTTGTGGATCACTATGCCTTCTCAGTGAAGCTGCTGAGTCAAATAAATGAGTAAGCTGGCGACTAACATGGTTGGCGTCGTCCGGACACCCCCCCCCCCCAATTTCCAGACGTGCTCTTTTTAAAGATGAAAATTTCCCTGACAAGCAAGAAGATGATTGCATGAGGTAGATTAGTGCGGGCACCCATTCTTTTCCAACACTGTAAAACCCAATTTGTTGGGATAACTTATTAGACGTGAGGTAACTTGCTGCTTGGACCTTTTAAAGTTCAGGCAACTGAGTTTCTCTTAGAAATGAGATGCATAATCGAGGACACTCAGTTGCCTGAACTTTAAAAGGTCAAAACAGCAAGTTACCTCACGTCTGATAAGTTATCCCAACAAATTGGGTTTTACAGTGAAGATTCTGCAGAATGTGTTCGATATAAAGACCTAAGTTTTCAAAGCTTTGTCAAAGATGGCATCATTTTCAATAGGCTGTATCCCATACTTACGTAAATGCCACCCTCTCATTAGAAACCAGTTCGTTTGGAACCCTACCTATTTCGGCAAACCTGCACGCGGTGTAAAAGGATCGAAGGCTCCGCCCGACTGCTATTTATTCTAGGTAAGCGACTGGACTGCACAGGTGTACGGGGGTCAATATTTCTGAGGGGTCAGGGAAAATTTTTGCCCGAATTTAGAATTTTGGACCAAGTTGCCTGAATTTTGATACCACTGTGTCCGGGTTGCAAAAGGACATAATTTATTTTCTTGGCAGTTTCATTTGCCCGAATGGATCCACTATTTTTGCCCGAATTGGGGGATATGCCCCCTCCCCCGGCGTCGTACGCTTATGCTGAACAGCCCCAACCCCACTTCATAGATTTAGTCATGGCCACGGCCCTGGAAGTGCAGTGCTTTCATCGTGCTTTGAAGTAAGATAGCCTTAACGGCTGTCGATCTTTCACAAATGAGAAGCGTGTGGGTGCATACTCTTGATGTTGATGTTTCTTGGAGTAATCAGTCTTCAATGTCAACTGTGTTATAAAATAGGCCCTGTGTAAAAGATGTCGTATATGAGAACATGGGGCCCTGCCCTTTGCATGTTGGACCCCCTTCATAAAAGACCGTCCCTAGAACCTCCCCCTGAGTGATTAGTCAACTGGGACCATTAACACATTTCATGTGGCCTGTAACAACTAAGGGGACCCGGGTTTGTATTGGGACTAGGAATACTTCGTCCATAACATGGTGTGACTAAGGGCTGCAGCCACACACGCACAGTTAGGCCTACTAAATATGGCAAAATACAACTCAGTTGAACATCGTGCTCAGACTTTTACATTTTTAAGAAAGGTGACTTACAGCGTTGTATATCCTCCCAGTTGAGAAATCCCTGTCAAAAACCCCAGTTATAAAATGAGGATGAGAAACCCATTTGAACGCAGTTGAAACCCAGTACCGCAATATGAAACTATTAAATGAGGAATAGCCCTGTTCTAAAACAAATAGCCTATGAACGAGTTGAAAACCTGCAGATGAATCAAGTTGCACCCGGTTGAGTCAACTGGGTTGAGCTGAAGAGGATTTTCATTCCTGTAAAATGATAACATTTAATGACTAAATTGTAAAAACTGTACCGATGATGATTAAATGGCGAAGATACATTAATTTCATTGGAAATACATCTTGGGTTTTTAAGTTCAAGAGAAGAGCCGCACATACTACATTCCTATAACGTACATCAATGGTAATTGCAAGTTACCAAGTACTGTAACTGTTCACATTGTATGTATGTCTAGTGTGTGTACGCTTCGCTATGTCAATTGATGGTAGCGTAGAGAATTTGCTCGTTGGCTGCACAGTTTGTGCATGATTGTGTTGGGGCCAACCAGCGAGGTTATAATATAGATTGGGAAAACCGCATTGGCAAAGTTGAAAGGGTAGGAATGTTGTCTTTGTCAGCACACATCCGTGCAAGCCTTTGGCCTCGTAACCCTGCCGAGCTCACAATTCCTTTACAAAGCCCGGCGATTTGACCGCAGCTACGTTGGCATAAAAGGGTAAATACCAAAGGGGATTTTTGAACTGAAAGAAAATATAAGGAAAAGTGCGTAGCCTCCAAGATTCATGTGGTGCGACTGGAGAGGAAGGGAGAGGAAAAGATTGTAAATTTCGGAACAGGAGATTTATCGATGTGACAAACCCACTGCTCTGACGTCTCAAGTGACTGGCAAATGATCAGAGTTAACGACGAAGCCAACTGATGACGTGGGACTGTGGGTGTGGCAGACGAGGAATAGCTGGGCCTATTTACTTGATCTCATATGAAGCTTTGTTAGCTTTATTTTCTGCTCAGGCACTTTAATACTTCCTGTCACACTAGGCGGGAATTCCGAGAAAGGGAAAGGGTGGGGACTACATGTTGTTGTTACTAAACGTACCATATTTTCTTTTTCAATCCCCTTCTTTCGCATATTAAATAGAAAAGAGAACATGATAATTAGTCATTTAATATTCATGTTTATGTCAGGTCCAGATTCAGGATTTTACGTAAAAGCGGGGCCGCCTTTGTGAGGTTAAAGATTAAATCTGTTAGAGCAAAGGCAAGAGACACTTAAAGGGGGTCTGGGGTCCAACCCCCAGGAAAATTAGTGAAATTGATCACTGTCAGATGTAAATTTTTGGCATCTGGAAATCAAGATAAGAGCACAAAGAACCATAATTTTTCTAGGCAGTAGCCAGTAATAAAGTTCATCGTTGGAAATGGCTAAGACAGAAAGTCTGCCGGGCCCTCTAGAGTATACCGTCTTCAGGAAGAGTGAAAGCAAACTCTGTTAGATGTGATTTCCTACCCGACTGGATTTCCTGGCATTTGAAAATCACGAAAGTACAGTAAGCAACGTTTCCTTGGCATTGCAATGTAAGATAACCACTCTGCATAATTATAGGCCAGCCGGTTATTATGCCCACTGTATGATACCGTGAAAAATGATCACTTGAAGGAATTCGGCAAAATGGAAACTGCGATGTAGCGGGGTTGAGGGTTGGGATGATGGTAGTTGCACGGACTTTTGTAATAATCCCAGAGTTAGTACCACAATACTTGATGTAATATTTACAAAAATAGGAGTAGCCCTACAAAATAGATGTGTACGAAGCACGCCGAAAAATAGCATCTCAAGGACAGTTTACACTGCAAAATTAATCTATTACGGTATATTAAAATTCCCCCTTATTTCGATTATTTCATAACTATCATTAGTCATGGGGCAAAATAATGTTTCGCCCCCTAATTTTTGGTTTGAAGGGAGGGCCTCGAGGATCCCCTCTGACCCGACCCCCCCCCCCAAAAAAAAACACACACACACACACACACGATTTGCGATTGAGTGGAGTGTTATCTTGATTTTACGAGGCCTTCCGTGCACCGTGGATTCATTTATGACAGTACTAGGCCTTCAATATATGCAAGGTTTCAACTACACGCTGTGATGGCGCCAACATACAAGCCTCCATTTTCCTCACATTGAAATGAAAACGTCGGAGAGGTCGATTAGGCCTAACATTACCGCTGGCATATAAATTATTATACTGTTGCATTGAAATTACAGAAGTGCTGCGAAAAGGTGTACGCTACACGTTTGCAATCGAAAGTAGCCTATAACTTCAGTCCTAAGTAGACCTGGGCCTAAGCTGTACTGATTTGGTCTGTCTGTCCTACATTACAGCCTGACGAGACTATATGGCTCAATGATATCTTGAATGGGAATGCAAGCAAATGGTGTTCAGTACTTGGAACTCAGCCAAATCATCGCTACAAAACTAAATCTGTTGCAAAAGCAAAATGCAAAGGATAATGAACATACAATAGACTGACAACAAAGCCAAATCATTTCGAGGCCCTGTTCACGATACTGCTAAAACTTTGTACAATCATATACTGTACATGAGAATATAATGGGTGAGCAAGCCAGGAGAGGGGGCTACAGCACCTCCTCCTGAATTCCTGTCAAAACTATTTCTGGGACACACTTTTGTTAAGAAATGAGCAACAAAGGGTTTTTTTTTTTCGGGCGAAACGGCTCATTCCCCACCAGCTACTCCCGGAAAAAGTATCCCGTAGGCCTGTGGGGAATGTTGTCAGAAAATTGCCACACTTTGAAGTTTGAAGATTGCAAACCATCTGTAAGTACGGTCGTTTTTCTCCCATCATCCCATGCAAACATAAACTGTTCGAGTGTTGCTAGGTTTAAACCATAGAATTTTAAGTAAGGGAGAACGCTAACACAGTGTATCACTGTGTATTTAATCAGTGTACTGAGGAACAAAATATATCAGGGCGCTTTCGTTATATTCGGCAAAAGCCAGATGATTCGTCAGTTTGTGTGTCTCCATATACGTACAGCGCACATTCAACTTTGTACTCATTTTTCGAAAGATTAGGAGCAATTTCGTAACAGAGATAAATCACTGTGCGTTCAGTTTTCGTTGAATACTCCTGACTGAAAACTTGTAATTCCTCGGCCAGTTACTAGGACACAAGCAACGACGTAATGTTTATATAACGCGCCGTTGTTTTCCTGCCGTATACATGCAGAAAGCTAAATGACTGGCTTTAGTCCAGATCGCAGGACGTCATTCTCTTAATTAAATTTCTATAGTTTAAACATACCGGGTATCGATTTATCTGCAGTTTGTTTCAATACATTAGTTAAATTTTTCAACCTATCACTTTTATAGACAATTAACGGACGGAACATTAAGTTCTGGTAAAAAAAGACTGTAAATTCTTTATGGATTGACAGGATGCAAGAAAAACGCAATGAAGGCTTGCTGCGTGAATTTCTTGCACGATAATTGTAAGGAATAGGCATGTTAAAATCATGCCACTTTTGACCGAAACCTTTTCGTAAACTATACCGGTATATGACAATAAGGCTCACTTACATTTAGCCGAGTCAGCCAGTAATTCCGCGGGTGACCCATACTTCTCACTCGCCAACCAATTGTAATGTAAAATTACTGTAGCAATCAATGGCTAGCCTGACTTTAGGCAGTATTGGCACCAAAACGTAACTCTTATAGTTAATTATAGGTAAAGTCTTTTAAATCGTTCTAGTTTCACTTGTGAATTTTCATTTATACTTTTTATTCATCAAAAGTTTCAGAAAACGACCTGACCAAACAAAAATGTAACCTTGCAGTAGTAAAACCATTGACTTATGATTTATTAATAATATAAAAATACATTCTAAAGGCCAAAGTTTTTTGCAGACGCGATTTTACAATAACTTCAAACCAGTCTGGATCGATGCAATGAATCACCCCGCCATGTACAAAGCTTTGGTTTAGAACCAACCTACTTTTGATAGGTTAAAGAAGACCCAGATCTTAACAATCCTTTGAAAAGTTTCTTTGTTTTCGTTTGTTCGAATCACTCGATAAATGCAGCTAACGTTATCATATATTCTACCAAAATGAACTTGAAGCTAGCAGATACCACATCATGATTCCACAATACACTTTTATTTATTTTGCAACTGTTTTATTTATTACTATTTTTTTTTTATTTTACTTATAATTGGCAATAGTGGATGGATTTTTTAAAGGGAATGTAAGCCACGGTTCACAAAATTCCAGTCTAGGCTTATTCATATTATAAATGCATCATATTTTGTAGTATTAAATTTGATGAAACTTTTCTATAAATAAAACAAAACACTAAAATAACACTATCGTAACAGAAAGCATTCCAAAAATATAGTAAACCACTAGCTAGTATTATCAGACTTAATTTAGCTACATTACCCTACCACGCACAGACCCATACCCTTAAAAAGTCATTTGATAACCCAAACAACACAGCCTAAGCGTGTTCCTATGTTTGACGGGTGTATAAGAATTACTTTGTTTTCCTTTGTCCGTGTTGATTATATGCGGTGTTAATTCTTTATCGAGACTTCTTCCGACGTACTTGTACACGGACAATTATTACAAAAAAAATCCCTTCATATTCACCGTCAGACACCCGTTTCCCATCTAAATCTACGCTGCGCTCGCCCCGAAGTCTACAATGTCTGTTGGTGGGATAAGAGTGGCGTGGTTCCCAAATTGATGAAAGAAAACGCAATAGTCAAGTCGGGGTCGGATTTGGACTAGGCGAGGATCCTATAAGCTGTCAGTCTTGGCGCTGCCTTATTAAAAACTTACACCACCACTTCGTACGAGACTTGAATACATGAAATATTTGAGCCCCTTGTCGGTGCCAGGCCCCTAAGCTACATGCTTTTTTTACAGCTTATTCCTAAATCCGGCACTATCGGACAAGCAAGTATTGTATGGAAGTAGGTAATATATCATAAAGGTATGGCATCATTGAGCTACTTCTGAAGAAGAGTCTCGAAATAACACAAGTGTACCACTTATGTATCAATTCTTTTTGTGACGAAGTTTCACTTGATGGTTCATTTTTAACGAAAATTCCTCCAATGAGGTTCTCATATCTGAAAGTGATCCGTTCTATTGTGCTCATTTGTATTGACAAAAAGTCTGAATTTCCGTAATTTGATAAAGATATTTATGAAGATAAAACAAGTATCTGTATCATCATCTATGTCGATCAAACTTATACATATATCAACCCATTTTTATGGTAGTGTTATGCGTATAAGTACGGCAACCTCCCCCGCCACTCCACTTGAAGTGAAAATACAAGCGAGGAATCCGTCTCGAGTTACGACTTTGGTTACAGCTCTCTGCTACTCGATATTTGAAAATGAGGACTAAAATAAGGACATGTATATAAATACTCTCGTCTAAAATTTCATTACTTTTTTAATAACTGACAATAATCCTTTCTATCTTTAACGGAAAAGAAATTGGACACTTGTTCAAACGCCTGGCGTAGCAGGGAAATCCCGGATGAGGAGGATTTATTCCCCCCTTTTGTAGGTGCTCCTGTTAACTTTAACATTTTCATACAACATATTTTGTTTCAAAGGGCTTGCTATCCCCTCCCCACCCCCACCCCCACACACACGCACGCACACACTCTTTCCACGTAAACCCCAACCACTACCTACAAGCCCGACATTTGCTTTGTTATATGCCGTTTAAGGCATTACTGATACCTGATGATGCAATCCACAGTATATGCATACCGATCAAGGCACACCTACGTAAGTACGTGAGTACACTCTCGCACCCACACACACAGTGCAAGGTCCCCCAAAGTGGTAAGTGTTGCAGAATAAACTGGAAGTAACTCTGAGTAATAATGAAGTATTGCCGTACTGTTGACAATGCTGTATCCAGTGACGTAGCTATGGGGGGGGGGGGCGCTTGGTGTTGCCAACCCTCCACAAGTCTCGGCCCCCATGTCACTCATCCTGGAAAACTCAAAGAGTTGAAATATCTTGCTCCCCTGTTAGAAGCTCCCATAAAATGGAGGAGCCCCCTTTATAGGCCTACGCCCCTTTGAAACGTTTTCTCGCTATAGCACAGGCCACATTTCTGGGACGGTACTGGAAACGAATGCCCGGGACCCGTGCAATAGATAGGCCTTCTGTTCATTAAAATACTAGCTAAAACGTTAGTTTCATAATTGGAATATAAATAAAAATTAATGTTCTTATTCCCTTGTGTTGGAATTTACAAAAACAATAGACCTTATGCGTATGATGTCATATTGGAGGCAAGCGCGTGTCATTTCAACTTACACCAACAAATGCAGACAGCTGATTTGTTCAAAAACACTACTACACACGCGCGTGCGAAGACTACTTCTTGCGTGCAGAGGAGTGTGCTTCATTGTTTTGCCTCCAAAATGACGGTACGCGACGTCAATGCATAAGGTCTATTCACAAGGCCTGGGAAATGCATGCTTTTTCCGTCAATGTGGTAGGCATTTTTGGCAAAAAGTTTCCTAGTAAGCGAAGGACCAACTGATGGCGGGGCTCTGCTTGGAAAATATCACAAAGCAATTCAATTCAAATGATGTCTTTATCTCTGTTCTGACAGAGGGTCAACTAAAAAAAAATTGTATCGAAGGTTTAAATACAGCCCTGATTGTTGCGTAACGAACCCTTACCGTTTGTCCGTCTGCCACGTTCATGACTACTTCTGTTGCAGAAATATAAAAAGTTGAAATTTACTCAGGTCATTTATTTAAGTGTAGCAATACTCCTATTTTGACGTCGTTCTTTGGCGAAGGGGGCGAAACAGATTCGGGGAGAGGTATTTTTTCAGGGCGAAGGAGCGGAGATATGTGTTAAGATGTGTTATAAAGGCAATAGTAATGTTTTTCTCATAAAGATCTCTAAGGACGAACATTTTTCAAAGGGCGTCGCTCCACCACGCCCCCTGACTACGTTTGTCGTTCCTTTACGGCATGCTACTCACATTACGTGATTTTGTTTCTTCTTAAAATTAAGGTAAGCAAAGTGCGAAGGTATAGGAGTTGAAAACTTGCAGTTTCTTTTTCCAAATTAAATGCACATGGTTTTGTACTTTAACACTTGTCGGTATACTCTACAATATTAGCTTTAGAAAAGTGAGACACGATGGGAAAAGCATCATAACCAATCCTTTTTTAATACTAAACGAATGGTTGATTGAAAACTGTTCGTCTATAACATTTTAGCTAGTAGCTCTACAGCTCTAGGTGAGGCGGATATCATCTCCAGAACAAACATGCAACGAAAACACTGATGTGCAATAAAAATAGGTCAACACGTGACAAGGATTGCCTTAAACGTTTTTGAGTGCGTAGATTAAGCAAAGAAGCCAATCAACAGCGATCTTCTCCGCAGTGACGTACCCAAGAGCGTCAGCATCTTCAAAAGCGGGGGGGGGGGGGGGCGACGGAACATGACTGACCAGACTATTTCAAGCGCGAATGGCGAAATCCTATGGGCGTAGTTAAGGTCCTAGGAGGCAGATGCTCTGTAGCGTAATCTGAGGCATTTTTTCATGATTATAATCCATTAAATGGCTGTCTCCACCTTTTGTTGGAGGTTGATTTCATTGAATCAGCTTTATTAGAAGCTAAGGAATCAAACAGGTGGTTACTATTTTTGTTAGGATTCTTGAAAAAGTGGGAGGAGAGATAATCCCCTCTACTTTCAAAAGAGGGGGGCGTGTCTCCCTATCCCAGACCTGTTGACGCCCATGGACGCACCTATATGACATTTGGCACCAGGAGCGAATTCTTCCTTTGCCCCTCCGTGCAGGGGTCTGATGGGGATTGTACCCTTCCCCTTTGAGAGTTTTCGTTCATGTAATGTGGGTAAGATGCTTTCTTTCGCAAAGATTTGAATTGATACCATGATTTGAACTTCTCATCCCGTAGTATTTTGGGGGATGAGGGAATGGCACCTCTCCAAGGCTGGTACACGGGTGGGATCCTTCCCCGGCCTAGTACGCTACTGCTTCACGGTGTACACAGCTGCATGCAATGGAAGGCGACGGGCTGACATTCACTCCTTTCAGTCCTCTAAGAACAGTGTGTCGATACTAAACCTACTATACTTATTCATACTATATAGGATACAACATGCCTAAAAAGACTTCGGCTTCATACGTTTTCCCTCAAGTAAATTGTAAATAGAATTTTGATTATTTTTAGAGCCGAAATATCCGTTAACCTTTACGTTGTTATGTTTTCCGAATGTATTTTTCATTCTATACCATTCGATCAGAGCAAGTTAGCAGGTCGGTATATGCATATACATTGTAAGGCCTTTTATACTTTCACTCAGTCCATAACGTCCCGTTTCATAGCAATGTCCGTTATGTATTTGTTAAAAGGTGCAGCTATAGCCCATATAACTTTGGTCTATTATGAACAGATGTAAGTCCTATGCAAGTATACTTTAAAGTTGATTGATACAAAAATTCAGGAGAGTGAGTGATTTATTTCTGATTTAGAAGTCCAAGAACCTACCATAACACTATATGTCATTCACACAGAGCTGGTGAGTTTCGGTTATTTAGCTAAGGATAGCAAATTTTTGAAGTGATGGCGTCCTCGGAAATCAAAAGCTAGTGACCCTGTAGTGGGATAGGGTCTCTATCAAAAGCCGGAAGATGTGAAGTATATATGGCGCTTGCTGAAGAAACTGAACATAAATACTCTAGAAGAATAGACTACAACTGTGAACTGTAAAGTCTTATTCAAACTTTCCCTGTAACTTTTATCTGTTTAACATGAAAATATTCAAGAGGGTTCCATCGGTTGTGACCTACTTAACATATTTTAATATTCTTAGTGTTTTACAAAGTATGTACATGTTTTCGGTTAGGGTTTAAAATTGGCAGAGCCAAAATGGCATATATTTGATACGAAGCTCTGCACTGACCTCGTATCTTTGCTTTCACTTTTTCTCTCAAAACATCAACTTTGACAGTTTCATCACAAACCTTCCAAGATAATATTGTTAAAACGAACTATGTATGCAGTAACATTACGGATGAGGTACAGGGATACATCTAGCCCACACATTCGTACGAAAGATGATAAATGTAACGTTACCTAATCAAATTCGGGACAAACGACTGAGAAGTCCTTCCGTCGCATGAGTTAATTAATTTCTACCTCTGTATTTTATAGCGGGGATTGCACAAGTGCATTGACTACCAAATGAAAACTGCCTGTGCACCGTCTTGAAAGGTTTCACGCAGGCTGGTCAGCTGGTGGGATTCACTGTTACGCATCGTACATCAACCCACGTGACAAAAGAAACCGATGCAACTGTCGTCAATTTTATCTAGTTTACGTCAAAGACAGCCTTGACGTTCGAGGAGCTTGCCCCATGTATCTGTAACATTGCAGTGTAATACCTTTCAAGGTCACGCGTCGTTTTATGCGTCACGAGTGACGTAATGGCAGTTCCAACTCAAAATTTCGTGACTGTGTCCGGTTTAGGGATTCTTCACTTCTTTTACGTTATCGGCACACAGTCCTAAATATCCCTCGGAGGACTTGAACTTTGTCTCAACCCAAGCTTTTGTTTGATACTTTGTTCGATGAATTCGCAAATAATACTACGTAAAATTAGTTGTTTAGCATGCCCAGCCGACCTACATAATGGCTTCATTCTCGTGTGTTATTCAATATTCAGTAATGCAGCCAATTTGGCCAAATATTAAGTAAAATGGTTGGCAATATATCAGGTGTCCTCGAAGGCCGGTAAATATCGGGCGAAGGCCACTACATCTAAAAAGCATAGTCGTGAGATTTTGGTTTAAAGTTGCATTGTTTATAAGCCATTTCGTCCAACATCGTGGATTTGTCATTATCGTAGATTGCCAGGTAGTCATTTCTATATTAAAACAGTAAAGATGGACGTTCATGGAACAAACTTTTGAGTTTGAACTACACTTGAATGCAAAACCCTATTTAAAGTAGGCTCGTAGACAAAGTACTGCACGAAAGGGGCAGGATAGCTTCCAGGAGGTAGAAATTTTTCAGGGTTTGAAATATACTAAAATGCATTTAGACAATGTTAATTTTTGATCTTCTAGAGTGAGTTAATTTTTACCAGTGGTGGGGCGGGGCTTTTCCCCTGCCCCCCCTCCTCGGTTACGGGCTTACTTAAAGATAAGAACAGGCCTGGAACCATTTCCAGTTTCCGTTTTCCCCCAAACCCAAGGTAAATCCACCCTGTCCATCGGCTCGCTGTGAAAGTCTCAAGACGGATGGGCTTTTTAATTGAACTATGCATTTTTCCAACGAATTGATTTGTTCTATCCCACTTGTGAGTGTGCACACACAGATCAAATGTAAGGGGATCCCAGACCAGCCCTTTTTATCACCACTGCTTTCATTTGAGACAATCTCTAACGTGTACGACAGTGTTTGTGTAAGCCTAACTAAATTGATTGCCAGTATATGAAATGCCAGGATTTCTCATTTGCTAGTATTTAAATTCAATTAACGACGAAAAAATCCGGAACAAAACGTTCCCCAGCCTGAATGTCTTGGTCATTTTAACGGCTACTTGATCTTCTCAGCTAGCTTTTCCTGAAACTGCAGAGTGGTCGGGCTCCATCGTTAAAAGAAAATGTTTCGAGGACATTTCCAGAATGAAAGAGGCCAGGCAATCGCATCTAACGATGCTTAAATACACATTTTCCCTAAACCCTTTCCACATCCCCCAACAACGAGACTTGTCAGCCTTTGCAGGTTCGCCCTTCACACTCACAAAATGACCCCCACCCCAGGCCTCCTTAGTAAAACTTGAATCTGTGTCTGCTGTGACACTGAACACCAACCTTTGATGATCCTTTTGTGGTACATATTTTTTGTTGGGGAAGTGAGCAAAAATGCCTAGGATAACTGAGAGGAAAAAGGAAGCGGGATGAAAAAGGTTAAAATTCACTATAAAGGCCTACGTCGATTACAATACAGGTTCTCGATGAAGAGAAAGTAACTTGGCTTAGCAACCAGTTTTGACGAGATCTGATCACCCAACTACTCGGTTCGCCCACCTCATCACAAAGCCTCTCATGCATTAAACATTACTTAACGCCTTCTACTGTTATAAGATAAATACAAAAGTGACTGATTGTGATCAGGGAGTTGGTAGCCGAAAAAGTACAATAAGGGCAAAATTGTATAACAAATTTATATCAAAAGAGCGCCATCAAATTTAATTTTTTTGTAAAATTTCGTGATATTTTCGCCATATTCAGTACTATTTTTGGTAAGATACACTGGTAAGAAGACTACTTTGTTCAATGATTGTGGGAGCTTGACATAAAACGCTTGATAATATTTTATGCGTTTCGTTTTATGAAAAAGTTCTGAGGGACTGATCTTAACTAGAAAAAACAACAAATAATAATAATAATAAAAAAATAAAAGGTACAGCTCACAGGACTTAAATGTACACAAGGTCTCGAATTGTGTAAGTATGCATTAAAGAAAACTCGATGTTCTTATCCCCATTTTGACAGCACATTTTCATGCTAAGATACAAAATGTAGAATTACATTTAAATAAAAGAGTAGATTGTATACAATAATCTGTGATGTCATTATTGCGTGCAACAACTTAGGCTAAATGCCTTTGTAGTATGTGTTTTCCTAAAGTCATCGCGACTTTCGGTTGAGTTATTGATGTAGAATTAGTTAACCATATCATTTCACTAACTGCACAAAGCTGGGCAAAAAGTAATTGGTCCAGTAGCAATCCAAAGCTTCAGCACAAGGGGTGAGATTCGTTCAGGTGTCGAACTATATTTCAGGGGTGACATACGTTAAATGATGCTAAGGTAAGAGTATTTTTGTTATTCCAAAAAAAAAAAAAAAAAACTGGCGGGAAGGAAGGAGGGGTGAATATTTTCATCTAAAATTTGTTCTAATATTTGATCTAAAATGCCACACTGCACATTATTTTTCTGTTTTCCCAATATTCGTATTCTTCTCAGTTTTTACATACAAACTGTGATAGTGATTGTGATTGGATAGTGATTGAAATAGTGATTGGAAAAGTGAGGTTCGGCGCCTTCTTTCCCGCAATTGTTTACAGGCCTGGTGATGACAAGTGAGATGTTGAACTTAACTTTCCTAATTCGAAAAACTTGGGTCGTTTTAAAATTGTTGTGATATCATTTATCGACATACCTGCTTTCATTTTAATACCAAATTAAAATACCTAGATGAACTTGACAATCATAGGCATATGAAGGCTGCAGCCCCCCCCCCCCCAGCAAATATTGTCGATATCATGACAAAGTGTCGTTTGTCAGGGCAAAATTCATTTTTCGGAGCAAACACTTCCTGCCTCCATGTACGCCCCGTAAAAAGTCTCCCGGTATAGGCCTATGGTGAAAAAATAACCTTGCAAAGTGTTTCTTCATAACCAGGCTTGTGTAGTCGAGTCACTCTTACGCTGATCAGATTTTGGGATAGCGGCTATGGCTTTACGAAAAAAAAATGTACTAGACAATAAAAGCATGTAATCCTAAACAGATAGTAGCACGACCCAGATTGGTCAGGAGAATCCCTCCTGCCGCCAAAGGTCTTCCCCGTTCCCCCTTCCAGATGAGATGACGGTATGTATAATTGTGTAATTGTTCAAACTTACAGATCCAATCGTTGTGGTGACCTATAGTCCCACTCGTTATCACCCCGCCCGCTCCCCGGTAAATATAAGTGATCGTAAACGCTACTGAGTATTAGGCTATTTGAAACTAAAGGTATAAATTTTAACCATGATGTATTCAAGCATGCAGAGAAATGTGCTGTGAAGGTGGAAGTTCGACAACTGTTTCGTGTTTTTTTCCGTCTGGAGTGCATATATTTGTGATTTCGATCCCATACCACCGGACCAAGTATCCGACCCTGACATTTTCACATCGTGTTTCATGACACTATAATTCTAAGTACGAAGAAACTGCTTCTCAAAATCATTGTCAAAAAGGCTTGAAAACTCAAACGATTCCAGACAATTTCCTATAGAGTTTACACAATGGTCTCTAATTCATACATGCTCTACATTTGATTTCACTGCACAAGTTGTATTTTAACATTGGGACAAACCTGACACTTAAAAAGGAATTCTACCAGGCCCATATATAGTCAACGGGCGGGGACAACCCAAAAAATCGGCCCAACTTGAGCAGTTTGAGTACGAAAACGTATTAAACGTGCCTCATAGACTGAAAAAGTATCTCTCCCCTTCAATACCTATCTGGCTATACACACTAGCCTGAACTGAACTGAAGCGAGGTCCATAAGAAACTGAGATATAATTTAATATTTTGACGGAGGTAGGGTATATTAAGACAAGGTCTAAAAGGTTCGCGATCAGCACATGACGGATTGCCCTCCCCTATTAAACATGGTCAGCTGATTCTGGCCTAGTTTTTCCAATGGTTGTACTTCAGGTCAAGCAGTGGGCTCGAAAACACAATTGATTGAAACAAACATCTTTAACAGAAATAGCAGTGCAGAACTCTTTGTGCTGGCAATGGTCATAGACCCCACTTGGACAATAAAATAGTGGGGTGTGAAAAAACTGCTTTTTAGCTCAGTCAATAAAGCACGGTGAATAGCATGTTTTTTAAGTTCATCAGTCCCAGTTAAAATGTAACGGACTAGGATTGTTCTTTGTAAAGAACTGCATCTTGTCTTTTACTATGGTATATGTGGACACAACTCAACAGCATGTCTCCGAAGACTGCAGGGAGTAAAAAACGGTATTCGGGCCCTTTGGGGTCCGCTCCATCAACTTAGCAAACCTCGATGAATTATTCCTTTGACCAAACTCGTAGTAATTAAGTTTTGGCAGGTAGGGATCCCTACCGACGTGTAACTATTATAAATGATGCATTGCAGTAGATTATGGATTGTGTTACATTGTGCGTTGTTAATCCTCGTCTTTACACACACTGTATCTGGTTACCTATAGATCAATCCTATCCCCAAGGAAATACCGTAACATTTTTATTTGTGAGGGAAATAATACCATTGCATATCCTCCTTCTATACACAGAAGTCGGTAAGTCGACAGCTTTTGGCAATCTAGCCTGCCAATTATACGGATGTATCGAGGAATATATACCTTCCCTTCATGATAGCTTGTTGTTCCTTTGAAAAAGGATTTGTAAACCAGTCAACTTGTAACAATGCTGTCAATTGATATTTACAACCTGACCAGTAATTCCCGCTAAACACAAAACGTGTCGTCTGCTCTGTTGCTATGTATCTGATCAATGCTTTTCAATTCCAGAACTCTAATTAGGTCATCGCATGAATCATGACAGACTATTACGAACATTGATTCCTCCTTTGGCCGGCAGTTCAAAGGTTTCTAAACTCACGGGGAGGGTTTGGGCAACCTCATGAGTGAAAGCATGCTGTACTGAGGCATGATTAGTAGCTTAGTGAATTTATCGGTCTTGCTGGGGGACGAACCGAAAAGTAATCTTGCAGGAAAGTTTACGCTCCACCGATAGCGAAGAAATGAAATTAACGAATAGGCATGTAGTCTCTGTGTGGTTGTTGTTAAAACTCTTGATGTGTATTTATGTGTATCAAACTTAACGTTGCGTCAAGTGATAATCACTAGTTTATTATTGCTATTACAGCCTAACTTCACTACTACTTGAATATTGCTACTACTTGAACATTAACCGGGCTTAGAGGGAAAATGCAGTCACCCCAGTTTGAATTAGTAGCCTTTTCCCTTGTATCTTCATTATGAATTGCTCTTTTTAATCATGTGAAACTACTTTTGTTTTTCGAATTGTTTAATTCATGCAGAATAACTCCTTGGTGAAGGCTACTTTTAACAATCAATATATATGTTTGGAAACATCGTGAAGATCACTGGTAAGGGCCGAAAGCAAGAGCACCATCAGCTTCTCAAAAGTGGGGGGACATGACCATGGCCGTTCGGGACTGTTTTGCTCAGGGAGGGCGGTGATTTTTGCCAGAATCCAGGCCTAATACAACTGTCCAATTTCCCGCCCTACTGAGACAAAATATCTGCCCGATTTAGTCAGGTTTCTGACATGGGGGGGGGGGGCGGCCGCACCCAGCACCCCCGGCCCGTATGGCCATGGACGTGACCTTGACGAGAACTAATTGGAGCGCGAATAGCGAAGGCCTAGAACTTGAGTCAGGGAACCGGGGCTCAGATACATACATAAGGGCCCTGGAAAAAGCCATATTTAAACAAACATGTTGCGTACTGTTTTCGTTAGGGTTCTGGAAAAAGTACGGGGATCCCCTCCACTTTCAAAAGTGGGGGACATATCCCCTACCTGTTGACGCCCATGATCGAAAGATTGGATGTATGTGTAAGATTAAGCAGATGCTTTAAAATAAATTTGGGACGACTTACTCCGCGACTTTCGTCCCCTGGACACTCACTGAAACCTCATGCCCACACCCAGGGGCTCTTAGCCCCCACCCCCCCAACACAACGACTTTAGTGCTCCGACGCCGCTAAATCCTTATTATATCTCCGTGCCCTTTTTGTAAGTTGATGTTCCACCCACTCTAAAAAGTTTGGCCACTGAATGTCAAAGACACTGATTTTAAGGTTACAACAGATCTTCACATAAAAAGAATAATCAAAGTCTTCTAGCCTTAGCTCATTCAAGAACAAGTTAGAGCATCACCTCCTTCGAAAGTATGATAAAGAGTAACCCCATGTTACCGTAATTCGTCACTAATTATAATTTATTCTTTTCTTTTGTTATTGCATCTAATCTGTATTTTATCCTTTCTTTTGTCCGTTTGTTACTTCTAATATAGTTGTTCATTGTATTTTTGGTTTTATTTTAATAGGTACCAGACTCGAAAAGTGAAAACTTCCTTCTGGTTCCTCCTAATTCCTTTGCATTTCACTTACAGTCACATTGTTGTGCATGTGTATTAAGTTTGTACTCATTTGTACTTATATTTATATGTATGCAATTTAAAGTTTTCCTTTGCAAAGGGGGAGAAATATATTGAAACTGAAACTATGTCGTCATAAAATTGAAGTAATAAACATAGGTTTTTTTTAAGTTAAAGTACGCTTAACTTGATTTACCATCTGAACCTCCGTATCTCTGTTAGCAATTCTGAGTGATGGGCTTCATCATTTTATGCCACTTCGTCTCGAAACTGTAAAGACGGATATCAGTGTAATCGTTTTGGACACGGAGTGATGATTTTGTGAACGATGGGTAAACACCAACCCCAAATAATCATTCCATCGTGGTCCTGAAGGCGGGACAAGACCAGCACACAAATCATCTTTGACATTGTCATGTTTCCCCGGGGCTCCTTCCCCTCGGGTAAAGTTTGTCCTAATTATTCTAAGACAGGTGATATGGAATTTGACTTCCCCCTAAAGGAAAAATTTGTTTTGAAATTCTGGTCATTTTCGAAGTAAGCGTGTTTGTTTGGTTAGCTGTCATCTTCACATGATACACACATCAATTCGGCTACTTTCGACTAAAGTCTGCAGGTCTACATTCGTAAAAGTACCATGATCAATGCTCGTCGAACTTCATATCCAATCTTGTTTAAGTTGTTTTCAATTGTTTAGGGGGAGGGGTCATTTTTTTCTTTCTTTTTTTCTTCTACCAGTCACTTAAAAACCATTCCACTTCATCCATTATTCCTTTGCATATTCGCTATGAGATTGCTAAAATGTTATAATTCTATGTCATTTGTCATGAGGATTCTAATACTAACTCCTTGCCAGTTAGTGTATATAAAATCAAAATTCACGAATTCTTCACAAGAATAGAATATAGGCTTACACCTTCAATGATGTCTGGTTATGAATGGGTACATTTGGCCCCCGGGGCCTACATTATGAATCGGTTTGAGACTGAAATGACAGCCCTGAGAACTTTTGGGTGCAGGGGCTAATAATGAAAGTTTGGGACGTTGACTCTGAACGCCCCCACCTCCCTTGTGGGTAGAAGCCTGCGTTTCTTTACAAACGCATACGCGATCCCAGCCTACTCGATACTAAAAGTGAGGGTCTCTGCAAGAATGCAACCTACAGAAAAGAGAGAAATTTTTAAAAAGGCGTAGATCCCCCTTCACCTTCTTTAAGTGCATGCTGAATTAATGCAAAAAACTTTTGAAATAAGTCACAACTATTAAATCAATTCGGATAATTCTGACAAAGATTATCATTCAGCCATTGGTACTCAAACCTGCGGAACAGAGATAAAGTTGGCTTAGGCCTACTCATTAAACTTTTGCTGTAAAATTTACATATAATTTAAAACTGCAAAAATTTTTTCATTCATACTATAAAGACATCTTGGTCACCGAAAGCTTGAAAACTTCACATACCTTCATTATTAGGGCAAATTAGCAACTCTAGCCAGCTCAAAGTCAAAACAAATTTGGAAATAAAGACACGCAAAACATGGCCATCGATTTGAAACCGTGACATAAATCTTGTTTGCTTCAAGTTCACTTTTGGTAGGAAATGTGGTAACTTGAGAACCAAACACGGGATTAAATGGAAATTTCATTGGAATGATGAGATCAAGTATCTCTTTAACACGTCAAAAATAAATTCGGCATAGGCGTAGGAAGCGGGGGAGGGGGCTGGAGAGCTTTAGCCCCCCCCCCGTCAAAAATGTGATGTATGCTTCCGCCCCACAAGATCCAAGGCCAAAAACCCCTTATTTGTCTCTTCTGTAAGAAATGTCAAAAATTTGCAGTAATTTTCCTTAAAATTTGTCCAAAATGTTGCTGCACCAAATTGTATCTGAGGACTCTAAAATACCCAAAAATTTTCCAAAGAGAGGTTGACACCCCCTCCCCTTAGACCCCTCCCCCAGGCCGGCGATTCGAAACAAGGTTCAGCCCCCCCCCCCCCCAGTCTCGAAAAGCTTCCTACGACTATGAAATTCGTTTTTGTAACATTCTTTTAAAGGTAGTATATAAGTATTGTCCAACATCATATTGAAACACCAGCTAAACCCCTAAACTCATTGCAAATTTCGTCTCCTTTGCACTGCATCTTTCAAGGCCTGTATACACGAGCAACATCCCCAAAACATTTCCAAACCATTCACTTGCAACGAACTCAAAACACGCTTGCTTTCAGTTTGTTGCACATTGTAGACAGCTAGGTATGCAACAATTTCAAAACAGTTTGAAAACGTTTTGAAAATGTTGCAGAAGAATTGCCTTGTCAATTCTTTTCAAAACGTTTTCAAAATGTTTTGAAATTGTTGCATATCCTGCCTACACTGTGCAAAAATGAAAACAAGCGTGTTTTCGGTTTGTTGCAAGTGGATGTTTGGAAATGTTTTGGGAATGTTGCTCGTGTATGCAGGTCTTTATGATGCTTCAGAACATAAAACGTAATATTACAGGCAAGCCAATGCGTTGATCTGCATGAAATTATCAATTCAATGACCAATACATAACAAAAATTGTTTAAAAAGCCATAAAACATTAGGGTGTCGGGGTTAAGCACTTCAGATTGGGTGAATGCATCTAGTTCTCCGTCTACATTACATTTACCACTTACAAAACGGATAAATAGGTATGTGACTACATCTTGAGAAGGTGAGTGACCTCACAAATCACATTGAGTCTGCAGATATACTTCCGTACTTCTTTCATGAAGGCTTTCTTTAAATCCTACTACCAGCTCTTCCAATTGTCCTATTATGGTCGGTGTTCGAAGGAAGATCTATATAATTGTACCGTCGGCATAAGGAAACGCTTTAGGCGAACTACACTCGCAGCGTGCCGTCGCTTTAATATGATAACTATTAAAGATATCTATGAAGTTAATACAATATGAATTATTTGGCATCATTCGGTGAACAAACATTTGGTGATGTGCCCCTTTGATATTTTAGCCGGAAAAGCCTGCTGAGGCGTGAGCCTATGGGCTTACCGTCTGCAGTTTTCACAACCGATGCGTTTTCAGTACAAATGGAGAACACGTGCACTGCATATGCCCGTCGGTAGTTAACATGTTAGACTAGTGTCCATGTGTAGAAAGATGCTAACATGTCTTGACATGGGGCCCCGACTGCCTACCTAAGAGATCTGGTTAACTGTTAATTTACCGTACTTGGGTACTTATATTCGTGACTGTGGGTAGTGCCTTCGGAACCCGGATGGGCGGGGTGGGGAATGGGGCCTTATAATTTTAAGTTTTAAGTTTTCTGTACATTGTCCACAAAATATTACTGTCTATAGAACGACCGAAACTAACTTTAGAAAATGCCAAAATTCAGGACCTAACTGACTCACCCCCACCCCCATTCTCAAAAACCTTCCTTCCTTGACTGTCGAGTGTTGTTTAAAGGGAAAATGCATTAACCCAATGCAGATTTTAGGGTACCCGGGTATCCTGTTTAATGAATGGCTCTTGAGAATCATGTGACAATACTCCACTGAATTGTACAATCCACGCAGGATAACTCCTTGCTGCACCTTGATTATGCAATATTTATGTTCTGACATATCATGAAAGATACTTGAAGTGAAATAAGAGTATATTTGTGAAATTTGGCTATTGATTCAAAATATGTTTTGGGCGACTGCTTAAGCCCTTAAAGTTACTAAAGGGTACATGTGATGCCGTCATTAGAATTAGCATATAGCCGGGTAGGTCTTTGCTAAAGCAAACAGAGTTCTGATTCAATAGTTTGTTCAATATATGCAAGATAACGCCATAATTTACTTGCGTTGAAGTTTTCAGAGGCGGACCCAGGGTCTGGGGCTCATGGGAATCGAATCCCCACCACCCAAAAAGGATTATCAGTAAAAATAAATTAAAATAACTCAAAATACAGTACACAGTTTTTCAACAGGGGTGTAGGAGGAGGTGTGTTTTTCGGACGTTTCAAGGCATGTAAGTGTTTCTTAGGTATTTTAGGTAAAATGTTCTTTTTACCAGGTAGTTGCAACTCCCTGTTTGTACACTGCTCTCTAACTGATGGTGGCGCTCTGCTTCGATGGTGTTACGAAGACTGAAGTTCCAAACCCTTCTCAAAATCATGGCTAAGCTACAGAAAGTTGTACGGATTGTTAAATTTGTATCATGCATGAAACATTCTAATTCAAGGGTGGGGAACCTTTTTCCTCTGACGGGCCGTTTGATTTTCAAAGTCCACTCCCGGGCCGCAGACAGTGAAGGCGTATCAAGTTTTCCCAATAGGGGCCAGGCCAAGGTGCCCTAAACATGCCCTGGTGGGGTCTAGGGGAAAAGCGAAGGCAAGAAACTGCGGCGAAGCCCCCGGAAGCTCTGGAGTCCGTTCAAATTTGAAGCCAATAGAATTTTATGCACTATCTTTATCTAGAAATATATTTGCAAGGTTACACAGGGTAGAAGTATCACATTATGACCATTATTCTGTATTTTCATTTATGTATGAAGTTATAATGAATGAGCACTTACTGAAAGCGCGCTCGAAGCGCTACGAAAAAATCTCGTATTTTGAAACCACCTTTATTTTTTCTTCACTTTACATTGCAAAATTCTTCACTTCTTATAACGTTAAATTCACTCATTGGATGGACACTTCTACCCCGAACTTGCCGAATTAAATACAGTAACCTTTTGAGTTTCTTACTGTTAGCTAGACCTGTACATGTGACAGTGCAATTCTGTTCAATGCTATATATGTAGCCTACCACCAGACGCACAGGGATTCTGCACCTGGTTTACGTCTAATGAAACTGTGGGCATGTCATATTGTGCATACTAGGGTTTTAGTAATATAGGGCCTACTGGTAGTGTTTCGCAGCACTTTTATGTGAAATATCCGGAAAGTGGTGTAAGCACGATAAACGATGGGCACCCTAGGCTAAAAGATTATTATATTACTTTAAAGTGATTCTGAATTTACATTTATGAATTGCCTTGCGGGTGAAATTGTCTCGCTGGCCGCATACGGCCCGCGGACCGGAGGTTCCCCACCCCTGTTCTAATTGATGCTTAGCTGAGAAAACAAGAGGTTAGATAGGTCCAACTGACGTTAAAAAGTGAAGATGGAGATACTGCAGTAAAATGATCTTGAAAATAGTAAAGCTGTGGCCAACGAAAGAGGGGTGAGGATAGGTATAGGCGTATGAAAGGGGGCTCTGCAGTCACTTGGTCGGCAGCCCTGTCCCCAACAAAAAAGTCGATTTTAAGACCGAAAAATTGATTTAGCGCAGTTTAGGGAAACTTGCAGGTATCGGTGGGTCCAGAAGGTTGAACCTCCACAGAAGCAATGACCCCAAATGCCCTAGTTTCGAGAAGACCATATAGGGCCCTTTTAAGCCACCCTGCTCCTGTGGTATCACCAGGGTTCAAGCATGGAGTTACAACAAAAATTGAAGCTCCATGGTTCAAGTGGCGACAAATGGGGGGAACAAACATTATCATCCCAGTCATGATTTTTATTTTTCGGGCGAATAAGGATATCTGGCAAGAGATTCCACGGGGTCCCCTCCCCATTTCTTGGAGCCGCTAATGTCCCCTCCCAATTACTACCGGTACTTGTTTCGAATAAGCATCGCGAAAGGAGAAAACATGCAGGATTATTAAAGTAAACTCTCTCAGAAACCTCCTCCTCCCCTTTTCAGATGTAAACTACGTATCAAGTTTGAATATCATACTTCACGTATAAGAACTTTCACTTCAGGGAACGAGGGAGTTGCCAAGCAACTGGCAGTTACAACTTGTAACACGAACTGTAAAAAGAAAGATCACCTTTGTAATATTGAAACGTACAATATAGTACCGTACTGTAACATGAAGAGATCAATCCTCGGTTCGGTGACTCAGTCAGCTGTAACTGGTTACTGCGGAATATCTGTTCTTTGGTAAGTAGCAGTAAAACAGGGGTGCGGGGGCAGGCCCCATAAAACCTGACTTTTCATGCTAATAAATATGTGCCAAAAAGGGTACAAATAACAAATATGAAAAAAGAAAAATCATCGGTAGATATGGTCCTTACCGTAAGCAAGTTTTTTGCAAGGGGTATTGGGTGGGCCTATGGAGAAGGACCATGGTGTCATGGAGCTAATACTTGGACCAGGTCCAGGTAGTAGTTCCATGATGGTGTACACATCGTTCGGACCACCACGGAAGTACTACTCAGTCCAGGGGTAGTACTTCCAAATACATCTGTCAAACTACCAACTTCACGCATGAGTTGGCTCAGTGTACATATTCTTCCACTATAGCTATACACAGATCATATTTCTTTTTTAGAGAACAAACAATGAAACTAGCTAGGTGAGGTGCATGACTTTGATCCACATACTGTCCCCATCACGCCCGGCCCGTACAGCCATGCTGGAAGTAGCACACTGTCATCCACCTATGAAGATATGTGTATAGCCTTTGTATGCTTGTTACCTGCAGTCTCTGAATATTGACATTTAAGGTCATTCATAGATCAGTTCACTTGGCTTACCTAAACTGTTGTCAAAAAGTCACCTTGTAAGTAGAAGTGGGTACATTCGTTTGTAAATGGACTTGGACATGTGTCGATTGTCCACCTACTGGGTTCTCTCAGAAAAAGGAAGTTGACTTTTCCTGCGTTGTTGGTAAGGGCATGTGCACGCTACGGCACTCGGCCTGAACCTCCCCAATCCACCCTGCCTACGATGGTCTCTCCCCTCAACCTTCGTTCAATTCGTCGTCGAAAGCCCTGTCAGTTTGATATTTCCTTCTCTAGCTTATTGCTTTTCTTACTGGTAAATTAGGCCTAACCTATGCTTCATCATCTTATACCGACTGAATTCCTAAATGTCAACATATTCTCACAATAAAGTTTGGCAAACACATAAACACGCAGTATAAATAATCTCTTAAGGTTTTGCCCATCGCAAACTCATAAACACCTGCTTGAGGATGTGTTTTACTTTAACTAAGCGCGACCCTAGTTTGACTTATTCTACTAAGTTGTGTATTACGTGTATAGGCCTAGTACTTTTTGAGAGCTTTGAACAAGAGTTTTTAGAAACTTGAAATTTTAATACCTTATTGTAACGACGACTAATGTAAACATACACCTGCTCGATCAGTAAACCAAACTCAAGCTCGTCCCACGATAAAGCAACATATGAGTGTATGTTACCCGTCTGTGTTGTGTGGTTTTAGATGAAAACAACAATCTGACACGTTTACTTGCAGTGTACTCGACAGAATCAAATGTATTGCTTACCATTTATACGTGCTGAAACCTACGTAAAGATAACTCCCATAGGACGCAATAATTTGTTATCTAGGCTTGAAATGATCCATCCCCAAGATAGAAATTTTCCGTTCACAAACTGCTTGTATACACCCGGCAGTCTAGTTACATAGGCCTAAAGGTCTTAACGTTAAAGGTACGCAGTATGCCACTTCCCATTCCAAGTTACGATATTCAATGCAACGAGTAATCTAGCAATTAATCAAAACCCAACATTCCATTATGACAAAATAAAAAAGTTTCGACTCTTTAAAACATTAATGAAAATCTTGCATTTGACTGACCTGAGTAACAAGTTCGTCGAGCTAAGGTCATAAACTTCCAACACAAGTTGCTATTTCCTGTCAATATGCCGACTTTCTGGTATCAATATTAATCCATGTGAGTGTTACTTTGTAAATTAGATCCGACAGAAAATGACACCTCCGTAGCTCTCTGCTAAATCTTTTCCAAGCTAGAATCTTGGTTGCGTATTTGAAAAGCAGGCATAACACCACACAAAATGTTGGCCTTCTCCGAAAGCTCAACGTTACGTCGTACACATTGACACTGGTTCATTAGGTTTGATCCGATGATATGCAACTCCCTTGCAACCAATTAAAATAAAATAACTTATCCAGGCGTGACAGTGAACTTGCTTTATTGCACCTTGCATTAAGTTTTACAACTTCCAATCAATCCAAGTTAGTTTCATATTAAAATTCTTGGAATGACCATACCCTGACCGGGGGCATGTTTCGACAAAAATGTAAGCGAATCCATCAAATTGGAACGGAAATTGAAACCATTCTACTAAAAGAAGGACGTTATTCCGAAACAAAATTATGTGTAAGCCAGAAATCAGATCCTCCGCAGTCACAGCGTGGTTTAATGTACGAAGACTTTAGCACTGAGCTTAATTCACTGAACACATATCTTTCAGAAATACTGGAATGAGGTAAACTCCCCCGACACGTGTGACACGAACGTAACCAAACAAATGTTTGAAGAGACTGTCTAAAGTTGTGCATCTACAACAAACAGCATAAAAATAAAGTCTGCAGGTTCGATAACTCACTGACAAGGCTGAATGGTAGCTATCCAGTTTCACGCATTTATAGTTTTGTAACCCGAGGCAGGTCCTAAACTATTCCATTGACAGGATTAAGCGGCGTATATAATTGTACTTTAACTGTTTAATGTTTAATTGACAGAGGACGACGCGCCTCTCAGGCAAGACGAAGATTGACTCGGAGCTTCAATGGGACCAAATGTTTACAACATGAAACTACTAGTAACATGGAATAACAAGGCACTCCGGAGTTAGTAACCAAAATATGTTTCGCAAGGGTAGAGGATACGGCTTTATAACTAACAGGACTACTATTCTTCCCTTTAATTGCTTAGAAACAATTGTTGTCTAATCTCATGGCGGTAATTATGAGACGACACGACTTCTCGTCTCCCCATCTAATGATTAATAATTTAAAGAAGAGTTTAAAGACATGATTGAATTTTAGATCTCAACGGGTAAGTCTACCCGATTCTTTGGTTTCGGCGGTTTTGATCCAGGCAAGCTATTGGTCATGGTCTGACGAAATACTAAGAAGTTCAAACGATTGACGAGTTTCATATTGCGCAGTGAATAATTGTTTCCCTGAAATGCTAGGTGAAGAATCGACCATCAAAAAATTAAAGTCTAGTGATTATAACATGGGAAGGAATACCTTTCAGTGTTAAACAAAACATTTTGTTCACCTCCTTGGAATAGTATATCGTTGGATAGTAAGCTATAGTTAACAAAGAACGGAGCCCATAACCTGCTGATGGATCGCGGATTTTTCCCAGGACGACCAGGCGTGGCCTGAGCAGAGGAGCCATGCCCTCGTTGGCGACACTTTCAAAGTTTTTTTTAATGAAAACGCAAATTTTTCATGTTTACTTCAGTTCCATTCCAAGACATTTCATTTATTCGAGTAACTTTCAGATTTTCGATTCGCTTCGCTCCCGGAAAAGTGTGGATTCCCCGTCCTTCCCGTCTCCTTTGTCTACTCTTTAAATGTAAAAGAGTGAATTTCACTCTTCGACGATTGCCTACAGTGACCACTCTTTCTTCGAGTGAAAATTTCACTCTGCTGGGAGTGGTAATTCACTCCAAATGAGTGAATTGTCACTCCGGGCAGAGTGGAATTCCACTCGAAACAGAGAGTGGTCACTGTAGGCAATCGTCGAAGAGTGAAATTCACTCTTTTACATTTAGAGAGTAGGCTTTTCGGGTTGTTTCCCCTTTCCCCCGTCGGGCAAATCTTTGGTCCACCACTTTGACGAATTGAACGATCTTCATAAATTTCCACTGAAATCATGAAAAAAGCTCAGGATGGGTTAAGTTTAGGGTACCCCCATTCGTCCTAGAAAAATGCAGCTGACGCATCAGCTTTGGACGGGCATATGACGTTCAGATGAATACAGTGGCGGCACCGGACTTTCAAAAGTGGTTGTGGGGGAAAGAGGGGACAAGCAAAAAATTTGAGGGACAAAATTCTGTGCGTGTGCGTCGTTCCTGTAAACTGCGTACCATTTCCAGTGGGGCCGACAGGCGTTGGTAATGGGGATGGGTGGCACCACAGAAGGTTGTAGTCCCACCTCAAACAAACCTACGAATTTAGTGTAAATTGTCAGTGCATATGCTCACATGTGATAGTTTGCACACGGGGCGGATCCTCTGAGCTTTTGATCCTTTGTCACCTCGTGCAGGCGGTGTCGTCCTTGGAAGAAATCTGCGAGGAGGGGTGTCCCCTCCCTCTTTGGGAAACTTTTACTCATTTAAGGTGGCTTAGATGCAAACTGGTGCTATCTTTGGCGAATATTCGAACTGATCATATGTTGAAAAATTCTCATAATTTAGTGAATTCTTGTTTTTGGGTAGGAACAAGAAAAGGGCGTGTTGTAGAGGGCTGACAACTCCTCCCTTTATGAACTTTTTGTTTATGTAAGGTGGCTTAGATGCGTATGTAAGATGTCCTGTCTAAGAGGAGGGGACCACACCCTTTCTCTTTAAGAATTTTTTGTCTTTGTGAGGTGGCTTAGATGCAAAATGGTGTTATCTTTGGTGAAGCTTGGCAAAGCGTTCAACTGAATAGTCTATGTATGTTTAGCAATCCTGACTATTTAGTGAGTTTTTCTTTGTTTGGTTGGATGTAATTGAAGTGCATGTTGTTCAAGGGGAGGGTGACACCTCTGCTCTTTGAGAAATTTTCCTTGTTCTCAGGTTTCCTAGATCCAGAATTGTGCTTTCTTTGGTAAAGTTTGAACTGATGATATGGTCATAGAAATTCTACCTATTTAATGTTTTTTCGGCTGTGATATGGCACTCCTAGATGGCTGGTACCCGGTGAGGACTGTTACCTCTTAGTAGTTAGTACGCCACTGGAGGAGCCACCATCGGTCGGCGCTTAGCCGTAGCGTGGGCCTTGCAAGAAAATGTTTGGTCGAAATACCTCCCAGATGGGGGGGGGGAGGATAGCACAATTTAAACCTTGTAAGTTGCATCTAAATACTCTCTATTTTTAGATTTCCTGCTTTAGAAACTTATGCTAATGCTTAGGAGAAAGGGTAGATTTGATCTAAAATCAAACGTTTCTTTAACAGCTTATTGACTTCAGCTTATTATTAAAGGTTATCATAGGCATTTTTCTATAAAACTTGCTACGGCACGGCATGGGAAATAAAACTAAAGATCTTTAGCCTGCGTATATGCAAGTGGATTCAAGCTGAGTATCATGCAAGCAGGTGGAAGAGGGTTCATTCGTCAGGGAGAGTAGCAAACATAATAACGTGTCCACGGCGAGGTGGGGCAGGCCCGTAGCCAGACAAGGTACTGGAGGGGGCCAGAATTTTTCCAGGGGGGTGAAAATTTTTTCAGGGGGCCAAATGTGTACAAATGTATTAAGTCAATGGTAAGATTCAAACTCTCTGGGGGGCAAAAAAAAATTTCAGGGGGGTTCGCCCCTGCCTCCTTGACTACGGTCCTGGGTGGTGGTGTAGGGGGGTGCAGGGACCTCCCCGGAAAAAATGGGCAGAAAGAAACCTTATATCCCATTTCTCAGTTTCTAGTTAGATGGGATTAAACGACACACCAACACGAATGTGTTATATAGTGTCAGCTAGATAAAAAGGTAGGTGGCCTTAAAATCATACTCAGTGCAGTGAAATTTTCAGCATGTCAGTATTTTTCTCAAGTACGGTATGGACATTTCGGGGGGGGGGCAACTGCCCCTCCCCCAGGTTACGACCCTGATAGGTCCTTTACCTATAAAAGAACCGAAGTCCGTTAAAAACCTACATGGGTAGAATCCAACAGGCTGTGATGGATTCAGAACGTGTGAAACGTATCTTTAGCTAGAATAATCTTCAAAGTTTGGATGCGAAGCCTGGTTGTCAACTGACCGGCCTTGCTATAATATTAGGAACAAAATACCATCTCACTCCTGTTCTCATCAAGAGGGGGAAGCCCCTCATCATTTTCAAGACAACGCGTCCTTAACTACCGCCCACACTAGGTGTCATTGGCCCCACTCGTAAACCAGGAAGTGTCGATGGCCTTTCAGAGATACTACGACGTGAGGACTTCAAGACGCTAATCTGATACACCAAATGGGAAACTTTTTGTAACATGTTTGGTCCAATAGAACTTCTTAGGCTACTGTCTCAAGGACGATCCAACAATACGGCTCACTATGAGATATTACAAACTACCCATACATACTTTCACTAAAATTTCACATTTTAGGTTTGCTGGCATCTTGCCTTCGCAGCAGGCTGTAGGATACATTTCTTGTTCAGTCACCTTGGGAAGCCTTACAGATGGGCTGAGTAAACAGAGTCCGCTCCGCAGGGTTGCTTGCGTCTAGACTGAAGCCCAATGCCAGGTTAGTCAGGACCAGACCAGGGGCGGATCCAGGATTTCTGAAAAAGGGGAGGGGGGCGCAGTTGTTCGACCTGTGATTGAGGGCACTATACCATCTAAGCGGAGCGCCACCATCAGTTGGCGCTGAGCGTACAAGAAGATTTTTGACAAAATAGACCTCCCAGATCGCCGGAAATAGCACTTCCCATGTCTTAGTTTTGCATTTTCTGTTTCATATAATTTCATGTCTCAACCTCTCAACACATTAATTTTTCCACAAGTTATTAACAGAAGACAGTTATCATAGGCACAGTGCCTTACTACAATGCATCCTGTTCAAGGCGTCTAATCAGATCTTTAGTAGTCATGTTCTAACTTGGTGAATATTAAGGGACTTCCTTGAGAAATTTGTGACCCATATCTTAGTTCGACTTGATGCCAGGACCCAGATACCTTGCACTGACATGTGGGCGTAAATGTACGTTTCATCACGTGCATGTTCCCCTCTGCCTAATTTCTTCTTTTGCGTGGACTCATGGACAAAGGAAAAATGACCCAAAATGCACGAGACTTGGCAGCCCTGTCATTGTTTTGGGGGTACGTCCAGGCAGTGTAATCATGGTATTATTGTAGGCCTTACATAGTATCAAAAGTGAATGACCGAATTGTAATGATTCCGACCACTATATTTCTAAATAAAATTTTGTTGGTGACCTGCACTGTAGGCCAATCTTAACGTCTTTCAGAGAAAAATCGAGGGATTAATTAACTGACAAAACAGCATTTAGCAGTTTGGCCATTTAGTTTGTCATTGATTATGGTTATACTTGTTGATTGCTGATTTTTATTTAATTTGTAATTCCTCATTTTTCTCCTTAGGAATTTATTTATGAAGGGACGTCCCCCTCACTGAAAATTTTAGGGAGGGACGTGTCCTCCCCCCCCCCCGTTCCCCCGCTTTCCGCCGCCTATGCGTAGCATAACAGAAAATTTGGGTAAAAGCACATCCCAGATAGCCGGAAAAGACACTTTTAAGGCCTTGTAATTCGCATGATTTTCCATTTTAATTCTCTTGCAGTGGCGTAGCGGGGATTTTTTGTTTGGGGGCGGGGGCGGGGCTCCCGTCAATATCTAAGCGAAGCGCCATCATGAGTTGGCGCGGAGCGTACCAAGAAAATTTGAGATTTTAATACATCCCAGATCGCCGCAAATAGCACTTGTCAGGCTTGATAGCAGCCATCAAGAAGATCAATTTTTGTGAACAAAATGTAAAGTTTGATTTTATTTTATCACACATTTCTGTGAGGATGGATTAGCTCAGCTGGTGTGACTTTTGGTCCAAGGGTTGCACGTTTGAATCCTGTTTTACTCAGTGGCGTACCCAGGATTTCTCTCACGGGGGCATACAGTGTGTTGTGTGATCGCCGGCCTGGGGGAAGGGTCTACACCCCCTCCCCTTTAAAAATTTTTGAAAAATTAGGTGTCTTTACATGCAATCTGGGCCACATAGGCTACCTTTTGAAGTAAAATTTGTATTAAAAAATTTACGTATTTTAGGAATTAAAAAGAAAAAAAATCGGCATTAGTGGGGAGGGCATGGCCCAATGGCCTCTCCTCAGTGTACGCCACTGCGTTTACTATCTAAGCGGAGCGCCACCATAGGTTGGCGAGGAGCGTTCCAAGAAAATTTGAAGTTTTAATACATCCCAGATGGCCGTAAATGGCACTTGCCAGGCTTGATAGCAGCCCATCCCAACTGATGCGCACTGTCTCGTAAGGTATTTTTCGATTGGCTGATGGTATTGTATCGGTATTGTATCGTATTGATTGTATCTAATCATGTGTAGTAAGATAGCATGTGTGTGAACGTCCCAATCGACGTTCAAACTGATCTGCTGTGCGCTATGACTCCCATGCTTCGAGGTTGCTAATTGCAGCTTCATTCTCTATCACTCCACTCTCTGTCCTTCTCTCTAGCTCTTCTCCTTTCCGCTTTTTCTCTCTTTCTTCCTTTTTTTTTGCATTTTCAAAAGGGGGGGGGGGCCGGGGCCGGGTCGGCCCACCTAGATCCACCCCTGCAGACAACCAGTGTGGTCTAAGGGGCAGGGTCGTAGATCGGGTTTGGGGATGGGGTGGCAAAAATTTTCCGACAACCCTAATTTCAATAGAAAATGTACCGTATAAATAGTTATCTGAAGTGTTGAGAAAATAGCATATGTGATATGGGGATATGCATTATGTTGAAAGGGTTTGATGTAAGATTCAAATTAATACTTTAATATGCTCAACTTGGTGTTTTCTCGAAGCCCTTAAGTCATCTGTACACCACAATATTATATTTTTTTAACTCTGCCAGTTTTTTTTACTCTGCCTGAATTATTGGGGGCAAAACGATATGTTTGCCTCCCCAATATTTTCTTTGGAGGGGCAATTGCCCACCCTGCCCCCAAGGATCGACAACCCTAAGGGCCCGGGGAACGATAGCAGGGGAGGTAGGAATCTCTAATCGTCTGGCCTCCATCCCCAAAGGAAGGCTCAGTGGGTACTTTTTTGACTGTCGTAAAAGCTTTGCTTCGATATCGAACACACAATTTTCGTTACTCTGAATTCTTTTACCCGCTGTCATATGTGCCTGAAAATGGAGTCTGTACATTGTCACGACGCATTGCGCGGTTGGACCATTGCCCCTCGTTTCTCGGCGAAAATAGAAATATGAGGTACATTGCTCAACCCTGACCGACTTCACGGAGATACAGACCTATGGCCAGGAGTGCGTAGACTAGCACCAAGTCCGCACATATTTATGCAGGCGCGTAGCCAGGAATTTGCCAACGAGGGGGAAAAGCTTGTAGGTAAACTATCTAGGCGTAGGGCCACCATAGATACAAGAAAATTTTGGCCGAAAAATGCCTCCCAGATCGCTGGAAATGGCACTTTCCAGGCCTGGTAAGTTGTGTCTAGACATTTTCTCTTTGAATTACTAGCGATAGCATAAAAAATCATTAAAAAAGTACAAAAAATATGCTCAAGGGGGGGACTTCAGCCCCCCCCCCCCTTGGCTACGCGCCTGTATTTATGTATAATTGCTAAGTGGCAATCGTGACGGTTATCTACGCACGTCAAAAGAGTTTTTAAAAAGTCATTGAATGAACATCAGACCTGACCTAAATCACTTACCGATATGTTATCTAGTAGTACAAATCGTTAAGTTGTAATACAACTCTAGACCCAACAGCCTCCATCAATCATTTATTATTTAAACTACTTCATGTCAGTTTACCTGCTAAGTTTTGACAACTCCAAGAGAACTTGGTCACAGAAAACCTCTTGAACTTCGTATCGCAGGTGCTGACAGGAACGATAGCGATCCGAGTACCTCTGATATGACTGACTGTATATATAATGCCTACATAAGACAGATTACGCGTGCGGTCGTTTTGAGACGGCACACGCCACGGTGATTTGCAGACTATGATAGTAAAGCCTTTCGGTCGACCTTTCCTGTTTCAGATACAGTAATAGAAGTATTATTTTAAATCCTTTTCACAAGCCTATCAATGTAGGCTTCTCATTTTCAACTTCCACCCCCTTAATTAAAGCCCAAGTCAGGAATCCTGAGTTGATGGAAGGGGGAGGGGGCTTTGTCAAAAGACCAAAAGAAAGCACGCCCTCCAACAGGATTTGCCTGACTACCCTCCACCCTTGTCAGAACGTACTTTGAAAAAAAAAAACACACACACACACATCCTAGTTTTCGGCAAAATATCACCGTCATTTAGTATCCTTTGAGAAGCCTTACATATGGTGTAGTTTGAACCCCTCCCTCCTCACAAACGTACGCACGGATTTCGTTTCAGTGATAAACCGGCTCGTGAAAACGGTGCATAAATAGATGCACCCAAACCAGACAGTATCCGAAGAGCTGAAGAGCTAGGCTATTAAATTTTCCGTTGAATAGTTTCAAAAAAGTTTCAGATATTTAAGGCTGGCTGTCCATAATTGAGCATATAATAGTATCAGGCGTTTAGACCATTTTTTCTACATACGGGCTTTTAAAAGGTGAAAACACAAACAAAAATGTTTGGGCAAGGTTGAATATCGTCAATATACTTATATTCTTTTGCCCGACGGGGGGCCAGCAGCCCGAAGCCCCGACAAAGGCCAAAAGGACTAAAAACGCAAAATTTTTGCGCGCAAAGCGCGCTGAAAAATTTTTGGCTTTTTTTTACACAAAATTGAAAATTTGGGAGTTTTATTGACGAAAATTGAAAAATTTGGGTTTCTTGTAAGGAAAATTGGAAAATTTGGGGTCTTTATTGAAGAACCTGCCCTTCCTATGAGCAAAATCAAGCAGATCGTCGGGGCGACTGAAGGTCGTTGAGACTTCATATTTTATCGTACGGATTAAGGCTCCCCGACGAAACTGGAAAATTTCCCCCACGGGGGGGCAGCCTTCCCCGACGGGGGGCCATGCCTCCCCCGCCGGCGCCACCCCTGAGTCTCAGACGATTCTAACCTGTAAGACCAGTACTCATCAATGCATCGGCGTAGGAGCCTTGGGCTACAGCCCTTCCTCACCCCCACCTCTGGAGAAGACCCCATTTCTCTAGTGGATTTTGGAAACTCGAGCAATCTTCTCAGGAAACACAGGTTTTTCTCGGGCAAAAACGATTCAGCCCCCCCCCCCCCCCCACCCGAAAAAGTATCAATACGAGTATGCATCATTGAGACCAAGTCTTTTCCTCTGCAAGAAAAACGTGGGCGTTCAGTGATTATTTTATGAACGTGCGACAGACCAGTTATTGACAATCTTCGTGGTGTGGATTTTTTGTGGGTTATGAAGGTTGTTTGTAGTATGGCCTAAAATGTCAGGGTTTGCAATGTAATTGAGTTTTATCGGTTCGCTGGAAAACATGTACTGTGAAAAGCAAAAAAGAGAAGTTAATTTCATATGTTTAAAAAGTTTTAAGTCTGCCACATTAAATTTTCCATGTATACAACAATTCCAACATACTAACACTTCACGACGGTGGCCAGACCCAAGGAGGGACCAATCTCTCTGAAAATTACCAGCAAGATGGTCTCCACTGGGCTTTTCATGTAGGATAATCTTTCCATTCAGGGGCGTCGTGCCCAGGTAGGCCTGGGGTGGGATCACCACATCCACATTTTTGTCAAGGGTAAGTTTCACTGATATCACAACAGAAAGACAAGTTACGAAAGAGGACGAAATAAGCTGTCTTGGATCTCAGTAAGACTCTCTACCATGGGACCCTGCCAGAGCTCGCGTCAACGGCACTTCGCCATATGCTTCCATCAGAAAAAGTGGACAAATTTCACGGGCCCCATGTTTTTCTTAGCACGATTTCCCTGCTTCCGTTGTCCAAGAAAGGTCTGCTTTTTGTCGAGAACCTTCCAGCCATTCAAACTGGCTTCCTGTATCCTCGACGAGCAACACCTATCAAGGGGGAGGGGGTAGCCCAGCCTAATGGTGTGATTGTTTTAGATACGCGTACAATTGGGTTAACTTACCAAACGTGCATTGTGACAATTTATCTCAAAAGGTGGGGTGGGGCAGGGTTGACTGCTGCATGACGTTGAAGCTCTACCTGGACTAGTTTCCTATATATCTAGTGTTACATGGTAAAAGGCAAGCACATCTAACGTCGACTTGTCGTGAAAGAAACTTTTTTCCTGAATATCAAAGGGTATGGTTTAGGGGTGGCACCAGGATTTGCCTGACTGGTGGGCAAAGCTCCTCAATGGGGGACCAGCAACCCGAAGCCCCAACAAAAATGACAGGTTGCTGGAAAAATGGCCAACGCAAACTTTTAGGATCTTATTCCATAAAATTAGTGTTCTAAATGGAGAAAAACTTTGAGAAAATTTTATGCTTTTATTGAAAAAAGAAAAATTTCATTTGTCACTGAAGAAAATTTGAATATTTTGAGTTTTTTATTGAAGAATCTGTCCTACACGAGTGCAAAATATAGAGAATGTTGGGACGACTGGTCTTCATTGGGGATAACATACCTTTTATCGTCCCCATTACGGTTCTGCCAAAATATTGTAAAATTCCCCAAAAGGGGAGGGGGTACTTTCCCCAACAGAGCAGCCACACTACCTTCCCCCACGAGGTGCCACCCCGAGTTGGGCTACACCAATATTACTTTGCCATATAAGTGTGCCCATATCTAGTATCACGCCCACCTCCTTTCAGTGATGAAATTTCTTGAAAATATGTAGCTTGACTGACACAATACTGAAAAGATGACAACACAGTCCACAGTTGTATATTATTGATCATTAGATATCTTTGTACGTAATGAAACATGTTTGATAGCAATTTGAAAACATTAAGTACATCATAGTCACTAGATATATTATATAATACAACCTTTACTACAAGGAAACCGACAAGCGAGTGTAAGAAACATCAGAGTCGCCCATCAGTACTGGTATTCATCAGTGATTCAAACGGCCTTAAAACTAACCAATGAAAAAATATCTTAAATAAGCAAACGACACCAAAGTCTTGTGCAAATTATAATACACTCAAATTGATCATAAGTTTTGCTCTTGAAAAATGAAAAGAATGGCAAAGGCAACATTTTAGGGGAAAAGGCCCAGCTATTCACTTAGCTATTTCCCAAATAAAAGAATTAAAGCAAACATCCTTTTGATAGTTTCATTCCTTTCATTGAAAGGGTGAGGGGTCCTTTAAAATGAAGAGGCACATGTCTGCAAACAATGAACTAAGTCAAAAGTGGCAAATTTATTCAAAGGGAACAAAAAAAAATAAAAAAAAAAAAGGTAAAAAAGCCGTCAGGAATATTTTCAGTGATGAAAAACAATTTTTCTCTGCAGGTTGAACAATGGATAAAATACAGTTTGGAGAAACAGATGCAAAAAAAATCCCCATTTCAAATAATATCTGACAGAAAGAATGTCTGGTACTTTTTCAGATAAAAAAAATTTATTGCAAATAATGTAATGTTTCTCCATTTTAAAATACATGAACACATTTAGATACAGATTAGATTCACGTCTTCTTTTTACTCCTGATTTTGTAAGAATGTTTAAAGCTAGAAAATCAGGACCCACGTGATAAAACTCACAAATATTGTCACATATTCCAGCCACTTCAAAACTTGGCAGCGATAAGTTCCTTTTCAGCATTACAAACTTTGTCACCACAAATGTCAATTCTTAAGGTTTATAATTTTGTCATATTCAATCCAAATATAGAATTTGGATTCAGAAGCTGGTAATAGGTTACACATGCACAAGGAAGTTTGTAAGCAAAATACTCACTTATTGATGCAATATTTTATAAAACATGTAGAAAAGACTGACAATTTTACAGGCTGTAACTTTATTACTGGTAAACCTTCAGTGTGAAGTAGTCATGAAAAAATTTTTAAGTGGGCCACCTGCTTAAAATTTCCTTTAATGCTTGGGAATGATTTCTTCCACTTATCTGTTTGCTAAGGGGGTCAGTTCCATACTTTATTCTAGCAGAGAACTTACAAGTAATGGGTTTTAACCATGACCACAGGAGTTATGCCATGGGTGTCTGGGAGGGCACAGGCACTCCCAACTTTTGTCAAGGATAACACTTCACTTAAATCAAAACACAGCTAAGTCACAGAAAAGAACCAAATAACCTGCCTTTTAAGGGAAATATATTGCATTTGAAAAAAGATCACAAAGTGATACCAATGTAATCCCAAACCGGGTAGAATTTTTTCCCACTTACCTCTCTTTCATCGAAAGGGACCTGGTCGTATATAGAAGAGGATAGATTAAATAAAGTGTCTGACAAATGCAGTATTTCCCTTTAAATTCACACCCCCCTTTTATGGGGGGGGGAGGGGGACAGCACAATGGCTCTGACCATGACACATTCATGGACATTTGTGTAAGAGGAAGAGAGTCTGTTAGCAACCCTTTCAGGACCATTTTTCCTTTTTCTGGTAAGAATGATCTAAGTTTGAATTTTTCTTAAAGTGAGAGCTGTGCTGATCCATTCTTTCCCAGCTTTCACTGTCCATACCATACATAGCATATATGCATACATGCACATTAAAATATGACTGCGACAGATATTTTTACAAACCTGACAAATTTGTAATCACAAACAGTATTGCTCTTGCCGGCACATCAAAAAAGAGGCTTTACTACAACAAACAAGATTATAACAGAAATAATTGCTGGTTATGCAATAAATACTACCTGTACATCTACTGTTATTTCTTTCAACCCCTGCTAATCACTATGATGATGTGGTGTGTAATATGTTATACAGCCAGATAAATCTAGAGAGGACAAATATAATATCACAACACAGGGTGACAGAGGGTTCTGCAAATTAAGTCCCTCCATTCAGCTATCAGTGATTTGTCAAACCTAAGGGTACTTTATTTGGGTAAATGGTTTATTACTGAATACAAGATTTCTGTCTCACTCATGGAAATTGTCACCACAACCTCCTGTATTTCAACTGCATTGAAAGTATCACACTGCTATTTCCTCTGAGTAATAGATACAAGTGGCAATCTGCAACTTGCAAAGTTTGAATGAAAAAGATTCCTTTGGAAGGTCTGGCATAAGGCCAGACAACAGCAGAAAATAAATCTTTATTCAGATCAAACTATCATGAAATATTAATGTATGTTGAAATGGACTTCATCCATGAACAGTGTCATCACCAGCCTCACTGGGTCGTGGGGAAGGGGAGGGGGGCTTCAAGTTTCAGGAGAGCACACAGAATGGGAAACTACCAGCCAATTTCCTCTGTATCTCAGTTTGTTCTGTCAGACCTATTATTTTAGCCTTGTCCAGCACACCCTCTCTCCCCAGCCCCTAATCCCCATATGTGCATGGTCCTGGGTCACATCCTATCACAAAAAGAGCACACGAAACAGATTAACTGAAATACAATGCACAAACTAAAGAATCACTGGATTAAATCACAAGACTTACATTTAGCAAATGCAATGGCAAGATAAAACTTCTTTGGACAATGACCTATGAACACAAGATCATAAAGATTGCAGGAAGTATCACTCAATGGTTTCACCTACACTGTAATAACCTTAAGAATTTGACAATACATGATTAATCAAAAGAAATGTGACCTGAAATATACATGGAGGAAGCTTAAAACTCCATTATTAGGACCTGAAATAATTTCGCCTATTCACAAAATATAACCATTTGCCCCTACGGCACAGGCAATTGGTCACAAAGTCTTTTAAATGCTTCTCAAATCATTGAAGTGTCATGATTTCTTCATTTCCTTTGAAGCTATCAAACTTACGGAAGAGCCCCCAAATTTTCAAGCCCATTTTTATAGGGATCAAATTTTATGATATCAGAGAAAAAGAAGGACTAAAAAAACTTTTGGAAATACTGGTAATGTATGCAACACTTTCATACTACAGTGTGATGAAATGTGATATTGTGATATTTTTAAGTGGTTCAAACACAATAAATTGTCTGTAACAGCATTAATGAAGATATGTTATCATCAATGCACAATCCACAAACTAAAATAAAAAATAAACTTATGAGACACCATAGTAAAGGCACATATACTGAAAGAAGCCAACACACTCACAATGGACATTGATACATACCCATACAGCTGGATTTAACCTGGTTACATGTACAGATTTATGACAAGTTACACCAATCCAGGTTTGAAGGTCTCCTTCAAAAACAAAAATTATTTAAAGCAAAGCACACATTTATAAAAGTTTGCATTTTTTGTCAGGCTTTTCTATGGATGTATACAATAAGTTATAAACATAAAATGATTTCCCTTTATATTGTAGGATGAAATGTTCCAATCTATATTCTGCAGGGCAAACACAGCTTCTTAAGGTTTAATGCTGAATACTTGTGGCAAGGGTAGATGAAAAATGGAATGCAACAGAACAATCCAACAAGACAAGTAAGCATATAAAGGTGGAGAAGGGGTCAGGAGGGGGCCATGCTGAAGAGGGAGGGGGACAAAGGACTTTCACACTCACAAAATTCTCAAAAAAGTGTTTATTTCCAAATGATCCTCAACTGCTTAAAGTGGATTGTGGTCGATCACGTAATAATGTCTGGTATCCTCCTCTGCAAACTACCTGTGTCAAAGGCCCTGCATATGGGTGCATATCTATGTACAGACCTTATGCACTGGATGTCACGTGACGCCAGTTTGGAGGAAAACGATGGAGCACACGTGTCAAAACGGCATAGATTTCACACACACACGTAGCAGACTTACATGCACATACAATTGGCTGACAAATCAGCTATCTGCACTTATTGGTATAACTTGCAATGATACACATTTTTCCTCCAAACGAGGGAGTACTTCCTGCTTTGTGACATCATATGCATAAGGTCTTTATTCTGACTACCTACCATATACAACAACCCCAAGTGTATATCTTTCTGTCTCATCAGCATTGTTTATTATTCAAAATTTAACACTGTCACAGTATGTAGTTTCATAAAGGTTGAAAAATAGACTGGATGAAGTATATGAATGAAGTATATGAACTTTGTGCACTATACACTGTCACCTCAAATAAAAACATTTCTTAATGACCTAAACTTAACAACTGTAAAATATATTTTACTTTCTTTTGGAAAAACAATTAAAAATTACTATTGAAAAAAAAGCAAAAAAAAAGGCAAGTACAACAGACAAATATTTGCAGACAAACATTTGCATTATATTAACAAACTTAAAAATTAGTCCCCCCTCCCCCTCCCTCCCCCTCCCTCCCACACCCTCCTATCTTCTACACAACTAGAGTGCATGCAAAAGGGTTTTTACAGCATAACATTCTGAAGGAGTATTAAGACTTTGTTTTTTGCAAAGTTCCAAGTAATACATATGCACTATTTCAACAACAGAGAAAAACAAAGAAGCAAAGCATCACAGCATTATTTAAACATCACACACACACCTCAAAACTGTCTATTCCCTCTACCTCTTACTGAAAACCCTTACCCCTAACCCTACCCCTAACCCCTGGCCCTAACACAACTTTCTGAAAGTAGGTCCATCACTGCCTATACCACTGACTTTGTCCTACACAATTCTATGGCTAAAAAGTTGTTCAATTTAATCACATTTCTTTCATTATGGGCAGAATAAAAACAATAAATACAATTATTATTTTCTGTAAGGAGAAATTAAAGTTTGTTTTCTCTCTTTTTGTCTTGGAAATGCTAGGTAAATGATTCTAGCAAAGAGATTAATGAGATTTACAAGCAATTACTTTCTAGGCAAAGATTCTTATAATCTAACCTAGCATTACCTCAGGGAATTTAATGTCAAAATCCACTATCCTCTTCTCTCAAATGATAGCAAAATGCACTGTTTTAACATTCATGGTAACAAAATTGATTTGTTCTGCTTAAAACTATCAACTGGAAGTCCTTTCTTCAGGCTGATTATAATCAAAACATGCTTGACATTGACCCCAGAGCATTGCCAATATCTCTGTGTGACAGGTACAAAGTTCAAGATGGTCCCTGGTAAGTTTTACACCCCTGGGGATATCTGGTCCTTGTTCAACATCCACCTTGGGAGCAAAAATGCTGTAGAAAGTGATAGTTTCATCATTTCAGGACACTAAGTGGTAAGTCACTAACACCTCAAGGAGCATAATGAGAACAGAAGAATTGCGAAGCTAAGAGGCCTTATCCAAGAAACATTTTTGCAGCTGAAATTGATCAGACAGAGAACTGGCCTGAGGAAGACAGTCACAGCATTCATTCAAGGGTGGAAGCTGCTCCCCTCAGACACCACTAAAAAGTCTTCAGTCACGTCGGCTCTCAGTGGATTCATCCCTCCAGTCATGCTTCATATTCCCTAGCACCAAACTGTGATGGGGCAAAAAACAGGACAGTTGAGTTAAACATCTACAACAAAATATTAAAATTAAAATAAACCATAGAAAAACTCCATGCCAAAATGACTTCACGTAAATGCCTCCCCAGATGTAAGCTTGGAGACATTTCGTGAATATTTTAATGGTTTGGATGTTTTTTTTATCTTCATCTCACATAAATACCAACAGGCATATAGTGTTTCACTGCAATTTTCATTTGATGTAAACTGCAAAACAGTTAAGATGATGGGTTGAGCATGTTGTTCCAAATACACACTGTGATATTCAGAATGCTATTACATATCTATCACCTTGTAAGGATGAATACCATTAGCATGGAAAAGTAACTCTCACAGTTTCTCCATACATGAAAGCTTATTCCCAATTCTCAATTTATCTCTTTAAATCAATGGAAAGCCTTCATAAACTCCAGATAAATACAACCAATCAAACTGGTAAATTACTCAATTAATGGCTGTAAACTCAGCATAGACCAAAGCAACATTTATGAAGGGCCATGTGAAAACGCTATCCCGGCAACGGAAAATTCCCTTTGAGACCCTTTGTTCCAATTTCCATTAATGAAAGTGTTTCATGTGGTTTTTGACATTTTGAAAGCATCTTCAAATAGATCTGATTTGTATAAAGGTAATTAAGAAATTCCCTTGCCAAGTTCCCATTACCCAAAGGGAACACTCTGAATATGCAAGGTTTTTCCAATGGAGTCCCTTTGGACCATAAGGGTACCCTCTGGACCCAAAACAGTTTTCACAAGGTATTCCTCCAAGGGTCTCAAAGACAATTTTCAACTGGGCTACAAGAGATACTTGCAATAATGAGGAGGCCTAACATTGATGGAAGAAGGATGTAAAGCTGGGAGACTCCTTCCCCAGGAAATTTGGCTACAGTACTTGGAGTGAAATTTTGGCAATTGGTTGGAAATTTACCTTTTTTGTACACGAAAATAGAGAAGGAATTGTGGATGACTTACTACCTCAGAAATAAATTGTTTCCAGCCATGAAGCAGAAAAAGCAGTCACCCCAACTTTATACTGAACCATCAGCTAAGTCTTACATATCTCCTGGTATTTTCCTTTAAAAGCATGGTCTGGTGACCAAATTTGATGCTTTCAAAAAAAGCAGAAAAATTTTCTGTGTTAGGCAGTGAAAACCTCATCTCAATAGCATCTTGCATTCGGAAGATACAAATTTTTGAAGAAATACTACATTTTCAGTCTCCCTAGTGCATGATGGGAAATCTGTGATGTCATCTGGGCAAATGGATTTGATGTAGCTTTTGTGTTTCTTTATAATATCGATATCACTATATTGAATATTCCATAGCTTTATTTGCTGTAGCATAAGTATGGAACAGTTTTTCACTATATCTACACGGAAAAACATCTAAACATTCCAACGGTATCAAATTTCAAGGACAAACAAGGTAGCCAATTATAAAGAACAACAAAAGGAATCTGAGGCAATTTGCCCACTTTGGATCACGTTTTGTGACCTTGAGGAAACTTGGAGGTATTTCTTATTAAAAGTAACCAATCTTTAGGAAGAGATATCTTGAGTTAGGAATGGAGTTTTGATATGGGGTTTGGATGACATGTAATGAAAAATTTTTATCTTTCATATAAGACCCCTACAAAATGCCACCAGACAATGCCTTTAAAGACCTTTTATGATATTTGAGAACATCAATACTGCATAATTATATTTAAGATAAAACAAATAGTTTAATAAAATAATTATACATGAATTTAACAGTCAGTATCAAAATTAATGTCACATGATTTAAAAGGTACATGATTCGTGAATAAGCTCACAAGGATACACCAAATCCACTTTAGATGATTGCATTTGCCTTTTCAAAGGGAAAATGCTGTAAGGCCCTTTCACACTATGCACAACATGATGCAATACAGTCTTTTTAAGTTACTGAAAAATTTTTTTTACTTAGACCCTTTCCCACTAGGGGTGATACAACACAAGGGAATATAACAAGATATAAATGAGTAGAAATAGCCTCAACTGTCATCCACTTGTCACCTAAGTGATACTACATGGGACCATCAGGACACAGAATTGCCATTTTGTTAGGTCACAGGACTAATCGAGCCTTGGAATATTACTGCGAGATGAATAACATGTCACCTGTAGTGTGAAAGGGCCTGGGGAAATTTTGATCACATCACATCTCCTTGAATCATATGTTATATGATGAAAAGGGAGCTTAAAGACTCAAAGGCTTGGAGTCTTCAGGCAGAATTGGCAGACAATCTACTATGATACTTCCAAAAAACCTTTGAAACCATAAACAATCATAATTTCAAGAAGGCCACATTAACGAATAAATTTTGACAGGTTTGAGTAAACTACCATGTGTGCGTTACATAAAACATCAAAAAGGGGAGATCATGCTTTTCACCACTTTATGACAGAAGCACACAGTCAAGCTTGGTGAGACACATGCAAAGGGGAATGCCCCCAACCCTTATTCTGTAAGCATGCCCAAGTCTTTAATTAATGATGGATATGTTAACACTGAGGAGTATAATGGGGACAAAATTCACAGTTGTAAACAGCAAGAAAAATATAGAAATACATGGCACAACATAAAAAGAGTTTTTTCAGTCATACAGATTTTTAACCTCTTACCACTTTCACGACTTCCAATAAAAGGCATTTGCTTTTTAATGAAAACATCTTTTAGAGAGTGTGAAGTTCAACAGCCTTACCATATGGTGAGGGCATTTTTTTTTATCTTGTGAAACAATCTATCAGTTTTCTTTGTTGTTCAACAACCATGGAGAAAAAGATTTACTAAGAAACTGTTGTCAATGTAATTTGCACATACTGACAAAGAAATCTGTTGCTTTGATCAGTTGAAAAAATAAGACAGTTTTAAGCTACACAACAATGTGATCATTAATTAGGCTGTAGGGCTGTAATAGTATAGAACATGCACTTCTCATTCCATTTGTATAGCTTTACATACAGGTCTTCAAAAACTAATCCATAGTTCGTTCCTTATGGCAAAACAGTATTTGTTGTTTTTTGCTACTTCACTTCTTTAAATATTATTAAATGATGGTACAAATGCTGTTCTTGATGTAAACATTAGCTTACTATGGTTTATCCCAGTCAACTTTATTACTTCCCTCCCTTCTCCTCCCCAACCTTACTCCTCTTTTTCAAAATTTTTCTTACTACGTCCACAGACTCAAGGCAACTTTCACTTAAGCACCAGTGCAACAGTGGACATAAAACACTATTTCTTGTAATGTGAATGTGATTGGCAGGTTAGTTTCTCCTGAAGTGCATATCGTTATTTATGACACATTAAATAGAAGGTTGACCTAATATCTGTCAAACACTTATTCTGCATGATGAGGAGCTTTAAGGTTAGGTTAGTGTTTGACAAAAAAGATACAGAAAACATACAGGCTCACTAGAAAATATATTACCTGTGACAAGCATATTGAGACTGACACTAGATATTAACATGATGCTCATACAATCAACATCCCGTATCTTCATACATTTAAGAAAATTTCTGAAAACAACTAAAAATGCACACACTTCACAGTATCATCAACTAAAACAAACTTGATGGGTGTTTTTTCTCCCTTCTCTTACTCTTCTTGTTCTTCTTTAGTTGAAAGCTGGAATTATTTTGCTATAAAGCAAAATTTGTTCTGACTGGTTCAATGAACTTGACAGAGAAGACCCTAGTTTGACCCAGCCTGAAGGTTTTCACCAATGTTCTAAATTCTTACTCCAAATAATCAAGGTTACTTAGCCCTGTTACAATACAGGTGTTCTTCCTTGCAATGGTGATGACAGGTGAAGATGGTAACAGCAATGAGTCAAGATTTTAAGTTTTTCAAGCAAACATTATGAAAAGAGACTACAGTGGCTTTGGAGGGCTATCTGGATCTCTCAAGAATGCTTTGGCTAATGATCAGAGCTATGGTCAAAAGGGATAAAGGCAGTGTAATTTGAACTTGAGGCGATATGGCCTAGGGAGTGAAAGAAGGCAGGCAGCTTAGGAGTTTTATCCCACACTAAATACAATGTGGATATTTTAAAATACAGAAATACTTGGCATTCCTATAAGATGTTATGTTCTAATGGAAAGAATTAAATTTCATTTAAAGGGAAACATTGCATTTTCAATGAAAACAAACATAGCAAACAAAGAGAGCAGCCATAACCATTAATATCAAAACTTTCAGTCTAGCCAATAAGTTCGAGCAACAGGTTCACTTCCCCAAAATAATATGCAACACAAGCAGGCATGTAGCCAAGAATTTGCCAAGGAGGGGGCAAAACCTGTAGGCAAACTATCTAAGTGTAGCACCACCATAGGTGCATGAAGCGTCCAAGAAAATTTTGGTCGAAAATGCCTCCCAGATTGCTGAAAATGGCACTTCCCAGGCCTTGTAAGTTGCATCTAAACATTTTCTATGTTAAGTTACTCGCCATACCATAAAAAAGTTATTAAAAAATATGAAAATATGCTCAAGGGGGGGGGGCACCGGCCTCCCCCCCCCCCCCCCCCCAGCTACACGTGTGAATACAAGAGTTAGGGATGTTGCATCATTTGAAATTTGGAAAAGTTGTGCTGATAAATAATTTATGAGCTACAAATTAATTTCTTTTATTAAAAAACAACCATTTTTCTTGAGAATAAAGCTAACATGCTGTGTTATTTTGAATTACCTATCATTCTGTATCTTTAAATCATGGTTTTAACTATATGAACACTTCCTGTCCCAGAAGGCACAAGGGCAATACTTCCCTTTAAATTGTTGTGTGGGTCTTTCATCTGATGTGAAGCCAGATAATTTCATTGAATTTATGGTTTCTTAAGCTTCATAAAATACATTTACTGACATATCAAGGCTGAATTTAGCATTTGATGATGAGGTTTGGTATCTCAAACTATAAGACTCTAAAAACACACCATGTGGTGGGAGACGAGGGTAATGTTACAAGCTAGTGATTTATTTAACGAGGATTAACAAATTCATTAAAAAAAAAGGAACTCTAGTTGGTTGTCCCTAAAATGGAAAAAGTGAAAAAATTTGATCTCCAGTGTGAAATGATACTAAAATTCATTGCAAATTGTTGATGGGGAGAGAAGATTATTTACTACCAAACTGTGGAAGATCTGTATACGTACACACTGCATTTCAACAATCTGCACCAGTCACTAACAAAAGGTCCTTCAAAGCTACCATTCAAATGCTCACTCGGCACTCTTAGAGGTGCACAATGACAGTGAGTGGGCTTAGTAATGATCAATGGGGGCTTATATTCATGAGACATAAATTGGAAGGGCTTACAGAGGTATAACATACTGGTATGAGTTCCATCTTTGTCGTAAGTTAATATAACATTCACAGTTACAACCACAAATACTCTCTAGGCCTCCCCTGGTGGGATCAAAAATTTGCAATCACCCTGACCTAGAATGGCAGCTAATCACCACATTATGTGAATACTATGTAAGGGAAGTCTGGAGAAGTCTGAGGGCTTGTACATTACTGCTTCCTGTAAATCAGCTTATCAAACCAACATTTAATCACAAGTTTAATTTATTGATTTTGTAATCGTGGAAAATAAAGCCCTTTCACACTGCATACACTATCACACAATGGGACATGGTGCATCACAAAAATGTTGTTGGGCCTTCTATAGGAGACTATTGGTTCAGCGATCAGCAATAATCTAATAGCCAATCACTAATGTGATCTAACAAAATGGCGATTCTATCTCATGACTGGTCACACAAATATATCGCTAGGTGACATATGATAAACACTGAAATTTTTTAACTCATTTCATCATATTCTGAAGCATTGTACCATATCAGGTCTAGCGTGAAAGGGTCTAATTCACCTTTTTTGCATTTATAGTATTAAATTGCATCACTTCTTGTCCTGCCTTGTGTTATACAGCCTTGAGTTTCTTTCCACATTTCAAATCATTTTAAGCACTTCACATTTTCAAGCTCTGGCTCCACATTTGGAAATAGAAATTTTGTAACTGTCAATCAAATCATGAATTTCAACACTAATACTGCAGTCAATTTTTTTTTTTTTTTTGCATTTATGCTTTCATACAAGGATTGAAAGACAACTGGTCACATGTCTGAAGCTACAACCCACCGAAATTCACCACTATAGTAATATTTTAATCGTCTATATGTTCAGTTTCAGAGGCAAACCCCTTAGGGATAACAGATTATCTTTCTAGGAAACAATAAATGTTCCCATGGCTCATTATAAATTTTATTCTGAAGAAATTTTTTGAAATCTTCTGTCATCATGGATCCAAGTTTGACAAGAGAGGTAGACAACATGAACAAGGAAAGAATTTGAAAATATCTGCAAGTTTGCTTAATTTTGTCTGGAAAAATGGTGACTTATGAAAATATAGAAGTGACTCATGAGTGATACTGCAAAAGGTTGAACAAAAGGATGTCATTGTTTGAACATAATGTCAGAGCTGGATGAAAATGATGACTTTTATCACATGTGGAAGTGAATATGAAATGGAACATTTTAAAAGATTTGGAAATGAACACAAGTTTTTTGGCTAAGTGACAAAATAGTGCGCTAATCAATTTCATGCATTTCCAGACTTGGAACCATTAAACCAAAGGTGGGCTATGTACCGCCCATGCCCAGTCTGCCACTCAGTGCCATTTTCTTGCAGTCCAGTGCCCTTTTCTGTGCAGACCACTGGGATACTATGACCCTCTCTTGCACAGCTTGATTGGCTCTGATGGTGAAGAGGGTTTTTGAAATCACCAGTTTTGAAACTTTTTTCAGCAGTAAGATGTATTGATAATTTGATACTCATATAAAAATATGTTAAATGTTGCAAAATGTCATACTTATTTTGAGAAAATATATGACATTAGCAATTACATAAGTCAGGTCTGCCACATAAGTATCCATACTTTCCATCTTGAGATACCATCTCATAAGTCTGTTTACAGATTGGCTTATGATAAACTTTGATGACATTTGACCTTGGCCATAACAGTACAATTCTACTCAATGTAATGCAGATACACAGTACGTATGGAAAGCATCCATGCTCCCTATCTTAAGACATATTATAAAGTCTTCAAGCATTTGACCTTTAGTGACCTCAGTTGACCTTTAACCGCCATGAAAAGCAAGTGGGCTCTTTTGCTTCAAATAGTGCATCTACTTACAATGTTTGGAAAATATCCATGCTTCATAACTTGCCACATCATACCATGGAGCAAAGGGTTTAGCTGAATGATCATGCAAACATTTTCAGATTTTGACCTCCAGTGACCGCAGATGACCTAAGACCTCCAAAAAAAAAGAGGGTTCCCACTCAATATGATGCATCTCCAATCTCCATGCTATTTAAGTATAGAGGTATCCTTCTAACTTGAGATATTCTCTTAACAATGTTCTCATGTTTTGACATCCTACGAGCTCAGATGACCTTTGACCTCGACCAAAACCAAAAAATATGTTCTTCTCACTATTGGACATCAATATGCTAAGTAAGAAAACTGTCAGAGTTTCCCTTTTTAAGATATCCTGTTGATGAGTTAAAGGCATCACAAACACACCCCCATTTACACATACATACACAACCCATCAGATATGCATACATATCTCTGACTATCTAATCCCAACAGAGTTACTGTTCTTCTCTACACCACTTACCTTCATTTAATAACACAGAAAATGTAAACAAAATACTGCTTCTAAATCTTTCTTTAATTACAACTACTCTACACACAAGAGGTACAAATGACATTCAGTAATATGTTAAGTAAAACAATTCAAGGAAACAGGGGGAAATATGTACACATTCACTAGGGATACAGGTTACAGTGAATCTGGATTTTGATACCACAAAAAATATTCAAAATCAACTACAAAGGGATAACAAATACACAGCACTCTACACTTAATAGGACAGAGAGGCATGAATTTTCTCATGATAATTAAACAAATAACCAATTAGTTTGCTGCCACAGGGATTTATTTTTAACTTTGGTGTTTTCTTTTACCAGGATCATATTTACTGTTCTTTAAATTCACCCACCAGCTTTCAAATCATGAGACAAACTTGTAATGTGTAAGGCTAACTGTCACTTGATTAAAGACACCACAGGAAAATTTTAAATTTCACTGGGTTCCCAGTATTTCATGAAAACAAAATTTTCTCATTTTTCCATGAGTTTCCCTGACTTTTCAAAATTCAAGGGTAATTATTTGGACCTATTTCCAGTGTGACATTTCTTCACACTGTTTTGACATAAAATAAAATGTAACAAACGAACCACTTTCTCCTTTGGGCCAATCAAATTTCCTTACATTTTAATGACTTCAGGATTTTCTCTAAAATTCTCTAACTTTTGCCTGACTAACAATGCAAAATTCATTTCCCATGTTTTCCCTGATTTCTAGGCTGGCTGGGAAACCCTGTACTAGAACAGAGGACAATTATTTCGTTTCAATACAATAGAGAAAATTCTGCCTCTAATCCCACAATCACATAAGCACAGTTGTACCCACCACCAGGGGGGAGGTTTTCCCATCATGCCCATATACCATCCTCATCATCCTAGATAAGAGGAGATAAGAAACCATGCCACATGAAATTTAAAACTTCCTCTAACATAAGAAATTAAGTACTTCGAAAAGTTCAACAATTTCATCTCACAACATTCATTAACACTGTCCACTTTCCTTCATATCTTCAAGATGAATAAAATTCACACATTGCCACTTGCTGTTTTGAATATTCATTGCAAATCTTACTAGTAGCCTACATTTTCATTCTTTTTACTCCATGGCATTAGCCAGGATGGTGAGGCTAGGGAGACTAAATAGGCGGTACTAATAAAATGCTTGCATTTACAGGTATTAAAACTATGATGCCATCCAGGATTCTAGGTAGTACTGAAGGAGCCCAGAGAGTCAGAAATTCAAAACACTCCTGGACTGATCTCTAACTATGGCACTGTCCATCTTTCATTTCTTCTTTAGAAGTTTAGATGAATCTTGAAAAACTTCAAGTTGTAAACTTTTGTTTTTACAACTTTGGGAAACTGATTAAGTGGGTTACACAACCTTCCAAGTACTTGAAACAGTCACATGGGAGGACAGTTGGAAAGGGGCAAGGGAAGGGAGGTTGAGGTAGTGATAGGGCAAGGAGAAAATACTAAGGTTGTGTTGGCAACTTGGCTCACCTTACAAAATGCAGACAAGTATTCACCACTAAATTTTCTCTAAAGTAACTAATGCCAACAACTAATACTGGGGTTAGTCTGTGCTTTGCCATCTCCATTTATGAGAAATTTAAACAGTGCAATAAAATCACAGAAACATCCCTATGATTATCTATAAACAGCTTGTTTTACAAAGTATTCTAAGCTCTCCACTCTATTCCTGAATCCCAAAACAGAATCCACCGTTAAGAATGAGCTCAGAAATAAGGGGAGAAGACAGAACGGTGACATTTGATCATTTGATCCAAATACCACAGGGTAAGCTGACAGGTGGGGCTACAATAGTAAATCCAGGTCAAAAACAGAGGCTGAACAAACTGAGAATTCAGGTCACAAATCCATAGGGTCCTCTTTATTTTACCTATATACTTCCATTTCTATATTTTTTTACAAGCAACTGCCTCACCCCTGAGATTTTTCTTAACTATCCAGGCTTCATCCTGAAACACATCAAAGCAAAAGTTTTTTGAAATTGCTCACTAGCATTTGAGCCTCATTCTACATTCTCTTGAACCTTTCTTATGGGAGAAGACCTTCTGAAAAGTTTCTTGACCTTAATAATATTTTTCTACCGATTTCGTAAAGATTTTCCTGAAAACTCTTCTACAAAGTGAAATCAGTCACAGCAAACCTCTAATGAAAAACATATCCATTAAGAATGTAACAACAATAACCTTTTATAGGATTCTAATTGAGATTTAAATTTATGATTATGATATTTTAACATGAACAGCCCCACCATCTGGAAGAAATCAAATTTTCAGAACAACAGTACCACACAAAATAATTCTGAAAATGCACTTTTACCAAAGCATATTTTTATGGTGAAATATATTCATCTATGATTATTTTAACAGGTTTATACCATTGGAAAGTACCAACTTTATTCTTCAAAGCCTCCTTTTGAAACTTAATTCACTACAATTGCACGTCTTGACTTTCAATCAGAGACAGCAAAAACTTTGAGCTACCTAAATCAATTTATTTGTTCTTTCTGTTTCTACAGTTTCTCTTATATCTTTTTGGCATAAGTAAAGAAACAAACTTTTTATCCCTTTATCCAATGCCCATATTTACCTAGACAAGATACACGAAAGAATCATAAACGTCTCTAAATGATAAAATTTCAGCAGTTTTCCAGCATTTTTCAAAGATGAAAAGTTTTTTCTTTCAAGCTTGTCATATTTTAGCAGCACTGTGAGAAATTATCTTGGTTTAAAGAGATGTATAGAGGTTTGTAAAACCAGAATGCAAAAATGCATTGAGGTTTTGATGATATATGTTCTATTCCAAATAAAGCAATGATGTCCCATATCTTTCAGCCAATGGTCAAATGCTATCTTAACATGTTGGAAAAATACAGTTCTGCATTCCTATTTAGTCATGGGAATTCTTGGAAAATTTTGCTTTTTTACTTCTGGTGACCTCAGATGACCTTTGACCTCCACCAAAAACAATAGGATCCATCTTTTCACCATAACACATCCACATACCAAGTATAAAATCTATCCAAGCTTTCTCCCTTGAGAAATTGTGTTAACAAGGTTTTCAGTGTTTGACCCCTGGTGACCCGAGATGACCTTTCAACTCCACCAAAAACAATGGGGTACATCTTCTCGCTATAACACATCAATTTACCAAGTATGAAATCTATTCAAGCTTCCTACCTGGAGATATCGTCTTGATAAGGTTTTCAGACATTGACCTCTGGTGACCCCAGATGACCTTTGACCTCCACCAAAAACAATAGGATTCATCTTCTCACTATAATGCATCTACATACTATGTATGAAATCTATCTAAGCTTCCTAACTGGAGATATCGTGTTAACAAAGTATTCAGTGTTTGACCCCCGGTGACCCCAAATGACCTTTCACCTCCACCAAAAATGATAGGGTTCTTCCTCATACTATAATGCATCTACATACAAAGTATGAAATTCATCCAAGCTTCCTACCTCAAGATATTGTGTTAACAAGTTTTCAGAGTTTGACCCCCGGTGATCCCAGGTGACCTTTGACCCCCACCAAAAGCAATAGGGTTCTTTCTCTCAATATGGGGCATCTATGTACCAAGTTTGAGAACTGTCAGAATTTTCCTTCTTGAGATATCGTGTTAACAAAGTTTTCAGGGTATGACCCCCGGTGACCCCAGATGACCTTTCACCTCCACCAAAAATGATAGGGTTCTTCCTCATACCATAACGCATCTACATACAAAGTATGAAATTCATCTAAGCTTCCTACCTCAAGATATTGTGTTAACAAGGTTTTCAGAGTTTGACCCCCTGTGACCCCAGGTGACCTTTGACCCCCACCAAAAACAATAGGGTTCTTTCTCTCAATATGGGGCATCTATGTACCAAGTTTGAGAACTGTCAGAGCTTCTCTTCTTGAGATATCGTGTTAACGAAGTTTTCAGGGTATGACCCCCGGTGACCCCAGATGACCTTTCACCTCCACTAAAAATGATAGGGTTCTTTCTCATACCATAACGCATCTACATACAAAGTATGAAATTCATCCAAGCTTCCTACCTCAAGATATTGTGTTAACAAGGTTTTCAGAGTTTGACCCCCGGTGATCCCAGGTGACCTTTGACCCCCACCAAAAAACAATAGGGTTCTACCTCTCACAATGGGGCATCTATGTACCAACTTTGAGAACTGTCAGAGTTTCCCTTCTTGAGATATCGTGTTAACGAAGTTTTCAAGGTTTGACCCCCGGTGACCCCAGATGACCTTTCACCTCCACCACAAATGATAGGGTTCTTCCTCATACCATAACGCATCTACATACAAAGTATGAAATTCATCCAAGCTTCCTACCTCAAGATATTGTATTAACAACGTTTTCAGAGTTTGACCCCCGGTGACCCCAGGTGACCCTTGACTCCCACCAAAAACAATAGGGTTCTTCCTCTCACAATGGGGCATCTATGTACCAAGTTTGAGAACTGTCAGAGTTTCCCTTCTTGAGATATCGTGTTAACGAAGTTTTCAGGGTATGACCCCCGGTGACCCCAGATGACCTTTCACCTCCACCAAAAATGATAGGGTTCTTCCTCATACCATAACGCATCTACATACAAAGTATGAAATTCATCCAAGCTTCCTACCTCAAGATATTGTGTTAACAACGTTTTCAGAGTTTGACCCCCGGTGATCCCAGGTGACCTTTGACCCCCACCAAAAAACAATAGGGTTCTACCTCTCACAATGGGGCATCTATGTACCAACTTTGAGAACTGTCAGAGTTTCCCTTCTTGAGATATCGTGTTAACGAAGTTTTCAAGGTTTGACCCCTGGTGACCCCAGATGACCTTTCACCTCCACCAAAAATGATAGGGTTCTTTCTCATACCATAACGCATCTACATACAAAGTATGAAATTCATCCAAGCTTCCTACCTCAAGATATTGTGTTAACAACGTTTTCAGAGTTTGACCCCCGGTGACCCCAGGTGACCTTTGACCCCCACCAAAAACAATAGGGTTCTTCCTCTCACAATGGGGTATCTATGTACCAAGTTTGAGAACTGTCAGAGTTTCCCTTCTTGAGATATCGTGTTAACGAAGTTTCCAAGGTTTGACCCCCGGTGACCCCAGATGACCTTTCACCTCCACCAAAAATGATAGGGTTCTTCCTCATACCATAACGCATCTACATACAAAGTATGAAATTCATCCAAGCTTCCTACCTCAAGATATTGTGTTAACAAGGTTTTCAGAGTTTGACCCCCGGTGACCCCAGGTGACCTTTGACTCCCACCAAAAACAATAGGGTTCTTCCTCTCAATATGGGGCATCTATGTACCAAGTTTGAGAACTGTCAGAGTTTCCCTTCTTGAGATATCATGTTAACGAGCAAAGTGTCACAAACACACACACACCCACACACACACACATACACACCCACACATACACACCCACACACACATACACACATACATACACACACACACGCCATCATGAATGCATAGGTTTCTCTTATCATCGAAACCAAAAAAACAAACACCATCAATATTGCAAGATATTCATTCAAAAAATGAAACACCAACTTCAAACCTCTTTTCAAGGCCTTGTAAATGACCCATTCAAAATTTTATTTTTTTCAAAGTTTGTGTGAACCTGTACACCTGTGACAGCCCCTGGACGTTTACCTTCAGAATCATTCAAGTTGCTTGCTATTCTGTCTGACTGACAAGTAAAGAATAAAATGTCAAACCTAAAATGTCACATTTCATCTTGGATCTGAGGTTTTATGGCTAGACTTTCCCTGCCTTTGTCACTCTCAATTTAATTTTCCAATGCAAGAGCCCTGGGGTGGTGGACCATGTACAATGACATGTTTGTTCAAAGGAGACCCTCCTCAACCCATGACCTATTTCTTCTGGGATTCTATAAGCTGTACCTAGTATAAAATGGTTGGGGTAATTAAACTGTCAAGACAAAATTTATTGTATCTCAGATCAGTTTTAATGCAACTCATGTTGAAAGTGCAAGCAAAGTTTCTTATATCTAAAGGAACAGTGGTCATTTATACTATTTTTTGAAGGTCACACTTAAAGCATATGAAGAGAGTTTGAATCTATACAGCAACCCTCTGTAAAGATTTTAAGGACAGATTGCTCAAGACTGTAATCAAACTACAGCAATCACTATCTACGAGCATTTGTACAAGAACCCACAAAACTTTTTCAAATGTTGTAAGCAAAAATTTTACAAAACCCCCTACCACCAATGAAATCATCAAAAACAAAAAAAAATGCATTTGTCTATGGTCATGCTTATACTTAATTAAAATTCAAAGAAGTCACCTTTTTTGAAAAATTGTTATTAAGTTCTACCTTAAAATGAGCCCTCCCCCCTCCTCCCATCTTGCACTCATTAATAATGGCATGCTTTACACTTCCACATTTCTCTCAACTGTGAGACTAATACCGTATATACCACATCTAAGAATTACATGAATCCTTCACTTCTGAGAAAAAAGACTATTATATCCCATGTCATAGACTCATGTCAAGTTACCTTACCAGCTAAATTTTTATTAACTTGTAACTAACCCCCTATTCATGAATATTTATAAGTACATCTGGGGGGCACTAAACAGTACTGCACTTAGTATATGATCATGACTGTACCAACCATAGTTTAGAAGCTGCCATTTTCTAATCCTTACATAAAACCCCCAACCCCCAATGCCCCACCCCCATCCCAAGCAATATTTGTTCAGCTATCTCTGATTCAGTTGATTTTACTTCAATCAGGTTCTCCAATTAAACAAACATAAATATTCACCAGGACGAGACTGATGTCTTCCTGCCCTTGTGACATAATTTTTTAACTGGCATAAGAGTATGGCCTAACAGCATTTTTCTTCTATTGGTAATTTATTGTATGTGATGAAGATGGAGGATAAGGGTGACTTTAGTATACATTTTCAAATGAGCAATCTTGAGGTGAATAGAACACTATGCCTGCAGGCAACAGCATTCAACCAAGTCAAACTAATTTTACCATCCCCAACCAACAACCTATCCATAAAAAGACTGTCCAGACCCAACAGCCTACCCATCAATGAAGTTTCATAATGAAATGTTGTAGCAACACTCCAATACCCTTGGTTTGTTTTGCAACAATATAATATATAGAGCTCTGGAATGTCATGCACAGTGCTTGGAGTCACATAAAACTACAATTTAAAGATTTAACCTAGCAAAAGTTCAGTTGAGCTTTCTGTCGGGTTCTTCAACTCATCAAACAAACCACAGGGATTAGCCTCTGGAAATTTTAGATAAGTTTGATCATCAAACCAAGAACATTACAAAAGCATGTAGTTTTGGCAGCCTCAAATACAAGTACTCCAGTAGAAAACCTACTACCACAGTGAATCCTACCAAACTATAACACTAGGCTGACGAAACATACACTCAATAAAGTGATAGCTTCAACTGCCCATGGGAGCACACTCTGAACTAACTATACTTGAATCTCTTGGGATGAACTCGTTAACAGACCAGTGGAGTAAAACAGGTTTGTGAGGAAACTTAAATGGGCTTTAACATTAACCATAATCAAAGACAGAGATTAAATTTCTCAGTTAAAACATCAACATTTAATATTGTTTGTACTTACCGGATCCGGTGTTATAGGCGAGTTTCCTCTTAAAAACTTGTCTGAATCGCTGTTATGATGAAGCAGTTTCAACCTCTTTTGTGTCTAAGAAAAGAATAAAAGATTGGATATGTTATTTTTTCATCAAAAAGTGTTGACTTCTCATTTTTATCCTATTGTGTTTTTAACTGCCAATGAACGTGACCTCCTCAGAGTCAAGTATACATTTACTCTGAGATAAAATAAATCAAAAAAGTCTCACTTCCTGTAATTTTGTCTATGTTTTTGATTTCCTTCCATTAATTTCACCAACAAGGGACTTGTACTAATTTCACTTCTGCACATAGTTAGTTTTCTGAAAGAGTTCCTACAAAGTTACAACCAAACAGTACCAAAAAGACGATAAGTTACTTCAGAAAGCTCGTTCATAAAACCAGGGTTTGTACACATATTGACAAAACATTTTCTAGGCCTTTCCAGGACTTTTCCAGGTCATTGGTGTACATTTTTCAATTAAAACCCTTCGGGGAATATTTCCGGTAAACTTCCATAAGAATACATGACAAAAACTACTCACATTTACTCATTACTTATTACACTTATTTACCTTAAAAGTAATATATTGGACAAAGTTTCATGAATGAGATGTGATAAACAATTTTCTAAGACTTTTCCATGACATAATAGGAAACAACAACTTTAAGGAATTTGAAGGCATTGAAAATGGACCAATCAAATTCAAGGACAGTCCAGGTTTTCCAGGACACACATGAATTCTGTTTAACTTGCTGAAAAATTCCCTGATTTCTAATTAAGTCAGAAATAATGCAGTAAGGTTATGAGGGTATGTGTAAACCTCAGTTCTCATGAAAAGACACTAGCTTTGCAGCACAGACCTTTGAACCAGTGCTTAAAGCGGCACATTGAGCTGGTTCATGAAATTCACCAGATTTTTCCAAACCTGTTAAGTTTTCTTCGCATACTAATGACAAATGGTCAAACTTAGACAATCCCTATATCCTACATACAAATAAATGTTCTATGAGTGAGTAATTATCGATTCAAATTGGTTTTCAAAAATTCGTGACCAGACACTTTTTTAAATTAGGCTTTATGTACACACACAACCATTAAAAGCTGGGATACCAAAAAAATCAAAACTTTAACTTTTTGCGTTACTATTGGACGTGAAACTTGACTTACTATGCTAATTATAAGCATTGTCATGTGGTAGTACCCTTCAACACCCTCGTTTGGTTATCAATATCAACTCAATGTGCCCCTTTAAGTACAAATTATGAATGCAATGTCTTTATCAGATATCAACTAGTCTGTCAAAATTCTCAGAAACAGTTACAGCTTCCAGTGAGATACCAAGAAAACATACTCAACATGGTCAACGGTTGCACAGATAACTTTCTAAACTTAGCAATAAAAAATAATGAACTCAACTGCAGTCAGCTAATAGGTAAATAGTATTTAAACATTGATATGAATATTCACTGCAAATCACATTACAACCACCAATAAGATATGGTACTCTAAGTTCTTTATGAATATTCATAACAGTCAATATTCTGTCTCACCTGATCTTTAAGCTGCTGAACAAGGGCATCTTTCTCCTTCTTGAGTGACTTGAGTTCATCTGAGGTTTTTGTACTTTTTCTGTTTAGTTCCAAGAGAGCTATATGAGCATCCTTCTCACCAATGGCAGCTGTGAGAGCCTCTTGCCTGATAAAAAAAAAAAAACAAGAGCCCAATGGGCACTGTGGTTCCTTGCTGAATGTAATGAAACTGAGCCAGCCACTGAATGAACCAGTATTTCTGTAGATGCACAAAATCTGCTCTGTAGACAATGCACATCTTGTGTTAACACATTCAAGCATGAATAAATTGCTCTGAAGAAATACAGGCACTTCAAGGGATACAGACAGTATACAGTTACAATTTGTGTTATTCAATTAAGCAATCACAATTCATGCACGCTCAATGGTATCTGATCCAAATGATCAGTAACTTAGTTCTCTTTATAAAACTAACAACCCATAGTAGCATTTAATTAATCAATTCCAATTTCCAATTTCTGCAAGCTCACATGTCCTAATCTAAGGACAAATGTCTGTCTAGTGAACTTTCACAAGTCCTCTGCTTTGTGGGCAGAGAATTTTCTGCAATATTAAAAAGCAGTATTTGATGCAGGTTTTAATAATGGCAGAATTATGGATTAAAATCGTAATACTATAATTTCAACTAAAATTGACATACTTGGCATCTCTGAAAGATGTCCCACATCTTTCAGTCATTGGGTGAATGTGATCTTAATGTGCTGGAATGATACAGTTTTGTGATTTGACTTAAGGAATTCTAAGGAATTTGCTTTTTGGCATCTGATGATTTCATCTCTGACATCCGACAAAACTCATATGGGTTTTCTACTGGATTTAATGCAACACCTCAAAGCATAAATCTATTCAAGCTTCCTACACTGAGATATAGAGTTGAAAAGGTTTGCAGAGTTTGACCTCCAGTGACCCCAGAGACCTTTGATCTCCACCAAAAAAATATTTTCCCCACCATAAGGCATCCACACACTAAATATGAAATTAATCCAAGCTTCCTACCTTGAGATATTGTGCTAACAACAAGGTTATCAGTTTTTGACCCTTGGTGACCCCAGATGACCTCTGACCTCCACCAAAAACTGTATGGCACAGCTTCTCACTATGGTGGATCTATATACCAAGTATGAAATCTATCCAAGATTCTTTCCTTGAGATATTGTGTTAACAAGGTTTTCAGTATTTGACTCTCAATGACCCCAAATGACCTTTGACCTCCACCAAAAATGACAGGATTTATCTTCTCACCATAAGTCATCCACATACCAAGTATGAAATCTATCCAAGCTTCCTATCTTGAGATACTGTGTTAACAACAAGTTTTCAGTGTTTGACCCCCGGTGACCCCAGATGACCTTTGACCTCCACCAAAAGCTACAGCATTCATCTTCTCACCATAATGCATCCATATACCAAGTATGAAATTTATCCAAGCTTCCTACCTTGAGATATTGTGCAAACAAGGTTTTCGGTCTTTAACCCCTGGTGACCCCACATGACCTTTGACCTCCACCAAAAACAACAGGGCACACCTTCTCACTATGACAGATCCATATACCAAGTTTCAGTTTAGTCCAACTTTCCCTTGTTGAGATACAGCGTACCGAAGCAAGTGTCACACACACACGCACACACCCATACACACACACACGCCAAGCTGACTACATAGGTTCCTTTTGCTAACGCAAGGAACCAAAAAATACATCAAAATGTTCAGACTTGTAAAGTGAGCATAACATCATGAGTAGGAGTATAAGTCTCTACAGTTAATATTAGTATAGCTTTGAGTACACATTTTTTCGTGAGTACGAGTACAATTTTTTGCACTGGCATCAATGCTTACCTAGTTCAAAATCTATGAGGTAGTAAGTACAAGTCCATTCTCATGAGTACAGGTTCAGGCAAGTATACCAAAGTATGAGTATAATGATGTACTCACTTCGAGTATGAAAATGCTACAACAAATGTACCTTAAACATGATCAGCTCACTGGTGTAAATTTACCCTAGTAAGGACTGGGGGTCCCTGTCAGTAAGATGTGACATGTATTTGTATTATATGATTATATTTTGCAACGGTAGGAGTAAGGGATGGAGTTTGCCATATGAGATGAAGAAATATATTGGGTGTATCCAGGCAGGGAGAAAGGGGTAAACTAGGAGGAGAGAGATGAACAATCAGAAAGAATTCAAGAGAAATTTTCTTGATATGATTATCAATCAATGATTATAACACGTGGCTAATGTATCAAACTGTTCAAATTTGCTGTCCATTTTTTATATTATTGTGAATCACTGTAGCACCAGTGTCAGAAATCCATTACTGCATTTAAAAACATGTTGATACTTTGTACAGGACCTAAGGTGCAGCAATCTGACAAATGACTTCTTTGATCACTAAACTAATATCAGGTCACCAGGCAACATGTATATTACCTTTCACCACACTCCCGAGCACACCACCAATTATCTGGCACACATGGATAAAGCAGACAACAGGATGATACTCTGGTTTCTATGGATACTTTCATGAACCTATATGCAATGTTTTAATCAAGCACTTCCTCTCAGCTACCACAGTAAATTAGACCAAGCCATCTGTGAATCCCAAAACACATCTGACAAACACATGGCCAACTATGATACAACATTTGTCTGCAATTCTCTTCATGCCTTGGTTCCAATCCCACCAAACTGTGCAGAATATTTTGATACCGTTATGACCGCAAGGTTTCCAAAACATTCCACAGAATATCAAAACTTGAATCTGACACACAACAAACAAACAGATTCCTCTCATGTGACCACTGTGGGGTCAAAAGTACTTTCTTGGAAACGTCCTTACTAGTCCATAAGGTTGGGTTTAATTCAAGTTCGATTTCATCAGTAGCTCAGTATCACACAATCCCCTGGCACCCTGGGATTTTAGTGATCTTCTTCTCTTTGCTTTAGACAGGAGATACCGATAGTGAGGGCATTTAACTGTTTTTCTTTCTAATGATATCCCAGCAGTCCTAATCAGCAGGAGGGCGTTTCAGTCTAGAAGAATTGCTAGCTGTTCATTCAGACTATTAACCTGCAGCAGACTATGCTAACTGTGTGGGCCCTCGTTGACTAGGATTGTTTGAATTTTACAACCCAAAAGAACGACAGTAACTGTCACACTCATCAGGCTGGGCTGCCTTTCTGGAATATCAAGTCCAATCATCTTTTTGCTTTTTTTTTTTCAATGTCTGATGACATACTGGATTTCAGCCATCAGTCCTTGAAAGAAGCATATGAAATTTCATTTGAAGTACATTCACATCCACAATTTCAAGGCAAAGATACAGTGTGGATTATATTTCAAATAAAAAACTGTTCAGTCTCTGAGACAGTTTTTACCTTACTAATAAAAAGACATACCTCATTCATCCCTGCTACAAAATACAGTGGTAGCTCATGACTGGCATTTGGCTGCAAATCCTATTCAAGACAAATTAGAAGCATGCACTCATCCCTATATTACATGGAAATTTACAGCTTCAGCCATTAATATTTTAACATATGAACCTAATTCAACATTCACCGACCTCTCACCACAACAATCCCATATATACAATGTAAACCTGAATTATTATTCCTTTTTTCTGCAAAAATGAACACATAATCACATGAAATGTCTTAAAATAGCTTCAATTTTTAAAGTATCTTCTAGATATCACCGAAACGGCCTGCAGACTTGTCAAAGACATCTTTGTGTCTATTCTGTTATTAACCTTCTTCTTCAATTGACTTCTAACCCACAATATTCAACATGTGGTCCCATTCAGCAAAACCCATCTCTTTTGTCACATCCACAGACATCATATTATACTTGTCCCACCCCAAAAAAACCCTGAAGGAAGATCAATAGATCAGGCAAATTGACTGTGACCAAGGAGTCACTGCACTTTTTTTCACAGCAGTATTAAGGGAGGAACCATCAGTCACTTTCCAAATTTATTTCATGATTAAAATTTCCTACAATAAAGAAATAACTTATTATACTTCCCAATAGGTACATAATAGTAGAGGGGGTTATTCTTACTTAAGATTACAAGAGGAAAAAGGTTGGAACATTGAAGCATGGGAAAATTATGTATATGATGAAATAATTTAAGTTCTTTCTGAATGTACCTGAATTCATCTATCTTCACGTTTTCCTGTACTGCAATGCAGTCTGTAATTTTAGTAAAACTTAAGCTTGTTTCTATAACTTACAGGATAAGGACGACCTGCCTCAAAGATGCATAACACAAAACAACAAATTATAGACAGGATTACAATGAACAGCACTATTTGCTCTCAATATATGGCTACGTGATTTCCACAACAGGAGCTCTCATTTGGAAAAAAGGGGTAACCTACAGTACACTTGTGAGGTCACAACAACACAACTACTTGGATATTTCATCTGTAGTATTTAATTCATTGAATTCCCTGATAAAGACAACATTATAAATTGTCTTTCTAAATCATTTTTTTTCAAAATTTTTAATTCTAAGAAATGATGAGCCAATCAGTACATCTTAATTTCCCTGATTAAAACCATTTATCAAAGTACACAAAGAAATAAACTGTAAGTTGGCCCTGTTGTGACTCTGCTATGGCAATGCAGATAAAGTCCTTATCTGGTAATCTTTAATACTAATACCACAAAAATCATTTTTTTTTCTTTTTCTTTTTGAGAATCCTATACATATATTAAAAACTCTGTCATTAAAAGGGAACTTATAGTAGGAACTTATAATAAAGGCAGCCTACAACTTATTCCAGACAGTTACTCTGCCAAATTGTTAACCTACAATGTTAGTCTGTAAAGAAATTTGAGGGTTCAGTACAGCCCATATGTTGCAGAAGGGCTATGCTCTATACGTAATTGTGGGTATTATAACAAATGAAGTACTCATTATGCACAAGAAATTTGAAGTGATTTTAGCACTTTCAACAGAGTATCCTTCCAGTGTGCACAATGGCATTTGTGTGATTCATCAAAGAGGGAATCACAACCTGTCACAGTTCAAAATATCAATGGTAATGGCACACACATATGAAAACTGAAAAAATGTCACGTGAGCTTTCATGTACAGGTATAGGTTATACCAGTTGAATGTTTCTTTGAGGGTCCAGAGGCCAAGAAAAAGACAACATTTAGTGTAAGTCAATGGGGGAAAACACTGTTTGCACACAACTCTATGGTTGCCTAATGCTTTGAATTTCTTAAATTGATCTTAAATTATTTGTGGTACCAATCATTCTTTCACTCTGAACAGGTTCATATACTCCTGAACACTCCATGAAGCTTGCTAACACAGGGATCTTACCAAAATATTTTAATGGCATTTATCAAATTTTACTAGGATTAAATAGAGACAAACCCCCACTTTTTCATCAAGGAGACTGACAGATGGCAACAACTTCAGGCAAACAAGCAACTTTTCAACGTATTTGAGAACAGAATTAAACTTTCTTCAGTTGATAAAAAAATAATTATCCAACACTTGGCTTCAAAATAAAGGAAATCTATGGCAAAGACTAAAGCATACATTCAAAAAGCCATTAGTTCCTCCCAAAACACCACCTTGTTGGAAACTTCACAGTGATGAATGAAGTGAACCAGGTGTATTTAATAAAACATCGACAAAACATGACGAACTTTTCAAGTCCATAAAAACAAAATGTTCTGATACCTCTAGGGCACACAGTAAGGAGACTTTTAAATTACAAACATCCTCAATCACATTCTAAAGAGTGTTAGTTGTTTTGCTTTAAAATAAAGTCTAATGAGCTTGACACTAACATTCATGTTGAAAAACAAACATCCAGGTAAAGAGTTTAGTACGGAAAGATGAACGACAGCCTTGCTATCCTGACTCACTAAGATTATTGAAATAAGGATAACATCCAACCACTGACTTCATGTGAACCTCCAACAGAGCTAGCTGGCACGGTGACCACTTGAGTTGGGAATAAATAATCCCTCAAGTAGCTTGAGCATAGATAAAAATGTTCTTTGAAGATGCCAAAACTGTCAATGTCATCTTTTTGAAGTTAATTCACATAATAGACTTCGAAAACACCAAGGGAGCTGCGTGGGATTACAAATACCATTGATATCATAACAGCAACCCTGGGGATATTTCCCTGCAATTTCCCAAAGGATTTTGGCCAAACACTTCCAAAAGATTGATCCTTAAGTTTATGTTCATATTTTTACATTTCAGATGAGAATGTCAACACTTTTTTCAAAACTGTGAATATTAAACATTGTTCTAGATTGTCAGTTTTTCAAACACAAAAAGCTGCATGTATGAAAGAGAATCAGGATAAACTACTGAAAGGTAGCTGACTGCATGCATCATAAAAGAAAATAATACACCAGACTATGTTAAAGTTAGAGTGATATGGAAAAAACAAATTATTGACTTATGATAAATGCAATCCACAATCTCATGAGGGCACTCTTTTGATTCTCAAATCATAAAAGTTGCCTCAAATATGCACTAAGTCAAATTTTTTTCCATGCATCCAGAACTGTAAACAAATCAAGAATCATACGTCATCTTTAAAAAATCCAGTCCCTGCTGTTTCATTTCAGTACTCTGATTTGTGAGTGTTATTTTGCATGTGGCCATGGATGGAAATGGGAGGGGGTGGGGGCTAATGAGGAGGGGGACTAATGCTGAGTCAGCTATAATAAGTAGGACTGCGACGGTTAAACGGTTAACCGGTTAAACCGACCGATCGATCGGTTAAACGACCGTCAAATGTTGTTTCGTTTAACCGTTTTTGCATCCTAATGAATCTGTCTCCGCAGTTCACCATTATACCTTAACTCGTTTATGCAGTAAACCGCAGAAGTTGCTTGCCCAAAACCACATAACAATGAGTAAACTTTGGATGAAAAATTACAAAAGGTTTAAAAAAAGACCTTTATAATGTCAGTTGCACAGTCTGCATTGTGTTGCTTTGACTGGTATATCGATCCGTTCGCCCCATAATCTGGGAGTGGTTTGCCGAAATAATGTGACAATAAACTCTTTCACAAAACTTTTGAAAAGGATTAAAATTATCAAGGGTGCAGGGATTAAACTATGCAGTACACGCTACAACAATCCACCATACCTTTTAAATGTGTAAAGCACCGTAAACTTGATAGATAAGACTAAAAAAGTTACCTCTAGATGGCAGAAAAATATATGCTTAATATCGTTCAAGATAAATGCACTTCGGGAATTTTCCTGGGCTTAACTTCCCAGGTTACGTGTTTACAGTTCATCAGTCTCAAAACATATGCAGTCTGCACAAAATAGTGACCAAGCTATGTAGTCCTGGGCTTAATTATGCAACCCTGGCTTGCAAGCCTTGTAGGCACAACTAAAATATTTGTAACTACGTTAGCCTCCCCATTTAAGCTAACTTAATAATTTTAACAAAAGCCGTTTAAACATTTTTTATAATTTTTCAACGTTACTATAATTCCTGGAAAAGTTTCAACCCCCTAAATTCGCAAAGATGAGTAAAATTCTTTCGGCCATTTCATTTATTAACCCCAAATTATAAAATATGGAGTATTCCAATGGTGAACTTCATGAATAATCATATTATTTTCGAACATAATTAGCACAGTTCGTTGGACTTGCTGAACGAACTGGCGCCCTGCACTTACGTGCATTGTACAGTACAGTACAGATTTTGTAATTAGCAGAGCTGATTGAGCTTGCTGAACGAACCGGGCCGGCTGGCCAGCCATGTGCTTCGCTGCTTCGCACGTTGCATGAACGATCGTTCATGACATACCGTATGTACATTGTACTGTACAGTATTGCGTACGAGACAACTATGCCAGAGTCCCGTTATAACATAAAGTATGAGGGTAGCTGCCGTTATCGAAAAGTTTCGCCGTTCATAATTACGAAGAAACTGGTATTTTCAGTAGGTATTTGGTAAACAGGCATGCGATGTTAGACAAGTTAAAATTCAACGTTACCATTTTTTACGGAGCATGTGGTAATACATATGGGTAAAAGTTTTCACACCTTTCCGACATAACAGTGCTGGAATTCTTTGCAGACACACGTACATTACGTATGAATTGCAGCAAGGTCACAAGGCACACTATAGTACACTGTATGTGGTACGTTTGTACTCGACACTGCTCTGGGCGTGTGTGATACTGTATTGCTGTAGCCGGAGAAGTGTGTCTTGAACTGCGATAAAGCCAGTGATATCCATAGGCTTCTCATCTTACGGAGCTATGTTAGACCGCAAAAATCTCAAAAACGGTAAGCAGTGGCACAACAAAAAGTATGCATGTTTGTGAAAAGTTTGAATAAATGCGTGATTCGCCCATGCGTAGGGACTGCTTGCCAAAACATCGCAACTAATGCAAACGTTTTAACTTGCACGCTACTTCGACGACCATCACTACCAGTGCCATTTTAAGTGTAGAAAGTTCGGTATTTGACGTGGTGGCGTTCTTCCGAAATGTTTATTTTGTTTATATACCTTGACTTGTTTTTATTTTCGGTTAACTGTTAACCGTTCGGTTAATAAAAACGGTTAAACGGATAGTGAATTAACCGGAAATGCACAGCCCTAATAATAAGTATGCCTTTAATACAGAACTGCATATCTTTACGTGTCTGTAGCATTTGAGTTCTAACAAATGTTGGTTTTGTACTGCACAATTATTTTCAACCTATTCACGAGTCCGTCATAACTAGGACTGAGGGGGTTACCCAACTCTACTTCAAAGTCCAGACTCTCGCCACTGAGTCCAGTAACCACTCCACTCTCCCTGGTATCGCCACTCCTCTTCCTGCATGTACTTACACTTGTGAGAATGGATCTGTACTCATACTCACAGATTTTTAAAGGCTGGTACAGAACCTTTCCAAATAGCAATTACAAAGGACTATGTGACAGACTTTTGGTATGCATCATGTTAGGCCACAGTAAAATGCTGTTTACACAAGAGACAGACTCCAAAATTCTGTCCCATAATCCTTTGTAACCACTTTTTGGAAAAGGGTCTATTGCTGTGAATGCCAAATTGTGTACTTGTATTCATGAAACCAATGTGAACTCATATTCATATGTACAACCTGAGACAATAGGGCTGTGTTTGTGATCATTGCATTGTACTCACGCAACAAGTCTGATCATAGATTGGCTAAGGAATTATCCGCCATTGTTCTTATAATCAGTAAAACAATCATACTTGATTTAGCACTTCCCGGGTAAGTAAATTCAAACTGAGGTGACTGCCTCTGTCTCTGAAGGGATCTAGCAGCAGTGAGGAAGAACCACTTTTTCAGGAGATGAATACATAAAGAAGAAAAGGTCCACAACAGACTTGAACTGGCAGAAACACATGATCAATGCATAAATTTTACAGCCAATGCTGAGACTTGATTTCAAAGGTATTGTAAGTTTATATGTCACTTTCACACTTTCAATGAGCATGTGAATTAGGATCCAACATACTCTTGGTAATTGCAATTACAGATAGGACATAACGACTCCCATCACATTGTTAAAGAGTCCCTGGCATGCCCCAAATGTATTCAGGAATAGCCCTATAGTTCTAAAAACAATTGGTGACTGCACTCAGCTTGACACAAATTTGAATGATAGCATCACTCTGATTGGTCTATCACTGACGAGTTGTACAGATCACTCAGTAGTGTCTCCAGACAGCTCACACACCGCCTGTGCGGATGTGGCTTGAGCAGTTTGCACTCAGTACAACTATTGATGCTTCGTCTAGGAGGTGCACTAAACAGGTGTTCGTTTTGAAATTGGAGGAGGGGCTAAAAGTAAACTTAGTTGTGAAAATTTTTACTGTCTGGGATGAGATTTATTGCCCTGTAAGTGTGGACACATTCACAACTAGTTGCAAGCAGTTACACAACTCAAGTCTCCAGCATGTTCAATTACCTAGAACCGAGACATATCACTGCGCGAATAAAGAAATGGTCTCACTGCAGTAAGTCTCATCACATAATGAGAAAGGGGCTTAATGAAATTTTTGCTACAAACTCACGTCAATTGATCCTGGCATTTGTAATATTACCTAAGTCCCTAAATCAGTTTAAGCAACAATGAACTTACTTTGTCTCCAAAGCCTCTTCCAAGTGTTTACGTCCCTCCGCAGCAACGATCTTTAACCTATTATCCTTCTCCTCTAGTATTGCCTGGGTTGCTGTCAATTTATCCTCTGTGTCTGCCAGCTTCTTCTGTACTGCTTGGAGGGTTTTCTTTGTGTCATCCAGCTATTTAATCAAGAGGAGTGGCTTAATTTATTCATTTTATATTTTATGATTTGTACGGGACCAGAATTTTAACCCTAGGACTAATTTCCCTCTTAAAATATTTTCTGAATAACCATAGGGCTTAAGCTAATAAACTTACAATGTAACACTATCTTCAAGCCTACAAGAGAAACGAAACACCGAATCTGTCTGGGAACTTACAGAGGGGTACTTAACCTTTTAGCCCTGAATTAATTCACTGTACACCATTCAATATGCCTGAATTAATTTTCCAAGTCTCCATAATTTCAGAAACCTACTTTCCAATGTCAAATTACTGAAACAATAAAATTTGTCTTATGAAGTGATTAACATTTAAAGCTAGAGAGATTGAGCTGTTCTTTCAAATGCGATCTAATTTTGGGACATTCACTGTAATACACAAGAGCAAAATGCATTTCAAAAATTATGCAAATTTATGCAAAGTCTGGCAAATTTTACCATATTTTCATGTTTAGTCTTTTGTGAATAACCTATTTCCTGTATGCATTATTGATTAGTCTTCTATGAAAGAAATGAAGCCTACTAAATCCTCTGTTATGAAGTTTATACTTGAATATCTGTGTTTGAGTTATTTTTGTAAAATATCTATTTTGTCTGTTAGCATCATTTCCCTAACCCTTACTTCTGATCATAACACCAACAGTACTAGGCCCTGTGTTAACTTTGCTTAGCAGCCTAGCTTACTTTGCTGGGACTAGGCTACTACCTTTGCCACTTTCAATAACCTTAGGTCTTATACTAATTGTATAATGGAACACTTGTTGTCCAAATCAAAAGCAGAATATTCCCTTATAAATTCTTTCTAAAATTCATCTCTGTGACTATGACAGGCTGCCTTTATGTATATGATTGGAAATGCTCAACCTCTTACAATATTCTTAGCCACTTTCATTCACACTTATCTATAAAATTTTTAACTACCTAGCTCGTTTGGTATCAAAGTTTGCAAAATCAAGTCTTCCATTAGAACTGCGGTTTTGGATCAGTGTCATCGGTGGGTGCATAGTAATATGAGGCTTATTAAGACAAGCCACTTGGGTGGACATATCTGCCTGTGTTTTGGGTAGCATAATCTTGCACAGAGGATATATCTGCCTGTAGGTTGAAACTTTCTACATGTGTGTAAAGCACAAAGTACCCTTCTGCTGAAGAGTTCTAGATGCTCTCTTGTACAATGAAATTTGAGCCTTAATTTAGAGCACTTAGGGCAAAATTTGGGCCATTTCTTTTTGTTTTGTACTTTGAGGATTTTTGTAACCCAGAAAAGCTGATTCAGTATAGAAAAAGTGTAAAAACACCTACACATTCAGACTCCTCTCTTACTAATTTTTTTCTACACTACATTCATATCAACCTACCAAAGGGTGTATAGTTTGACCAGATGTACCTGAAATTGCACAACTTGAATAAAATTTCCCTACCAACCTTACTCCTCTTTGTTTTATACATTTCATTATGATGGAAATTAGCTTACCTACTCAAGTCCACTACTTTATGCATTGTACATAACTTGTTCAGGAATGCTTCTTCTGCAGTCATTTTAACCTTTTGTAAAACTAGCTTCAAATTTCATTCAGTAGACATGTTTGTGTCTACTAGAGATAAATTTCTGCCTCAAATGTTTGCTCAGCACAGTGTCCTGGAGAGCAGAGGTGTGTGTAGGGTTTCAGAAATTTCCACAGTTGGGGGTTTGAGAGAGTAAGTTTCTATTTTCCCCATATCAATCCCTCCCCTTTTCCAATTTTTCTCACATTACTGACTGGGCACCACCAGTGCCCCATGCTGTGAACATATCACTACAAAAGTGGTTGGAAACAAGGTCCGTACCTCATCACCAAGTCTTTACGCTGAAGACTGGGATGAACATTACTTTCTTGGAGTATTAATGGTGATGTTATCCGGTAACCCTAGGAGCAGGAGTAGAAACCACTTACAGCTCTACCTTGTTTTCCTCTGAACACTTACTCCAAATGAGAAGGCAATTTCCCTAAGCTTCATCTTATAATATCTACCAAACAGTGCTCTCATTGAGCTTGAGAGAGTTTTAAACCAAATAAAGCAATTTGCTGAAAAAGTTTAAATCTACCTGTTTCTGTAGCTTGTTGATGGTCTGTGTCTGCTGTGCTAGAACCATCTCCCGATCTGCTGTAATGCTGACACTCTCCTTGAGGGCCTCCTCCAGTTCTTCTAGGCGATTTGTCTTTTCCTTCACCATTGACTGAAACCAAATGAAAAGAACAATGGTAATTAAAGTCAAGACTAAAAAATATGAGAAGGTTGCCCAATAAGATGAAAAACATCCTTTAGAAATCTAAACATGTTGGTCATTGTTGAAGCTGCTTTGATAAAGTGCAGTTATGCAGCATACAGACCATTACATCTCACATTCATGTAAATTAATATTTATTAATAAGGATATTCTGAGACAACACTGCACATGTGTAGATCCTCTAAAGGAGAAGGTAAACAATAACACTTTCCATAATACATATCCCATAATTTGACTGCATCTTAGAAGAAACTGAATCATTCTTCATAGATCAATTCAAACAAGAGCAAGCACATCATTCACTGACCTAGTCTCACATGCATGGACATTGCACCATGGGAGGCCAAAAGGGGACAAATGAAATGAGCTCCTGGACAATTTCCCATAGAAAATTACCATTGAACAAACATTCCTAACCCTTATCCTAACACTAACCTCATCCCAGGGTGTAGCCATCCAGGTGGAATTACCCTGTCACAAATGTAACAAACATTTGCTTCATTTTCTATCCCAGAATGCAATTTTGCATTCTGATATCAACAGAGATGGCAGTAATTCACTTTTAAGTCAGGTCACAAGTCATATTTGTAAGTCATACTCAAGTGTCAAGTAATTTCATCTCATCACAAATGAAGCTACAAATTACTGAGTCTTAGCATGAGTCAAGTCACAATTCTCTTTGTCAAAGCACAAGTCAAGAAATACATTATTTTGTCCACCTGTAAAAAAGCATTTAGGTGTCAACTTTGTCCATCATGTTATACCAGTCAGGGCAGACCAGACTTAAACCAGGCTGACTGTAGTATGATCATTAATTTTTTGCACCTACTCTAACTCATTCACACTGCAATCTTTTTTAAAGTCTATGGGGTCACAGGCAGGGGGCACTTTTTCTGCTGTGGAGATTTTGTGCCACCTTAAAGTCGGATGATAGGCTTTTATTTTCTTGAACATGTACTGGGCCACTTTGATGATTAGCCCCCCCCCCCCCTCTTCAAAATTGGCTCCACGGCCCCTGGGTCATTGGTCTAGCTTCTGACTATGAGCATGGTGATGAGGGTTACCTGTAGCTGCTGGGTGTCTGTAGTTAGAGCGCCCTCTCGTTTCTTGGCTTCCTCCAACAACTGTTGATTGACTCTCTTCTGGTTCTGCTGGTCACGCTTAATATTTGTAAATTTCATGTTAACTTCCTTTAGTTGTCTGATGAAAGAAGACAAAGATTAGACAATGACAGATTAAGATATGAAAGATATGGATAGCATAGAAGAAGCAATGAGTTGGTTTGAAGAAGAGTGATGCAAGTCTGTAGCCAAGTTGGGCAGAGGGCAGTGCCCCCTCCATAAAAATTTTCACCCCCCTAATAATTAAGACTCACTATGCCTTAATGCATTTCAGCATATCTTGCCCCTCCCCTTTGGTACTTTGTCTTGCAATCGGCCTAAACTGACAGAAAATGTATGAAATTAAAATACCTGTAATAAAACACTAAAATGTTTTGGCTCTGTTAGTATTCATAATGGTGCTTTTACCTTTTCATCTGCTTAATGACCAATGGAACAAATGAAAGAAAGCTTCATAGACTAAGTATGTATACATTAACTGAATACATCATAGACTAAGTATACACATATAAAGTGAATGAATAAAGCCACAGATTTAGCATATAGACTTAGTACAGTATGTATATAAAGTTAATAAAAAACAATAGACTTAGTACATATGGAGGAAATAAAGCAATAGACTTAGCAAGAATGAAATGAATAAATAAGACTCAGGTCTATGTAAAGCCATGCAGCCTAAATAAATCAAGAGACAACATCCTTTTAAAAGAAGGGTTTAAGAAAAAGAGTAATTTTCATATGTTAAAGAAGAACTAAATCTACACAATTTGGTGAACTTCCATTCAAAATGGACATATGTAGTACTCAAGATATCAGCAAATGAAGTTACTACATTTGTGCCCTAAAGTGAGCTTGAGGCAAGCAGGGGTTATATCGCTTCCTCACAGTGATGAGAAATGCTTTGCTTCCTTTGTTTTTTCAGTCTGTTGTGTTGACCTTAAAGTTAACAAGGAAAGGACCCTCTCATGTGGAATGTAAAGTTGGTAAAATTCCCATGCCTCTCATGCAATCACATTACGATAACATGGGACTGTGGAGGAAAAAGTTGGTTGTAAATTTTAAAGAAAAATAAAAGACTGCTCATTAAATGTGAGGCTTTGACATCATATACACTTGCTTCAAGTTCACTTTGTATTGAAAATGTGACAACTTTAACTGCTAATATCTTGAGAACCACACACTAGATTTCAATGCAAGTTTCACCAGAATGCTTAGAATAAGTACCCCTCTAACACATCAAAACTTGATTTGAGCTTAGACCCTTCTTTTAATGCTTTTGTATGTAAATGAGGTACAGGAAAGGAAGATCACTGCAGAAAAATCTATGACTGAATCTCCTGATAAATATTACAAGCAAAAGTTCTTACATTGATTTAAAGTGTTCTACATCTAACTTTGCACAAAAAGAGAAAAAGATAACAAATTCCTTAAGGAAACAAATACTGCAGATATGTTATTCAAAGTAAATGCTCACAGGCTTTACATAACCAGAAAGCCTAAGGGCTTAGTGATTCCTTGCCGAATGGGGATGCTTTGTTGTACTGAGGTTTATCCCTCAAATTTATCTACCTTGACTACATCATTTTACTATATTTTAACAATTTCACCTCTGCTGACCTCACACAAACTTTGAACCCCGCCAAATACTGTATAACAAACAAGAAAAACGAAAGTGTCTTGAAAGGAATTCAACTCCAATGGATCTTGGATCTTGAAAATTCTTGGGAAATTTTGTTTTTTGTCCTCTGGTGACCCTTGATTACTATCTTGGGAATTCTTGGGAAATTTTGCTTTTTGACCTCTGGTGACCCCATATAACAATCTTGGAAATTCTTGGGAAATTTTGCTTTTTGACCCTTGGTGACCTCAGATTACGATCTTGGGAATTCTTGGGAAATTTTGCTTTTTGACCTCTGATAACCAGATAACCATCTTGGGAATTCTTGGGAAATTTTGCTTTCTGACCTCTGGTGAAACCAGAGGACAATCTTGGGAATACTTGCGATATTTTGCTTTTTGACCTCTGATGACCCCATATGATGATCTTGGGAATTCTTGGGAAACTTTGCTTTTTAACCTATAGTGACCCCGGATGGCAATCTTGAGAATTCTTGGGAAATGTTGCTTTTGATCCCAGTGACCCCAGATGACAATCTTGGGAATTCTTGGGAAATTTTGTTTTTTGACCTCTGGTAACCCCAGATGACCTTGACCTCCACCAAAATTGATAGGGTTTTTCCTCTCAACATGGCAAATTTATATACCAAATATGGAAAGTGGCTGTCATTGCTATCTTGAGATATCGTGATTACAAGCCATTTACAAGGTTTCTGTAGTTCAACCTCTGGTGACCTCAGATGACCTTTGACCTCTACCAAAAACAATAGCATTCTTCCTCTCAACATGACAAATCTATATCCGCCATTCCTATCTTGACATATCCCAATTTCAAGATTTTCGGTCTTTGACCTCTGGTGACCTCAAATGACCTTTGACCTCCACCAAAAATAATAGGGTTCTTTCTCTCAATATGACATATCTATATACCAAATATGAAGTGTTGGTCACTCCTATCTTGAGATAGCTTGACTATGAGCCTTTTCGGCTTTTAACCTGCAGTGGCCTCAAATGACCTTTAACCTCCACCAAAAACAATAGGCTTCTTCCTCTTGACATGTAAAATCTGTATACCAAATATGAAAAGTGTCGGCCTTTGCTACCTTCAGATATCGTGTTTACGAGGTTTTCGCCGTTTAACCTCTGGTGACCTAAGATGACCTTTGACCTCTACCAAAAACAATAGGGTTCTTCCTCTCAACATGACAAATCTATATACCAAATATGAAAAGTGTCGGTCATTGCTATCTTGAGATATCGTGTTTACAAGCCGTTTACAAGGTTTTCGCAGATTAACCTCTGGCGACTTCAGATGACCTTTGACCTCTACCAAAAACAATAGGCTTCTTCCTCTTGACATGACAAATCTGTATACCAAATATGAAAAGTGTCGGCCTTTGCTATCTTGAGATATCGTGTTTACGAGGTTTTTCGCAGTTTAACCTCTGGTGACCTCAGATGACCTTTGACCTCTACCAAAAACAATAGGGTTCTTCCTCTCAACATGACAAATCTATAAACCAAATATGAAAAGTGTCAGTCATTGCTATCTCGAGATATCGTGTTTACAAGCCGTTTACGAGGTTTTCGCAGATTAACCTCCGGTGACCCCGGATGACCTTTGACCTCTACCAAAAACAATAGGATTCTTCCTCTTGACATGACAAATCTGTATACCAAATATGAAAAGTGTCGGTCATTGCTAACTTGAGATATCGTGTTTACAAAGTTTTCGGTTTTTGCCCTCTGGTGACCTCAAATGACCTTTGACCTCCACCAAAAACAATAGGGTTCTTCCTCTCAACATGACAAATCTACATACCAAATATGAAAAGTGTCGGTCATTGCTATCTCGAGATATCGTGTTTACAAGCTAGGCGTCACATACACACACACACACACACACACACACACATACACACACACATACATACACACACACACACACACGACATCACCATCGCATAGATTCCTTGCCTGCCTTCGGCAAGGAATCAAAAATACAAAACTTAAAAATAATCCTCTTCTAGAATTAACTGTAACTGAACCATTTTTTCTAGCTTGCTTTTGTCCCATCAAGGGACATTGTTGTCAACGAACATTTGTAAATCCTTTTCAAGAGCAGAGGGCACTTGGCACCTAACAAAAATCAGCAGCTATTTTCTCTAGGAAGAAAATTTTGAAGTAAAGTAAATCATAAATACTTTCTTCTTTGTTGTATATATAATAAGTTTTCAAAATGAATTACAAAGAATAAAGAAAATTTAGCAGGAATATAACATAAAAGAAGCAAAAATACTGGGAAAATATGTATGATAACATTCAAAGAATTGTTGGTACACTGAGTGAAACAGATGCACGTCGCAAACAATGTCATGATGGGGTAATTTTCAAAATAATTAAAAGGACACAGAATATAAAATAAGGAGGTGAGGAGAGGAAACAGGTCCTAATCAAAAATTTTCTCTTAACAAAGGTGAAATGTTTACTTCACCTAGAATTGCCTTAGTGGTGGTATGACATCAAAGGGACATTGATTATCGTGTAAATTTATTGGGGAAGGGAACTTTTGAAAGAGCAGTCAGAATTGTTCACATCAAGAAAAGTGAGGTGAGTGCTTTACTTAAACTATTGTGAGAATGTCCTTGGTGACACATACTCATGTTATTCTTTCACATTCTCAGAAGAAGCCCCTTTCCTCTAGTCAGTTTCTTCTGTTATTCAGGTTCTGAATAACTATTTTCTGATTTTTACAAGCAGACTTCACATCCACATAAAATCGTGGGATCTCCTGATAAACTTCTTACAAACAAATGTACACAGATGTAAGACTTACAATAAACCTTTGGTGAAATTTTAGCCCAAATTTCAGCTTCCTGTAGAGAAAGCTGAACCTAAAATGTAGCGTTATTTTATTGCATGCCTAGGAAACTACAAACGTGTTCACCATGAATTCATAGCAGGTACAGTAACAACTAAAGAGCAGTTCAGCGATCGAGCAAATAACTCTTGAGACAATTTCAATTCTAAGGAATACCAAAATTGCAATCTGAACTTGGTTCTCTCTTCTTAAACATTCTCCTATTACAAGGAGTATACGCTTTAGCTGAACAATGACACAAAATGAAAAAAAAAAAATTTGTAACCAATTTTGTGACATCAATTTCATCTACATCAAACTGACAGTTTCAAAAGGACTTAAACTGCTTTGCATCATATACTAGTAGCAAGACACCAAAGATATATGCAGGAGCACTGGTCATCAAACTTACTCACTACTACAATCTTAATATGCATATGTAATCAATCCAAATTTGCATCTTTTAAATTTACTCTCAGTACTTCTGCATTCTTCAAGAATGGCTAAAATGAAAAAGGAGTTTATAAAAGGAGTAACTAAAATACATATTGCACAGGTTTCAGCGTGCTTCACACATCATAGCAACATAGATTGTGGCCTTACCCCGGACAATTCCTTCGTATGATTCTGATTAGAAGAAAACAAGTATTACAGATTTACGCAGACATGAATATCAAACAAGATTTTTAGTTTCAACAATGCAGAGTGACAACTTTCCCATGATTACATATAGGTAAAATCCATGTTCTTTTCCATTCTGTTAGCATGTTTCCCATGGTCTCAAATAGGTCCAGTGCCATGTTGCTCTTGTTTTCTCTCCCTTGTTACTCCATATTCTACTTCTCTTTGTTTTAGCCTTCTAAATCATTCCATTGAAAACAAGTCACTGTTTGAACACAGTTTTTTTTAAGGGTAACCTTCATGTTTGTGATTATGACTTTTTTCTTGATTTTTCTCCTTTACTTTCTTTGTCTTATTTTATGTGATTTTATGTGATTTTTTCATGATTTTTAGTGTTGCATGTTTTCTCCCTCCTTTTCCCTGTTTTCCACATCACAGAGCACAGCTTATGCTATGCAGGCCTGCAGTTCTTGTCATTTCAGCATCCTCTCACCATCCTTTTTCTTTAAAATTACCAACTGTCCTAATAAAGGCCACAACCCTTGGTTTCCAGACCAGTAACCTAATGTGCAATTTTGACTATACATCTGCCGAACAATGACATCCTACTTTCATTTGCACACATACTTTGTGAAGTAAACAGATACACGTTGTCTAAAAATATGGGGCATTTTTAAATTTACCTCAGGAGACGAACTCAGACCTGATCAATGTTTTGTAACATTCAAGGAAGTGGAAGTATATAAAGTCTTTAAAAACAAACACCATCCTCCCCCACAGTTAAAAACGATGCCAAAAACAAAGCATCAAACATAATGATAGAACTTGACTTCAGGCCATGAAACATAAACCTAGAGTGAAAGGCATATCTACCCTGAAATAACGAACTTCAGATAAACGAAGACAGTGGAAACTTCAGCTGGTGCAAAAATGTAGATTCAATTTTAGATCACATTATTCACAAACTTTAATACATATTAATTCACGTAGCAAGGCATCTTCCAATGGATAATCTGCATTCTCACCTTCTCAGGAAGACCTTACTCAGCATTTATCTTGTATTACATCTTCCAACAAAGTTAATCTGCCTTTCTAGCATTTCGTATGCCTACCTCTCACCAACAAGTGACTTCACTCTGTGCTACTTACATTTCAGTTTTGCAAAACCCAAAACTTATCAAACTGGCCCTTTATGGAAATCTTTCCCTCTCTTCACTCTTTTCTCATGAGAAATGCAAACAGCAATGTCCCCATCAATATATATACCTTCATTGGTCTACCTTTACTACTCTCTTTAAATCCTTCCTGCTATTCAAACATCCATGTAACATTTCCTTTCACATTAAGAATCTCATCAACCCCACCCCTTCTAATAATTCCTACCCCACCCCTTCCCATAATTCCTACCCCACCCCTTCTCATTATTCCTAACAACCAGTACAAACGTCCAAGTGCATAAGGGCAATGGTATCTTATCCAAGACTCTTGCCTACAAGATTCCCAGGAAGCATTCACCAGTCTTAATGAAACATCCTTTTCACACATGACCAACTTATATTAGGTCTATACAAAACAATCATTAAGGTAAGAGCAGTTACTTCACTTGAACCTTTGAGCCTCATGAAATATGACTTTTACGAACAACTCCTTCTAAACAAGTTTTTTGTATTTTTTTGTGGAGTTAAACATTGAATAATCCAACTATTTGCTCTATTTTATAATTTAAGTCATCTGTAATATGTACAAGCTTCCAGCAAACAGATAAGACTGACTAAAGGCGACCAGTTTATTTTTCCAAGTAAGCTTGAGGCAACTGCTCATACCCTTTAACAGAAAAGAATCCATCTTTAACCCTTTCAGTGCTCCAGGCGGGAAATCCCGCCGTGAGAGTGTTTCACAAATAAAACATTTAATTCACCATATCTAAACAAAAGAATGCCTTTAATTCGTATTTTTTGGCCTCAACTCTCAAAATGATGGTGCTCGACTAGAATAGGTCATTTCTGGTAAGAGGAAGTTCTGTACGTGCACCTGCAGTGCTTAACTTTTTCAAAAATGAAGAGCGCCCTCTAATAAATTCAGCATTGAAAGGGTTAAGCTACAATGTTGAATTACTCAGTCATCCAATGACTGAGGTGTAGAATCAAAACTGATTCTTCCACTCTTTGCCTGCTTATTGGCATACATAATCTGCTATTTTTAAGCCAGTTTACAATGCATCCTTCTACTGCCAGCCCAACCCCACCCCTCCCCATCCCTAACCCTCCCCCACCCATTTTCTACACATCCTTACCCTTCTAGAGATTTGACTTGGTTGTCCTTATCATTTTTCTCTTCCTCCATGTCCTTCATGATATCCAGGAGTCTGTCAACCTCCGACTGTAATTTCAAGGCCTCACTACTACTCTTCTCCACCTTCTCATTAAGGTCCTTCAGCTGCTGTCCTGTTGCTGCCTCCTTCTCATCCTTCCACTGATGGGGAGAAAAAAGAAAGAACACGATGTCAAAACTAAATATTTTCTAAAGAAAACATAACTTTTCACAACCTTGACCTTTCTTACAACCATTATCATGCTCATGGCAAATTCTTACAAAGAAACATGTAATGTACAGAAATCTAGACTTCAAAATCATTAACAAGATGAAACCATCGTTTCTCTTGTCAGATGATGACCAAATCACTTGAAGAGGTACATCTTCTTCGTCATTTTCTGATGCAAGCAATCTCCTATTAACAGATCTATAAACTCACAAAAAGTGGTAGACTCCACGAAAGAAAACATTTCACAAAGAAGCTTATCATGGTCACAAATTTACTTACGCATAGACACATTTTCTTCAGCATAATTCCTTTATGTTCACTATTTTCAGAGTATCAGTGGCTTAAATACTTTCAAACCATCTACCACAACCGTATAATACAATACAGACATGACCCATTGCAAGAAACTTCCATCATGAAGTAAAACCGAGTCCCTTCAAGCCTTGTTTTATCTTCAATGTTCAATGCCATACTAACTGCAAGCATAGCTGTCATTCTGGATGCCTAATGCTAAACTAGTGAACTAGCATTTCTTCAATTTTATCCAACTTTGAATATGAATGCATACAGGCCTTTCTGAAAGGACTACAAGGTAAACTTGAGTGGTATTGAGGTCCCTGCGATAAGCTGTTACCCTTGGGACATGAGACGGTGTCATGTAGCAAAGTTTTAATTGAATTCTCTCAACCTTAACTGTTAAACACCCCTAGATAATTCCAGGTAAACAGTGAGACAGTTTTAAGTTGCATGCTAACATCCTGGGGCATGCTAGACTAAAAATCCCTAAATGATGTCATTTCCATTCATTGGGTAGTTGGACTGTTTGAGATTTTGCTTAGACTCTTATAATTGAATCTTTTGAATGTTTTATGTTGCAGCATCTAGACATGGATTTAACATGACTTATTTCATGATTCCTGCACTTTAAGGACAATGAAAAATTCCATGACTGTTCCATGACATCATGACCAAATTATGAAAATTATATGACTTAATGCAATTGCCTGAGTGTAAAAATCTGGGATGAAAATGTGCATTATATAAATATTTAAAAGAATAAACAGTGTTTTTTAAATTCCTTGGTTTTTCAAAACTTCTGCCATTTTTTATTTCATAAAATTCCAAGACTTTTTGAGGTCTAGAAAGTGAAAATACATTTTCTGACCTTTTCATGACTTTTGCAGGAGGTGGGAAAGTTGCTTGTTATAAATGCAATACAAGTGACTCGGCTACTGAGAAGAAGCGTTTCCACCAAGGTAAACAGCCACCCTTACTTTTTAACATTGGCTACATGTAAAAAATCTCTTCATTTCCTTGAAAAGAATCTGTCATGATCGTTCAAAATTAACAAGTACTGCATATTTAAGGAAAATGAAGAAATTTTTGCACATGGATTTAACAATTTAGTAATTAACATGTTGTCACATGATCACGAAGAGCTGCACATGGATTACAGTGCCAGGAAAAATTAACTCGGGTTGAAAATAAGCAAGGAATGAGAGTGATTAAACCCTCTGATAAAGCTTATGAAAGTGAGAAAAAAACCCAGTCTTGCCAAAATTGCCCTTTCATTTACCCCATAAATTCTAGAATCTACCTGAGATGGCATATTGAAATTGTTATAATAGCCCCCCATGACTACCAACAGAGTCCTCGTAAACAGAGTCTTCGAGGCTTTTTGTAATCTAGGTTCGAAAATAGTCCCTGTTTAGAAAGAATCAATTCCTTCCCTGAGCTAATGCAAATTTGGGTAACTGCATTTCCCATTCTAATGTGAAAAAATACACCAAAATACCCATAACCCCCTTCCATTGTATGAAAGATATGAGTAATATTTGACTCACTTAACAATACTCATTACACAAGTGCATATAAAAATATCTTCTACCACATTTTTTGGTAACAATCTGATTACAGTTGAAGTTCTTATGTTCATCACAATGAACAACTAAGCTGAAACCACTTCCTCATGTTCGAAACATTGTATCCCTGTTTAATTCTTTTAGCTTTATTTTGAAATTTCTGCCATTATCCAAGTAAATGACAGAATACTAATATTTGCAAGACTGCTGCCACATAATGTGAGTCCCCTCCCCCACCCCTTCCCTGTAACTTTATTTGATGTCACAGAAACTTCATTTTTATTCTGTCAAGTTTCTTGGACATCTTTTATTTGCTTGTCAAAATATTTTCAATGTCTTCAACTGCCTTGTGCCATTCCAACAATACCTAACTCCCCAAGGGACAGAAAAGGTCACTGAGTGTGTCCTATTTTTGTTGCTTCTCTATACAATAGTCTGAGGACAAAGAAGTTATGCAGTTAACAACCATATGAGACATGCTAAAGTGCCTGCAAGGATGCATCAAGGCTGTGTCATGCCCACTGGAACATGTAACACAGGGGGGGGGGGGCATCAATGTACCCAATTGGTAGGTCACAAAACTACAGTATAACACATGTGTGGCAAGATGTGCCAATGTCAGAACACACTAGTTACCCTTGGTCACAACCAGAAATCTGCCATCAAAATTTGGGCAGTGAAAAATTTCTGCTGTGGTGGGTCAATGTTGTGTTCATTTTATGACATGGAAATACCACACAAAACGGACATTGACACACCCTCCTCAGGGTTCACAGAGTGTACACAATTTATAGGTGGGCACTGATACTACCAATTACTCGCTTAAAAGTTTGTGATACTTTGCCAAGCAGAATCTGCAAGTTTCCTCTGTTTTGCATGATTTTTAATTAGACCAAATACTAAAGGGGTGTAAATTCACCACTCTAAGTGGAATACTTCAAAGTTATGAATAACCAAAAAACCTTCCTGAGAGCTTCATTTTTTGACAAATGAACCACCTGTCCATCCAAACAATTCAATCGCACTACAATTTCACCAAGCCACAGGACAGATTTTCTTTTCCAAGTAATTCTGAAGTTGTTCACATTTAAAACTTCAATCACCTTAAATGGTCCTTCTAGTCAATCAGCAGAAACAATATTGACACAGATTATTTCCCAGAGTTAATCCTCTCCTAGATGCAACTGGCACAGCCCTATGAAGATTTCTATTAACCTATGACTAAGACCCACAAATTAACAATGTTACCCACTCTATGCTATGCGAAATTTGGTCAAAACTGGACAAAACAGAGATGTAGGCCAACTAATACCCAAAACTGGGTCAAATCTTTGTTGTGTAAATAGGTCACAGTGTAAATAAATCTTAAACATGGTTCAACTGAGCTTTCATTAACATAATTTGTGTCCTAATGGCCTGAGGGGTGGAGATACTCTCCCTACCTGTTTAAGACTTAGCTTAAGTATCTCAAAAGCAGGTGTGAAGATTTTGCCTGTCCATCCTGAGACATCTAAGGTTTCACTTATTATGCTAATACCCCAATGACTAGTGATTACAGAATTTCTTCAAACCAGAGTTTGGACTGACAAGTTTGTCTCAAAATAAAAAATTTATTACATTTGGATAAGTGATACAAAACTAACTCTATCAGGCTATCACCAGGGTAGGGGGGAGGGGTGCAGAAAAGGGCCATTAAAACATGCCCAACACTGATTTACAGTCATAAATAATTAAATATCTTAGCGATAATGATAAAAGATTAAACTTCTTAATAAAAATCACTTCACCATACTTCACTTCTGAAAAAATGAACAATAAAATTAAATGAGTAAGATCAATAAAAGGACCTCTTCTAATGTTGTCCATAGACTGTGTATGGCATATAAGAGCATGATAGACAGAGAGTTACAACATCGTACATACAAGTTAGACATACCAAAGTGGATGCAGGAGACTGTGTCTTGCATGCCTAGTCTCTGAACTTGTGTGATTCTATACTGTTACACACTTCGTAGTGACAGGTGACATTCTGAGACATGGAACTTGGGAGGTCTGGGAAAAACTTCGTCTCTGTAACAACCAGGCCTGGTAACAACCAACCCTAGGTATGAAACTGTGCATTTTTGTTTCACTTATGTTGAATTTTGCCTGAAATTTTTCACATTCATGTTCAAAATGAAATAATACTGAATGCTTAGACTGGTTTAGCCTAATCTAGGCCCTTGGCTATTTTGGTATGCCTAACCTGTATTTTAAGGGCATAACATTTTTAATAGCATGACCCTCAGTCTACATTAAAAAGATTGCTGTATCTCAATCAACACGATTTTCTTGATCCTCCTTAATAATTTCCAAAAATATGTGAAGTTGAACATTGGATAACTTAAATATTACAATTGATACATGTTTGATAGCATCAATAATGAAGGAGGTAATTTTCAGACAACACAGAATGGTTTTAACATTAAAATACTAGCTTGGGGCAAGCACACATGTCTCTAAATACAATGCCAAGGCTTAAAGTTTAACTCCTGCTCTGTATCAATGTGTGTGAAAACAGAAACCAATGGTATTCAATTGTTGTTCTTTCATCTGGAAATGTGTACTGTTAGCAAATACTTCCCACATTAAGCAATAAATAAATTTCACTTCAATCACATAACATGTATGGAACATCTGCAGCAGCTAAATTTTCTTCTTACTAGCTTCCAGAAAACTTTGCACATCCTGACCTTGATTTAAACAATGAGAAAGCTACCTTTAGCCACCAGAGCTGCGAAAAAACTCCTGGTAGCTTCAAATGTTGCGAACAACTCATTTTCCATTATCCTTATGACATGTGTTTGGTGCATGTATAATTTGCTCACTACAGATGTACAATACCAGGCAACAAACATCAAGAAGAGATTCAACTACTATGCAGTGGCAGCACCGGTATTTTGAAAGCAGGGGAGGCGGAGGGAAGTAAAACTATATTGGGGCACTAGTATGTCATCTGCATACTGCATAATTGTTTAAGGGAAAAGACACTGTGGATATGAGAGAAAGTGATTTCATATGAAAATTCTCCCTTCCCTCTGTCCCCTACCCCACCCACATGCCCCTTTTATGTCAGCTTCCATGTTGTAAACTGATTTTACTAATGTCAGGTGTGTGCTGTATAGGATTTGTTCATAACAAATGTACAGCTGGAGACAATACCACAAGGGCAATACAGACAATATTACATGGGATTTGAATACTATACAGTGAGAGCACCAGAATTTTCAAAAGGAGGAGGAAGGGGAAAAATAAAACTAGAGAGGAGGGGTGGGGGTATACAAGCATGTCAGCTGCATAGTTATACTTGAGAAGAGAGATTTCACAAGACTACACTTCTTCATTCCAACTGACCTTCAAATTTCCTTTGTCCCACCGACCCCTCCCCCACCTGGAGCTGAGACTGCTGCTGTGTAACATAGTATCTGGCAGGTCAGAGCTTGAAATGGCATCTTACATGGTCACATGATGTTTAGTAACTTTACAAGTTATTTTATACTCAAAGTAATGGAAGCAAACAATGACTTCAAACACAATGCATTGGAAAATTAAAATGTATAGACTTTGTACAACAGTCTGATAAAACAAAGAGTAATTCTATTATGTAACAATCATACCAGCAAAATTTCATCTAGTCAACTGAGTGAGGACAACAACACGATACTTATACCACAGAGTATACTGTCAGTAAAATACTGACATAATATGGACTTCTTTGTGAGATATATCACAATGACTAGTTACTGCTACCTCTGGTTTAGGGATATGTCTCACTTCCCCTTACAATAATAACACTTTGACTGCACTTATGGGTCAAAAAAAAATCTGGAAACTTAAAAGCTTTTTGCAAGGAAATTTCAATATTTTGGGGACATTTTGGCAATTGAATGTAAATCTGGCTGTTTGCTTCACCAAGACATGTCAAGAATTGCAAAATGCCTTACTAGGAAATACACATTTTTCCAGCCCTAGCTGAACTATGAAAAAATTACAACAAACATGGGTAGGCTATGAGGCAGTGTGGAGAAAAACAAAGCAACAATGGCTGTTCAACTATTTAAGTCATCTGATAAAAAAGGGTATTTTTTCTGTAAGAGGAGAGGTCCACATCATGCCCATTGTAGACACAATGTGAACAATTGGAAAAGTCATCACATACTGAAAGAAGTACCTTATCCAGTGGCTGGCTGATAGTAATACATAGGAAAAGGGTTTTCACAAAATGACCATACAAAATAGAAGAGGTATATATCACAAATTAAAAATGACAAAATTGTACTGATTTTGTTGGGCTATTTGGTGACCGATTGGTGTGCTAACATCCCTCACTAAGCTATTCAAGCAAAAATCAGTTCATAAAAAAGAAAAAGATGACAATTAACAGTTTTTAATTATGGAGTGAAGACAGAATGCTTAAGGTTACCCCTACAGCTGAATGCAGCCAGAGGGACAGTCTTAGCCGCATAAAAGGTTTACCTAACTCCATGAATTTGACATGCACACACTTTTTGTGTACAAGAATATGTACAGATGTGACCCAATAGCAGCTCAAAGAAATAAATTTGGTTGAAGTTAATTCTAGGCAATATTTTTATTGCAATGAAAAGGTAAAAGGTAAATTACAGGTTTTATCAGAGTAGCATCTGCAACCTTTGGTGCTGCAGCCAGCTGAGTGATCAAGGAATGTGCAGTGGCCTACAAAATAGATTTCTTCCCCCCATCTCCCCTCCAGTTGTTCATAAACCCCCACCTCCCCACCACCCCAACTTCATACAAGAGTCTTATGACCACCAAAACAAATCTGGAAGATAATAAATGAACCAGAATAAAGACAGAGGAGCATGGTGAATGAATGGCTTAGTAGTGAGGTTTAGATGGCTAGACAGCAAATAAAAAATAAAACCCAAAAAAAAAAAAAAAATACAAGTTTGGAAATAGATTTTGGACATCAAATGTATGTAGTACGGACACTACAGAACACAGACTATTCTAGAGAATCACATGCCAATCACATAAAGAATTCTTTCATGAACTGAATCCTTCTACTCAAATAATACAATACTGGAATTTTTTTTTTTACAATCTAGTGACGGCTCACAAACTTTGTTATCAGAATCACTACAGGATGGCACATAATGAAATATCACAAAAACACTCAAAAAGGTTATAATTGGAATTTTGACAAAATCCACAAGGAAAATGAAAAATTGCTGTAAACCAATACATCTGTCTCTCTGAAAATACTTACTGCTTTGAATTTTTTGTCTCTCTGTTGATAGCATTTTTCATTGGAAATGATGAAAAATATCAGAATAATTATATGGAACCTCAACATTAAAATTTATCAGTTTTTATTTTTCTATACAAACAAGAGCTTCTAGCCTATCAGACTGAATGTACTTAACCCTGTTACCACTGGTGATGTAGCTGTGTGGATACAGGCAGTGGGATTTGAAGCAAAGAAGACAAGTAATCAAACGGGTTGCAGTTAGATCCCCGGCCAGGCCATAGTTAGGTGCTTCGTGCATCCAAAAGCAATCTACATTTTTACCATCTGAAGTGACTTTTCAAACTTAAAATAATCCAAATTTGAACAAAATTGTCGATTTGCTTAGATATCCAATGGCATGTTCTAGTTTTGAAAGCAATGGAGGCTACTCTGGCAAGTTTTCCACAATCTCAAAGGTCAAATTTCATGCTGTTTACCCCTTTCCTTATTGCATGGTGTTTCAGGTTAAACATCTTTTTTCATCAAATTCCTTGTTGTCAAGAGATGCAGAAGATTTGGGAATATTAGTGCAGAGGCAGGAAGGCCTATAACTGTGTATAGGTCTCATACATCATTCATATGAAAAACGGAACAGCATTAAGATCATAATTATTTTAAGTTCTACCTGCACCTTTGTGTTTACAATTTTCTCCTTGATTTTTCATCATCTGTACTGTTTTTGTGTGAAAATTTGATTTTCTATGTTTAGTGTTTCTTCCTTGGTTCAGTTATTGTCTTCCATTCTTCCAAATCAAGGAGTGCCTGCCAGCCTAACCAAGGCTTCCTCTGAATTAAAGTCTCTTAGCCTTGCAAATATTTGCCCTTCAAGGCCTGAGTTAATTTAATATAGAATGATAAATCTCCCTATTAAAACTAAAAAAATAAAAAGTTTTCATGCTCAAAAATCAACATGTTAGAATTTGCTGAGGAAGGATTACAACAGCATTTGTTCAACTGTGCCAGACTTCATCAGGACAAGGTCTGGTAGAGCATCAGACTTCATCAGGTATAAGATCTGCTATAATGCCAGACTTCATCAGGTGCCAGACTTCATTGAGTATAAGGTCTGGTATACTGCTAGACTTCATCAGGTGTGAGGTCTGGCAGAGTGTCACACTTCATCTGGTTTAAGATCTGGAATAATGCCACAGACTTCATCAGGTATGAGGTCTGGTACAATGCCAGACTTCATCAGGTACAAGTCTAATATAGTGCCAGACTTAATCTGGTGTGAGGTATTGGGTGTGAGGTCTGCTATAATGCCAGACTTCATGAGGTACCAAGTCTGGTATAGAGCCAGACTTAACTGGGTGTGAGGTCTGGCATAATGCCAGACTTCATTGGGTACAAGGTCTGGGAGTGTGTCAGGCTTAATTAGGTATAAGATCTGGTACAATGCCAGACTTCATCAGGTACAAGGTCTGGTACACTGTCAGACATCATCGGGTGCAAGGTCTGGTATAACTCAATCACTGTGCTGTTCATCTATCCATTACACTATCCTACAAGTTATTTTATGACACTAAGTAACAACCAATGTGAATGAAGTCTACAAGGACTTATGGTTGCAGCAGCTTTCTATTGGGGGGTTTCCAATTCAACATTCTAATTTGGAAATCTTTTAAATTTATAAGGTCACTTCAGCTAGGAAAAACAGATTGCTACTGAATGAAAAACCACTGCTATCAAATGAAAACCCCACTGAATTATAACCCAAATCTCCAGGACTGAGCCCCCACCCCCAATCTCCTTATTACTAACCTTCACTGCTTCAAATGCCAGTGTCTTTATCTACTTAACCATAGTAATGGCAACTGCAATCACACCAAGCTAGTCTGGGTGACATCGACACTGCTGAGTCCATTGACTCAGCTAACGGTAGACTGATGGATGATAGAAACAGTCACTAAGTATGACATGATGCAATTCAAACACACCATGTACTTCATTTCCACTTTTACAACAAATTTTTGCTTCTTTTTTGATCTCATAATGATGAACTCAGCGGTCAAAAAGCAAAGAACTTACTACCTTACAGCAAACCTTTCCCAAACAACAGCAATTTCTGGTAATGTTGTTGACAAAAAAAGAAAATTGTAAACAGCCCTATACTGGTCTACTTATGCAGACACTGATAATTTAACATAACTACTGTAGTTCCATCCATCATATTCTAAACAACTATGCAATGCCAGCCCACTCAACAGTTTAATTCTAGTCCTACCCTATCCCACCCCACCTTCCATCCCTACCCCCACCCACACCAAGGTACAAATTTAGTAGTATTGCCATACAGATTCTGAATCACTTTCCCTGAAAATTTGAGGCAACAAATAGCATTTACGGTGTTTATCTCATCAAAGCAATGCAAATATCTGACATTCATACTTTGTCACATGCACATGGCTACATGTACATAGCAGTTTTGCAGATCTAACTTTGTCCCCCCCCCCCCCATCCCCTATTTCTTCCCACCCACTCACTAATTCTAATCAATCCTACAAAAGCCTGTTTAGAAGGCTACCACAGACACAGATACTTCTTATGACAAACCTACAAACAAATTACTGACCTTCTTTAATTCTTCTTCAGCTTGAGTAAGCTCCTCCTTGGTTTGGGCGAGGTTAATTTCAAGCGTCGTAATCTTTGAATCCTTCTTTAAGCCTGAAGAAGCCAGTTGTGAGGCGTGTTCCTTTAGATCCATAAGACTAGACTAATAATCAAAAAGAGAGAAAAAACAACAACACAGGGAAGTAACTAATACGGATCTTGAAAATAATCTTCCTAGTCCTTTGGCAATGATCCAATTGAAACAGCCGATTTGTTTTTTTCTTTTTTTTCTCCCTGCCTATCAGTACAAACTAAAATATTGTAACTTGTTTGTCTTTCCTCAAGTTATTTGGAAAACATTATTTACCTAATTATCATACTTCGCCAAGGCTACTACCAACCTTAACCTTGCTTTGCAAAATTTTGCCCATAAATCAACATTACGTTTAAAAATTAAGTTTAAAAGCATAGAAGATGTCTATAAAGTTTCATTACAAGGTGATTCAGGTCTCATCAGCAGGTAGTGCTGTAAAATCCAATTTTACATTTTGCATCTACACAATTTATTATAGGAACAATGACCGATCTTACGCATTGCAATTAGTAATATCTATTCAAAGAGTTGCAAAACACACTTGGAAGTTGCTATGCACTAGCTATGATGTTTCATAGAAAAGATCGTAACATTTTAACAGTATTAACTTACCGTGGAACATAACATCTACAAATCTGAATTGTAAAAACCACAGAATCCTGTCACTCTGTATTCGAACAGCTTTGTGTGAAGGTACATTTTGAATGCATAAAACATCTGTGACATATACCTCCCTTAGTTTTACCATTACAGGTACAAGGTACTGTATATGTTACAGGTTTTGCTAGTATAGAAATTACCACTGAGTACAATCAAGGAGTTCTTACGGTTTAGATGTCATTCTGATGGATCATATTGCAAAATATTGAGGGTACCCTGGGACTCTTAGCGAGGAACTTGTGGGTAGCAGTTCACAATGGATTAATGGTACGATCTTTCTACTCACTATGAACATTCAAGTTTTGAAAAAATAATGCTTACAACTGAGTGAATTTTCTGGAGTATGCCTCTACAAATTCTAAGTAAATGCTACAAATGGCAAGGAGAGGCGCAGGGACCAATATCACAATGGAAGAGCAGCCAACTTAGGTCTATGATATTCATGTATTTGTATACTGGTTTAACAAGTTGTACAATGGTAGATGTTTTCACCTTACAAGATAAGAATCACAATTATTTTCAAAAATACCATCATTTTATGTCATGCCAGAAATGATAGGGAGCAAAACATGAAAATTAGAAAACAAATGGCAGAGGTAATAATAGTAAATATTATTTCCATAATGTAACTGTTAACACTTTCTGGGGACAAATGCCACCAAAAAATCAGTATAAAAAATAATGGCTTTCTGCAATGAGCTGGGCTATTTTCTGCACCTGCATAGGTCTTGAATGTTTTCCAAAATTTAGGGAGAGACATTCCATTTGATTGGATTTATAGCAAGCCTCTTTCATCACAAAAATGTGGAAAAAGAAATTCCAGTCTACCCTTGTGATATGATGTTATGGAGGCTGACCAGAGCTGTGGGTGACTACACTGTACCTGTTAGGCTAGTTTCAAGGAGACAATATTTAATTGAAATTTACAAAATAAGCTGGACCTATAAATTTCTTTAAGTTTATATAATTTAAATACGAAAGAACAACTTTTACCTGGTTTGAATAGAAAGTTCAGGACACCATTAAAAATGATTTGGAATAATTATCATTATCTCATTATCTGTATGTGATTTTTTGTGAAACACTGACATTCTGTCTGCACTTTGTTAACATGTGTGGAAAGGCTTCTCAGATCAATGTGAACAAGTTACTGTACCAAAACTGACTCTTTCTTGCCAACATCTATTATTAGCAGAAGCAGCAGGCAAATCACTGCTCAATGGGTTACCCAAAGCCAACCATACAGTTTTGTACTTTTCAAAAGAAAAACCCCTCATTATTCCTTGACTTTTCCCTGAAAAATTTTCTTTTTGATTCCAGGATTCACCATTTTCTTTTAGTTTAATGTCCCATCATACTACTTGGACATGAAACAAAATGTAGCAGACAATCACCTCCTTATTTAGGGTCAATCAAATTCCCTGACTTTTCCCTGATTTGCAGCATTTCCTTTTTTCAAATTCCCTGACTTTTCTTGACTGCAAAAAAGGAAACTTATTTTCCAGTTTTTTTGTGTGTAAATTCCAGGTTGGCTGGGAGTCCTGCAACCTGACTTGCAAATATTAATTACAAGGGATTCTGACCCTGAAACAAGCCAGTAGCGGGGGCGGGGGAAAGATTCTCCTGGCAAAATTTTGCCCCCCTGGAAAATTTTACATTACCATTGCCTAAATACAATTTTACACATCTCACCCCTTTGAAAAATATTTCCTCTCCCCCTGGAAGCTATCTCACCCCCCCCCTCTTCAGTACCTTATCTGGCTATGGGCCTGTCATGAAAGTGACTTGATTACCACAAACTATCACCATGGTAACATCACAGAAACCTCATGATTGTCAATTCTGCATGCATTACCTCCTTTTCATTCAAATCTTTTTGCAATGCATCTATTCTTGCTGCCATTTCTTGTATCTGTCTTTGATGTTTCTCAGAATCTTCTCTGAGACTTGTTCCTTCTTTCTCCTTCTGTTCTCGAATCATTGTCAATGTTTTGTCCTTCTCCATCAGGGCCTCCTCTAGGCTGGACATGGCATTGTCTGAGCTGGTCCGTTCAGCTTCCAAGCCTTCAATCTTTGCTCTTAAGTCTTCCACTAGATGCTGCTTCTCTTGTAGTTGTTCTTGAATGTTATCAATCTGTGATAAAAGAGTAGCACTTAAATCAGCACGACATATACTATACACACCCAAAAATAAAGACTCAAATTACAACTGTTTTGTCAACGACATTTTCTAAGACTTATGAAAAACTATCAAATGACCTGACCCAATTTTATCTATTGTTCCCTAGTCTTCCTCTCTCCTATGGTTAACCTGGCTTAATACAAGTCAAGCATCTAATGTGCTTCACACTCAGATAGATTGACCAAGTAAATTTCATAGCATGTCAATGGATTTGTATTGAGAGAACATTTTCCTGGAAACTCTAAAACTCCCCACATCCCACTAGGCATTAAACATGGTCAAGCACCATGCGTGACTACTCTTTAACAAAGGTGAAAAATAGGCCTCTGAAAAACATTGAGACTTTCTGGGAACTTATGCAGAGTACTTGAAATTTTATGCACATCTTACACAAATAACAAGTAAGAGGTTCAAAGTCCCTCATGGCAAGAGTAAATGGCCTCTATACAGGCCCTTGAAGCTTAGAGCTTTTACAAAGAAGGTCTCCAGTGGAATTTGAGCCCTACTTTTACATTTTTAAAAAATTTCATACATTTTTTTTCTTTTGGGTGCAATGCTCTCATCATCCTATAAATTTTGGAGCCCTTCTGAAATGTACAACACCCACAAAAGTGTTCTTCTAATCCCTGCATTACTTCCCTAGCCGCTTTATGCCATGCATCAAAACGGCACAAAGGAGCTGCTCGGCATCGATAAAAACTCAGATATATACAAATTTTTCCACGGTTAGGAATAACTAACCAGGTACAGTAAATGAGTAATTATTACAAGAGCATTTTGAAAATCAGGGGTTATTACTAAACATCAAAAACTGAAAACAACTTAATCCGTAACCACCATATTAACACAATCCTTTATGATGGATGTTGCACCAATTTTAGGGCACTTACTGAACATCTCTAGCAATTCCATTTTGATAACTTGCAGTAGGAATGGTAATGATATTACATTTCATTTCTTATGGGCATGGTGCCTATATTCTACTTTAACCATTTACTATCAAGAGTCTAGCAAAACTTCTTTCAAACAGTCAGGAATTTGAAAAAAAAAACTGTCATAGAGTATACTACTTAATACGACTTACACTTGCTAAATTTGACTGCCAATATTATTTGAAAGAGGGAATCTAGGAAGCTCTTTCCCAGTAAATATTGGAATGTGGAGGGAATACTATTTTATTTACAGTATTACAGAAAAATTTAGCTTTTTAGTACATAAAAATGTGTAAAAATTAAGGGGCAACTTGATTTGCTTTGGGTATAAGTATTTGTACCCACCTGCTGCCTATACGATAAATTCTTGTACTCTGCATTCATACAATAACAAAGTCAAACTATGTTTGCATTTAAACCTTATGAAAAATGGAATCAGGACTAAAACATTCTTAAATAATTAGTTTTCATAAGTAAATCATGCTAAATACATGCTGTATTCCTGTCATACCTATTACCACCACCACTCATCAAAACATCCACCATTCCAAAATCCACCTTCCCAAAATCTACCAACCCCAAATCCACCATCCCAAAAATCCACCATCCCAAAATCCACCTTCCAAATCACCCTGATGACACTGCAAGTAAATAACAAATGAATACACAAAAATCCGAAGTGACATTCACCCATCACAGGGAAGAATGGAAGAGAGTGGCATGGAGTGAATGATACAACTCATAAAAAGAAGGAAACTGAATAACTTAAAATGTGAATATAATAGCTAGGAGAATAAAACAAAAGCTACTTAGGTGCAAACAATACTCCGATAAAAACACAACTGGACAACTGAAAACATTAAAAACAATAGCAGGATAAATTGCGCATCTGAACTTAAAAAATGGAAGGATAAAAAACAAATCTTGGAGAAACTGACATTCAATTTATAAAAAAAAAACTACTCTAAGAGAAAGTAAAAAGATCAGGAATAATTCCATAACAGGAAGAATAAAAACATAGAAAGGACAAATCAACCTGCAACGTAAAAATGGCAACGTATAGAGGTAAGGGTTTTAGTTAAAACAAAACAACAAATGTCCAAAGTGTAAAACTTATTGACAGGGTTGCATTGGATAAAGCTAATCTTCATAATTAAAACCTCTGGAAACTACGAAAGTTTGAGTTCAAAGTTTTCACATCACTCCAAAATGCAAAACTTTATAATCGCCATTCCAAAAGAAAGATGGCGTAGTGCATGAGTCCTTGCAGAAAAGCAACTTGTATGGTTTCTATTCATCACATACCCAGCAACTAATTCTAAGTTTTCTTCTAAGCAGGTATGAAATAGAAGAAGAAACAGCAATCAAGTGTAGGTCATATTCCATGCTTAAAGATCTAATCAGCAGAGCCTACTCCAATGCAAGAGAACATCTTTTTCCAAATGCATTGTTAAAATCCTTTAGTGAACATGCACTGACAAGTTAGTAATGGTGACATAGATAGCAGCCCTACTTGGCTGCTTCACAACTACTCTATTACTGATACAAGATAGTAGAATACCATCAGCTATTTATGCTGTTTGCCAATGTACTGTATTGTACCTATTTGTATTCTCTCCCCAGTCATTCCCCAGTCAAAAAAAAGAACTTATGCTGTTGCATGCTGTCACCCCCCCCCATTTCCCTCCTTTTCCTGCAACTGCCCTGCTGTACCCTCCCCCTCCCCCCTCCCTCATTTCAAAACCCAGGTATTACCACTGGTTTTGAACATGACTCAAATGAAGTTGCCGTTACTTCTGATGTCTGTATGGTTTAACTAACCAGGCATATTAGCAATCAATCCCTGTGGCTAAAGTTATTCCCACCGAATATTTAAAGGGAAATACTGCATTTGTGGCACACAAAATTTTCATATTTTTAAAACCAAGACTTATAGACACAGAGTGATAGGGAATTCAAAATAAGGCAGCATGGTAGCTTTATTTTCAAAGAAATATGGTTCTCACAGTAAGAAATTCAGTTACTTATAGCTCAAGAATAATTTGCTAGCCGAAACTTTCAAAATTTCAAATGATGCATCATCCATAACTCTTGTTTTGTTTTATACGTTGGGAAGATGAAGCTATTGCTAAGGTCACTTGTTAGACTGAATGGTTTAATAATGATTACAGCTTCTTTCCATGTATGTCATGTTGATCCATTTTAAGAGCAATAGTTCCCTTCAATTTTCTCAATAACCCCACCAATGGAGTTTTATTTCCCATGCCTACCAACTAATATGAAACAACTACCTTGTTTACCTCCAATAAATTGTATTAATAGCCTGTAGTGAGTGATTCCTCCTTCCCCTCGGTTATTCTCCAAACATGAAACAATTACGCAGCTGACATGTTTTGCCCCACCCAATAACATTTTGAATCCTCTCCCCACCCCTCCCTAGTGCCCTAGTGAAGCTACTAGTCAAATGAGAAAGGTTTCTACAGGCAGTAGAATAACTTTATTAAAATGGGAAAATTGAGACTTTGACGATGAAACTTTATCATATCTTAAAACCATAATTGATACTTACAGAGTATGCAATTCAAAATAAAGTTACTGAGTCCTTTATTTTCAACAAAAAAGGTTCTCATTGAATGAAATTGACTGCTTCATAGGTAATGAATGACTTTTTCCTGCAAACTTTCATACAAGTTAAAACATTCCTAACTTTTGAAATGTATAATATTTTGGTGATGTAAAGCTTCAGTCAAGGTTTATGGGTGAGACTGAATGGTAATATATTATAAAAGCTATTTTTTGTCCATGCCATACTGATGCAATGTAAGTACAGTATTTCCCTTTTAAATTTGTTGTTCTTTCAAATTATGTGCATGGTGGCTGTATGTGCCCTTTAACATTTCCATACACTTTATGGCAGTATATGAAACAAATTTATTTAGTGAGTTTCAAGGCCCAACAAACCCTGATTAAAGCACGTTTATCACATGATCCAGCATAAAGTATATCTCCAAGTATGCTCTAGCTTCATGGATCATATTTGAATGCAATAATATTGCACAACATCCTCAGAGTTTGACATTTAGGAATTTTAAAATTATGAGTGATGAGAAAATCATAAACTCGTCTTGGTCTTAGATCCCAGCTTTATGATACAAGCAACTCTCCTTCAACACATCTTGCAGCTTTATGACTTTGGAGCTCTCGAAACAATAAAAAACAATCTCCTTTTAATAATGACAGACAAAGCTACTGATTTGCAATATAAGTTTTATGTTTTGTGTATGTGCAGAAGTTTTGGTATGGCCAGCAAATCCATTAAAGAGATTGGAAATTTGTGGTTATGATATTGCGGTAGAGAAGCAAGATATTAATCACTATTCACATACTTGTATCATAAAGAGTAACTTATCAATATAAGCTTTACAGCAGCTATTTCTTCTCAATTCTTTTAACTTTGCTGCAAAAGTTTGAGACTGAATAAATCAGCATGGCTAAAATATTTCTCCTAAGCCTCAAGATTGTCCAGATGACCTTATCTTTCTCAAAATTTCAGTTCTGAAGGAAAATACAATTGGTCAAACCTTTTCTGAATAAGATATGTCGGAAAAATACACTCCTTTCTTAATTTTGCAAAATTGAAATCCTTTTAGAGATTACACATGCCACAGATGCTCAATTCAAACTGTCGTTACAGATGAAGTTACCAAGACAGAAGGTTTTCCAGCTGAACTTTTTAAAAACTAATAGCACCAGTTTCCCCAAATAAATCATGTACTTAATTATTACAGTATTTCTACTCTAACCCATAACAATGTAATTTTTCTGTTTCTCTTTTTATACGTAACGACAATACAGATATGCTTAAGATACCGTAACAGCATGCATATGAGATGCATTGCGCAAATTGTCACTTCCCCAAATGGGCCAAAACACAGTTTAACTGTAGAGCACAATTCTCTTTAATCTCTCTGGGGACAAGAAGATATTATACCTTTTACATTTTTTTCAAGACGTTGTTACCCAGTTTTGATCTGTATTAACTGACTTAACATGACTTTTACTTTTATTTTGAAAAAAAAAATCTTTCAAACTTTCTGATGTTTGGAACACATTGAAATGTTTCGTGCTTCTTTGCCAAACTTCTCCACAAAATTCAGTACCAAACTGACACCACTACTGTATAATATCAATATTTAGGGTGCTCCTAAACTCCTGAACTGACACCTCCCCATTCCAGAATGCTTCTATGTTTAGGAAACAAAAGCGGTTAGCTTGTAAAATACAAACATTTCCCATGTTGAGGTAATAAAACTAGAGCCAAATTGACTGTGATAACACAACCATCTGGAAAACAAATTCTAAGCAACTGAAAGGTTTTACCGATGTGTTAAAAAAATTGAAAAAAATGGTGTGTTCACTTTCGTTATCCTTCTTTCACCCAACTCCCCTAAATCTCAGTTCAAAACTTAAAGTGCTTTTAATAATGCCAATGTTACAGAAAACAATACATGTGCTTTTCTTAAAACCATATTGCCCTCATAACAATATATCCCGGTGCAAAAAACGATTTCAATTTCTCTTCCCCTTTTAGCCATGGAACTTTGTTATCTATTCGTCCCGTATTACCCTGAGAAGGATTTAATTGCCTTGTTTGCAAATGCGCAAGGTGACATAGCATTAGGTTTGGCATTGTAGGGCGGTAACCATAGCAATCAAATGGCTGGAGTATGAAAAGTTAATGATACTGGGGCAAAAAAAAGGGACTTAAAAATTCCTAAGAAAAATGATTCTTGCCCATGGCCACACAAAGACGAGACCTCTAAAAGGCTCCATTGTGCATTTCAAACATCTTGACTGTTTTTACCTTAGGATCATCAGTTTCTGGGTCCCTGATGTGTTAGTGCTAATTACTTCATTCATACAATACTGCATAAACATGCTCTTGTCAAAAATACTCCATGCTTCAATCTCATTAGTTGAAAAGTGTTAAATGAGTTAGATGGACATTTCAAAAATAGTTACAATGAAAAAATGAGTATTTTAAAGTTGACGATTTGTGACACCACGAAATATTAAGAAAAATAATGACGTGATTAGTAGAAAGAGGTGATAACACGATGCAGATACAGTCCCATCTTGCCAAGAAAGCCATCTAAAGAATGGCAAAATAAAAGTTGTCACCTTGATCAGCAAAACTCTTAGTTTTGTATCCTTAATCTCCAAGGTATTGGCAAAATCGTTGAGCTCAGTAGAAAATGGAGATTAGTGGTTAGTTAATCTAAAGTTCTCTCAATACGAATGAGAAGATAAAGACAAGTGCAGAACATGATACGGTTATTTGAAAAGACAGACCAGAGAGCATTGCTACACTTCTTTGAAGAATACTCTGAAAATTTTACGATAGAGTGGTTTATCCTTTATCCATAGAAATGAAGATAAGGCAAATGGGTTAAAACTGAGATTTGTAAAAACCACAACTTTTGTGCAAACTCTTTCCTTGGTATCAGATCAAAAGTAGTGGATACATCCTATCTGATCCCATGGTTTCTACGGATACTGTAGCATTTCAAGAAACCTGCAGATGTCTTTTATGGCATATTTCCTTAGACATCTACATGTTCCGGAACAAAAACACGTTTGAGTTCAAACTGATCACTTCCAAGAAATGAAAGCAAGCAGATAGTACAAGTAATTAATATGACAATTTTTTTTGCTTTCCACAAGTGGTCAGTCAGACATCAGATGTAATGATGAGGCAACCACATATCTACCAAAAGTGTTTTAATTTTCATACCACAGCTAGACAGCAACTACTCATCCTGCAATTTAAAATCCTTTTATCATCCTAATTACAGGATTTTACATCTGCCTCAAATTGAGATGTCTCCCAAAGGTTGCAATGCTCTCTTTAAAGTCAATCCAACCTATTGTTAATTGACAAAACAATGAGCCATTTTCAGTTGCCTTTGACTGTAGACGGATACACAACGGATAAATGACAATTTAACAAAACTACTTTCAGAGAAACAATGGACATCAGACTTTAACCAGTTAACTGCGGGATTAATATATTGTAAAAATGCCACTTTTCGTTTATTTCAACTTTACACTGGAAAAGTAATACACTGTAAATATTTACCACAAAAATTTGTCATCTCCTTCTTTTTTAGAGGTGCCTCCATCTTTCAGAAGCTTTTTAGGTAAAATTATTCCAAATCGGTACAAAAGTCACGCTTTGTATGGTAAATTCCAAAGCATGGTGCTGCACAAAGTGGTTTCTCACACTCCCTACACTCGTAAATAGTTTCCTTCCTCTTATCTCTGGAAGCACAGACATGGCATCTGCGGTCCCACACTTGTAGCGGTAGCGTAGCGGTAGCCTGTGAGAATTGTAAACAGCGCAGCACGTGCAAGAACACTTCCGGGTTCCACGTGCTTGATCAACGTCTCAGTTAGAAGACGGATATATTCGTCCTACGCATTAGTGAACAGACAGACAGGCCAGAACGTTCGCTGTGCACAGCGAACGATCTTTCCAGGGTGTATCGCGCATTGCTGGGTGTTATATGACGTATTTCAGTGCATATATTACAAGACGGATATATCCGTCATACGCAGTAGCATGAAGTTACGCCATGACGGATATATCCCTCATACGCAGTTAACTGGTTAAATAACAAGGATATTGTGTCTTCTTCACACTAAGTTTCACCAGAAACTAAGTTTCACCAGACACTTAAGTTTCACCTGAATGTGCAAAGTCACAAGACACCTTGTTAAATGTGAAACAAACCCTCTGAGTTTATTTCTTAAAATCCCAGTTTGGAGTTTACAGGTTCTGTATAGTCACAAGGAGGATAATTTGACCTTTCAGTACACATTGATTGTACTTTTGTGAACCTCGAACAACTATCACAAAGATATTCTACCAATTAAGTACTTCCAAACCAGTATCCACTCAATTTAAATGAGCTTCAAGAAGCAGTCATTTTTTTTGTTATATGTAACAAAAGTCTTCAGCACATTTGAAAAGGTACTGAAGATAACTAGAACAAAATTTTAATTCTTAACTTAAATGATTATACTAAAGTAAAGAGCCAACCATAAAGTCTGTCATATTTTTTAACTACAACTGTAAGCAAACTTAACTTTTTAATAGCCTTGAATTGCTGCAACAGATCCGTGAAAACTTAAAATAATTATTTTCATGTTTAAAAGTAATACTGCATGATACTGAAAGCTCAGTTTTGTCTCTATCTAATATTTTACTTTTTTACATCCATGCAACAAAAGATTCAGATAAAGAGTGTGTCCCAAGTTCAATATCTCACATATTTACTTCACAGTAACACTAAACCAAGGAATAATTTGAGGACACTTTGTGCCAATGCAGTTAGGCACTATTTCATGCAAGTCAATTTAAGAAAATTATATCATAATGTAAACAGGTGCAACCATAAAAGAAACACATTCATTTTACCACTTACTGTATTATCATTCCCTTATGCTAACTTGGTTTTCTTTTCACAATTAACAAAATAGTCAGTTTCACCATTTTGACTTTTGGACTAGTTTTTCATCCTATAAAGTGTAAGCAGAAGCACTAAAGGAAAAAAGCAGTTTCAATTTTACAATAACCAAAATTGAAGCTGTCTTTTAACTTTTGAGCAGGTGCCATATTGATATGCAATGCAGTTAGTTACCATGAGTTTAGACACAATCTATCAAATGATCTTTCATTCGCATTTATAGAAAATACAAAGTCTCCTCAAAGTCATGTGACTACTATAATTCTGCCATATCTGTAAAATACCCAAAAAGAATTTGACAGTTTGTACAAGGAAGGAGAAATTGGCTTACACAAGGAAGGAGCCTTTTAGGCAAAATTAACTGTCACATATCCCCCACCCCAACCCCAACCCTAATCCCCAGCCCCCTTGTTTCATGCCCTCCAACCCATTGACTGGTACTGAATAAAATCTTTAATTTAAGTAAATAGTCTTTTTTCAAAGACCAAACTTTCAAAAGATCCATACACATTACCAAACAAATACTCATGATCTTTCCAGGACTATATGAAAGGACCAAAATGTAACATTTGAAGGAAGGGTTTAAATCAAAAGAGAACTAAATCTAAGCATTCTGGTGAAATTTTTATTCAATTCCTATGTGATGTTTTCAAAATTTAGCAGATTAAATTTCAATGTTTATAACCAAACATAATATGAAAGCAGAAATGAAGTTGCCTAAGATCGATCAGCACTGCATGGTTTTCCATTCTATTATGCTGACCTTGAAACTGACAGGGATATGAGTTTCCCATGGGAAATGTGAAGTTTGTAAATTCCATGCCCCTCCTGCATTCACATTACAAAAACATGAATTTATGGAGGAAAAAAAATGGTTGTCATGTGGAAAGAAAAAACAGAATGATTTTGATCAATGACAGGCTATGTCATATGGACTTGCTTTAAGTTCACTTTGACGTGAACATGTGATAATGTTTAACCTGCTAATATCTGAAGAACCACAAACAGGGACTGAAGGCAAATTTCACGATAATACTTATATTAAGTCCCCCTCCAACATACCAAATCCAAATTCAAGCCTAAACCCTTCTTCTCACAACTTTTGTTTCCACATATGAATGATAAAATAAAGCTTATACAACTACTGGAGAAGTCCACTAGCTCTATTTTAACATTCTATTTTAAGGAACTTCTTGAGACTTGACTCAAACAGAAATTAACCACACTTGGTACTACTTCTTTTCTTCCATTAATTTTTCATTTCCTTTGCCATTCCAAATGCCATTACTTTTCATTCCATTTGTGTTTAAACTAAATTTAATGACTTTTACAGCTCTGGAAATTGCATTTAAAAATATTGTAGCTTTTCCAGGTTTTCTGCAACAAAGAAAAGAACCCTGCTTCATAAAAAGGAAAACTAAATAAAAGGAAAAAAAATACTTAAAACACATCATAAAATCTATATGATACCTTTTTCTGTAGTACAGCCACTTTTCTCTCCTTGAGGTCAATTATTTCTTTAAGTTCATTGACCTCACCCGACCTCTTAGATTTGTCAGTAGACATACTGTTTAATTGTTCATCTTTGTGAGCAAGGATTAGCTCTTTCTCTTCCATACGTGACCTCAATGAATTCATCTGCAAACAAAGGAAATTAAAATAAAGTTCAAAACAAAGTTGCCTGAAATGTCAAAGAGGGAGTTGAACTGTAAGTCTAAACTCTTATTGAACATGTAATGTCACCTTTTGAAAAGACAATGATGGCACCTAACAAATCTTCCTTTAACTATTTCTGTCCCTGGAAGTTATCGAAAATAATTAGCAATAAAACTTAAATTACACTGGTTATTTTAGAATCATGTCACCTAAAATCACACACTTTTGAACCACATACATTACACCTAATTAGTCATGATGATATTAGCTGCAGGTTTTACTTCCCTTTCCCTATAATCAACCCTAAAAATGTTTCACAGTGACATTAAAAGAATTCCACCACAACTGGGTAATGTATTGAACATGTTGCTATCAAAGCTTCTCATTTCAGACCACATACTGAAAAAGATGATTTATAATCCACTCTTAAGTCCCCTCTTTCATTTCCCACTTTTGTTGTTTTTGCTGTTATTGTTGTTGAGGGGAGGGCAGATAACTGCTGAATTTTTTTCTCTTTCTCCTCTTCATTTAATTCTGCTACTGTACAAACAGCTGACAGCCTCCTCATTAGATATCGGGCATGAGGCAAGAAATCATTGACTTACAGCAAAATGCCCTTCACAGACATGACAGCTACCATAAACTGGAGCAAGGGAGGCCTGTCTGTCCTCTTCTGGAAATGGATCAGATTCAGGACTGACAAGATATGACTCACTTGTCTAAAATGTTAATTGAAAATTTTATCATCTTTAATTGCTTTGACTGGAGAAGTTATGGTTGCAAGTCTGAGAAACAGCACAGATATGTGAGATTTCCATAAATGGTTAAGAAAATATGCACTCCTCATCTGGAAGATTTTGACTTGACCATTCACTTTGTGTTTTCTTTTGAAAAATGAATTTGTCTTTAATAGCACCAGGGGCTCATCAATACCAAAAAGTTTTTGATAAAGATATGAGAGATGGCTTTTGGAAGGGAATTTTTACTAAAGTACAAATCCTGTTTTTGATATCTGCATTTGGACCATAAAAGTCAAGTGTCCAAAAAGATGTTGAACAGAACAACTTTACTGTGGTCAGCAAATTAAACAACACAGTACAATAGTTTCTTTGAATCTTTTCAATGGAGGCAGGGTTTAGAAGAAAGGGGAAAAATCATTTTGCAACTGGAATTTCAGTATACATCAGACCATGATGTTAATACACTTTTCACCTCTCCTTTGCAATCTCATTTAGGAGCACATGAAGGGCTCACAAACTTTAGTAAGGGGAGGCGGTAGGGGTCAGGAAGGGTGTAGTAGGGGTGAGGGGAAGTGTGGGAGCAGGAGTGAATGAGGACCCCACCCTGTTTACCATTAAAGCAATGATTATACTGCATAGCCTGTCAGGTGCAACCTTCATAAATCAATAAGAGGTAAATTAATCTAGCAAAATTAATTAGCATTTAGAGAGATGATCTTGCAAGTGCAAGTAACACTACACATGCATACGCAATAGCAGAGCAAATTGCAGAACGTAGTGCTTTCAAGTTTAAGATATTTACAGTATGCTGAGTAACAAAACAGAATGGAAATCCAGGTATTCCCTCCTCTAGTTATAGAGCACTTCTACTTCAAATCTGTAAGAAGTCTACTAATGGTAGTTTTTGAGTTGTCATGCATAAGACTCTTCCATTAGATAAAGATCCATCTCCTTTTAAGAATTTATTGCATCTTGTAATGGTTCATGAAAGAGTAAGTACAACCGGGAGATCTTACTGAGCTTTAAAATACCCGGCAGGAGGTAGGCTTGTGAGAGAGAGAACCAGAAATGGAGTTGAAAATAAGTCAAAGGCACAGCTTTAAAGTCACATTCAGATTTTTACATTTCTTATACAAAATCAAGTCCTTTTTACAGTATAATAGCTTTTCTCCAGAGAATCCATTTACAAAGTAGCTATCACACACCACATGTTTGACGACTACATGAACACAACTAAATGTAGTGATGTGAGAGTCCACGTTTGGGAGTCTCACATCACCAACAAAAAACATTAATGGGTCTATAAAGATATGAAGCAGGTTTACTATGATGAGAGGTGAGGGTCACTGTAAGCTCTCTTACGTAAATCTTCCCCTCTCCTGATAAGATAGGGAGGCAGGGCTGGCCTCAGTGCAACAGAGGGTTTTTCTCATATTCTTCACATGGAGACAGCAAGCAAATACAGCAGTCAATGACCAGTTGAGTAGGTGCACAAAACTGTCAACACTTCCAGTTTTTGGTACAGACCTATCACTATGATCTTTTCTTCTCTCATTTTGAAAACATTAGAACTCACTGATATCCTAGTTTCCTAAGGATAAAGGGAAAATGCAGTGATCCCAATCAAAATTAGTATAACCTATCATCCTAATTTATGAATGGCTTTTTTGATCATATGACAATATATTTTCGTTACTGAATCATTAAAATCATTTAGAATAACTCCTTGCTTTACCTTTTGTTTGTAATAGTTATGTTCAAATACATATTCAGAGGTACTTTTAAGGCAAATATGAGGAGATTTGCGAGAGTTTGCTGATTTTTCCAAGCAATTTTTGGAGGACTGCTTATTGCTTTAAGCCATTGATAATGAAAAAAGTACAATACTCTGAACATACTACGCAAATGAACTTCCAAGTTTTTTCCCATGTTTATTTGATCCCTCCCATAAACTAGCAAAATTTAAGCACATTTCAGGCCTTTTAAAATTATCAATACCAATTGAAATTCTTTAAAGCTTTTTAAAGCTGCACTGGAACCAAGTAGGATATGACAGATTGATGTTTACAGTTCACAAAGTGAGAATGAATTTTCAAATGGTTTTAGACAATTATGACATACTGTAGTAAACAGAAGATGAAAAACACTGTCCAGAATTAAGTTTTAGACTATATCTAAATCTCATTGTTAGGGTTTAGCTGGAAATAACATATTTTGTTTTACCTTCCCTATTGACAGCCCTGTCTAGCTAAAAACAATTCCATCTTACATCTTAACTTTCATGTTAAGTGTGAAACATGGAAGTTGTTCCGTAAAATTTATCAAGATGGTTGGGGTAGCTCTAGCGATAAAGGATCCAAGACATGTTGTAGACAGATGTTCAAAATTTGTGATACAGGAGCTTTACCATTGGAGCAAAATAGTAATTTGTTCATTTTGTGGGCATTGATCAATATGGATTTCAAAGTACACTGCAAGTGAAATCATTAGTGACAACAACCATTACATACCATCAATTTTTCAAGAGCTTTGACTCTCCAAGACGTGCCCACTTGACTCCAAAATGTGCCAAAAGGAAGGAGGCATGAAGGGGTCCCCAGTAAGACCTACTCTCCCTTCCAAGTAACAGTATCCCCAAGCCTAAAGTAATTTAACTGCCACCCAATTAATCTTCCTGCCTACCTCCCAAGTCCCTGCCCTCTTCCAACTCATTTCCCATTCCAAAACTCTTTTACTGCCACTGAAAGTGATGTTTTTAGAAAATGCATGAAAAAGAGGAAAAAGTGCACTTTCTAACAACTATGTGCCACACAAAGTGTGCATCTCAACCATTAAATTAAAGTCACTACTTTAATCTTTAATTTGCATAGATGTGACAAGCTGTCTTGCAAGATGACAGCTCAAGCATCACCAATCATCAATTTTCAAGCTAGTGCAACAAAATGTTTGCCGTTTGGTACATTTCAGTTTCTTCACATCTGGGTGGTTACTAAAAAATATGCAATGTTTTTGATTGGAAGCGATCAACTATAGCATGGTACTTGTCTCTAAAATTATGCATCCATTTTTCCATCCAGTAAGAGCTGATTTCTGTAGTTATGTAAAGTCTACTCCTGACTACTTTACCATGAAAAAGATGCATCTTATTAGTCTAAACCTGCTTTCAAACTGACAAACGCAAGATGAAATTACGGGATGATGAATCTGATCTGACACATTCAACTCATTAACATATTGAACTCAACACAATGCCAACATAGCCATCTTGCATTTTAAACTTGATCAAAATGTGCAGTACAAAGACTGACGGGTTCAGATGTAACTTTAAATCATGATCTGAACGAATGATGTTCATCCCTTTCTAGCACTGTATATGTCAGGGACTCACCAACAATATCTTCACCCTAATAAAAGCTGTTTGTAAACCAGAATAAATTGCTTAAAATTATTGAAATGAGGGATTTTTTCACTCTCTTTCTATCTTATCTGTTTCTCTTTTCATTTGCTCTTTCCTATCAGTTTCGGGTCACAACTGCCTCAGCTAAACCAGGTGACTGTTGGTGTCATCATAATTTTGTAAAGCACATAAACAATGGCAAATCTTGAATGATGACTTATACCTGTAAAAGTGCCTCCCATATTAATCACAGAGAGCTAATGTTAATTGCCATTCTCGTTAATCACTGCTATGTTACAAGATTTGTGGGAGACAGATCCTGGCATTACCGCTTCATGCTTATGATATGCCTAAACAAATCTCTCACAATCCTGTCAGTAGAATATACAGCAAACAATTCGCTCATGAGACAAACAAGAGCAGCATACTCCCAGGGATGATTAAAAAATAGCGTATTGCTGCTTTTAGAGAGGGTCTTTGTAAACATCAGTTTAGGTTCAAGAAAAAACAGTGCAAATACTGCCTGGAGAAATATTTCAATTTAGGTTAACTGGCAATGGTCAAAAACAATGGAGAGAGAGAGAGAGTGGATGGGAAGGCTCGGTAGCATGATGGTCTGATGTAAATATTTCTTTTGGAGACATCGATTCTGAACAAAGGACAAACATGCCAGAACACGACAGCTTTTTACTGTGCTGATGAAAAATGACCACTGAGAGTAAACAAACAAAACTTTGTAACCTATGCTTTTAGAATCATTATTGGTTAAAGTTAGATAAGGTGATGGGTGGGTGGGTATTCATGTATGTTTTACTCATTTTTATCTATTGTTCATGTACATTACTCTTTCATATCCTGATATGTAATGTCAGTTAGTCAAAGGTGACAATGTTATCTTGTCTTCACAACATTTACCTTTTTTGGGACATGTTTCTCGAGACAGGCTTCGACAAATCCCCTGCCCGACAGTTCAGGACAAGTAAAAAGTTACTCGGGTAACTGCTTTGTTCAATATTATAGCCCGCCGGGCAAGTACCCTTGCGAAGTCTCCTCCACAAGGAGTTTAAAGGCATATTAAAAGTGGACAAGTAGATATTCATGCTGACAAGTAGACTAAGAGAACAGCTTGCCCGATGGACAAGTAATGGAAAAAGAATTTGTCGAAGCCTGCTTGAGAGATAGAGAAAGTGGATTTTAAAGTCAGCTATTGAATTCCTGTGTGAAGTATTGCACAGCAAAATTACAATCTCACTTATTAATCTCACTTATTAAATCTTAAGACAGAGTGTGCAAAATCGGGGGCCCAGTCAATGGGGTCACTCACCTCCCAGCACCCCTCACACTTCCTTAGGAGACTAGGATTAGTAAGCATTAAAGGGGCTATGGCATCCTTCAAACCTATTTAGACATATCCCTATAGTCTAAATATGATTGGTGACTGACTGCAATTTGATTGACACTCATTCAAATGATACTGTAACTCCACTCTGGTTGGTCAATGATGAATTAGTCCTAGGCTTACACAGTCAGTAGTGTTCCAAAGTTCACACACTGTTGTGTGTCAATATGGAGTTGAGCAGTTGAAAGTTAGTACTGTGGCCTCTGTCTTGGAGGTGTACTAGACAGGTGATGTTTGTTTAAACTGAAGGAGGGGCCAGAAGTAAACTTGGTAAGGACGTTTTTTGCCTTTAAGACCTCCACTACCAAGTTAAAATGGACAGAAGAGTCTAATTCCTGAAACCAATCCCTACCCCACCCACCATGTTCCACACACAGTTAATGAGCCTTACATCAGCTTGCAGCATGTTGATATGTTGTTCCTTGGCCACAAGAGACTCCTTCAGCAAGCTGATGTGGGCCTGTTGGTCCTGGTATTGCTGGCCCATGGCATCTAGTTTGGTGTGGAGGGCCTGAACCTCAGTATTCTTGGAAGCAACCTCTCCCTGTGCCTGCTCCACCTGAAAGAATTCCAAAAGTCATTCAGACATTATACAACGATACACACAAGGAGAGGGGATGTGAGGGAGGGAGCAAGCTGTGCACTATAAGACTTCATATGAACACAGTACATGCATAACTCTAAAAGGAAGTCACCTGCAAAACTCTGCTTACCCCAACCAGCTTCTGATTTTACATTCCCTTGAATTAATAGAAAGTCATATTTCCCAGTCACCTTTGTATCTTGGATCTGAATCTCACATAAGAATCTTACTTTTCTATTCCCCTATGCTCTGACATCCTAGCCATCCCAAACCTACAGGGTTTAGAAAACACCCTGGCCCTCAAATAGTTCTGTTTGTCTCAAAACCCTTGATTACAAAAAAAAAAAAAAAAAAATGCTACTAAGGAAGAAGTTCTAAACAAACAAACAAACAAACAAACAAACAAGTATAACCATACCAAGGTTGGCTGGCAAGCAAACTTGTACATCCTTCAACATGCTTGCTTCAGATATCAATTCATTTTATACTAATCTAAGCTGAACTGATATCTCAGCTAAAGGCAGTCATAAAGTTAATTTAATCTATATGCACAAAGTGAGGAAACTCTTTCCTCTCACATATCCCATCAGAAATGCCAAAAGAAACATACACACACATGATGAAGTTGACAATGAACTTGGTTGCCGACAATTGATTGGTTTCTATATTAGCCAGCAGAAACACAATTTACTTCAATGCCATCCCCATAAAACTGCTCAGCTTTGTGAATTTTAAATGTCAAAACACTGTAATTCTTGTCAAAAACACTTCAAAAATATTTATACCCCATCGTAATTCTTACAAGTCTGGCCATTTTTGCATGACTTACTTCCCTGACACATGAAATGAATTTTGTAGAACACTACGAAAAGGCACACGACAGCTGTAAATTCATTTCAAGAAGATCTATTGAAGGAGATAATAGACGTTTTAATTTAGAGCACAATAAATTTTTTTAACGTTTATAGGGTTCACTGAAAGAAAGGTTGCATCTGTATGTTTGATGTCTTCATGGTGGTTTACAATAACTTTAAATTCAACTTTGACTTTAAACCATAACCAAAAACGCATGATAAACCTACAGTGTAACCATCAGAAAATGATTCCACCTGAATCCAAAGAATTGACTTATTTTCCCCATTACTATGACAGAAACCCATTTAAGTCGCATCATGTCTTCTTAATTGACATGTCCAGTACACCGCTAACCTTTTGCCGTAAGCTTCGCAGTTCTTCACCATCTGCTCTGTCAAGACCGTTAACTCTATCTGGCCAGGAACCCTCCTGTGAATGACAACAATGAGTGAAGATAGGTGGCATGTTAATCATGTTGAAAAAACTGTCTTCTGACAGAAATGAAGCAACGAAGCACCTGCAGATAATTCTAATGAGTTGTAAAGTGATTCCTGATGTTGAAAACGCCTACACAAATCACCACATTAGTTAAATCACACCTTCAAGGTACTGTATGCAGCATCAAGTTTTCACCTACTGAATGTTATGTTACCACAGTAATTACATGGGAGAAATACTGGGGTAGTACTTCCATGATTGCTACACTATCTTCATCTGTGCGTAGGATGGCTAATAGAACAGTAGAATAGCATCAACTGGGCAGGCCCAGATGCTGATTTCTCTGAGAGTACTTTCCATGTGTGTAAGCTACTACTGTTGCCTCAACATCTCAGAGTCTGCTGGAAGGGGATGGGAGGATTTCTTCCTTTTTAATTCTTTACAGGGGTATTTTCGCTATTAAGGGATTTTTGTTAAGTTGCAGCATGAGCAAATCTATCGACAATAAAAAACAATGTGGGAAATTCCTGCCTTTTAATTCATCATCTTGCAGTATGGTCAAAGGCAGTGGGAATTCACATGATTATACGGCCCGATGTGAACACTGATGTGAGCCAGGGCTGCAAAATTCCTAAGAGTATGGGGCTACCACTCCCAAGAAGTAACTGAAAGTTTCAGAAACAATCAGCGTTGGAAAAATAAAATGGTCTTACATTTTGTGTAAAAGGCTGAACTCTTTTGAACATTCCATGTCAAACTTGATAAAAACATCTGATAGGAGAATGAAAAGGCATGACACTTTGAAGGAGGTGGAGTATTAACCTCAACAACCCTTCTTGGACAAACACCTCTCACACTGCCTATTAGATGATGAACATCATCTATTTTGTGAGAAAATAATCAGCCTGCTGAGCACCAGTTTATGGCAGTGCTAAAATCTCCCACTGATAGATTTCCTAGAGAATGTCAAAGGATCATATCTCAGAGTGCTGATCAATAGTTGCTCTCCTTACTGCCTCCAACAGTAAATAAGAGGAACTTGTTTTTCTTTCCTAACTTTGTTTTCTGTTTAGAAAACATTTCTCAAGAAAACAAATCACCCTCCAACTTCAGACATCTATAGGAAGATCAAATATGTAGACAAAATGTTTGATACTATTAGTTTCCAAAACTCCTATAAAAATGCTGTGTAGAATGAAGAGTTATATTCCTTAAATATAGACAAGACATTTTTCGGAGAGACTATCACACTACATTAGAGTAGTTAGTTTATACCATACAGTATCATATGCCCTCTTTTAGCAATCTCCCCACCCCCCCCCCCCCCAAAAAAAACCACACACACACACACACACATTTCACCTTCTACATAATATGTACGTTAGGAATGATATATGCCCAAATAAGGAGGAAAAATTCACATGGTTACTGCCAGCATTAGGGAAAAGGATAATAATAGTCTAGTAGAACAAAACAGATCTAATCACAATCCATTAAATACAATATGCCAAGTTAAAGCATTTTCAAAGTAAACTCTGGTATGAATTTCTCATCAAGTTAACTTTAAACTATATTCTTTGCTCACACTCTGATTGCCAATTTCCTCTGCTCTATTTTCTCATTACATCCCTCTTTGTTGTTTAAAATATTGTGTAAGCTTGGTCCTTCCCCTATACTACCTACATGATGACAAGCTAAGTTAAGTTTTTTCTCTTTTCATGTGTCCTTCAAACAGTTTCTCTGCACTGCTGCTATATTGTATAATGTTTACAAACACGAGAAAGAAATTTGAAAATCCATTTTGGATACATACTTCTCCATCATCAATGGTCTACACTTTGTAACAATGATAATGCACTACTGCTGATAGCTACTCTCAACATACAGTAAAATATTCAGATCGAACAGGAATCACTCTGTCGTCGACCACTCGATTATGATCTATGCTTAAGTAGCAGTACATCTTCCCATGGTAAAATAACTACATACACAGAGGACTTATATGGTTTTGAAATTTGGCTTTCTTTGCAAATTGAATAGCTCATATGACAATAGCCTGCAGACCACATACTGTGTTAAAAGGCAGACAACATCATGAATAACTATTGCGTCTTTATTATAAAAGTATTAAGGTCATTCAGTATGACTCAGTCAAATCAATAATACCGAGCAACTCCACTTTGAAGTGATATAGATCCCAATTATCATCCTAGTGCTTCAGTGCCATAGGATATTATAACATACACCAACATCTTCCGACAAACTTAATTGAAAAGGACCGACCTGTGACATTATCATCCAATATAGGGTATGCAATTTAGGACAATGTATCATGGTTGGATGTTCACTACATGCCATTTATGAGATCATACCATGAACAGTAGTGGCATGAAGGATTTCAGAAATTTCCATAAGTATGTTTTCTGTACCCCAATTAACTATAGCAATCTCCCTTTCCCTACCTCCTCCCTCCCCCAGCATTTCTTAACTTTTCTCAAATTCTCTGAACATCCCTGACTTCATGAGCACCAGTGATGGGAAAAATGCCATCTCCCCTCCCCTTTTCTTTACACACATCACTGTTGTTACACAAATATCACTGTTTATAAGCACACGAACACTGTGACTATTTGTCAGGGTAAATGTGATCATCTTTTAATTCATCTTCATTACAAAACTCTTCCACAGGTCATCCCAAACAGACAAAACTACAGTTTTTACAGTATATCAGACACATACCTACATCAATGTTTCTAAGGAGGGGATTCCTATCAAGACCTAGCAATACCATTTAAGTAATGCTACGCAAAATGTCACACTGTGGTGAAAATCATTTCCCCCACTCTTTACAAATCCACTCAAACAGCCACAGTGGTAAAACAACGATTCTCACATGCTTTTTGATTGAATCCACATGGTCAGTCAAAAAATGGTGATCCAGGGTCGCCATGTATGTATGTCACTCTACCAATATTGTCAGTCACTAGAGTGGCCAAGGGGTAAGTCACCTTACCTCAGATGTCAGTCACTTTTGTTAACCTTTGGATAAGTCTTTGTGGGTCAATTGTTACTTTCAGGACAGTAGTGCATTAATACTGATACGATCAGTCATATCTGTAACCTCCATACTCCCTCAAAAATACAAATTGCATCATCAACTGTGACTTGGCCATGTGTCATTTTACATGAGATGTCATGTTGCAGAACTGACTTAGAAGTGCATCAATATGCATGTTTTGTTGACGTAGCCATGTGCAATGACGAGTCTGACTGGGTACAATGATATTTCAACACTAGTTCGACTTCGAACTGCGTATTAAACTCCCCAAAGCTTACCTGGTTTGAGAATCTATGAGTCCTACTTACCTCACGTAATATTACTACTATTGGACCTCCTACTCAAACAGGTGATTCGGCAGGCCACTCCTCAAGAATCACCCTTCCTGTAGAGGTCCTCCTTTTTCCAAATTGCCCGTTTGAGTAGGAGGTCCAATAGTAGTAATAGGGGAGGTAAGTAGGAGCCAAATAGATTACTGTACATCGTCAGCACCTCTATTCCATCATCTCTATGTTATGACACTACACATACATGCAGACAATTGGTTTTGAGTGAGGGACCCCCATCTTTGTTTTCATTTCCCAACAAAGTTGAAATAAATGACTTTTGCCTTAATCCTTTACCTGAGCATGATCCTATAAACCTATTACCTGTAAACTGATCATAACCTCCTTTCCCTAACCCCTAAGGTGTTCAAACCTACAGAAGTTGGAACACATACAGCAGTGCAATGCATGTACAGCAACTTTCCTCTACAAAGTGTTCCTTGCAAACATGTTATTATAGCTTACTTTCTATGTTTACAAGTCAGAGCCAGGGTTGCCATATTAGCATTTTAAATGCCAAAAGCACTGAATTTGGTATTCATATGATGGTGTTGGTGTGAAGAATTTTAAAACATAAGCCAAACAACATTTCTGGAGTTTTTTTTTTGTGCATTTTTACAATTTGCCTTAAAATTGCATTTTTTCCATAATTTTTGTAGGAAACAGTGGCAAAATGCATAACTTATGTCCCAAAATTCACATTCAGAGCATACATGGATGTTTTAGCTAGGTCAATGTGTGTAAAATGCAGGGCTATTTTATAACACATAAGCAATTGCAATGTCACTGGCACCAAATTTCCATTTGACATTTTTTGACCGTATTTAACCCCAAATTTAGGCTGTTGCCTCACAAAAACTCTGGCAACCCTGGTGAGAGCATATACTGTAGTAGTTCTTTTGACTGCAATTTAGCATAATTGAAAAACAATGTTCCACCATAATTCTTTCCTCTAACCTGTCTTACTCAGGATGAGTTAACTGCCAGTACTCTAATTACTGTGTAAGAGATTATCAACATGCTACCACAGCAATCAACAGTGAGGCCTCCTACGTATCAGTCTACGGTTCTATATTTGTCACTTTGCCCTGCAGATAATCTGCACCGTAACACGTTACACCTGGAGGCAAATTTTTGGCTTGTTTGTGTTAAAAAAACCATTCCTGTAGAAAAACCTGCGAACACCAATACACATCTGGAATTGTAGTTGGTTTCATCTCATTCCGCATCAATGGTTCTGACTCTGTTGACACTTCTGTGTCTCTCATGCACTTTTGCTTTAGAATAAGTAAAGCTTCCATACAAGTGGATGATTGAATGAGACAGTCACAGTGTAAGTCACAAGACTGGTATTAAAAATATCTTATCAGGTTCATGGTTTGTGAATGGGATGCAATAAGGTGTTGAATGGGGTGCATAACATTACTGTTACCAACTATAACATCATTGTATGATAATACTTGGTAGTGACAGACACGATATTTAGGAAAGGGGGGGGGGGCAGGATGGCAATAAAGCTGGCTTTTGGGTAGCCTGTCCTTTCCACCTTGTGTTAAATAATGCTGGACACTGATTTGGCCTTCTTTTTGAGGTCTGCTAGGTTCACAAAGAAAAATCTTATAAATTATGAATGAAAAATTGTCAAGCAAGAATAATTTCTTCTTATCATCAATATAATCATGTGGAAAACTGCATGAATATCTCAAAATGTATGCAAAACTCATCAGCTACATTCACAGATGAATATAATCCCGCATTCAGTTTGATTAGCTTACATGTACAATGTGTAACCTTGTGGCTATATGTTTTGCAATCGTGTGTGCACACAATGCTGGTGTCCAACAGTTCACTTGGCTATCAGAAAGTTACATCCTCCCTTTTGGACCTCTATGGTCACCCCCTAGGGGACAAGTTTGAGGCAGGTTTGGCAGAGGCAAGATTACTGAACACACTTGAAAATTTTAGTTTTGAAGTTTAATGCTATATTATGCCCCTCTGACTGCACCCTTAGAAAAACTCTTCTCATACATATAGTACAATTAAATCTTACCCTAACTGAATTTTTGGTATTTGGTTGGACTTAGCATATGAAATTTATGCCACTGTCATTGCTTACAACATCTCAAAGACATCCTAAAACCATGAATTATTTTAAGTAGAGATAATCCATGCCTTCTTATTCTGAGGCCATGAAATAATTGAGATCTCTTAATCTCAAGTTGACAACACTTGAGAACAGAAAGAAGAAACTACTGTATGGCCTTATGATAAGGCAAAAATATACGTAAAGTGTCTGAGTACAATGAAGGGAATCATAACCCATCAGTTGCAAAGTACTCACAAATAGGGATGCAGAAGCAAGTATTGTGAACAAGATGCCAGTGATGAATTAATGTAGTCTCTGAGTTATAAATGAGGATTTCTCCATCTTTTATGTAACTGAACAACCCAAAATATCCTTTCTACCTGGCCTATTTCTCCCATGGGGCTGTGAGTTTAAGACTGCTATCCAGGAAAGTCTAACACCCAAGTTCTCAAATGGCAGCCTGCAGATCATTTGCTGCCCTTAATGAGCTCTACAATGGCCTGCAAAAATATTTCAGGAGACCCAAATTAAATGAGAAAGCAAAACTATGGAATTAAGTCATGACTACTACAACTGTTTCAAAGTAAAAACTCATGTAAAACCGACTCTCTGGTCAAAACACTTGAGAACTCCTGGTCGAAGGGGAGGTAGCACTGTATGTTTATCATCTACAGAATAGACCTTATGCATATGATGTCACAGAACAGAGAGTGCACCCCTAGGAATGGAGGCAAGCACCTACAGCATCCTTGCAACTTACAACAACCAATGCAGATGGCTGATTTGCGTACCAGTTGGATGCATGCGTTAAGTCTACTATGCGCACATGTGAAGTATATGTAGTGCGTGCCATGTGCTTCGTTGTCTACCTCAAAAATGATGTCGCATAATCCCATCTGCTTCGTTGTTTACCTCAAAAATGACGTCATGTAATGTCACGGCATAAGGTCTATTTATTTCTACCCATAGGTATTTGTCATATCTAAGTCACACTTGTGACTGAAACTGTACCACAAAACTAATTGTGCACAAAGTCTCTGAGTCACCATAAACCACTGCATACTCCTTTTAAAAAGGACACAGCAAAGACCTTCAGTTTACACTTTCTTTATCTTTCTTTTAGGAAAGTATGTTAAAAATCTGTCTACATGTTGGCCATAACTATTAAAGAAACCATGGCTGGGAAGGTTGCCATGGAAACAAGCCTTAAAATGCCTCCCTATACCGGTCTGTCCTTCAACTTTGCAGTTTCATTAATGCTGTTTTTAATGTCTTCTTTGTAAATTAATGCTGAGAGTAAATGAAGATCCTATTCCTTACTATCAAGAAGCCTTAATTATATTTGGGATTATCATTCTTTTCAAGACAAGGTTTTGCCTACAGTTATATTGAAGAAAATTACTTGCGTCAATAATGATGTACCATGCCTTGAAATTTTGCACTGCAGATCCATCTTGTAATTTAAGCAATATTATCAGAAAGCATGAGCAAGAATGAAGTTTAAGTGGTTAATCTTCTCTTTTTCTTTTTTTTTTCTTTGGTTCTCTGTTTAATGGATTCACTTTGGTACCGACGTAACTTCCACCATTGACTTGCCAGACAGCAAGATGTCAAATCGGGTTTATGCAAGACCAATTTAGTGTGAGAGACATGTACTACGAAGTTAATATTGAAGTTCATGCTATTTGTGGAAGTTTATTTGAACTTCCTGTCATGCCAGTTGAGCACCATCAGTTTCAGGTGTAACAGCAGTGGTTGCACAAAGTAACAATTTTCTTTTGCTGAAAATCCAGATGGAAAAGAATTATGGATGAACGATCAGGAGGAAGGGAAAAAATTTCAAATGTGGTGACATGCAATCAAAAAGCTGTGTTTTTGCTTCACAGTTAAAGAAGAAATAAATCCCTTAATGATAGATTTGTTGAAATTACTTTAATATTTTTTTACCATTCTCAAGTGTGACAGTTTCTGATTAACTCATCATTTCGGATGTACAAGTATAAATGATATGGTGGAGTATTGCAAAGTGAATAGTGTTTCTTCCGTTAAACCTATATGAATTATCTCTTTAGTTCTGTGCCAGCTAGTATATACTTTGATGAGTGATATTGATATTTTGCAAGTAAAATGTAACTTTTCCTGACCAAATAAATCTCTTGAGACATCAATGTTACCACTGTCTTGGAAATGAAGCTAGAAAAACAAAAACATTAGCCAAATTTGGTGGGTCCCTCTTTCCACATCACAAATTTGCATAAATAGGTTAAGTTTCTTCATGATTAATTGGAAAATGCAGTCACCCCAATCAGAATTATTATACCCTTTCAACCTAATTCATCAATGACCTTTTTTGATCATGTGGCAATACATTTGTTACTGAATTGTTCAAACCATGGAGAATAAGTCCTTGCTTTGCCTTTTGATCATAATAGTTATTTTCATAATAGATATTTTCAAAACGTCTTCTGAGGTACTTTTAAGGCAAATATTAAAGAAATCTGCAAGAGTTTGCTGATTTTTCAAAGCAATTTTGGGGGACTGCCTATTGCCTTTAAAGTGTAAAATAGAAATGTGCAAAATGGTCAATATTTGGTGAATTTTGATCCGAATTGTGGCTTTCGTTTTTATGCTTTTTGCATCATAACCAATGTCATTTTCATGTCACTAGATCGCCATGTGAATAATATACTTCCAAGACTATAAACAGCCTTCAAAATGTTTTTTACTATCAATGACTGTAAAAGAGGGACCTGTAAAAGATACTATCGCCGAGGTGTCACTTTCTTCTGATGGATGAAAGTTACAGAAGATCAGTATGCAACGTACGTACCATAATGCTGCTTTTTGGTATCCAGACAACAAATAGTAATTAATTTCTAATTTGTTTGACAGTTTAAACCCTCCATCTTACTCCTTAGTATTACACTTAACAGCTTATAAGAGCAATGACATCAATATCATCAAAATATTAAATTGGTCTTAAGTTTCAACGGCCCCCAAAATATTGATCAGATAAAATAGTAAACTGTGTCACTGATCCATTTTTCTCCCTCCCTCTCCTGTCTCTCTTTGCACAAGTAAATGCTAAATCTGACAAATATTTTACACCTACAGCCAAACGAAGGACCAAATTAGACTGAGAATGTAGAAAGCGTATCTACCATATTGAGCGCTCTGCATATAACCACCTCTGGGTTCACAGACGAACATCCTGTTGCCACTAATTACACCAACAAAATCCTTGAGAAGTAGTCCTACAATTTGGATAAAACAAACCTAGCAATGCTCCAAGGTATCCTTTAAAATATTCATTCAGTTTGAGGGGGAGAGTAGAAAATGGAGATGCAGTAATATGGCATTTATGCATTTTGGATTTGACAACATACTCTCTCTGTCCTGAAAAACAGAGGCAAATTTACTACGCAAAGTTATACTACATTCCGTACTTGACAAGAATTGAAGAAGAGTAAGACTGAGTTAGAGTAAGATAAGGTGATACAGCTCAGTTTCCAAACAATTGGGTTTCAGTCGGGTCAGCGAAGACCTTTTTTCCAGTTGTGGCTCACTGGCTTGTTTTCCCTACTCCACTGCTTGAATTGAACAAGAGAATATCTTATCGAACTTACCTGTTCTGTTAACAAGTATGATTTTTCAAATAGGATTAAGTGGCAACTAGCAACCACAAGATACTAGAAAAATATGCACAATTACTGTAGGTAGTTCAGAAGAGTAAAATCTAATTAGAAAATTTTAAAAACCATGTAAATAATTACTTGTTTGGCATACTTGGCCGACTCCAAAAATTGAACAAACCTCAATTATTTTCCATTTTTGTAACATTGTTGCTGATGACATTTTAGGTAAAAATGTTAATGTTTCGCAGAAAAACACTGGATACTCATTATGTCTTTAATAGATATTTCAACATTTTAGTAAAAACTTTGGAACAAATTTTTCCAGTACTGCACAAGAATGTTTAACTCAACTATAGTTTGTAGACATGGTAAGAATATTTCTGGACCTGTTTTTGCTATCATGTTTATGCATTAATATGTATTCAATAACACCTTATTAATTTCTCTACATCTGATTGGAAGATTGGTGGTCACATGCCATGCATGATTTGGCACTATCATCAAGATTGCGGTGCTCGACCGTTGGTTAGTATATACTAACCCACGGTCGTTGGTTAGTATATACTAACCCACGGCAATGAGTCAGCGATGCATTGAGCGCGCTACGTACAAGCTATGCCGCGTCTCAATAAATCACTGAAGCACTGGGGATCGTACATTGTTTCACCGACGTCAAGTGATCGCGCGTCTCTTTGGCTTTGAAGGACAAGCGTCCATTGTGTCACAGAAGTATCTATGGTAATGCCGTGCGCGTGTGCTGTAAATACGCTTACTGCGTATGTGTGTTTTTTACCTTCAGTGCCTGAGAATCGAACGCGCTTGACGTCACAAAGAATCCCTCTATATTAGGCAGGCCTACATAAACGCGTTGTTAGAAAACGACAAACCATGGAGCTACTACACGGACAAACACGAATCCATAGTGACCGCCAAAACACAAATTTAACCAACTACTAGCAAAATTGTAAGGTGTTATATAAAACAAATAATGAATGTTTTTCATCCGTGCGATAGTATGAATAATTTCATTCGTTGAAAGCTTTAACGTTCTATTCAACTCGGCTTCGCCTCGTTGAATAGAACATTCAATCTTTCAACTCATGAAATTATTCATACTATCGCACTCAAAAACATTCATTATTTGTATACTGTTAAAAGAAGCTCCCCTTGACCTGACAAAATTGAAATGACTGGACACTACACTGTCTTTTAAATGACAATTTATGCTTCCATACTCAGTATACACATTACCCAATTCGCTGTGATTTTAAGTAATGAGCAAAATTTACTTTTATAGTGAAACCTAAAGACCCATCAGTAAAAATGTTCCAAACCTGCAGAACATGTTAACTCAGGTGATGTTTATCAAAAGAAGATGAACACAACACCTAACAAGCTCCACAACACAGGTGGGCAATGCCATCGTCCAATACCTGTTTTATTTTATTTTTTTTTTATTTGTTTGTTTATTTATTTTTGGAGCAGCTGGGTAAGCTATTCTGATGTACCTATTGTGCTGCCTGATTGGCTCTTACAGTGAAGAAACAGTTAAAACTTCTTTTTCCATAGGTTTTCAACACTATTTATGTATATACAATATTGCATGACCCTATTATTTACTTTAGCCAATTTTAATCATTTTAGTCATGTAGACATGTAAATGTTGTCTGATGTAAAAAGCATTAAAATGTTTAAAATAGGTGTAATTCCCATCAAAATCCATGAAATATTGACCATTTTACAAGACAGTTACTGTTCTTGCACTAACACCATGAGTTAACATTTAGTCACATATATATGCAAATTTGTAATGTGGAAAGAGGAATGTCTTATGTAATCCTTTGTTTTTTTAACCTTCATTCCAAGGACAGTTGTAATGGTGGCATCCCCTAGTGGTTTTATTTTGGAAGAAGCTATTTACTACTTAGAAAATGTCCACATTAAACATCAAACAAGAAACAAGCTGGCAAGATATTAATAAATAATTTACAAAGGACTGCCAAAAAAAAAACTTAAAGACACTGTGCAGCATTCCACATCAAAAGTTTTACAAAGCTAATGAAAAAATCTCAGAAATGGTCAAACTTTGAAGAGAGATATCTTGAGAACTGTGAATTAGTAAATAATGCCAACAGATTTTTCATCAGGAATCTACATCTAACATTGTTGGGTAAAACGACTAGCTGTTTTGGTTACACGTTTTCAGACCTTTAAACAAGCCAATAACACAATCCAGTCCTAGTGCCTGCACGTAACCTCAAAAGTTTTTTGAACTTCCAGTTCTTTTTAGTTTCCAACAGTTTTACATTTTATATTCGGTACCAGTGCAGTAAAATTAAAGGAAGAAGATGATAGTTTTATAATACATTAAGAAGTAGGAAGTCATTAATGTTCATTCCCAAGTGTCCAAATGTTTCTTCACAAGCTAAAAGATACTGCATTCTAAATCACACTTTGTATGTTTAAACCTCCTCCAAGATCTCTACACCATCTTAGCGTAATCTACAAAACTTCCCTGGTTTCAGCGTCTATGAGCTCTGATACTCAGTCACCTCCTTTTTACATATAATTTCCCACCTTGCCTGCAAGTACCATCTGGCATGAATCGATTAGCACCAGGAGGGCCCCCTCCCACAACTAGAGGGCAACATGGCAAGGCGACTCTTCTTCTCTTCATCTTGCCCTGCTTTAAGCAAGATGTGTTTTAGCCATGACTGGACAGACCAGTGGGACCTGGCATGGCAGAGGGCTCTGGAATGGGGCAAATCTTCTTTGAAGAACCCCAGAAAGTCGGCCAAATCCTCACAATCGGGACCCATATGTGAACAGGAGGTGATGAGCAGCGAGATAGACTTATGAAACTTAAAATCCCAGGTCTTTTTCCCCCCGACTAAAGATATAATATGCAAGTAATTTGTATGTGCGGTAGACTGTGGATGTAAACTGACTAATACTGCATCTGGGAGGCTACCAAACAGAAAACTGATATGAAAATTTACTTGGAGAGCAAATGTAGCCACCCCACTTTCAGTTAGCATACCCATGATGCTACCTCATGTTATTTTCAATCATATAAAAAAGTTGATGTGACTGAATTGTTTACATCAATGCAAAATGACTTATGATATTGACTGTACTGAAACATTATGAAACATAATTGTAAACTGAATTAACAAAATTATATGATTATTTAAAATATTTAAGGTTGGGGTTACAGTATTTATCCTTTTAACTTTTCATTTGTGAAAAATATTAAAAAACAAAGCTACTCTGTACTAACCCTACAATTATGAATGACTACTGAACCCCTAACCACAGATACAATATGATATGCAAATATCAACCAAACTTTACTTTGCATGTAGACTGTGGACAGGAAATGACTGATTATACCTGGGAGGCTACCATACCTAATACAAAAGAAACCTTTGTTTAAAGCTATTGTTCCATTTGTTCCTAAACCAAATAAAGAATATTTATAAACCTAACTTTCTGTACTGGTAATATATTAAACTCACTCAATAAAGACAGGCTGCATCTTTACATTTACAGACTGGGGTACTGACTCAAGAGCTGAACAAGAGCTTTTATAATTCTATCAGTTTAAACAAGTCTTCTTCCTTTTAATAAGCTCTCCAGGTGGCAAAGTGTTTACTTTTGTATTTCCGTTTCCCTATTATTATTAATGTTTATTATCACTGTGTTCTCTTTGTAAATACTTTTTAGTCTAACGCAACTGCTCATCAAAGAGTTGACTACAACTGGGCTTTCACTTTATTACTTGTTTAATGATGTAAAGTCAAACCATACACTTACAAAGCAAACAGCACTGAACCTTTGCTACAAAGGCACAGTAAATCTTGTTGTTCTTTTCAAGTGTCCCTTTTGTCTAAATTTAAAATTGTAAGTATTCATTGATATATTATTGATGCAGTTGTTCCCAAAAAGCAGATAAAGCTACAGCTGTTTTTCTTTGTTCTCACATTTGCTTGTTAGGATGTTCAATGTTGTGGAAGGAGACAATATTAGCTGCAGCACAAACATCTGGATGCTGTGTCAATGATCTTTCTCATTATTATCATGCATTCAATAAATTATAAGCTAACCCCAGTCTAACAGCTGTTGTGGATGTTATTCTCTTTATAGTATCTAGAGGTGAAAAGATCAAACAAGTCATTGGAAGTACAGTGCATAATTGAAAGTTAATGCTGAATTGGAACCAAATCATGTTTTCTCATTGCACTATCAATGTATGATGTTTGAGTTAACTTAGGTTTTAGAGAGGGATGCTGAAAAAGGCTTATGACCCAAGGGGGCTAGGGGGTGAATTTCCTCAGGTACATTACTGGAAAATTACTCAGGCAATTGTGCTGGTTTGCCCAAGGTTCCTCTCTGGCAAAACAGGCTCAACCCATTTGAAAAAAAAAACAGATTATCTCATACAAGCCTATGGGCACCTATTTGCATGGAGCTTCAACCAAAATCAGGTTTGTGCTTATCTCATTAGACTAAAGCTCAAGGAGAAAGAGAATCATTCAAAGTGGAAGCCCTTTATAACACTCTTGTCGGATGCTTTCTAGTTGTTATCTGGCTTTCCACACAGTTTAACATAATATCACCCATGCTTACCATTGACTAACAAAAGTATCATTGTAAATATTTAAACAACACTTGTGTGTAGCTTTACCATGCTAACAAAGTAAGAATGGCACTTTTCAATTTCAAACTGGCTGTTTAGCTGAATCAATTTACAGTTCCCTTCACTTTATGAATAGCAATGTGCAAATAAGGCAAACACAAGCCCTAAAAATGACATTCTAAAACTTACTACAGTATAACCTTTTTTGAAAATACTATGAATCTTTCTATTAGGTTGGCGACATGTGTTTCCACTTATAGTTCTGCAGTATATCAAATGAAATTACAACTGAGCTTTTCTATCTTGTGAAGACATCCAAAACTGTACAATTTCACTTCTCCATGCAGCAAATGGAAATTTTCCAATGTTCCAGTGTTCCTCAGATGAAACAGAAGACGAAAGAATCTTTATGTTCGCTTCTCGATCCATTTTATATTAAACCAACCAGCAGTTTTACTTTCTACACCCAAAGATGTTACACCTCTGAATGATGACTCACCTTTGACCTACAGTCCTCAACCATGAAAATGACAACCCACCAAAGCCCATTCAAATCACAGCCCATTGATCCACAGGAAATTATAGCTCATAGACCCTTTCCCAGATAGATATATTACAAACAACTATGGGATGTAGTTTTGGTGTGCATCTCTTTTAGCCACAGTAAACTACTACTGCAAAAGAGACCCATACCACACTCTATCCCATAATCCTTGTAAGTGCTATCTGGCAAAGGGTCTATTGGTCCTTCAGCTCATTTGCTGTGTCATTGTGTGTCCATACATACAAAATACCTAATGAGCTGAACTATCAATGGGATGTAGTACCAGTGGGTGGTACTACCAATGGCTGTAGGACCAATGGACAGTAGTACCAGCAAACGTACTGTAGTACCAGGTGGGAAGTACTACCAATGGGATGCAGTATCAATGGGATGTTGTATCAATGGCTGAAGTACCAACAGGATGTAGTATCAATGGGCTGAAGTACCAATAGGCTGTAGTACCAATGAGATGCAGTGCCAATGGGCTAAGGTACCAATGAGCTGTAGTACCAATGGGCTACAGTATCAATGGGCTGTAGCAGGGTTTACCTTGGGTTTCAGAGAGTTTGAGGTGCTATTAGTCCATGGGGTGATATGGTGCCAGGTTAAGTCTAACCAGCGAGGGAGAACTATTAATACTCCTATAGCTAGTACAGTACAGGTGACAATTATAGCAAATTTCTGGCCAGGTTAAGTCTAACCAGCGAGGGAGAACTATTAATACTCCTATAGCTAGTACAGTACAGGTGACAATTATAGCAAATTTCTGTGAGGTGTTGGCCAAAAACTGTGAGGTGGCCGCCTCGCAAAAAGAATGCCAGGGGAAACCCTGGCTGTAGTACCAATGGGATGCAGTATCAATGGGCTGAATCAAGTACCAATAGAATGTAGTACCAATGGGATGCAGTGCCAATGGGCTGAGGTACCAATGGGCTATAGTACCAATGGGCTGTACTGTAGTAGCAATGGGTTGTAGTACCAGCAAACATCGTGCAGTAGTACCAGTAGGAAGTACTGTAGTACCAATGGACTGTACCACCAATGGGATGTAGAACAAATGGGATGTAGCACCAATGGCATGTAGGACTAGTGAGCTGGCACCTACTGAACAATGCATCTAAGTGGTGCTATTGAATCCCCTTCTAGAAGTCAAACTGATAAATAATAGGGTGACATTTTAATATGTGTAAGCTGAGCTTCCACAGAGAAATTATTAATCCATTGCCTGAAAACTACTAGCCTATATCATTACAGAAGTTAAGAAATATTAATCTACAGGAGTCATTGATACAACTTTAGCCTTCTTTCCTTTGTTCTGTGGGGCTTTAATAGAGGTAAATGTACTAAAGGAACTTAAGTCCACTCTTACATCAGATTAGTACAAGAAAAAGGATCATTGTACTTTTGGCAGTACCTTGCCTTATCAGCTAAATACTTAGTTTCGTAAAATGGCTTAGAATGTAGGCCTAATTGTAGGGGTGAATGGAACTCAATGATATATTCGCAATACTTAATTTGGTCACAACAAAGCAAACACACAGGACTCAATGCCCACAGTATAAACATTGTTAATACCAGGCTTATACAGACTATTCATGCATGGCACGCTTTCAGTACAAGGTTGATCTAAGTACATTTAACACAGACAGGTTTTTTCAATTGTATATTTCAGTGCTCTTCTACAGCTGATGTAACCTCCCTACAACTCAACTATAAATATATTGTAATTTCATATGATGTTCAACTGAATTCAAAGGAGTACTGTTCCGGGTGTTCCCACCACCTTTTTATTACAATATGTATAAGATTCAACCATCCCAACTATTTGAAGTTGAAAGATATGTAGACGAATGCAAATAGGTTTTGTTTTGTTACCCTAGCTCCAGTATGAATGCTTGTATGCCTTTCTGCAAAAAAAAAAAGCATATTTCTTAGCAATTTCATACCATAATATTACTGTCTAACCTGCTGAAGATTTAAAAGAAACAAATTCTTCACATAGAAAACAATTCCTATCATAATGCCACCCTTAGAGTGTCTACTTAAAGGTAAAATGCAGTCACCCCAATCAGAGTGAGTATGCCCAATCACTCTAGTTCATGACTGGCCTATTTTGATCATGTGACAATATTTTGTAAGCAAATTGTGAAATTCAAGGAGAATTTCTCCTTGCTTTACCTATTGTTTGCAATAGTTATGTTCAAAATGTCTTCAGAGATGCTTGTAATGCAATAAGAGGAGATTTGCAAGAGTTTGCTGATTTTTCAAAGAAAATTTTGGGGCGACTACCTACTGCCTTTAAGGTAAACCTAGGTGCAGGGCACAGGTAAGAAATTGATGACTTTCACAGCTCAAGAAACTCGAATCTGCAGAACTTTGTAGCAGAAGGAGAATAAGGGCAGCTGTAGTTGCAAGCTAATAGAGCAGACATTGGAGACTCGGAGTCAAAACTGCTTCGAGTTGTGCACCATGCACAAGAATGATGCAAATAAAATGTACCCGTGTTACTGAAATGGCACCATAAAGTATATGTCTGTGAAGTGAATATGGCCTGCAGCTGTTCAATCATGATACTAATACCTTTAGCCAGGATGGGGGGGGGGGCTACTAGCTTGAAGGTAAAATCATGAAGAACCTCTACAAATCTTACTTTCTTCTGCACATGCCTCTTAACTCCTTCCATTCAGATGAACAAAGGTAGCTCAGACTGAGTTCTAGGACACACCACTATGAGTGTGTACAAGATTAGTACTTCACCATTACACTGTTTAAATGTTACCTCATACAACCATAAATATTCCTATCTCTGTGAACAACTGGTTATTATCTAGGGATTATGGTACTTTCATATATGAGATGTTCTTTACAATTTTTATCACAACACATGACTGCAAAATTCTCAACGGGCAATTTTTTTATCTTATGAAAAATGAAACAAGAGCCCAATGGGCACTATGGTTCCTTGCTGAAAATGTAATGACACTGAGCCATGAGCAAACAAACAAAATATTAACTACTATGAAATTTGCCTGTGACTCTGGTGACTGCTACATGACCTTTAAAGTTTTTGGCAGTAAATGTTGACTTCATCTACCAAGTTTCCTTTAAGTCCACAACTTGACCTCAAAATGACCCTTGATAACCTCCAAATGGTACCCAGTGACCCCAGATGACCTTTGACCTCCACCAAAAACAACAGGATCAATCTTCTCACCATAACGCATCCACATACCAAGTATGAAATCTATCCAAGCTTCCTACCTTGAGATATTGTGTTAACAAAGTTTTCAGTATTTGACCCCGGTGACCCCAGATGACCTTTGACCGTCCACCAAAAACAATAAGGCACACCTTCTCACTATGGTGGATCTATAAAATACGTATGAAACCTATCCAAGCTTTCTACCTGGAGATATCATGTTTTCAACAAGGTTTTCAGTGTTTGACCCTCGGTGACCCCAGATGACCTTTGGCCTAACCCAAAAACAAAAGCATTCATCTTCCCACCATAACTCATCCACATACTAAGATCCAAGCTTCTTCCTACCTTGAGATATTGTGTTAACAACAGGTTTTCAGTGGCTGACTGCCCGTGACTGCAGATGACCTCTGACCTCTACCAAAAGCAATAGCATTCATCTTCTCACCATAACACATCGACATATTAAGTATGAAATCTACCCAAGCTTCTTACCTTGAGATATCGTGCTAACAAGGTTTTCAGTGTTTGACCCGTGGTGACCTCAGATGACCTTTGACCTCCACCAAAAACAATAGGGCACACCTTCTCAATCTGGCAGATCTATATACCAAGTTTCAGTTTAGTCCAATTTTCTCTTGTTGAGTTACAGCATACCCAAGCAAGTGTCACAGACACACCCATACACACACACACACCAAGTTGGCTACAGGTTCCTTTTGCTAATGCAAGGAACCAAAAATTCATGTCCCTGGGAACTGTGTCTGGGTAGTCTACATCCATCAACTGGCTAGTTACTGCCACCTCTAATAGTGTTAACAACCCTAACTTAAACTACAATCATGAATGTTGGTAACATCTTTTTAACATAAAACTTCATCCATTACATTTTTGAGGATTCTATCATAGCCCTAATAAAACCACATCAAAAGTTTTTAGCCACTAGGGTGTATCCCTGTGAGGGAGAGATGAGGAGGGAGGGGAGACTTCTAGACATTCTAAGGAGAAGTTTTTGGTACAAATGAGATCAGTTATTGAGTTGTAATAAAGTAGTTATTGATGTTTTTATAATAAGAGTCAAAGATTCCTCTTTACCTCTCATAAAAATTCATTTCAACAAAGGTAGTTTGAAAATTAGATGTAGCATGTGGTAAGTATATGTCTGCAAAGTGATTTTCCATTTATATAAAGACACAAATGAGAAAGTGACAACCTAGTCTGAGAAAAGACTAATCCTGACATCACGCCGATGATCAAATTCCCTCATATCATCCTGAATGGATGCAGAAATAGTTCCTTAAGTTCCTTGTAAAATGCAATTTGGACACTTGGCATTAATATCAACCTTGCCCGGCTGAATCGTGAAAGCACACCCCATGCTTACAAGGAGCATAAGAGGCATACCCTGACGTTACGTCACTTCCACAAGGGGGCCACCTCGTGTTAATGATCACACACACATTTGGCACTACAGAGTTTTAAAATGTATGAAGTTTCATAGCTCTGTATACATCAGGAGACAGGAGGCATCATTCAAGGTATGACATTGCACATTTCCATCCATAGAATTTTAAATTTTTACAGCCAAGGGAAAGGAAGAGAATTTTTTTCATAATAAGACATTTCTGGAATCCAATGCATCCAGAACTATCAACGGTTAATAACTCCAATTTATTGAGTTACTGCTACGAGATAGATCTCATACCATTTCAATGAACGTGTGACTCAATTCATTACGAAAATTTAAAGGATGCAGATGACCTCACTCTGCAAGTACAAGGCATATACACTGCATCTCTTACCAAACTAATCAAATTTCAAGGACTGGAAATGTTCACAGGAACCATGAAACGAAGTCAATGCATTCATAGTGTGAAAGTCTGCCTTAATATGCATTAAAGAGACTATGGCATACTTCCTGGATGATCTAAAAATGGCAAGTCCAGCGGTGCATAGCGAAGAGAAATCTCAAGACACTCTGCAAATGACAGAGCAACCAGAAGGCAGATGACTTTGTAAACGAGGTTGTGAATAAGGTGTATGAGATGGATAGGTCTTGCAACTCAATCTCTCTATATGTTAATAGTATTCACTCACTTCACATACTTGTGTGTATGTTACACACCAAATACTGGTTCTTTCCAAATACAGCCTGAGGTGATTGACAGTTGATGGAAAGCAATGAAAAAGAATCAGGAATATGAAACAGATGGTGGCAGCTTTCATTCAAAACAACATTTGACAAAAAAGGGGTAAAATTTATCATAAAGAGTGTAGCAGGGGGCGGCCCGGAATTAGCACCAGACTTATGACGAAAAAAGTACCCAGAGAGTTCTGCAGTTTCACGGAAGGTATAAATATATATTTAATGGATTTTTCCTTTTTTGTTTGGCCATCAGCCTTCAATCTTCGACTTTCAATCCTTCGACCTTCAACCTTCAACCTTCAACCTTCGTGATAACTATAGGACAACAGAAATATATCAAAAGACATTCAAATAGAATACAAAAAAATACTATCGCAATTTACATCTATACAAAAAAAATACATACAAAACTATACATTCAGACATACAAAAATACCTCCATCAAACCTGTAAAGAAACAACAGTATATTGCAGTATTGCCCTTACGTCCCGTACAACTTACAAAATATACGTACCTCCCTAGTTCTCCGTAGGCCTAATTTCTATAAATTCTACTGGACAGACGGTTTATATTGTCAGGATGAGTATTCCCAGTGCTTCTGTAGTGAGATTTGCAGAGGAGTGCGCGAGGAGATCCGCCCTATCTTTACCTTTTATATGAAGCTTTACTTGTGCTGTAGTATGCATTCATTAGTGATGTCAAACAATAAAGGCCAGTATGCTACGTTCGAGAGCTAATCTTAATCAGAATTTTGTTTGGATCTATTGGCTATAGGAGGTACGACTGCTACAAAGAGCATCTGCAGTTTCACATAACATTCATCTCTGGGTTTGCACAGTTTTCTAAAAAAACATGATCTTTTCCAGGCTTTTTGACAATTATCTTAGTTTTGAGCAGAAAATGAAATTGGTGTCAATTACTGATGAGCAAAACCTACAGGACCTTTGTTTGGGTATCTGTCACAAAGAGCATACCTGTATGCACATTTAGTATCCTCTCTGTACCTGTCGTCTATACCTACGTTACTTGCAAAAACAACCACTGCTTTGCACAAGCATGTACTCAACTCTGGAACTGTTTCTCTTTTTCTTTAGGTCAATGCAGGAGTTATCAATTTTTTTTTCTAGAAAAGACTTCTTATTCTTATGAATTTCTAAATACAATGCCTATTTCAGTCAATATTCTTCTTAGTCCTGACAACTTTTATGCTCCTACTGTTTTTAACACTTATGAGCAGTTTCCAAACTGAATTAGCCACTTAACAAGTTTATTTTTTTTTTTGTCCTTTTTATAATAACCATGTATTCAGTTGAACAACTGACTTATACAGCTTCTGCCTAACACATTACTAACATACAAGAGGGACTCCAGCAAATGCGTTCATAGTGTGGGAGATATCGACATTGATTCAAAACATCTCCAGTCCATCTGATAACACCCTGTTTTCACATGAGATAACATGCCCATCATCAGCTATTCTCAGAACATGATCAAATAATTGATAAGGCGGCATTTTTCAACAACACATGCTCCCTGGATCAAGATCACAATTTGGCTAATCATCAAGACTGCCCCAAGCGAGATATCAAATCCCCCCCTCCCCCCCCCCAAACAAAATGCTGCACTTCAATGGCTGTACCATCTCGGTCATGTGTTTATTTGGATTTCTAGCTACAGAAAACATACAATTCCTAATATGACTCATTCTTGTTAATAACAAACCTTTGATGATGTTTGCCAGTTTCATGAAATGCAAGTTACCTTGACTACTTGTTTGTCCAATCAGGAGTCTCTAGAGACTCCCTGGTCCAATCTTGGTAACCTTTGATTTTCTTGTTATCAAGGTGATGCACTTGTTGCCTCATGTGAATGCATGATTAATCCTTTAGATAAATCTTTTACATTTCTTAGGTCATTATCTCCTTACCTCCCTTGAATCCACCATCCTCTCCAAGTGTGCCACCCTTGTCTCTGCTTCCACCAACCTTGACCTTAATCTGTCTGCCTCTTCCCTGTCACCCTCAAGCATTTTAGTGCTGAGGAAAAAAATTAATAAAGCAATTTTAATCAAATGACATTTTCAAAACTTGGTTCAAGAAAGTTAAAGGCTGCTATCTGACTTACCTACTCACCTGTGGATCTGTATAAGGATTACAATACATAAGTGGCATGAACTTCCACTAAATCGTAATAAATATTTTAAGAACAAGAGGACAAATTCTGATAATCAAGTTAGTTCCACTAGTGTTCATGAGACTGGAAAATGCAATAAAGGCAGGCTTCAGTTCTAAAATTCTGCATCTTCCAAAACTCACCAGGCTTGAGAAGTTGGTATCAATGTACTTTACCTGATAAACTTGGCAGTTTACAGTGTCATAATTTTTTTATCAACTTGATGAAGCGACTGATAGTACATTGCTCGTCTCTTACTACTGATAACATGTTGAAAGAATTAAGCAAAAAGCGATTAGGAATTTGACGCATTTTGTACAAAATAGTGATATGGAACCCAAAGCTTCCTTTTATTTAAATCTACTACTTGATTCCAATTTCAAAAAGAAGTATCTGTCAAGGTATGAACTTTACTTTGTCATACCTGAGCCATGTATGTTGTCAGTCTACACAAGGACCTTCACAAGAACTTGAATCAAGCTGTGTCCAGCAAAATTTTACAATTTATTTGCCTAGGCATGTAAATGGATTATCATAAAGTAATAAAACTATTCTGCATGACCTACTGTGCTTATAGCACTGTGAAAGCTGTCTTGTGTGTATGAAATCACACTTTTTACTCCATCTAAACAGAACTGAGAAACCAAGGTTACTTCGGCACACTGCAGATCAGTCAATACAATTTATGATATAGGTGTCACAAAATACTGATGATACAATTGACAGCCTTACAGGCAAGGCCACCCATTGATTTAATCAATGTACTATACTCTATTTAATAGAAAAGTAAAACAAGTGCACTTATTGCCTACTGTACAAATACTAAACAACAATGCATGTGAAATCACCCACCCCCACCATCTCCCCCTCCCTTTTCCCTCACCTTACTAGTGTGGATATTCACAAGCAACTATACTTCCACCTTGCTGCATCATATGTATACATAATATGTAGCAAGGGGTCAGTCTATTTCTCCAAAGTGAATTTGAAATTTCTATTCAATTTGTGAACTTAAAATGGACCTAATGTCTAGAATTACAAGAATACATATTTCAGAAATTGGAAAATGAATCTCATTTATCCAACTCCCATTTTCATAGCCTACTCCATTGCTGAGATATAAAATGTTGAAATTTATTCACTTAATGTTAAATAGTCAATTGCACAATAACTTGTGAAGTCCTTCTTGTACAACTCACATTACCAGCTTTTGTTTCCTTTAAAATTAAGATGTTTATAGGACCTTGAAACAATTACAGTTCCCTTGCATGGTTTGTTGCACAGAGAGGACTTATATAGCCAAGTCACCCTATAACAGTAAGACAGTGATCACATTTTGGCACAAGGTGTAGTGGCTTTCAAAAAAACAAAGAACAACAAAGACTGTAATTTGAGTAGTACATGAATGACGACCCAAGAAAGATGTCACAAATTATTGCACAATCCACCATTTTAAATTGATTGAATAAGCTTCAACATTTTATATCTCAGCTCAGGAATATCCTGTGAAGATGAGAGTTGGACCATTTGGTTGCATTTTTCAAGCTTTGTAGCATATATTTTTGAAATTTTAGACTTTAGGTACACTTTAACCTTACAGTGGAAGTATACTTCCATTCCTGTACTGATCTATCCCGTGTCACTGTAACTATGTAAATCATGATAACCTGAAAAGAACTTCTTTCTTGAAAGTACAAAGTGAAGTAAAGGATTCAACAAACTCGCCTTGGTTTGTGAATCCATAAGTACCATAAGTTTTATACCTCACCTGTTACTATTAACCTATTGCTGTAATTGAATATTGAATATTCTCATACACCTTGAAGTGTCATTTAGCAGTGCTTGGACCCTAAACCAGATGGCATAAAAGGTGAGATAAAAGGGAACCAAACTGATCCTCTAAATCCAAGCAAAAATTTCTCACTTTCAATGTCCCTTCCTCCCATAATATTCCGTTGTCATGTTCAAGAGAAAATTTTAAGATCAATCCGACCCAGGTCAACTACAGTAATCTACACCCCCTCTCCCCCCCCCCCCTTCCCAAAGACACTCCAGTTCTTAATCCATTTCCTTGGCTAAAATAATAACTTTCTCAACAGAATGAGTGTCAACATATCTATGATTACTAAGTTTGTCTTTCAAGAATGCACAAATATCAGAAATCAATCAAGCCAACTCATCCACACTTTGTTAAGTGCACTTTGCCGTTAGTGACCACATAATTGCACATTTCAGAAGCTTTTACCACTCAAAAATCAATATAGCGTTCCAATCTACACCAGGAATAACAAACTCTGAGAAGAGCTCTGGAGCCATACCAATAAGTTGAAGCTGACATTTATTCTCCCACTATAAGAGACATGAATAAAATAGCTAACTAGGCTGGTTACTGTTCAAGGTCAAAACTTGACCTTGCTTTTGAACATAATGGGAGTTTGATTTGCCCAAGCATTTAACTTACTCTCTGCCCCCCTAGTTGAAGTGACAATATCATGCTTACACCTCTAAAAAAATACCAGATAATGTCACTGTCTGACCTAATAACATTAAAAGGTTTAAACAATAGATCCATTGTCTCGAAAGTTCTTGAGCTGGCAGATAAATTCACCAATCTATGAAAAAGATGACAGGTATTGCACAACAGGTTATCACCTGAGGGTTTGCCAAAGGTCTAGGAAAACATAAATGTGTATCAAGCACTCAATATATTCTGCTTAATTTTAAAGATTGTAGGGCAGGATTATCGATTTACAACATACCACAGTAAACAGTATCCATTAACGTGACATACCAGGCCTTCAACATACAGTTAATTGTGTGAGCAATGAAATTTGTCACCTTAACTGTGCAATAAAACTACCCTGGTGTGGCAGGCAGTCTTGAAAACTAAAAGGTAAAGTTAAAACATGTAGCTCTGGCAACAGTATTACTGATATGGTAGAATAATTTAAATAAAGCTAGTTCAATCAAGAAGAGAAAGAGTGGTAAGGAAAGGGCTGTATCCTGCACACACAACTTTCATTAAAATGTTTATTTCTATAACAGTAGAATAAATGACTTCGAAAATACACTACACATACCCACTTTTTTCCTTCCCTCATGATGCAAGCACTGAAGACAATATTCATTCACACTATGGTATTTTAATTGTATGTGGAGGATTCTCTAATTATGCTCTTATCCTCTCATAACAAACCCCAACCTACCCCTCCCCTCCCTAGTCCATCCACCCCTTCTCCATGCACCTCCTCCTTCTCCCGTGCACTTTACAGTTTAAAATGCTACCATGCACACCAGACAATGTCAGACAATTCCGTGACACAACTATCAGTGCAGTACTGACTCATCCAATTATAAAGTCATACAGTATACAGGGCATCTTTCTTGCAGCTATTTAAGGTGTCTGGCATTTACAATTCCCAAGAATGATACCATTCAATATCCTAGGCCGCTTTTTGATGATACAATTCATTTATCTGTTTGGCTCTTGGAAGGGAAAGGCCTGCTTCATCTACTGTTAAATAGCATCAAACAAACAGTAGATTTCATTATTAACCATGTAAATTTTATGTCTCCATCAATGAACTAGTGTTGAATTGATTACTATTATTCAATAAGGACATGTATGTGACAATATTCCTCATTATTTGTCCTACATCAGTATCAGTTAAATTACTTCAAATAGAGATATTCCACACATTATTCAAGGACTTCACTTCACAGAAAATTTAGGTTATTACTTATATCTGAATATGTGATTGTAAGTCTCAATATTTTATTTCACACAAATGAGATACTTCAAAGTTGTGCACAAGCAGCCTTTGGTTCTGTGAACTGTGAGCTCATTTGTAAAACAATGGTACTGGATCAATACCAGATGATATCAAGAAGTGTACTATCTGACATACCTCTCCCAATTCAAGGACACAAACCCCCAATCTGTTCCCTCTGTAAATTTTGTCTAAAATTTGCAGTTATTTTTCTAAAAATTTGCCCAAATTGCAACTACCGACCCTAAAATGTTTAAAAAATTGTCCAAAGGGGAGGGGACACCCTTTCTCCTTAGACCCCTCCTACAGGACATGAAGTCACCCTGCCAGTCAATTAAGAACAGCTTCCTATACCTATGATATCTGATATTGGTAATACCCCTAGCTATGGCTAATAACAGAACATTACACCATTTAAGTCTTGCTCCAGTGCATGAGAACACATACTGCACTGGCTAAACTTGTTTTATAGGATTATACCATAGAAACTACAAAAAAGTACATATAAACCAACTTAAAAATTAGAAAAAGTTAATAAAAACTTTACAGTACTCACAGCCATTTTAAAAAAGTGAAATTTGTTTTGCAGTCCTTGATATATATTAACTTCATAAAAATGAAATCAAGCCAAACCAGACCACAAATTTAACTAGATCTAGCGTACTATCAGTTTCAATTTTATCAATTAAACTCAGGAATAGGTTACAGTATATAATGTTTTAACAAAAGTGATTTTTTTTTTTTTTTTTGCGATGCATTGTAGTTTCCAATGCTCGTTTTGTAATCTGTTCCTTTCACATATCATGCAACCTTCAGCAGGTTTTGAAAAAACTCTTACAAGTACCGTAAAATGCCTGACTGAAATGAGGGCGAGCTCACAGGTCATGACCCTGGAGTAAGGATAGCACCATCTTTGTGCCAATTAATTTTTCCGAGTAATAGATGAGGTAAGCAGGAGTGAAAGGGATTCCAATGCTTGTTTTGTAATCTGTTCCTTTCGCATATCATGCAACTTTCAGTATGTTTTGAAAAAAACTCTTACAAGTACCGTAAAATGCCTAACTGTTCGACCAGTCTGATCCAATGTTTTCCATCAGCCTTGAAATATTTCACTTCAGCTTCACTAAAGAGTAAAAGCAGGTGCATTTTATGTGTGACATTCATATTTCATTCAGAGAAGCATTAAACGAAGAATTAATCTGAGTGTGAAGAATTATGTGTGACATTGTTTTCAGTCAAGGACATTGTCATACTTACTCATAATAGACAAGATATGACTACAGAACAGATAGTCAATGTTTTCTTTCATGTCAGTTAAAGACGACATTTATGTAAACACTACCATATGTTCATTCTACATACCGTTATTGCTGTTCATGCTACTTAACACAAAAGTCAACATTAGTTTGTGAGAATTATTCTAAAAAGCAAAGTAAATTTGCTCAATTACCAGTGAACTAAAACTGCATGTTAAGTCACAAAAAATATATGGACTACCCATCATCCTAGCAAACAAAAAAAAAACTTTCAAATTCTAGAATTAAGTTCAGTACAAATGGCTGTTATTCTTTTAGATCAGGGTGCCCAACACAGACCGACTGCAGAGTGATTCCCAGTTGATAGGGATTGATTTACCATCAATCGTGTGATAGACTGGAGGTCACTAAACAATGCAATAAAGAATGTTTGAAATCTGCAATGGAAAACTGTAATAAATTGAAGAAAAGGAGCTTTGAAAGACTTTTCATCCTACAGTAGCTTGACAGAGGTAGGCATGGAATAGGAAATTTGGCATTTAGAGGAGTCCCAAAGAATTATTTATTAGAAAGATTTGGATGCTATATGTCAGGAAATCCAGGTGATGGAGTGGGCCATATCTTTTTTTCTCTCAATACTATTTAGTAAATCTAACTGTGATGAGTAAGTATCTAGACATTGAGAAGTAGCCTTGCACCTGAAGTATTCACAGACCAACACATTTAAACATAACCCAACTAAACATTCACATTAAGTTAGGTCTGCAAATATCAAACATCCAAGGGCTGTCACGAAAGATTCCTTTCACACCAGTCAGGAATTAAAACAAAGTATCTACTGACAACAACTGAAGACCAAGAGAAAGCCATGCAATGTTTCCATGCTCTGCATGCATCACCTTCTGCCTCCCCCATCATGTCTATCGACACAGTCAAGCTCTTATCTACCTCCTCCTACCCTGAGTTGTAATCAAGGTTGTGTTCATCAGAAGAAGATGAACGTGACCAGGTGTATCAACACTCCTCTTAGACTATGACATCACCTAGCAGTATGCCTGACTATTAGTTAAATGTCACATTGAGGTGGTATTTTACAGTTTTGTGACACACGTTCAATGTGAATACAACATGGATGAACGAGACAGCCAAAACCTTAAGGCCAACCTTAAACATGAATGAAGTGCTGGCTGTTTCAACTCAAAACCAAACAAAACAGATAAACTGGTGGTTAAGAATATTACCCTTCCAAAGTTTCAAGTAATTTCATGATCACGTAAGCACAGAGTGCAAAGGAAGAAACTCTATACTCTGATTCATTAGAAATTACAGAAATTTTGAAGGTTTATCGACTGAATTCCAATGAATGTTGCTGCAGCTCCTCAAAGGCAATTAAAATTTAGAAGCGTATGTGACTAGGGTAATATAGTAGATGCTGTCCATCGTATAAACACTGAACTGTTTTGAAAGTTCCTCCTTAAATAACTATATGCAGACTGTTCATTTCATATACCAGTTGCAGAAACTATGTATTCATTTCTACAAGTTAAACGAGCATACGCTGAGTGAACAATATTTGATGCCTAAGGGTACTGCGCCCTACTCGTTAACTGTTTGCAACACCAGACCCTCTGCTTGAATAACCATAAAGTACTTCCCAAGGGGCAATTTCCCCCTGGTTTGCTTTGATGCCATGCTCAAGGTGTTTTTTCTTTGTTTGGCTTCTTTTTCGTTTGCCTTTAAGATTTTGCAGAAGCTTCCCATTTCAATGATTTTTCCTATGACAGGCCTGCGGATTTCACGGGAACGATCGTTCGCGGTCGCGTGTTGGTTACGTGACCGCCAAACCACGTAACCGAAAAATCGGTTACGATGTCCCATTTGACACTCAAATTCAACTCTTCTGTGACCTAAAATCTGAACATTCATTAAGAGGCATTTTAAATTCGATTAGGAGATATTATCTGATAAAGTACAGACTACCAATTGCGACATTTTTCTCACATTGCTCTTGCCTCATATCACAAACCATAAAATAGATCGCATTAGGCTCACACCTTGCAGCACGTGCTATCGCAAATTGCAATTGCCGACTCAACACTAGCTGACTGGTATCACGCACTACGGCGACGACCTGTCCAGCCATGATTCTCGGTTGTACACAATGCGGATACACTGCACAAGCTGTGATTACGGCCCCACTGCTTTGACTTCGCACATAGCTCGATATCATGAAAGTTGTTTCAAAAATCATGCCACAGTTAACACACAGTATGTCAGTGGGGACTCATTGAGTGCGCGAAGATTTCTTCGTAATGTTTTTGCAATGACGATGTCAAGGAAACTTCTTGCTTATGCAGCTAACTGATACTGGAGATGATAAAATAGATGTGTCAGACTGATATTGGTTTTATCTGTACTCAGTTCGATCATAAAGTAAATGAGAAATCAGCGTGTCCTTCAACAGTAATTTACTATGATGCTACGTGTACAGTAAAGCCCCGTCTTTCGGAACTGGCCATCAGATTTAACAAGAATAATATTCATCACAATTACGGCAGAATCCACCAAGTTTTCAGGGCTTTACTGTACAAGTCAAAATTCAACGTAAATTTCTGCAGAAATGCACTAATTTCCTCGGGACTTTAAAAGTCACGGCAAGATGTCAGAATGGCTAAAATAGCCAACATGTAGGCATGGAAAACAATTTTTTATCTCTCTGTCAAATTTGGGAAAAAAAAATCGTACGTATTTATTTTTAAATCCTTGCTAGGATCCATGAGTCGGTATAGGCTCAATTTCTCCTTATACTAAAATACGTTAGGCTAGTGTAAGTCCTAGTTTCACTAAATCTGAGAAGTTAGTTTCGTAGTGAGCTTCTTCGCTAAAAATAATGAGAGTAGACCTTACAAAAACATTGCGAATTTCTGTTTGGGAGTCTCCTACACATGTGTCTCTAATACTTTTGGAAATTTATGCCGAATTTATACGCTAGATACCTCTCCAGATCGTTATAGCTTCTCTTCAGCACATAGGTGTACAAAGCATTGGTCATTCAGAAGGGCATAAGCTCGAATCTTGGGAATAAAATCCAGGTGTTTTAGAAGTCTAAAAATTTATTTGCCATATGATCGGTCACCAAAAATAGTAACCAAATATTTTGGGGGATTTTGTCTGCAATTTTGCCAGCCTTTTCGGAGTTATTTGGGGAATGTCTTTCTTATGGATCCTGTGTACCGTGCTTGAGGCAAAAAGTTGAAACCCTGTACATCCGAATTTCAACGATATTCGAAATACATTCGGTCCCAATGTGTTCGGATAAATGGGGTTTTACTGTACTCCAAACCATATGCTGTTACCTCCACGACATGGCCTCAGCACACCCATTTACAGCATCATGTCATTTTGAAATATTGTTTTTCGTACCAGTTGGACACACTGTGGCATTGACAGTGCAAGTGATCGCTCGTACACCTACTATACGAAACTCAGTGTGGTAAACTGTCACAGAGTCATGTTTTCTTTATATTGGGAATACGCAAAAATGGGTTTTTGAGACTCAACAAAATGGGTTACGTTAGGTTACGTGGTTCAAAAACCACGTAACCTAAAAAATGGTTACCATGAAATCTGAAATCCTCAGGCCTGCTGTGATGAAAATTATTGTGCGTAAGGTCTCCCATTCCATTGACCCCACAGTGGTTTTCATTATGTCCTGCTAAAAGGCAGACAAGGAGTGTCACTTTTGTATCAGGTAACTGACTGGAATGCAATATGGAAAAATATAACAACATCTGTGTCCAGAAAAAAACACTTTTTTTACGAAGAAACAAAATACTACAAAAGTTATGCCTACCTTAATCCCTTGCTCTGAAGCATTTCTAAAAGCTTTTTAATACTTTCTTCTCTAGCTGTCAAAGTTTGTTTTTGTGTCTCTATTCTAATTTCACGCTCTTCCGCTGTTTTCTTCAGGAGGAATATTTCTTTCTTCATACTCTCTCTTTCACTTCTCAGAGTTTCTATCTCATGTGTAAGGTGTGATGGGGGTACCCCATTTGAAAGTTCTGAGGTTTGGAGATGACTGTTCAGCTTCTGTTGACGGGCAAGTTCTTCTTTAAGCTGCTTTATTGTTCTTGAAAAATGCTGCAAAGGGGTAGAAAACAGTTTGAAGTACATTAATGTCAAAATCAAAAACTTGAAAGAAAGAAAACAACTGCAAAGATATGATTGGAAGTCATTATTTTACAGTATGTAAAGAAAAAGGTTCAGTTTTCTAGCGCACAACGGTCAGAACCCTAGACAACAGTCTTTTCTGTTTTCCTAGTGACCTTCAAATGTTTTTTTCCAGCTGTATCATTGCTGCACTGTATTAACTTGTTAAACCATGAAACAAACTTGAAACTGAACACTGGAACCAATTTTATCAAGTGTTTTGTTACCATAATTATGTACTGCAGACTTGAAGCTTTTTCTGGTGATATTTTCCAAGAAATACAAACAAACTTTGGAACACAAAAACAGGTGATTAAGAATAAGGGCAACGCAGTTAAACAGAAATATGGTCAAAAGTAACGTCAATTACTTCATTTTTTAAACAACAACAACATGACTACACACTTTACTGTCTGCATATCACACCAAATTGTGTTGACTCTGTGGAGTCATGGGCCTCATACAGTAAATCCTGTCTAATGGTTTAACTTTAAACTCAGCTAGGAGGATAATTTAAGTATCACATTCAATAGTTCAACAACCAACTAATATCTCTTCAAGATCCAATGTACCACTACTGATAAACTTGAGGTCATGTGACCCCATGATAAGAGTACTTAAGCTCATTTCCCACCAGCTTAATGGTAGTGCCTCTCCATGAAAGATGTGTGATCATGTGATGTATTGAATAAGTAATTCTTTTAGAACTGTTTTAATGCTACAGCACATATTTAGATTCATACTTGCAGCTAGCTAGCCACTATCCATACTGTTTTCATACTAAATCAGAACTCAAAAGGAACAGAATTACTTTAGTTTGGGAGTCTATTTTTCCCCCAATCAGGAGAAAATGGTCATGGGTGTCTTCCTTTTGCCTATTTTACCAACAGTTCCAACCATTCTTTGAATACATTTTTCAGTTGTTTTGGAACACCCTTGCAAAATTTGCTGGCTAATGTAATGGAATTAAATGCATATTTGGTAGGTGTATTGTCAGGGCTACCGAAAAGCCACATCCTTATCAGTGGTTCACTATGCCACTTTTGAGCAAAACACAAATTCCTGAGTGGTCTCCATTCTTCCTCAAAGTTGTCTTTGTTAATAGCTAGCTAGCAAGCCTATACAGTGAACTGCATAGGTTGCTTTCCCCATATAAGAGAATTTTCATTTCCCCCAAAGGAGAGGATCTCCCAGACTGTTATAAGGGTACCTGCACAATCAGGACAGGGTTGCAGCTACAGTGGGAGGGGGGGGTGGTGGTGCTGGGTGGAACTGCCAGGGAATGTCCTTCAGCACCCAGAACTAATGGTCACTAAGCCTGCCACTACCTAGTACCAACTTCTCTTCAAACTGTAGTAAGCATGATAGTTTCAACAGGTTTGGAGGAAGTTGGAAGAAAAGTCAACCTTTCTGTGGTATTTTCCCAGTTTTTGTTGACAAAGTATCCCAATCAAGGGCCTAGAAATCAAGAACATATCCCACTCATTTTAAAAATTATATCTTTCACTAGGTACACTCTGGTTGAATGCTTCACTTGGAGCCCACCACTAAAACTGGTCTAGCTACAACCCTGGAGGAGGACAATAAAATTCCATGGCACTGAATCCATTACCTTTTCATGATCAAACTATGAAAAATTCCAGGGCTTTCCTTTTTTTGGCAATGGCCTTGGTGCCCTTCAAAATGGTATAAATTTCAAGGCAAACTGGCCTTCAAGCTCTTCCTAACAAAAAACAACCCAAACATACACAAGATAACACAAACTCTTGTTTGGTCTTAGTGCCCTTTGAGATGCATAAATGTGCTCTAAAAGCTAATATGACCAGGAAGCCAAAAGGCTTAGTGCTGCTGAAATGTAAGTCAAGTACTGTGTTAGTGTGTTTTCAGTGTTTCATTAATTACTGTCTTTACAATTGTGGGACAGAATGTCTAGCATTCATGGACATAGATCAAACATACTAATACCATATTTATAACCTTTTCATCTCCAATGACCCCTGACCTCCACTTAATATGGGCCATCTACATGTCAAGAATGCGATTTATCAACGCTTCACTGCTTAAGATATAGTGTTTACTCATTTTTACCTTCTGACCTCTGAAGACCGCAAATGGCCTTTGACCTCCACCGAAAACATCATTTAATCAACATGGACCATTCACATGTCAAGTATGAGATTCATCAACGTCTACCTGCTTGAGATATCATGTTTACATATTTTAAACCTTCAGACCTGGGATGGCCCAAATGATCTTTAACCTTCACCAAAAAGCAAAAGGGATCATCTACTCAATTAATGGTATAGACATGCCATATATGAGATCCCTTGCTGTTACCCTTCATGAGATACCATGTTTACAACCAAAGTATCTCACACACACACACACACACACACACACACACCTACATACATATATGCATTGTATCACAATGGTCATAATTCCTCAGCGTATGGTAAGGAAGCAAAAGTGGACTTGCCCTCATGATGTCTTATTTCTAGCCCTGAAACTCATTAATATACTCTTTGGAATAGGAAAAACAATCCATGCTAAAAAGCAGACATGTATTTCCAAATACATCATCTTTCCAAAATTTCACCATTCCAAGACTTGCATCATATTTAACAAAATTCCACGACTTTCTAGGAAAGTGACTTAAATCTTCAGACAGCAAGAACTGTTTTTTGACAAAATACTTGTATACACTATATGCCAAACTTTTTGAAAATTCTCTCACTAATAATTCTTGAAAGCTTTATCATTTGCAACACCTCTGACCCAATAAAAATACTGCCTCCAGTAACTACAAAATCAAAACCTGTAAATTTGTACTTGACACTTGTTAATCTTAATACAGCTTGAAAGATAACATATACCATTCTCATATGCCAACAGCCTACAATTAACTGTTAACACTTAATTTGCAACACAAAACATTGATCTTCACAGACTTTTGACTCCTCCCATCCACCAGACTGGAGTAATTGCAACTGCTTGCGGAAGCTGACGAGTCGCTGTATGAATTACGTTTACGTGATGCCTGAGGCTTGCCGCGTTCCGCCTATTGATCTCGCCATGCATTTTATCTGCATAACAAAGTCGTAATGCAATTTCAATAATGAACTCAAGCAGGACAGTGTGTGCGCTTGTAGAGATAATTGATTCTTGAATAAGGTCGTGAAAAAAGATAATACACACTGTCGCAAAGCAGCCCTAAGTAATTATAACTCTGTGACTCCAGTCACACTTTATCACATCAGCTAGGAAGTTTGTTGTCCTTCCATGGTTACAATGTCAAGTCTGTAATATGGTTTTAGAACAACGTGTTTCCCTGAAAGTGTGAGTAAAATATAAACAGGCAGGTTGTATGTAAATGTACAGTAACCAGATCTTTAGAAGCAAACTATTAGTACAGATATAAACAGTAGAGTAGAGTTGACCTACAGTATGTGTAAATCTAAATTTATTGTACAACCTTGCATTCAGACAGAGATTTGACATACTGAAACTTTTATTTACAGTGCAAAATGCTCTACAAGGTGGAGGCATGAGGCAGGGTTTAGTGAAACAGGAATTATTAATAAAGAATTTCAACAAATCCTTTGTATTTAATTTCTAAAACTGCAATGATCTGTCAAATTGCTCCAATCACCAAACAAAAAAACAGAAATAAATAAATAAATAAAAAAATAAAAAATAAAAAAAAAATGCACAAAGCCATTGAAGGTAAATCATTAAAGGCTTGTCATCTCTAAATCTCAAATTTCAATATACATGTATGCAAATGTTATTTAAGGTTTTCTCAATTCATGTACTGAAGTTGTTTAGCACTTTTGATTTCAAAAGCGGAGGGACTGAGGGCATGCATGAATCACATTACTTAACTGGCAGGTCAAAGGACAGGGAGGCACAAACTTTCATGAGATATTGCCAGGAGTAGTAACATGGGAGATGGGAAGTTGCATTCCATCTATGACCTTGGACTTTAATAATAGTACTGTGATGATAAGTAGTATCAAACATATGCCAAAAATGCAAATTAGTAGGGTATTGGTATTTTACCACTACCAATGAAGATATCCATTGATACTGGTATTAAAGGGATTTGCCAGTGACAAAAATCAATGACTTCTAAAACTGCAGAAAAGTTGTCTCTTCTAGGAGGTGAAAACCGCATCTCAATGGCTTGTAGTGTTTGGAAGATACTAATTTTCAAAGAAATACATTTTTTTCTCAAGATACAGTGCATTATGGGAAATCTGTGATGTCATCGTGGCACATTAATCTGACAAAGCATTGAATTTCTTTATGATATTGACACAGCTGTAGGGAGTATTTAGCAACTTTGCTATTCCATACATATGGTGTAGATTTATGCTAAACCTACATGGAAAGATATTCAATCATTCCAACAGTATCAAATTTCAAGGACAACAGGACATTCAATTATAAAGGAAAACAAAAGAAATCTGAGGCAATGTGTCCACTTTACATAACATTCTGTGACCTTGATGAGAACTGGTGGTATTTTTTGAAAAAAATTAGAAATCTTCAATATTAGAGATCTCGAGTTAGGAACAGAGTATTGCTACGGGGTTTAGAAGGTAGGAACTCAAATTTTTTTCTCTTTCACATGGGACCCTTGTGAAAAACCACTGGAAAATGCCTTTAACACTGACTATTGGTCCAAAACTAGAACATTCATACAGTAGACTGATAGCAAGACATATTAAAGATGCAGGGCACAAGGGCATATAGATCAACATCTTATCCTAACTAATTGATTTTCCTAAAATAGATTCTACTATTCTACTTATTAAAGCCAAATGATTACACATTGTACAATAAATTAATTTAGGTGCTGACTCAAGTTTCCATTCTTAGTCTTGTTGCCTGCATCAATGGCAAACAACAACATAGCAACAACAGCCTTCAATAACCCACATTGTTAGAAAATGTGAAATGAGGCATTCTAATTTTTGGCTCTCAAATTTCTCATCCTTTTTTAATTTCCCCCAGGAATAATTCTTCAAACAAACTCTCATTATGCTGAACTATAATTACTATGGCTGCACACTAAGCTTCATTTTTAAAGTTTTCGAATTCACTTTCTTTCCTTAAAACTAATTTCATCAAGTCTTTTCTCACAGATTCATTTACAAAGCAATTAGATTTATACTGGTACTTAAAAGCGTCAGTATGCCTATTTCTTCAACTTCATTTCATCCTCAATTTTTAATTGCTGTACATTTGACCAAACTATGCATTTGACTGTGGTAAAATTCTCAACAGTTGTACCTTTAGAGTTTTAATATATGTGCCCTCCCTTCATGCCAACTGTCTTAACAACTATCATTTTTAGCTTGGTTTTGTTGAATGACAAAACCATGACTTCTGTAACCTCCCTGACAATACCATCAACAAGAGGTAATAAACCAGTCTGATGACCATCTTGATAAAAGAACATTGGAAAGATAAGGGTATTAATAAGAGAGGTACCTGGGAACAAATGGCTATGGACTCCAAATTACCTGTAGAATGACCACAACACCACATCGATGCATACTGTCATTATACAACCCTGGATTTGTCAGGAGCCTGACATATTGGTATGACCCTCTTTTGAAGCCATGAACTTCCTGTTCATACATCAAACACTACACGACAACATTCTTGAATAAACACATCAAACTTTCAAACCTTTACCCAACCAATGCTTAATTGGTCCCAGGTCTCAACAAGGTACTCTGTCTGGCATTTGCACAATTTCCTGTACTTTGCAATTTCTAAACTGGTGAACATTCAACCCTTTGGATAAACCTTGGTTAAAGGTAATACTGGAGAATGAACAAACGATGGTAAGCGTTCCTACTATAGAAAAACTGTGCATGATTATAGAATTATACCCACTAGATGTTCACTCCCTCCCACAAAAGCAACAGGGTTCTTCCTCTTCACATAATGCATCTACATGCTCAGTATGAAAAGCATCCATGCTCTCTATCTGGAAATATGCATTAAGAATCTTTTCAAATTTTGACCTCTGTGACCTTAGATGACCTTTGACAGCCACCAAAAACTAAAGCATTCTTTTTCCTCATATGATGCATCTATGTGCTAACTATGAAGAGTATTCATGCTTCCTACCTTGAGATATCATGTTAACAAAGGTATTCAAACTTTGACATCTGATGACTGTAAATGACCTTTGACCTTCACAAAAACAATTGGGTCCTTCCTCTTGATGTAATGCATCTACATGCTAAGTATAATGAGTATCCATGCTCCCTATCTTGAGATACAATGTTAACAAGTTTTTCAGAGTTTGATCACAAATGACCCTTGGTGACCTTTGACCTTCACCAAAAACAACAGACTATTCCTCTGGACATAATGCATCTACATGCTACGTACTGTATGATGAGTATCCACCCTTCCTACCTTGAGATACTGTGTTAGTTAAAAAGGTTTTCAGAGTTTTACCTCCCATGACCGTAGATGACCTTTAATCTTTACCAAAAACAACAGGGTTCTTCCTCTTGACATAATGCATCTACATACTACATACAAGAAATATTCATGCTTCCTTCCTTGAGATATCATGTTAACAAGGTTTCCAGAGTGATCTCCAATGACCCTAGATGACCTTCCCCATAATATATCTACAACCTAAGTATGAAGAGTATCCATCCTTCCTATCTTGAGATATTGTGTTAGTTAACAAGGTTTTCAGAGTTTGTCTCTGGTGACTCCAGATGACCTTTGACCTCCAACAAAACCATTAGAATTTTTTCCCCTCAATACAGGGCATCCAAAGACTGAAAGCGTGAGAACTGTTGGAGTTTCTCTTTTTGAGATACTGTGTTAACAAGCTTAGCATCTCAAATACACATATACACATACTATACATACACACATACATACATGAGCACATAGATTTCTCTTTTCATTGAAACCAAAAAGGCCCATCCATTCTGAATAACTGAAAAGTAGCAATTAGTGTCAAGTCACAGTGACTGAATGAAAAGTTATGTGACACAGAAGATGAAAAGGAAATCCCTGATTTCATTGATACAATACATCAAGTTTTCAAAGCTCTATACACAGCTATGCCAGGCATACAGACTTACCCTCTGCTTACATGTATCTTGATTACTTTCTACATACACCTTGTCATGTTTCAAATACAGGGTTGTAGCTTCAGTGGGTAGCACTGGGCAGTAACCACTGGGACTGCCTATGTGGGCCTAGTACCCATGGCTAATAAACATGGTACTGCCCAGTACCGCCTGGTACTAATCTCACCACAAAATGAAGTATGATGATTTAAACTGGCTTTGCAGGAACTTGACAATAAAATCTACAAAATTTTGTGGTATTTTTCCAAGTAATGTTCACCTAATACACAAATTTTAAGCCAATTATAAACCCCTGGATATACCCCACCCAATAAGCGACAGACACTTCTCTCCACAAGTCCCTATGCTCTGTTGTGACAAATATACTAAGATCCCACCTTTAAAGTTGGTCTAGCTACAACCCTGTTCAAATATAAAAGCTTGACTTGTTTCATACATTATAATATTTTGTATATAACTTCTGTAGGATTTCAACCTTTCTGATTGATCGACTTATGTGTAAAGTAGCAAAGATTAGTAAAGCTACTAAGACCTAAGTGTTGTCATTACAACACCAATTAGCTGGCTCACTACTATGTACTGACACTTTGCCAAAGATCAATTCCAAAAATAGCTTTCAATTTGACTGGTAATTAAAATGCTACTTGGCAAAGGTCAAAAGGAACAATTAATTGTAAAGAAGTATCAATACAAACTGAGACGGGAGAGGAGCAATGGAAAACCCGTAACTACCTACCTGTACTGCACATCATTCTGAAATGCTGGGATCTTAATTTGCCGTTCCTGACTAAAGGGGTGAACCAGCTTGACAGTAGTGAGGAAAACTGGTAGAGAAGAGTGTGTTGAATGTATGTATAATGTATGCTGAAGTCAACTGCAAATATCTCCATAAAATTAGGATTTCAGGCTTTTTAAGTGAAAGGAAGATACATGCAGTTTACGCACAAAAGAGAAATGGAAGGGTGTTCTAGACATGACTTTTTTATTCTGGGAAGAGGGTAATGGCCAATAATGGCCATAATTTTCTCATTGAAAGCAAGACAGTTCTTTGATGAAAGATTATGGTGTGCATATGATCTTGTACACCACTCTACTTTAAGTTTTCTTCATTTTCAGCATTTTAGTAAAGAGAATTAATTTACTGGAAATAGGTATAAGCACAGGAGGATGAGTCAGAGAGTGGATGCTGGGGAGTTTGGGAAACATGTTTCTTGGCCAGATTATTGGGCAAAATATGGCACTTTTCTCTGGTACCACAGGTTTTCCTCTGGCAAAAAATGGCTCAACCCCCAGAAAAATATCTTGTAAGCCTATGTGTGTAAGCGAGTACTGAATTATTGTTTGACAAGTGTTAGTTGCTGTTATAATGTCCCTTGTGACATACAAACTGTCTTTTCCAGTGTGTACTGGAATAGAATAGAATGCAAACATTTCGGTTACATAATTTGTATTGTTCATGTAGTTAGGCTATAGGGTGGTCAAAGTTATAACCCTCCTTTTCCTTCTGCTAGAATATTGCACGTAGCATACTAATCAAGAGTACAAACATAGCACACTTCCTATTAGGGAGGTGGCACATTGTAGACCATGTTCAAGAAAGGGTATACATGCTTAATTTTGCATGTAATGAGAAGTTAGGCCCTTGAAACTCATGATGCAAAATGAATGAAACTAAAGGTAATTTGGGCACTTTTGTGCAAAATTGCATCTCTGGTGAAGTATGAAAGGGAAGATGATCATCCTTTTAAAGAAGTTCTCATACCATATGCTCAAACTTCCAAAGAACATGGTACACATATTTTTAAAGTTCTACATGTGAGCCTGTACCTGTTGAGAACTTATGCAAGGGTTCATAGGCTATGAAACGGACCAACCTTAGTGTGTGCACGTCAACAGAGGAATAATTAGTGACACACTAAATACAGCAAGCTTATTATGCTCCATCAGTAAGAGTTGGAGGCTCGGAAAAGTGTGGCATGGTATTGTCATAGGTTTTGGGAGGCACCAGAATGTCTAGGATTTATGCAAATTGTCTACAACGGAGAAGTCTGGTGGGTAGTAGTAGTCGTGGCGGTGTGACCCGGGCTTAACAGTAGAACCATGCTCAAGCTTTTTTCATCTGTGTTTTATCATTATCATAGCAGTCATAACACTACATATTAAATTTTGTTTGGATTTCTTTAATCCCATACTCCTAGCCTAGACTTACACTTGTATCAGGCAGCCTTCGTGTGAATAATTTCAGTCTTCAGATGATGAGCTTTTTCCTCCATTCTTGATAAAGAAACACAATTCTAAACTAGAATCAAGTTATTCCCAAGTAGTCTTGGGAAGGTTTCACAACTTGCAAGTCAGAGTTGTGTCAACTGCCCACAAGTCCAGTCAGGCAGTAATGACTCTACTTCCCTTGGACTTGGGAGTCTTGAATGCTCTAAAATGTTTCCAGTTGTAGTCTTCCACCAGATTAACCAGAAAGCCAAAAGGCTTAGTGATTCCTTGCCATATGATATATTGTTACAAACATGAATCACCTACATGACAAGCATGAGATCCCTCACAGTTATCATACTTAAGATATCATCATGTTAATAAGGTCAACCTTTTGTGACTCAAATAAAAAATTGATTACTCAGTTCTAGAAATCGCACCCTCATACATCGCATTCCAATGAGTAACATGTACACACAGTCATGACCTAGCTTCCACTAAAATGTCAATAACTTGAGTTGGGAGCATTATAGAAGAGTAGCATCATTGCCTTTTTGGTTTGTCTAAACAAGACAAACCCAGGCATCACAAAAAAGCCACAGAGGTCAAAAGATCAAATGAGGTCAAAGTAGGTCATCACGTGTGCTTCACATAGATGAACACAACTTTCCATTATGCCATCCTCACATTCCAATGCATTATGCACACACAATCACAACCTTTCACTAAAATGTCTGTAACTTGAGTTAGGAGCACCATGGTAGCTAGGGTAGTTTAACAGGGTTCGTACAGGTCCTCAGGGCCGTCTTAAGAGATCACCGGGCCCTGGGCCCGGCATTGGAGCGGGGCCCCTCAATCAAGTGTGTTCGAAAAAAGTTGCGTGAAAAATTGACATCCTTGACCATCGCTCAAGCATAGACATGCCTGCATTTACCCCCCCCCCCCCACATGTCGCGCATAAAGCATGGAAATTGGAACACTCAGAATCCGTTATGAATCTTGTTCAAGAGTATATAAAAGTATTTCCACACAAAAATCTTTTACGCAAGGGGAGATATGATTTTTTGCGCAGAGGTCAATTTGCGGGGCCCCTGACATCGCGGGGCCCTGGGCCTGGGCCCAGTGGGCCCATGCGTTAAGACGGCCCTGCAGGTCCTTAAAAACCTGAAAAGTCCTTAAAATTTGATGCTTCAAAATTCAGGACTGAAAAGTACTTAAATTTCACCAAAAATGGTCTGTGGTCCTGAAAAGTCATGAATTTTCTTGTGTTTTTTAACAAAAAATATATCTGTTGAAGCAGTTTTGATGCAGGGCCGCCGATTTTTTGCAATCGCAAAAATGGAATTGAACTTTATGCACGAAACTTTACAGAATTTAGCAAAAATTATCAATCTCTTGATACATATAAATTTATGACACAAAATGGAGTATTGTTGCCCCAGACCATGTTAAATGAATGTTTGCATGTATCAAAGACATATTCAGACGTTTTCCCTTCCGAAATGGTGGCAAATTCCCCTTCAAATCATCAAAATCTTTTAAAATAACGATCAGAAAAAAGTAAGAACTTTACGGAAATCGGGAAAATTTTGACGGTATAGGCTCAAATTTTGCCAATACTGTAGTGTGTTAGGCTAGGTCGCTTGTGTGTGACAAATATCCGCTGGGTACATGATCGTAACCAGGTATGTTAAGCACTTCTTTTCAACATAATTTCCACTGGATAAGATGACTTTGACCAAGAAAGGTACTTTTCTGCCCAAAATGTAAAATTCATCAGTCTTATTTCATGTAGCTCACACAACATCACTCTGTCTAGATCTATCTGTTCACAACTGTGTAGAATGCCACTCCTCCCACATGCTTTCATGGATCTGTTTGAAACTTGGGCACAATGTTCCTTAGGTGGTGGACCATTTAGGGTGATCAGTAATCTATGGTCCAAGGTCCCATGTGGGCCCTATGGCTCATTTTATGAAATTCTTTAAAATGCTCCTCCTCCAACAGATTCTCCTGTGCAATGTTGATGGTTTGTCATAATGTTACTCTGTTATAGGTACCTCTGGGGTGTTTAGGAATTTTGGGTTCAAGACCCAAGATGGGCCCTAAGGTCCATTTTGTGAAATACTGCAAAGTGATTAACTTTTTCTTTGCATTTAATGTTTAAACAGAGTTGACAGCCTGTTTTAATGATGGTTGGTTAGTGATCTGTTTATGGTAGTCTTGAATTTTGGTCCAAGGCCCTATGTGGGCCCCAGTGGCCTATTTTATGAAATTCTGCAAAAATGCTTTCCCGCCTACAAATTACCTGGTAGTATATTGATAATATGTCATAGTGATGCTCTGTTACTGATTCTTGTAGGGTACATACAGAAATTTTGGGTCCAAGGCCCAAGGTGTACCCAAGGGTTCATTTTGTGAACGATTGCAAAATGAGCATCCGCTCCTCCAGTTACAGTAATGTTAGAGCTGACATCCTGTCATAATGATGCTTGGTTAGTGATCTGTTTAGGTTTTTTTTTTGGGGGGGGGAGGGGGGGTCTGAGTTCTCATGTGGGCCTTATGGACCTTTTTATAAAATTATGCAAATTGCTTACGCAGATTCTCTTGTACAATGTTGATAGTTTGACATAATTATATTTGGATAGTAGTACCTTCAGGGTATTCAGGAAAAAAGGGTCCAGGGCGAAATGAACCAAGCACCCATTCATTTAGAAGTCAGGTGCGTATGCTTGAAATGGTATTTTCCGAAGTTTTGAAAGTTGAAAAGGGAATTTTGTTATTTATGAAGCTTAAAATCAGTGGCCGTATTGATGAGCTGTAAAAAACAAATGTTCCGAACTGTTCATAAATTTGCAACATAGACGCAAATGATATAAGAGATGGTTATCCCTATTTAATACTATACTTTTAAATTCTTTCTGGTCAACATTAGTTTGAGAAGTCCTTAAAAAGTTCAATAAAAAGTCCTGAAAAGTCATGAAAAAATAATGTAAGAAAAGAGTGGGAACCCTGTTTAATTGCCTTTTTTTGTTTATCTCAACAAGACAAACCCAGGTTCCACAAAAAAGCATGAAGGTCAAAAGGTCAAATAGGTCATCACAAGCATTTCACATAGACGAACACAACTTTCCATTATGCCATCCTCCTATGTCACTTGGTTATTGAGTTATCACACTGCATACCTCGCATTCCAATGCATAACACATATACACTCCTAACATTTCACTTAAATGTCAATTTAACTAGAGTTAGGAACGTTATAGGAGGGTACTATAATTGCCTTTTTGGTTTGTCTCAACAAGACGAATCCAGGGGTCACAAAAAAGCCACAAAGGTCAAAAGGTCAAATGAGGTCAACTGAGGTCAAAGTAGGTCATCACATGCATTTCACATAGTCGAGCACAACTTTCCATTATGCCATCCTCCTATGGCACTTGGTTATTGAGTTATCACACCGCATACCTCGCATTCCAATGCATATGACACATACACTCCTAACATTTCACTTAAATGTCAATAACTAGAGTTAGGAACATCGTAGGAGGGTACTATAACTGCCTTTTTAGTTTGTCTCAACAAGACGAATCCAGGGGTCACAAAAAAGCCACAAAGGTCAAAAGGTCAAATGAGGTCAACTGAGGTCAAAGTAGGTCATCAAGTGTATTTCACATAGACGAACACAACTTTCCATTACACCACCCCCCTAAAATGTTTCGTTGGCGAGATATCAACAAAACATCACTTTCTGACCTTTTGACCCTTTCAGATCAATGCGGATCATATTACAATATTTCCATCTCTTACCAGTCTATCTTATCCTGAAGTTATGACTCAATTGGAACAACGGACTCCGAGTTACAGCTGTTAAAAGAAATTCACTAAATTGCCTCTGGTGACCCCAAATGACCTTTGACCTGCACCAAAAACAATAGGGTTCATCTACTCAATATGGGCAATCTACATGCCAAATATGAGATTACCTGGGGTTACCGCTCTTGAGATACAGTGTTTACAAGCAGCGTCACACACACACATACATACGCACACACACACATACACACACACATACACACACACGCCATCACCATCGCATAGATTCCTTGCCTGCCTTCGGCAAGGAATCAATAAAAAACTAAGAAAAATAACTCTTGAATTCTTTAACTCTTTGACTTCTATCTATTGTTTCAGTTGACTGCTACCACTCCTGACAGACACCACCAGTTCAGCATCTCAGTCATCAAAAGTCTCCAGCCATAGATTACAAGTATACTAACAAGCATGACTAGGCTACATACAGTAAGCTTGACACTTTATAGTTCCCACTGTGATGTGCCTGTGTCAGTTATGGCCTCACTATGGGGGTCACGACTCTGTTTAGAATTACCACTCCTTGGGCCCCAGGTACCTGACTCCAAATTTGATGGAGTCACCCAAGCTTACCCCTAAGCCTACCCAGGAGCCATAATCAAACAGGTCCTCCATCCTTAGGCTCCTTACCATGGTAACTTGACAGAAATACTGCCAATACCGTGTCATGTTCTTCACCTGTGAAAACAGTACAAACAGTAAATGTTTCTTCCCTACACCCATAAAATCAAACTATGAGAACAAATCAAACTCTTGACCAAGCCAAGGGAATGCATTGTCTTTCTTCTTCAATGTGGCTGCACCAATGCTCAATAAAATTTAAGAACCATCCTTGTAACATTTAATAGTCCCTCTGTGCAGAATGTTTCCAGTCCCAGCTTGTCTGTTTCATACCCTCAAATTTTCCCAAGCAAGCTGTACAGTAATTCTACTGTTATATCAGCTACACAGCAATTCCAAACAACCCATCAACTGTCATAATATTTAATATAACCACATTCCTGAGTAAACATTTAAGGTTTAAACAGACCTTTTTGATCCCTGGGATATTTTTACTTCCTTGTTGCTGAATTACCTTAACATGTGTTCAGTCACTACTGTCATTCATGCTGATACACCAGCTCTCTAGATAGCCTCAATTCCATAATTTGTATAAATTTCTTTTTAATTACAAGGTTGTCCTTGATTTGTCATTCATATGGTCAACCATCCAAGGAAGCTTCTATCTGTTATTAAACCCTATTCTACACACAATTAAATGCTTCCTATGTAATAGAACTGTCACTTGCAGCAATGTCAGGCCTACAAAAACTAACAATGTTTAAAGGGTTAGTGTGTATAGTAGTTTTACTACTTTTTGAAGCATTGTCCACCCACGGAGCTGCCTTAAAGTGGCAGCTCCCTGGTGCACCAATGTGTTCAAAGTTTGTGACTGTTTCATAACAATTTGAAATCACCAGGTGTGAACCTAGGTTATGCAGTTCAGTTTTATACTCTACTCTACGTTACAACATCACTACTGTTCATTTCAACACCTCTCTTCTGACACTATAAATGCAGTCATGTGGCTCTGAGCATGGAAGTACTTCCAAGGTAGTTCTTCTATGCTCTGAGATACTATAAATCCACATTTTTGTTTTCATTTCACAGTCTAGATACTGAGATAAATGGCTTCAGTTGTAACTCTACCCTTGACTGTTAAACTGCAAGTCCTAACCTTAACCTTAAAGGTGTGGCAATAAAGAGACACCTGAATAAAAGAAAACAAATTATACAGCAGTCCCACACAATACATGTAAATGCACCATTCACAGTTCACTATTTTGAGAATTCAGATCTTGATTTTCTCCTGCATGCCACATAACTGTAGATACAATCTCCTGTAAAATGTACTTTTCCTTCAAAATAAATGCTCAGGTTCCTTTCAGGATACACCCACACTGTGAACTGTAAGCATAGTTATGATAACTGTGTAGTTTCTCCAAGACAGATATTACTTGATGCAACAGGTCTTAATCTCCTAGCCAGTATCCAGTGTTTGCATTATAAATAGAAAATGTAACCAAACATTGCTCTTGAAACGTTTTTTTCATGTGGGGTTTTTAAAAAGTTGTGCTATATATTTTATTTAAGGTGTTTCTATTGTATAATTGGCAAGTTTGTATCTACTAAAAATGTGTGAGAATTTCCTGCGGACAGTTGCTTCCTTTGCAAAAGATAGTAAATCCAAGTATCCAACTCAGGCACACTGCAGGAATTATACAATCTCACACTTTAAGACAGTCACTGCCCATTCATACACCCAGTTAACACTGTATGCAAACACCACTTGAGTCATTTCACATAAATTTGCACAATTTGTCTCCAGATTCTTACAATGGACATTTATTCTGAACCACCAGAATTGACACATATCAAACTTTACCTAACACTTTTCTGAGTGGCCTGAAGGCCTTTATTCCACAATATTCTTTATTCAACTTTATCATAATGTCACCCATATGGAATTACATTTTAAGGATATAAGCCCATGGCAGGGCTCGAATCAGCTTGAAAAATGGGCACGGCCAAAATGAGCAAAATGGCTGTTGGTCTACGTTATTTCAATGGACATTTACTGAGGGGCATCATGGCCATCCGAAAGGGCCTGACCCGTAATTTCGAGCCCTGCTATGATATGAAGTGGCTTACCTTATTTGAAACATGACAGTAAACTATTCAGGCCGTTTACATTCCCATTAGTCTTCTTTGAAGACTCAACCTCTTAAATTACCTCCTACAATGTACGAGATCATGAAGAAACTGATTTTATGAGACCTTTACCATTGATTCATCTTGGAATAAAAGCATTAATCTGCCACAACTTTCTTTCACTTTAATAAGCCTTCTGTACACCCCCTTCCTCATTACAAAAAATTTAATAAAACCAATGCTGCAGTCCCAATGTATAATAATACCATCACCATGAAAGAATTGTAATGCTCTGACTTACCCATCAAGATTTGCTAGACACTATCATGCTCACACATTTCATATCAAGCAGGTACAGTGCTTTATACTCAAAAATAAAATATTCTGTAATAAACATGAGCTTCCACTAGCACTGACAACTTCAAGTACATGCTTACTTTACTAGCACTGATGTGTTATTACACCTAAATCTTGTATTGCTTTAATGAATGACAGAAAATCTTTCTACAGATGAAAACCATAAAATACCAATCACCCTTGAAAATTGACCCATTTTATGTAAGATGAAAAAAAATACAGGCAATTGAAACCTTTTAAGGTCAACCTGAGGTCAAGGATGAGAAATATCAAATACGCCTTGGTACATAACATAGACACATCATGGGAAGTTGTATCTACAGTAGTGCCATGGAAAGTACTACCTTGGAACTTCCATGGCAGTGCCTGGTATTCCCTCAATGGTATAAACTGTGCTGTATAAAGCAGCTGATGGTTGCTAGTCTTGTACACTTCTATTATACTCCAGTGACACAGAGCATGCTCTAAGGACACATCCTGACAACAAGCTATCTTGGTATTTTACAAAGAGGAGATGCACCTCAAGTTCAGATGCACATTTAACTAATCCATAGACCCTTTTCCAAATAGCAATTACAAAGGATTGTGGGATAGAGTTCTGCTATACATAGTTTTGTCAGTGGCAATATACTGTGGCGAAAAACGACGCACACCAAAACTCTATCCCACAATCCTTTGTAATCACCATATAGAAAAGGGTCTATAGGCATACATCTAGACTGGGGAAGCGGTAGGGGTTAGGAGGATGCATCACCCACTTTCTGGAGATGTTCCCATTGATTATCACTTTTTATACAGTAAATTTGCTTCAACAGTCCTTTAACTCACCCATGTCCACCCCCAAACTATTTTACACAATTTCTGCTAACGATAGAAACACATTCAATAGCCTACAAAGTTGACCAGGCTCCAATATCTCACTACAGGTGAACATCTGTTACAAAGCTACAACTAAATACAAACTTAAAGGAAAAATAAGGCCACCACAATCAGACTTACTATATCCCAATATCCTGATTCATGAGTGGCTCTTTTATTCATGATGTGACAATATTTTTTTTAATGAATTGTTAAAGTTTTCGGAGATAACTCTTTACTTTACATTTCATTTGTAATATTCATTTTCAAAAACATCTGCAGAGATATTTGTTAGGCAAACAAGAGGAGATTTGCATGTGTTTGTTGATTTTTCAAGGCTATTGTGGGGCAACTGATACAGTTACAAATTTCAGGTTCAATCAAGTCACCCTTCTTCCAACTGGCTTCCCCCTCCCACCTCCTATACATATGCTCATCCATGTTTTGTGTGTGTGTGTGTATGTGGATGTTTAATATTGTCACTATACCGTCATCACGGAACTGCTAACTCAGAGTAGGCAAGTTGACTCCTTGGATAACATTAAAATTACGCAAAGATGGAATATCTTGAGAGATACAGTACTTGTAAATACTACCAGGAGATTATGAAAGATTTAGCTGATGTTTTACAATAAGCCTGGGTAACTGCTTTTGGCCTGTAAGGAGGGGTGGAAAGAGCAGGGAAGCGTGCAGAGTGGATGTAGAGCAGCACTGCTACACAAGTACACATATCAGCATATTAAACAGTACTGATAAAAAGAGTACGGTAGCAAATTCAACTTTTACACATTCATGATTAATCACTAAGAATAGCCTATACAACTTGAATGTTTCAATAGCTTCTTCACTTTCAAAATCTGTGACTGTGAGTATTCAAAGGTATATTTAACCTTCAAATGATGAATATTAAAGTATGAATGTAAATTAAGCAATGTGACTGATGTATAATAACAACCTGGTGTGAGTCTCCATTACTCTCAAAAGTTGAAAGTTAATTTATTTTCAATGCAGGATATTTACTTCTTTAGCACGGAGTGGTGTTTTAAATACACTACAGCTGTTTGACACATGGAAACTTTTATACTTATTCAATCTTGAAGTATGGGAGAGAGGTCTAAAAATCCCCTACAGTTTGTGAACAGAAACCACTGCTGATGAGGCCATGGGGCTGAGATCCTGCAAGAAAAATTGACCACCCAAGAGACTGAAATTACAACAAACCATACTATAAAACACTGATTTCTCATTACAGTTCTGCATTAACCATGTACGGGGCACTAATATAGTGAAAATCCCCTTCAGTTCACATGCCCCCCCCCCCCACCTCCTTGCTCTCCAAATTCACCATTGTAGACATTAATTGCTCACTGATGCCGCAAACTCCCCAAAACTCCCTGGTTTGTGAATCTACGAGCCCTGATACGATAGAAATCCAGAAAACTTTGAAAAATGCGCAGGATCACAAAATATGTGTCTAAACTCTGACGAGGCAAGTGAGAAGAGGACGGGGGAGGCCGCCCTCTAGCGGAGGCCGGCCTCCTCTACTGTGTGATCAAACTTGCCAGGACCTTAATACGGGTAAGTGAGGGTTACAATTGTAGATAGGAGGTAAGAGAGTGGCGACGTAGATTTATATTACCCCACATGCTGGTATATATACCAAATTGCCTGAGGGACCCCAACTTTAATACCTATATGTGACCCTTGCCTTTTTCTCTTAGTTCTTCAATAATACTGTCCAATGTTTTCATTAACAACTCCACAGAGTAGGCACTGTTAAGTTGCGTCAACAAAGGAGGTTCCATGTAAAACCTCCTTTCAACATGACAGACACTGAGTGACATGTTTCCTTTAGATATAACAGATCTGAAATCCTCCCATTGTGTACAATTCCACAGTAACCTTTTCACAATATTGAAGACTGTAAAATAGATCAATCACTGCACCTTTTTACCTCAAGTCTATTCTACCTTCCTGTTTATATCCTTTCCTCTCCATTTTTACAGGATTTGGGATCCTACACAATAATTACAATCCTACTCTCTCTTGACCAAACAAAAAGAAAGTAACCACACATGAATAAAGACCATTGATCTGTTTATCCATTGTGGCTAGCCCCAGACTTGGATAAACTTAGCTGCTGGCTTCCTCAATGGGTTAATGACTAAAAATGTGTGTTTCTTCTTAATGGAGTCCTCTGTATGCAAAGACCTCAGAGTAACCACTGAAGGCAAATGTAATTCTGACACAGAGGAATATACAGGGATTTTGTAGGTCAAGAGTACACTCTTGTCTATCATGATAGGCATCATCAGTAGGTATATCTACCCCAAGGCTGAACCTATGGAATGCAAAGCATGTGTACAATACAGTACAGGATTATAGGGTGCACTGTTTCTTCCATGCCTCTGCTCCATATTAATTATGTGCAGTATCAAGTGCACACTGTCATGGACATAACATCAAAGACAAAGTTTACTGTCTTGTTTCCTTTTTTTAAGTTAAATGGTAAATATATTCTCTCCAAGAGGAAGCAATATGACCTTTTGTCCCACTAAAGGGAAAATGCAGTCCTACCAATTTGAATGTAACCCAGTCATCGTAAAATGGGCTCCTATCGATCATGTGAAAATTTTTTTTTGTTTCTTATTTGTTAAATTCATGCAGAATAACTCCTTGGTACACCAATATTCAGTGTATGTATATACAGAAACATTTATTTGTGAGCAAGATCAGAAAAGATCTGTAAGATTTACAATTTTTTTAAAATAAACTTGGCACAACTGCTTTCTCTCTTTAAATAATTTCTAGGACTTTCTCATGCCCCTGAAGAATTTTCTAGGAAGCAGTTGACTTTTGAAACTGAATGACTCCCTTTAGTCCCTTGTCCATAAAATAATGTATGATACTTACTGACAGGGTAGGCTGACAGGGGTAGGCTGACAGGGGTAGGCTGACAGGGGTAGGCTGACAGGGGTAGGCTGACAGGGGTAGGCTGACAGGGGTAGGCTGACAGGGGTAGGCTGACAGGGGTAGGCTGACAGGGGTAGGCTGACAGGGGTAGGCTGACAGGGGTAGGCTGACAGGGGTAGGCTGACAGGGGTAGGCTGACAGGGGTAGGCTGGGTGTTAAACATGCAACCTTAGTTAGTTTACAGGTAGTGACAGTCCAGGTATTTAAAGAGTGTGTTCCCTGCAACAGGCTTAAAATTGCCAGTGACCTGAGTGCACCTGGCAGCAATCACAACAGAGCCACCATAGCCACTCCACCTATGCTGTCAGCCTTTCAGAGGCATCATGAGAGTTAGTTGCAGAGGGAAGAATGAGATGCAGTTTAAGAGATTTTAGTATTACATGTAAATAGGAGGTGTTGGGTAAGGAGCAAAATAGAATCAAGGAGGTGCTCTGTGTGAATTTCACAGTTCCGTAAGAAAAATGTCGTATAATTCTCAAGAGCCTTGGTGGCGATTTGTTCTCAAGATGGGGGGGGGGGCTGACCCCATATTCACACTGTGTGAAAAATCAAAGTCAATGGGCAATTTCTCAAATATTGGGGGGACATATCCCCCAGTCCCCCCCCTCGATCATCGCCCATGCTTATGAGCCATTCATGACCAAATTCCCCAAAAGTCCACTGGTTTGGGAGTCTAGGAGCTCTGATACTACCTCCTATTTACCTATGTATACCATTATGGCCTGCAAATAAGCATCTGGCAAAAACTAAATAGCACTGTGGGATCCCCTACCAGCTTTAGAGGGTGTCCTAGTACCTAGTAACTCTTCTCTATTTTCTCTTTAATGTATAGCTGAGACAACTACGTACTGGAAATTGTTACAAAATCTGAGGGACTACCCAATATATAAAGTACTATTAATAATCACAATAACCAAATGTGTAACTTTACCAGTGTGTGTAATGTAGATAGAGGCAGGAATGCATAGAGAATGCAAGTACCAGCAGTGTCAGCTCCCTGGTACCAGAAATTCAAAATGCTATTCAAGCCATCTACAGATACGACGAAAATTATTAATTAACATATAAAGCCATTTTGTCAACAGAACACTATTTTCTTTGTATCTGCTACTTTTAAAGCAGAAAGCAAGTGGTAAAATTCACAATGATAGAAATAATTCATGCTCTAACACATAAATTCTAAAATCATAGAGCTACTGAGTGAAACAACTGTTCACAGACAAAGCTGTCAATGATGTTGGCTGGCTAATCCCGCTGATTGGGTAAAGAGAATAAAATCTGTCTGCAGCTCTATGCATTGTTAAAAGTTGTAAGCACCATGAAATCATGGCTTCTATGTTTTCCTTAGATTAACAGGGAAAGACCAGCAATGAAATAAACACTTCCTGGTGAAATGGATACTGCCAAGATGCCCAGAGGGTTTGCACTTTTTCTGACCCTTCAACTTTTTGTGTTAAAACTTACCTGGAATGGTAACAACTAACAACACCACAAGAGTCAAGTATGACCATAACTTTGTAACTAAAATTTACAAAATAAATTTGCCCTGTAAATGCATGCCTCATGTTGTATACAGGTCATGTGTAAAAGCAGAGAGGCAATTGTACTACTGGAAATGAAGACAACTGCTTGAAAACTACCTGCACATGTATACAAGATGCACCGCTCATGGAATAGAATGATATATATAGGTAAATACTGAAAAGGCTTCAAATGCGGTTCTCTTCTTCTTTTAGGAAAAAAAGATACTCATTCTGCATGGCCTCCAATTGCTGTCAGTTCCCTTTTAACTCCACATGCTGTCCCTAAGAATTAAGGTCAACCAATGGTGTTACAGTACTGATATTGCCTACCATTTAAAACACACCATATTAAAGTAATGTTTACAAGGCTGATGCCCACAATTTTTAAGCCCCACCCCTTTTCTGTGTTCACTAATTAATTATTGCCATAGAAGTAATTTCTGTTTTGCTTTTGTTTTGCTTGCTAACCCACTGCATGTTTGGGTTCACAATACTATTAAAAGTACAGAGGTGTCCTTCTTGTAAAGATTAGTGCCCTTGTTTAATTCTAAGGAGCTGCCTTAGTGCCCTAAAATTGTCATTAGTGACATGCCTTTTGAAGAAAATCAACAGCAATTTGCCAATTTCTGACTTGCCTCCCAAACTTCCTGTACCCTTCTGATCACTGATTAATTCAAGGCCTGGGTTGGGGAATGGGTAGAGGTTATACGAATATGACACATGTATAAACCTGAACAGTTATGCCCAATTTGCAAACAAGGTGAGCCCAGTCTACTCTGAGCAAAGCAAGGTTTCAACTTCCAACAATCAAGGGAGTTGCCTTTGTCTCCTGTCCCTTCTCCCACCGTCACCATGGACATAGGCTGCAACTTTACCTCTAAAGCCCAAAACTGATTATTTAAATGTCACAGAGTATATTTGCCTGCAGAGCTGACACTAACTTTCTACTCACAAATTTGCATAGCCTGCAACAAAGTTACTCTAAAGGTTGCAGTGTAGGTTTCCTACATTTGAAACCAGGCACAATTTCCTTTGCTAAATTTGTGTAAAAGAGGACAAACTGTCATGTTCACTTTGCACTACGCATCCTGTGTATCATGATTTGACCTGAATTTCCCTTCACTTGTTTTCCCTTGAGGGCCCCACAATATCACCATTGCTTTATATCACTGAAAAACTAATTAACATCATTTTTATGATTGGCCTGGGAGCACATGCTAATTACAGAAAACCATCAACCAATAAGAGTTGTGAAGCACCTCACTTCAAGTTTAATGCAGACATGCTCATGAAAGAGAATGAGCCAGAGCTTGATGAGCATGAAGTAATCATGATTATTAACCATTAAAGGGCAACTGTAAAGACCACCATTTGAATAAGTATACCACTATACCCCCACCCTAATTGGTGCATGGATTGTTTTTAATATGTAAAATATTTTCATTACTAATAATTGGTTAAACAGAAAGACTCATTGTGTTACCACAGTTAAGTATGCAATATTTATGTTAGACTGAAAACATCACTAGATATGTGAGAAAGTGAGGGAATAATCTGAGATTTGTCCGATACACAGTACTGGTTCCGCAGAGCTTATGGTTTGGCCAATACTTATATTCCCTTTAATGTATTAATCTCTATGTAAAACTATATGCTACTCTGTACATGGCACTCTAGAAGCAATGTTCATATAACACATACAGTTAAGCATGTAATGTGCTGAGCTTCAAAGACCTAAAACAAAATAACTGCACAAAATGCTTGTTGAATTGCTGCTAACGGCAACAATAATGCAAAAAAGATGTAGCAATGGGTATAATGCATAAGTCTATGAATTGGATATCATTAAAAATAATGAAAGATGTTTCCTAAACAGTCAAAAGGAACAAGGAATCTTCTTTAGCTTTGGTACTGCATATAACTTGAGAACAGAAAAGGAAATCAACACAATAATTTCTTATTTAAACCTGCTATTGCTTTCCACGGCATATTGTGCTTCTGATACTTTTACTGGAGTAAGAATGATAAGTACTGCAATTAAGAATTCTGGCAGGGTCCTTTAAATGCAACAATTTGAATACAAATCCAAGTAAACATGTACAGGACGCAAAAGCATTGCATGAAGAAGTTCTGCACACAGGAAGGACAGAATATTACCTAGTCCATAAAACTGAGCTGAAGTGGATCAAAATTGAATAATAAACAAGTTGTTAAATTAGACTATAAGTCTCCATCTGGAAGCTTTCAAACTTAAAACAGCCTTAGTAATGACAACTACTTGATGCTTCCTTTAGGTGTGAGCTAGTTTTAAATTATCTGCTTCATTTTTTATTGGCTGACCAGTCTAGAAATAACTGCCAAGATAGAGGTAGGCCTAATTGCTTGGGACCAACCAAATCAACTTCAATTTAAACATTTTATTAATGAACATACCATAACCCAGCTATATACCATGACAGAAACCACAAGTGAAAGCAATTTTAAACACAAGGTCAAATTCCCTTGGCTAACCAAACCGAAAACTTGAAAGAGTATAGGAGTAACAACGAAAAGGTAAAGCAGCTTAAATGACAGCGAATGACAGAGAAGTAGAACGTTAAAGTTTGCAAGTGTTGTTGCATTAAATTGACTTGTCAATTCACTCTGATGCAACCAGTACAGTGTACACTGTACTGAGGGAGCTGCCAGTATGACTACTGCATGAAAAATCAGACTTAAAGACAGACACTCATCACTCCAAGGGCATGATTTTTGGTTGGGGGCTATCAAAATTCTCAGTTGGTGACTGCTCTTTGATTCGCATCAAGATCTGAAAATTCAAAAGATGCAGAGTAGCTCACATTTCTCACAATGCAGAGAGAGTGTACTGATTACACATTACAGCCTTGTATGCTCACCAGGACAAGCAAATAACTAGGTTTGTGACCTATACAAGGGAGAGCCGTAACCTATACCAGGAAGAGCTTAAAGTCAGACTCATCACCACAAACTACATTTTTGGTTGGGGGAAACCAAAATTCTCAATTGGTGACTGCTCTTGACTGACATCAGTCAGAAAATTCAACAGATGCAGAGTAGCTCATATTACACAGCATGCACAGAGAGAATGTGTTCCCAATTTATGCATATGAAAGAGATCAGATCCAGATTCACCATGAGCAGGGGATCAATTTGCTAGTGGGAACTCTCTCATACTCCTAACAAATTGTGCTTCTCACTTCAATTGCAAGGTAAATTTCTGTCAAATATTGCACCATTTGCCATAGGCACCTCTCAAACTGGAAAATGTTACCAAAGGGCATGGAGACACCCCTTACCCTTAGACCTCTCCCCCAAGTCATCCTTTCAGAATATCACATTGGACTGATCTGGGTGAATCACTGAGCAGAAGCGTTGTTTAGGTAGTGACACACCCTCTAACATTCAATCAATGGAATTACAGAGATACAATGGTAAATACTCTGCATGTGTCTTAAATGCCTTCAAAATGAGATTCCCTGTGCCATTAACTTTATAGTCTAATTCAAAAGCTTTCCTGGGAGTACATACCCTGTAGTTCTGGTAGACACCTGGATAGGCAAGTACTGTAAATTGGAGAAATGTTCTCATAACAGAAACTCCCCAGTTGTACACACATAGCCTAAACCAAGACCCAGGTGTTTTAAGGCCATACATACCATACCAGAAAGAAGTTGGTTTTCACCACTCACATTATATAGAACAATCTGGTACCAGTATAAGATTAAAATGAAAGGAAAATGAAAGACTGAAATGGGCCCTGGAACTAAATTTTCCTTCAAGCTGAATAGCCTTTGAACAGTACCGTGCTTTTTTAAAATCCATGTTATTTACAAAATAGTTACTTTATTAATATGAACATGGCTCGGTTTACCCCATTTTTTAGAACGTCACTGATATGATATAGTGTATAACAATTGACTGACAGTGTTATGTGTGGTATGTGCACTTATATACAATGTTCTCAAAACTATAATTCACTGCAATATGTACATGACATGCAGAACTTTAGCCAGCATGGTGAGATCAGGGAGTCCAAACAGTAAATTCTAGTCAAGTTTGTGTATTAAAATGTATTATACATATGGGGCAATGCAAAATTTTGGGAGTCCAAATGACTCCTGGACTACTCTCTGGCTTAAGCCTTGATGACATGTTATATGTCTGCACTGGTAAATGTGATGCATAATACATTATTCTAAGTAGTCTGCATATTTTAGTCTTCTCTAACATAACCATGAAAAATCATATCATATCCACAGACCATCATCCTGTAAACACTTCCTCTCCTCATCAATCTGAAATTTTCTAGATCTTGTTTTGTTTGCATTGAATGTCATTTGCAGTTCATAAGCAAGCTTTCATACTGTTAAAAAAAATCTCTTATTTTGTATCATCATGTCACTTCCCATCTTACAGTCTCTTTTTTGGCTTTTAGTCCAATCACTCCTCATTTGTGGCTGATAAATTGTATGAAAATGAAAGTGAATATTTTCATGATTATTTAATGTTCATACTGTACTTCATTTACCACAACAGCAATCCACACAGACATTTAGCGAGTATTAAGCAACACCCACTCAAAGGTTTCATCAGCTAGAAGCTATAGTAGTATAATTTCTTTCAGCCATGGATTGATTAGTCCTGTGTGTATATTAACACGAACTGGCTACTCATTTTCCCTTAGGAGACACACATCACAGGATATGATTAATTTCAAGGAAATTTATTACAACTTTAACATCATGGCTTGGCTCTCTAAAATGTTTACATAGCTGAGAATAATGGTTGTTTGTAATAGTTTGAACTTGAGAGACTATAGAAGCACTGAAACTAAGTCTGTTTTTAGCATAAACTTCCCTTCCTTTATTCTTTATTGGAGGGAGGGGGGAAAGGGGCAGGGGAGGAGGGTAGGATCAATTCAATAGTCCATAAATGTTATTCTTTAAAAAGATAATTTTGAGGGTTTTGGCTCACCTTAGTTCATCAATAACCAGTTAATGATTTGAAGTTAAAAAGAGTCTATGGAAAAGTAGTATCTTTGAATTTTTATTTGTAGCCAATTATGTCCTTGTGGCGAGACACAGAAGCCTTGCAGGCTTCATATGCATATCCATATTGAGTACAAAATATTCTCATGTTGCATTCATGCATAGATATCTGGGGGATGGGGATTGGAGATACACCCCCCCCCCCCACACACACACACACTCTTTGGAGATGTTCCCATTGACCTCCACTTTTTCACTCAAAAACTTTTGTGTCAAGTGTCAAGATCTCTTTGCCTCCCCCTTCTCCCCTCCCCTTCTTTGGCATGGTAATCCCTTCTACTAGCTGTTGTGCTTGATGCTGTTAGTTCATGTGCTATTACCATGCAGCCTAAGCTTTTTCAAATGACGCTTCAAGCTGGATGCTGAAGAGCAAAACCAAAACATTACCCCCCTCTCCCCCCCCAGTTTTCTGCTCTCTGAAGGAGTCACATCCCAGTACCCCGCGGAGCGAACGAAGTATTTTCGTTCAGCTCATCGCTGCGAAAAAACAAACGTCCGCAGGCTTTGGAAACAAATTCCTTTCATCTGCTAGAAATCCAACGCAAACTTCATTTACATAGCTCTAAGGGGAATGGATGAAGCAAATGTTTATTTAAAAGAGAAACTCTGCTACCATCGCACAACAGTACGTAGAGTCACAGTGGTCAATGCAACTCGACACAATCCTGGTATTCCCTGGCACCGTGTGTGCATACACACAGTACAGCGACTCCTCAACTTATTACTAACAACTTACCTCAGCCACGAGAAAAGACAGTTCGATATCTTTCAACCGAAGATTATTTGTCGCTTTTAAACGAACTCTTTGATATCGGTTGTCATTGTTTGTAAGAGACTGTCCATGATCAAGACTTTCATCTAAATTAGAAGCTTTAACGGATGAAATGTATTCATGGTTTAAACGAATTTGTGGTCAACGTAGCGTTGCAAAGGCCCGAATCATTGAACACCGCCTACCTCAGGAATAGACCAATTGCCGTTCATGCTCATGAATATTACGTTCATCAACTTTTGGGCTCAGTGAAAGGAATTTATGGCTATCACCGGCAGGCTCTGAGGGGCGGCAGCCACAGAGGCGCTGCGCAGGCTACATCCCCAGAAGAGACACAAAGACTGAACCAACCAACCTCTCAACATTCAGACAGCCTCCAGTGTCCTCTTATAAGCTGAACATTTTCTTTAAATTACAAGGTCAATGTCCCACTTAAAATTGCTTTTAGTACTGTGGCACTGTAGTTCATACACTAAATGCAACAACAGCTCAGTCCCTTTGTGATGGATATTAAAGGTCTGGTGACATGAAATGAAATAGCTGGATATTTGCCTTTTCTCCTTTAGTTCATTTTGATTTTCTGTTAGTTTTTGTGTTTTTCCAGTGTTGTGTTCTTTATGTGGTCTATATGTAGTCTTACTTTGTGTTCTCTCGGGGTGTTTACCTTTACAAGCTTTCGCAAGCTTTCTGTAATCACCCCACAGTCTCTTTCAATATGAATGTATGTACGTATATTATATGACTCTCATCACCAGGTGAAAGAGCCTGAAATAAAGTTTATGAAACTGAAAAAAAAAAAACTGATTTGATGTAAAACTAAAAAGCATTAAAAAGCTACAAAATAGCCACAATTTTCCTACCAAAATCCATGAAAAGGTGACCATTTCCAGGGTAATTTCTATTTTACACTAACATCATGAATAAAATTGCGCAAAACTTGCAAATTTATCATGTCAAAAAAGGGACTCAACAAATCTTGCTTATGTAAAACCTTCGTTTTTCTGATCTACATTTCAAGGACACTCACAGCATTACAATTGCCCTGAGGGATATATTTATCTCCATACTGTAAATTCTATGTTGAGTTATTTGGAGATCATTTATGCAACAGAAATGCAGACACTGTGCAATACTCCACATTACTATGTTTGCATGAGTAATAGGAAACTGGCAAATTTTAAAGATATTTTGAGAAGAGTAAAAGATATTATACTGGATTTCTCCTTCAGAAATTTTATTCTTTAACTGCCAACTAAAAACAGCTCTTCAGGGTGTTATGTTACCATAACTTTAAGAGTGTGTTCCCACTTGAGTACCAGCAGAAGATCAGATATGGATCTGACCCAGAGCAGGGGATCAACTTGCACTTGGGAACGTGTTTGTTCCCCGGATCACATCTTGAGAGTTTGATCACCCCTTCGAGGAGGATGAGACTGTGTGCAGGAGATCAAAAGAACAAGTGGGGACACAACAGGAGACCAAGGTGACCCATGATTGAAGCAACGAATGGCATACTTTCCCTGCCCAGCTTGTTTGGTGCTACCTCAGCCAGTGAAATTTCAAAAATGAGAAGACCACACAGTGCACGTTACATTGCATACTTGCAAGCAATTGCACACAAACCACCTGTAGGCCTATACACACAAAGCAGCCTGCTGGCAATTTACACGTACATCATATGCACTAGTATATTTATATTCTAGCCATATACTGTAGAGACACTTTCACCACCTTATGAGTTTGATGGTCCCTGAGCTCAGGGATGCACATGAAAGTATATCAAACTATGTAAAAGTGAGAACAGTTGGGGAGCTGAGAGGTTCCTTCCCAGGAAATTTGGGCATTTGGTGGAAAGTTTGGCAGTAGGAGAGAAATTTACCATTTTTCAAACGTAAAAGTAAGGAAAAAATTCCAAAAAATTTAGCTCTCTTCCTGGGAAATAAACATTTTCCAATCCTGCTGGTCATTTCAGAAAACTTCGGGTCTTCCACAAACTTTCCCAATTGTGCCTTCAAAATTTAGACTTCAGCCTTTTGGTTCATTTGCATGAGGTCCCCTGATTTTAAAAAATGGCAAACTTCATTGATTTATTTCAATTAAACAGTTGTTTCAAGTTTTATAGCAACTGCACTTCAATTGTTGGTGGAAGCCAACCTATTCATCAAAACACTGTTCTGCAAAAGCCACTTTTGAGAAGATTTCTAGGTGTGAATGACACTGCAAGCTTATGGATATCAACTTGATGATAACACACAAAGGAAAGAAATCCCTGTTAGCCTATAATTAGATTATCCTTGATAATCTTCCACAGTCTTAGAGTACCATAAATTTAACTTTCTGTTGTGTCTCCTTCCAAAGTAAAAAAGAATCTCCCTGCTACAATACATGTATTCACAGTAACACCATATAGTTCACTATCATATGCCTGTGTATCATAATATGCACTTTAATTTACCATGCTACATCTATCGAAACTATTGCAAACATGTTTCCTTCAAGGGATTTCTCACATTAAACTTGTCATCTTTGCTTATTATCTTTTCAAAAACAAACTGCATGTGTTACAGCTCCAACTTTTATTGACTGAAGCCTAAAGAAAAGTCTGATCTGCTAAATGCCTACAGTTAAATCAGTTAAATAGCCAGATTCTTAAATTTTTATTTTTAAAATTTCAGCATTCCTCCCACATAAATTTCAAGGTTTGTGTTGCAGTGAACACAGCATATTTGCACCACACTCTCACTTCATACACACAATTGCATGTTGTAATACAGGCTACAATATTACATGCTGACTAAGATGAAACTATGTGATTAAACAAGTCAGAAGCCTCTCCTAAGCTGGTCAGCCATGTCTCAGTTCTGTGCAAAATGAGATGGGCTAGACAGGGATTATATTAGATGAGTCACATCAAGTGGTATCATTCATATTTTATTTTCATACTTGAAAATTTTGAGTGTGTTGCACACTGTCAATGGTAAGGATGATACATTAGGCAGTTAGGCACCTCAAAGTTAGCAACTGGTACATGGATCTTCAAAATCATGAACTGTGGAGGTACAAGGAATAATTATAATTAGTGAGAGAGAATAGTCACACTCACAAGATAATTGTGTCAGTAATTACCAAGCCAAGGAATTTAAAAAGGAAAATACAGTCACCTCAATTTGGATTAGTGTACCCAGGTATCCTATTTCATGAATGGCTCTTGAGGCTCATGTGACAATATTTTTCTTTCTGAACTGTGAAATTCATGCAGAGTAACTCCTTGCTTTACCTTGAATATGCAATATTTATATTCTGACATATTATGAAAGATACTTCATGAGAAATTAGAGTAAATTTGTGAGATTTTAGCTATTGTTTCAAAATAAGTTTGTGGTCACTGCTTATTCCCTTTGAATTGAAAAAGTTGTGACCAAAGGCTAGTACCAGCTGCTAAGCAGCTTGTCTAGATATATGTCAGGTCTATCTCATTGTTCTGCTGTGACTGTAACTCTTGTCTCTTGTTATTATCACTATCAATGCTTTATATTGTATCCGATCTGGAACATCCTGTTACTTTCTTACAACAAAGCAGTAGCTCCTAAACCTATTCCTTGACATCTGGACTCTATACAGCCAACCTCACTCCCACCTGTTTCTTCTGAACAACTGATCTTACAGTATTCTTACCGAGTAAATCCATTCTTACCATGTATTGTCATGTTATAAGTATAACAACTCATCGTTCTTTGTCTTTCAACACTTTAGGTACCTCAAGAACACAATAAGGAATTGTAATATTAAACCTACACACATTGTGACACATGTACAGTGTGTAGAAGTAAGAGGATTGCCAAGAAAAGTTTAATAATACTTGCACTTTTAATGTGCCAATATCTTGTTAACAAATCAAAGGCACAGCACAATTTTCACCGCCACTCAACTATAAATAGTCCAGAAGAAAGTCCCTCCAGTGTATAGTAGGAACAGTTCTGAATGGTGCACTTGATTACAATTTACCTCACAGGTACCCATTTAACCCCTGGAGGGAAAGTAGACTTGGGCAACTCCAACAGTTTGAGAGTCCCCTACCCATTGCCAATTGAGAGTCGCGACTCCTAAGATGACATCATAACTGAAGTAGGAATATGTACCTCAGCAGCTGTAAATTATTGGTTACTAGCCTAGCCTACCAATGAGTAATTAATACACCACTTGGCCTCTCAACTTGGTACCCAACTACCAACATCAGAGAATCAAAGTGGTCTACTGAAGAGGAAACCCCGCAATTTGCATATATATACAGGAAAAAATCAAAATCATCAGTTTTGGTACAATACTTCATGAAGACCTGCAGAACAGTATGTATGCACATGTTTCGGGTCGAGAGCCATTTTAACTTGAGTTACTATGAATTTTTTACTTTAACTAGTATGCAGTAGCAAGGATAGTTAGTTAAATGGGATTTAACAACACACAAAGATGAATGTGTTATATAGTGTCAGCTAGATAAAAAGGTAAAGTTCAAATACAGTTCAAGTTCAGTTTCAAATACATTTCAAATACTATTCAAGTCCTTCCCTTTAGTCGCGTCTTACGACAGGCGGGGATAACTGTGGGCATATTCTACAACCCCCAGCCCACGAGGGGCTGCAGTAGCAAGGACAACATTAAGGCTCCTCTGAACCTTCTGCAGGACATTTTTGTGCACACAGCTAGCTGCAAATGGCCCACAAAGTGAAACTTGCGAACTAAAGGAGCGAACTTGTTCAGTGTGTAGTAAATGCCAAAGTTGTCATCTTTAGGCAGTTGTATTGAAAAGATGACAAGTGTACTGGAATGTAATGAATTAACAGAGCTGGAAGATAGTACATAACTCATTGTTGTCTTTATTTCAGAAGCACTAACGCGTAGGACAATTCTGTATTTTTACACTAAAATACACACACCTATCAATCACTTACCATATGCAACAGGCTATTACATTACCACACAGTAAACAAAGGTAAAACTTCCTGCACTACTCAATTACTCATGGATACTACTGTATGTCCCCATTTGGTACCATGTTACTGTGACTACAGAATGTTGACACTGTCAACTAGGATTTGAACAGACCTACCAAGCCTTGCCAAAATTGCCCAAAGTCATACCCACAGTGTGCACTTTACGAGAGGCAATGGCAGATTGCAAACCGTATCCTCAATTATTTGGACTCATCAGTAGAAAATACAAAATATCATTAAGTCTGGAAAGGTCCTTGCTGGGATATTTTAGTATTGGGAGGGGAATTTTGGCAAATAGGTGGTAATTTGACTTACTTTGTATGTAACAAAACTTGTGAGAAATTTGACTTGCTTCCTGGAAGATAAACATTTTCTCTAGCCCTGTTTACATGATACAGTTCTTAACTTACACAGTACTTTTAAAAGAAAATAAAAAAACTAATATTAAAGATAACCCCCAGTTTAGGAAAGTCCCCTCAAAGGCTCCAATGATAACTGGAAAGGGGGGGGGGAGGGAGAGACATCCTTTTATTTTCATTTTCAGTGTTAACTATTCATCACAAAGTAGGAACACATTTTTTTTATTATTTTACTAGTCTCTCTCGGTCCCAAAGATGCCAAAACCCCAAAGGGATTCTGCTCCCAATAGGAGCATGGAAGTACTACCTAAGAGGTAGTACTTCCATGATAGGAGAGCATGACTACTAAAGGGACATTCCTCTTGACCTTCAGATCTCTACTACTGTTACATGTATGTACATTTACTGTGCACACTGCTACACTACACTGAGTCAATAGGAAAGGAGCTCTATAGTTCAACTGTTACTGTTCTGAACAAAACAGAGAGAGAAATTGCAACAGAGCCTGGTTCACTGATCTATTATGATTCATTCACTCCAAGAGGATGCTCCTATTTGTCACCTTAGAATGAAAATGAATGCCAAGTATGATTCCACTTGTTAGATTCTACAGAAATATTCGTCACTGAAGCATGCTGCTAGTGAGTAAATGAAGGTGTGATACCTTAGAGACATGTAAAGCAACCTAGCAAGGCAAGGAAAAACCTGCATTGTCAAAATTGACACACAGGATCACAAGTTGAGTGTACACTGTGTACTTAAAAACTTCCAATACTCACAGCTTTTACAGCTTAGTTTTTTCCCCATCCATGCATACCTGAGGGGTCATAGGAGTTTAAGCAAGGTGGCCATGTAAACAAATTTCAGAAAATGAGAATGTTCACGGGTTACCATGTAATGATGTAAGTATGTGCAGTATACGTGTTACAAATTTGTCATGTATAGACTGGCCATCCACACATGAACAAATCATTTCCAAACTGCTTACCAAAATGGCCGTAGCCTATAAATCAAGTCACACAATTGGAGTAAAGTTCAGACTTATGGTACTCAAGTACTTCCTTAATAATTCACGGAGTGGACATGACAAGCGATATTTTGAAATACTGTATAAAAAAGCAGAATTTGTTGTAACATACACATAGCCTACTGGCTTGCAACACGTATTATGGAGTCTGCTGTTTACAATTGATGTTATAGTTTGACTTTCTAGTCCCCACTGTTTTTTGCATGAAGAGATGCTGGCGTGAAGATACTGTATGCAATTCTTAACAATTTTTAAATTCCCCCAAAAGGAGGAAATTGAGAAACATTCAGCTCAAGATTGTGCCAGACAGAGTTCAAAAGCTTGACCGTCCAGCATAAGGTCAGATGTCTACATATATTGTTCTACCATTTAAGTGGAGTTTGGGTAAAGAGGTTAGTGAAGTTCTGACACAACGATCTTTGCTTTAAGTTTAGTGGATCTGGATCCATATCAGTTGGTAACTTCCAAAAGAATCCATTCGTCCAAATAGGAAGCTGTATTACTATTGTTAAAATATGCACACAACCACAAAAATATCTGAGATTTACTTGGAATCTGTCCACAATCGGTCAGTTGATCATGATCAACTGGCCTACCCCTTGCACATGACAGATTTGAAGAAAATGTCTATGGAAATGAAATTCCAAACACGATCTGTCTTGAATAGTTCAGAAAAGTGACGAAGTATGGCATTTACTGTGACTGAACTTACTGTAAACCAGTTTTCACAGACAAAAGATATAGTTGTACATTATACTGTCCATGTACATGAACATGTCACCAGCTGAGAGCCAAGTGAAAAAAAAACACAAAAGAAAACACCTAAAGAAAGCACAAAGTTAACCATTCTGCTGGCAATGAAACAAGGGTGAGTTAGTGTAGTAAGCTCAAGAGATAGATATCCTAAAGCCTCAACCACGTACAAACTCATTTGCCAGTGATCATTCCACTGTACATGGACTGTCCAATAGTAGTAGGAGAGGTATGTAGGAGTGAAACAGATAAATCCAGTGTATAGTACATTAAGTTGCACAGAAGCGAGTATCACAAAAGATACAATGTAGCCTAAGTGACTTACATGAATGAAAACAACTTTAGGAAAACTGTATTTCTTGACGTGAAACATACTGGCCAGAATCAGAAGTTCACAACTTTGTTGGTGGTCTGCATACTGTGTCATCTGGAACTGTGGGCCATTTGTGGCACTTCAATTAAGTCTCCAGGAGAATAATCAAACTGAAACAACTGCAGAACACACTGCCCCAATTTTAAGCTTTCCCACTGAAAACTTTTGAGTCCCAGTCACAGTCCTATATCCCAATGTTACAGTAAGTGTGTTGTCATTCTCAAAATGATAATCTAACACACAATGAAATCAGTCACAAGTTCTTCTCACTAAGGACCAGGACCATGACTCCACTCAGTTGGGATACCCTACTGCTGCATCAAAACAGTCATGCATTCTCCCTACCTAGGACAGCAACCGTAATGCACTTATCTGTTGAATGACGCACCCCACTACCCCCGGGTATGGTCAGTCAAATGTGGGTCATTGACCAGTGACAGTGTGATTCATATGTCCATCATTGTACCAATATTGTCCTCCACTAGAGTGACAAAGGGGTGAGTCATTTTACCTCAGATGTCAGTGACTTTACTGACTAAGGGTTGAGTCTCATTGTGGGTCATTTTTTATCAATTGTTGAACCTTCAGCATTGCTCCTCATGTACAAGTTTGTTTACTTTTGTAAGTCAGTTTGGTGACGCACATTTCGGTCAAAAACGCAAACTGTTCATTAATTTGGTGACTGAGGGGTGTGTCATATTTTACACAAATTGTCCGTCACAATAGTGACTGAGGGGTACGTCAATGTATATGTTTTGTCAATGAAGTTGTGGACAATGACTGACTATGTCTGGGGGTAGTGGGGTGTGTCATTCAATTGACAAGTGCACAACTCCACTCCGGACATGGTTACCAGCGAAGCTGCCATACCTCAATCACACAAACGGAGCGTACGCCATACACAATGACATCACAATCACATGTTCTAAGGACCGAGGACCATGACCGTGACTTCACTCAGGGCGTGGATATTGGCAAAGCTGCCAGTCATGTGTTCTCATCACCGAGGACCGTGACCGTGACTCCACTCAGGATGTGGTTACCAGAGAAGCTGTCATACCAAAGTCACACAAATGGGCCTTAACATGCTATACACAATGGAAGGACTTATCACTAAAGATGATACTGGTCATGCAACAAGCCATTAAGCATATATTATGGGACTACTGATGGGGGAGGCCTGGCCTACCTAGTGCAAAGTTAAGCACTTTTGCTCGAAAATGAAACATTTGCCCGAAAAGCATATAACTTTGCCTGAAAATAGCAATTTTCTGCCTGAATTATGGAGATGGGAGGACTGCAACTCTTTTACCCTGTTCTCACGAGCTCACCCATGCCCAGGGCAAGCCAAAACTGGGTTAATGTCAAAACCACAGTCAAGCCCGGCAAATTCAACCCGCGTCCCAACGAGTTACCTCTAGAACCACTGGCATGGTCAAAATTCCTCATGATAAATAGATGATGGATTGCAGTGCATGTTTAAGGAGGAATTTAACTATTTATAATGGAAAGAGTTCCACTGTAATACTGTATGCCACAGATATGTGGGCTGTGAATCAATTTGTGCAGGTAGTATACTACAGATGAGGTGAGGCTGAACATATGCTTTTTCAGAGGATGGTACCTATGGGTTAAGATTGAATTTATTGTAGGTGTGCTTATTCTAAGCAATTCTGGTCAAAGTTGCATTCAGTTTCTACAGTATGTATGGTTCTTGAGATATTAGTGGATGGATACTGTACCACATTTTCGACAAAAAGTCAACTTCCAGTAAGCTTTACACTGTTTTGTCTTTCTTTCAACTTTGCAAATAGCTGATTCCTTCATAATCCAATGCTGTTGTTATAACAAGTAAATGTATGAGAGTCCCCCGGAGCTCTCACAATATTCCATATTAAAAAGCTCAGAAGAATTTTTATCATTTCAAATTTAATGAACTTCGATGTTAATGGCTCAGTAAGCCACATGTCAAACGGTATGGTTTATGGTGAATCTGAGGTTATTTCAAAATTTGGACATTAGGATTAAGCACGATGTGCGCATTTATAGTTAATTCACAAATGATTTTTGCCATAATGAGTGTTTAACTTTCTTCACAAGGTTTTTCGAGTATGGGGCATGAACAACAACAAGTGATTACGCCGAAAATTTTGCCTCTTAAAACATCATTTTTCGAGAAAATTTACATTCAGACAGTACTTCGAGACATTTCAACTTAAATGATTCTATCAGGAAGATAAATCTGATTTATCAATGCTTTGTAATCAGAGACCACAACTTCGCTTCAAATATGTTTGTCTTTTCAAAACAAGTGGAATGGGAAAAGAATTCTCTTATTCACAAGTTAAAAACTTTGTTCTTACATAATCATACCCATAGGCCGGATTACCGGGGGGGGGGGGGAGGGGCACTACCCCCACTGGGAGCACTTTTCCAGAGCTTAAAAAGAATAAAACCAGAAAGCCCAAAGGCCTAGTGATTCCTTGCTGAATAGGGATGATTTGTTGTACTGAGTTTAATCCCTCAAGTTTATCCTTTTTGATTATATCATTTTCTATGTTGTCACAATTTAACCTCTACTGACCCAAGATGACCTTTTGACCTCCACCAAAATCAATAGGTTTCGTCTAGTCACTATGAACCAAATTTTCCTTCTGTCTTCGTTTCGGCACTCTATCGCCCTTGTCAGGGCTTCATGTCGCTGCCCCCTTCCCCCACCCGTCGGGAAGCTTGCCACCCCTGTCGGGCAAATCCTGGCGCCACCGCTGCCCTATGGAAAGAAGAGGCACCTCGGAAAAGTTCAAAAATTTTTATGCAGTGAAAAATACTGCATTTAACCTAAAGAAAAAGACCAGAAAGCCTAAGGGCTTAGTGATTCCTTGCCGAATGGGGATGCTTTGTTGTACTGAGGTTTATCCCTCAAATTTATCTACCTTGACTACAGTGTACATCATTTTATGATATTTTAGCAATTTCACCTCTGCTGACCTCACATGAACTTTGAACCCCACCAAATATAACAAAAAAGAAATATGAAAGTGTTTTGAAAGGAATTCAACTCCAATGGATCTTGGATCTTGAAAATTCTTGGGAAATTTTGTTTTTTGATCTCTGGTGACCCCTGATGACTATCTTGGGAATTCTTGGGAAATTTTGCTTTTTGACCTCTGGTGACCCCATATAACAATCTTGGAAATTCTTGGGAAATTCTGCTTTTTGACTCTTGGTGACCTCAGATTACGATCTTGGGAATTCTTGGGAAATTTTGCTTTTTCACCTCTGATAACCGCAGATAACGATCTTGCGAATTCTTGGGAAATTTTGCTTTCTGACCTCTGGTGAAACCAGAGGACAATCTTGGGAATACTTGCGATATTTTGCTTTTTGACCTCTGATGACCCCATATGATGATCTAGGGAATTCTTGGGAAACTTTGCTTTTTAACCTATAGTGACCCCGGATGACAATCTTGAGAATTCTTGGGAAATGTTGCTTTTGATCCCAGAGACCCCAGATGACAATCTTGGGAATTCTTGGGAAATTTTGTTTTTTGACCTCTGGTAACCCCAGATGACCTTGACCTCCACCAAAATTGATAGGGTTTTCCCTCTCAACATGGCAAATTTATATACCAAATATGAAAAGTGGCTGTCATTGCTATCTTGGGATATCGTGATTACAAGCCATTTACAAGATTTCTGTAGTTCAACCTCTGGTGACCTCAGATGACCTTTGACCTCTACCAAAAACAATAGCGTTCTTCCTCTCAACATGACAAATCTATATCCGCCATTCCTATCTTGACATATCCCAATTTCAAGGTTTTCGGTCTTTGATCTCTGGTGACCTCAAATGACCTTTGACCTCCTAAAACAATAGGATTCTTTCTCTCAATATGACATATCTATATACCAAATATGAAAAGTGTTGGTCACTCCTATCTTGAGATATAGTGATTACGAGCTTTTTGGCCTTTTACCTAAGGTGACCTCAAATGACCTCTGACCTTCACCAAAAATTTTAGGGTTCTTCCTCTCAACATGATGAATCTATATACCAAATATGAAAAGTGTCGGTCATTCCTACCTTGAGATAGCTTGATTACGAGCCTTTTCGGCTTTTAACCTGCAGTGGCCTCAAATGACCTTTAACCTCCACCAAAAACAATAGGATTCTTCCTCTTGACATGTAAAATCTGTATACCAAATATGAAAAGTGTCGGCCTTTGCTACCTTGAGATATCGTGTTTACGAGGTTTTCGCCGTTTAACCTCTGGTGACCTAAGATGACCTTTGACCTCCACCAAAAACAATAGGGTTCTTCCTCTCAACATGACAAATCTACATACCAAATATGAAAAGTGTTGGTCATTGCTATCTTGAGATATCGTGTTTACAAGCCGTTTACAAGGTTTTCGCAGATTAACCTCTGGTGACTTCAGATGACCTTTGACCTCTACCAAAAACAATAGGGTTCTTCCTCTTGACATGACAAATCTGTAAACCAAATATGAAAAGTGTCGGCCTTTGCTATCTTGAGATATCGTGTTTACGAGGTTTTTCGCAGTTTAACCTCTGGTGACCTAAGATGACCTTTGACCTCCACCAAAAACAATAGGGTTCTTCCTCTCAACATCACAAATCTATATACCAAATATGAAAAGTGTCGGTCATTGCTATCTCGAGATATCGTGTTTACAAGCCGTTTACGAGGTTTTCGCAGATTAACCTCTGGTGACTCCGGATGACCTTTGACCTCTACCAAAAACAATAGGGTTCTTCCTCTTGACATGACAAATCTGTATACCAAATATGAAAAGTGTCGGTCATTGCTAACTTGAGATATCGTGTTTACAAAGTTTTCGGTTTTTGACCTCTGGTGACCTCAAATGACCTTTGACCTCCACCAAAAACAATAGGGTTCTTCCTCTCAACATGACAAATCTATATACCAAATATGAAAAGTGTCGGTCATTGCTATCTCAAGATATCGTGTTTACAAGCTAGGCGTCACATACACACACACACACACACACACACACACACACACACATACACACATACATACATACACACACACACACACACGACATCACCATCGCATAGATTCCTTGCCTGCCTTCGGCAAGGAATCAAAAACAATAGCTTAGGATTAAATGTCTCAATTAAACGCTGTTTCAATGTTTCAATGCTGTTTCCTTTGGCGCGATTCGCACTGACCCGTTTTAAATATTATTTTTGGGATCCGGGTTTACTTCCTGTAGAACATCTTGCTTGCCATAGCTTCGTAAAAACTCTTATCATTGAAACCACCAAAAACCCATGGTCGTAGGCAGCGGAGGGGGAAGTTCTGCCGTCCCCAGAAACTTTCAAAGCAAAATTTGTACACCTTCGACCGTGTAAATTTTACGACTCTTTAGAGATTGTTTAGATGGAAGTTGTAAGTTACGGAAAGTGCCATTTCTGGTACTGTACCACAAGCCAAGGGGGAGGGGGGGGGGCAAGAGCCCTCTTCTTGAGGATACATTTTGGCTTTTCTATTATTCATATCGCTAAAAAGTCCGAAAATGCGATTTTTTTTCCTGCAAACATCGCGCACTACACTCTAAATGCTAGGTCTACCATTCTTAAACTTAAATGTTCCAAAGTCCCGGGAAACCCTCTAAATAATCCATTGCCCCCCGCTCCCTCAAATTCTTGGCATTATCGATCCCAGTCAACTGTAATAGTCATACGATATAAGAGTATAATTGCAAAAAGTCAAACTGTGATTTTTGTGGTCTGTTGAGTAAGTGCCAACCTTGTGTCATTTGAAGTTGAAGTTAAAATGTATCATTTCAATGCCTACAACAAGGGCTAAAAAATATATGTAGGCTTTGAAAGATTGGCAATGGAAAAACAAGTACAATAAATCATTCATCTGTCCTTAAAGATATTTTACCCTAACTCTTGTAGGAATCTCTTGCGTAAAGTGTAATTAAAGTCTAGAATTTCCAAAAATAAATGATAACGAGCTTGAAATATAAAATGCTGAAATTAATTAACTTAATGTGAAAATCACATTATCTGCCTATACTTCCTTTTGGAATGAAAACGTTTGTTTGACCTTGAAAACTTTACTGTTTTCCTGCATAGCATGTTGTACGGAAATGGCTTGTACTTTACAGTCAAGTCACCCTATAACAAACAGTGTAAGAGATACTGTAGGGTGATTGCAGGTGGGTTGAAGATAGATTATGGTAGGGGTTACACGGGGCGGCTACGGTAAGAATTAATCTATTCAAGTTTTCCTGCAAGGAACAATAATGACACTAGCATGCCAAAAAGACATAAGATATGCACCTCCCCCAAAGCATTATTTTTCTTCAATTTATTAAAATTCTTTCTTTTTTCTCGTCTTCTTTCCTTCCCTATCCTTTTTCTTTTATGTTTTGCTTTATATTTTTTTTTAATTATTTCAGTCTTTTTTCTGCAGCGAGGAGAAGGGTTCCGTACCCCCTGAATACATGCTGGGAGGATGGATGATGGTAGGCAAGGGCTGCATGACGCTTTGAAAAATTTTGATCAAACTGTCCTGCAAAAAGGTGTAACAATATCCTACAAATTATAACGATTAATGAGTGGGAAGCCCTTTGAAAAGGCATTTTATTTTATGAATTTCTTGCCTCATTTTACACTGCAAAAGTTATTCATTATATTCAAATTCACTGTTAAAGGAGTTGAGTAGTGGCATACTTCCAGAATAAATACATCATACCAAATGAGATGATTACCCTCTGTGCGGGTCTGATTTTAAAAATATTAATCCTAATGCGTTTTACATTCTCATTTAGAATAATCTTGCAAAGTAATTTTGCAATAACGTTCCTGTACTATTTCTTGGGTTATTTGATTTTACACTTGCAAGATATTTTACAATTTGTTTTTTGAATTTCTGGTTTGTTACTCTTTCTTTTGGCAGCGGCAATTTTGAATCGTTTCCACTTGTATCGGATGCATCTACCTAGGCATGTAGCCAGGGCCGTCTCGACCGGGGGGTGTGGGGGTGTCTCACCCCCAAAAGTTTGTCAGAGCGACGATAGTCGGAAAATCAGAAATACCAGTTGGAATTTCTGATATCTCAGTCTAGCACATTTTTTGGACTGAGCATACATCAACCTTGTATATATTTTCCAACTGGACCAAGTGAGAAAAATACCAAACGTTATTTTCCTCACGTAAAATCGCATCAAAACTGTCTTTTTTTTTCAAATTCTTCCCAACAGCCTAAGCTCTCAGAATTGTCGTGCGCTCCGCGGGCTTCATACCTTACCTCAGTGTTGCTCTTATTATTAATATCTTCCGATAGCAACTTTCAGAGAAGCACAACAGCAGAAGTTGAAAGCTGTTTACAAATTACCGGTAAAAGACTGGCATCTTGAGTGGTATGTTGGTTTGTTGGGCAATTGAAAGTATCTCGATGCAGATTCTGAATGCAGATTTTGTCATGGAAATCTTATTTAATGAAAATTTCGGCGCGCTTCACGCGCATGCGTCTTGATTTACAATCAATCTCATGGACATTATTAAGGTAATTACACCAGGCACAGTTCTACGGGAGCTAGGGGTCTTTGCCTCCCCCCCCCCAATTTTTCCAAGCCCCACAAAATTGCAAAAAATTTTATATAGACTAATATTGGTGAAGACATAGATATACTCAGAAAATATTCCAAACGTCTATTTATCAGGCCCGTAGCCAGTAAGTTCTGTAACGATTCTTTCTATAACTGCAAAAATTTTCCCGCACTAGACACGCTTTCATATAGTTCTATCTAGTGGTAACGCCCCTGTTTCAAAACATATTGGATTTATTCAACATTTCGACAAATGGTTGTTCTTCTGTGTAGGCGTGATTCTAGAAAAACACGAAAATGCATCAATGCGAAGTTGTTTCCTCTTTTTCCGAACTTTTGGAAGATTCTCTCTTCAGCCTTGCCATTGTGGCAAACATAGTTTGTAAAAGAAGATTTTTCAGTTTCGTAGGGGAGCCTTAATGGATAAGATAAAGAATGTAATCCCCGATGACGACCATACAGTCGTCCCAACAAATTCCATGGTTTTGTCCAGCTTCTTCAATAAAAACCCAAACTTTTTCAACTTCCCATAATGAAAACAAAAATGTGGAATCTTTTTTCAATATAACGCTAAATTTTTCGGCGCCCTTCGCGCGCCTTACATTTCAAGTTCGGCAACTTATTTCATCTGTCGGGGACTTAGAGTAGCTGCCACCCAGTCAGGGCACTTTGCCCCCATGTCGGCCAATCAAAGCACCACCCCTGGCTGAGCCTGTATGCAGGTTTTTCATTTTGGCATTGAAGTGTACCCCCAAATTAAGGCGCACTTCACGCCCAATCCTCACAACCCTCCTTGTATCACTTATGAACATTATGAGCACAAACGTACCAGTGAACTTTTATAGCAAAAACTAGGTGTATTCTGAAATGCGCTTGTTAGTCCTTCAACCCTTTTGCAATACCTGTCTGGGAGGTCTAATATCACCTTTCTGCACCTATACTTTCCCTCCCGCCATGGGCGTCCGGAGGGGGGGGGGGCAAGGGGGGCACTTGCCCCCCCCCTGGAAAATCAAAAACTTGAAAAAACGAAGAAAAAATAAAGAAAAAAACGAAGAAAATATAACATCAACATTTTTAACAGTTCAATCAGTGTGAATTTCTACTCTCAAAACAGGAATTGAATAAAAATATCAACACTCAGGCCCCAGCAGCCCCCCGAGCATATTTTTGTTATTTTGTAAAGTTTATATTTATGATATTGCTAATGTTTCCCCTTTTTATATGCGGTAAATAGGTGCTGACTCATTAGGTGCTGACACCAAACCACACTCCATGGCAATGCAACCAGCTCTTTCTCACACATTGTTTGACTATCAAAGAAAATCTTCCGTGAAGAAAACCTCCGTTATTGATAGTGATGAAAAATTAACATGGGGGCCCGAGCTTAGCTGCCTCTGCAGTCTCTCCCCCACACTGCCAGCCTCGCTTGATGGTTTGTTCCTTTCTCATTTCCGTCCGTATCTTTCTCTCCCCAGAGAGTTGGAAGTCTTCCAGCTCCCTGCTCTCCCTAAACTCCGCCATGTGTCTGTCCTTCCGTCTGTCCTTCAGTCTGTCGGAAATTCGATTGGAGGGGACATATGCGCCTCCTACTGTATTCTCAATTTTGGAGTCTTAAATCATCATATGATGAAAATTTGGCATCTCGATCCCCAGATTGCATACATTTCATTCTTCAACACAAATTTGATACTATAGTTCAATGGAGCTTGTCATTCTTTTTTTCTTTTCTTTTAGTCTACTGTAGTTTAACTCTATCCCTAGGGATTACAGTGGTTAATAATGGGCAAATCTGCCAGAGGCTGTGAGTTCATTGAATCTATCAAAGCAAATTTGTAGCACTAGGTGTTACCCAGGCAGCAAAGATCAATTTTCAGGTGCTCACAACAATGCTGTTTTTAACTATCCATCATTTTCTTTATTCCATGTGATTTTATCAAATCACACCCCTTGAGCCTCTGTGATAGGTATGTTTGCTCCGAATTAACAAACTTAACTTTACGTAGTGAAGATTTGCATTGATTATTACAGAAACTCTACCTTAAAACACCTTGGATCAAATGCAGTTTGAAGAGCAAGAACTAGAACAATTCAAAAAATAGCTTCTGACTTTATGCTGGTCATCATGCTTAAATTTATTCCTTAAAAAAGTTTCAAAAAGAGCTAAGTACAAACAACATTCTGATTAAATTTGCATTCTCAGATGAAACCTCAAAAATTAAAACATGTGAAGTGCACTTGGTCGTTGCACTAACCAGTGACATAAGATGAGATAAGGTTACTTTAATCAAGGAGATTCTCCTTGTTAGTTGAACCTCCTTGGGTCAACCGACACTTCAAAACATTTGGGCAACTACTAAAAAGCTTTGCTACATCAGATTCAGGAATATGGCAAAAATAGCAAAGTTCATGCAATTTAAGTCTGTGCAATAAGAAAAGGAAGATGTTTCCTGAGATGACTTTTCCCTCAATGTTAATTATGGCTTGTGGATCTTGTCCCAGATCTTGCCAGTTTGCATTTTCTGTAAGAGGCTAGTTCGTCATGTATGAAGGAATGAAGGAATGGCTTTACTTGATGTTTTTTGCCATGGGTGGCAGAGAGTCGTTCTCAAAATGTTGTTAGGCTACCTACTTATTTAATAAATGTTGAAAAATATTCCAGAAGGGTTATTTTGAGAACGACACTTCGTCCACCATTTGAATAATTATAATTGTGAATTTGAAATATTACACACATCTGCTTGTGTAAGTTGAGGCCAGTTTGTACTAACCGGCAAGATCTGGGACAAGATGCTGGCTTGTCACAACTTGAATTCTAGATCATGCTCACTTTCCTGAGTCTCACTGCCACTAACATTACACTGAGCTTATTTGGTCAAATCTAAACCTCGGGCAAGGTCCAAAATCAAGTGTCTGGCTAGAAGTCTGGCTAATACTGTGCACTCTTGTTAGCCACAAATTTTGGACCGTACTCCTTCCTGACTTACAATTATCCCCTGACCCCTTGACTAAGATTGTAGGCCTAGGGCTAGATGAAGCAAGTCATTTAAATTGTAACCTTATTCAGTGCTCAAAGCCTGCCATTTGACACCAGAAGAGAGCAAATTAATTTGGTCCTTGGTATCTGATTTGGGTTAAGGCCTACATAATTTGATGATACGCACCTGATTTTCTTCCACAGCTTTCTTGCATTGCTCTTTCAAAGCTTGGATTTTACCAGCCTCTTCTTTTCTCAATGCTCTCTCTTTCTTCAGTTCTGGACTCCAAAATGTCTTGATACTATTCATGCTTGAGCTAAGCTTGGCATCCCTAGCATCTAGCTCCTGTCGAAACATAGCGTTTTCCCTCTGAAGTTCCCTGAGTTGGGCAGACATATCTAAGGAGTCAAAGTCTGCAGCCCTGTGGTACTGACTGTGAGGATGTCCGGGCGGGTGGGCACCTGGGTGTGTCCCATGTCCAATTGATATGTTACCACCAGAACCCTGGCTGCTTCCACTAGAACGGCTGTGCACTGGCGAGTTGGAGCGAGGATGGCTGGCCGCGCTGTTCGGGGAGCTGGGACCGCCAGGCACAGGGCTTCCTAGGCCTTCACTAATGTACACTGGTCCAGCGTTATATGCTGCGTTAAACGATTGAAAAGTTTCCATTTTGGCCTCTGGAAATCTTGAAGTACCATCTACACGATGAGGCCTGGGCGATTTGGAACGAGATGGTGAACGTGGGGTTGAATTTGAAGACGCCGTACCGGATCCTGAACTACTACCCGAACTTGCATCTTGATCAAAGCTGTTATTGTTGACTTGCTGCGAGGGAGGAGTCGGGGAATGCCGGGGAGACTGCGATGAATACATATCCGATACCACACTCAGTGAAGCCACACAAACACCGAAAATTACATCGTCCTTAAAAACATAAACCTCTAAAGGCTTGCGGTTAACAGTATAAAATTTCAAATATTTTCACTTTCCAAATTGTGTCCACATTGTTAGAGTCGAGGCCACACTGTCCTGTCACTTCGAGTGTACTGCTGTGCCACAGGAGATGATGTCGCTCAATTACTCGCATAGTACACAGTGCATATCCATATATCGCTACTGCAAAATGCAGACCGGCTTGGCACAGCATGGCCTTGCTATCTGTACATATGCAGATATGTACTACACATCATGTGCACACAGAAGTGGGATTTTAGTTTTTGTGCTAAGGTTATAAAATTCTCCTGAAGAAAACGACTGTAAGAAGGAGCCTAGGGTTCACTGGCCTTCAGACACAGTCTTTGCGGTGGGGCTGTGCAAGTTCTAGGAAAATTTCACTGCAGCACAAGAAGGATGGAGACCGTCTGACGGTGTTTGGGTTTACAACATTTTCACCTACGCTGCTGCCATTATGACTTCAGATTCAGAGCTATATTCGTGGGATTCGTGGGGGTGGGGGGGGGGGGGCATATCTCCGTCTGCCGTCGGGGAAGGCTGGACTCCGGTCGGGGAAATATTCCAATTTTTCCGAGGAGCCCTTAAAAGGGCGGGTCACACTACAGCGATTTTCAATCCGAAATCCGATCCGAATTTTTCTAAGTTGGACCAATAGTTTTTATTCAGACTTTGTTCTAAGGATGGTCACGCTATATCGATAATTGATCCTAGTCACGTTGTCTCACGATAAACTGTTCGGCCACCATTATACAACTTATACCGCTCAATAGACCCTTTTCCAAATAGCAATTACAAAGGATTGTGGGATTGGATTTTGGTGTGCGTCGTTTTTGGCCACAGTAGAATGCCATAGACCCTTTTCCAAATAGCAATTACAAAGGATTGTGGGATAGAGTTTTAGTGCACGTCGTTTTTGTCAATGGCATTTTACTGTGGCTACAACGACTCATACTAAAACTCTGTCCCACAATCCTTTGTAATTGCTATTTGGAAAAGAGTCTATTGAGAAAAACGCCCCACTTCAAAAGTGTATCCCACAATCCTTTGCGACTGCTATATGGAAAAGGGTCTATAGAGCGGTATTCGTAGGAAAATCCATTCGCGGATCCAGGGGGCCCGGCCTCCACCCCCTCGCCACGAAAAAAAAAAACGAAAGGAGAAAAAAGAAGAAAAAGAAAAAAAAAGAAAAGAAGAAAGAAAAATTAAGAGCAAAAAAATAAATAAAAGTGTCTAAGAACGTATTCAAAGTATATGTATTCGTAGGGGTTGAGTGGAGCTATCGCTGGAGTATCTCTTTATATATCTTTCAAAGTGGTTGGCGACGAAAGGAGCGCTACAATGTTCGAAAACAGGTGAATAGCTGAGTAATGATCCTTGACTTAAGATCTAAATAAGTAAACATCGTGACATGTAGTAAGGGCTCGGCTAGCTGCACTGAAATTTAGTAACAATTTTGTGTTAAAGAGTGAAATTTTTTGTAATCTAGAGGGATTGAGACGCAAAGTTTTCGCCATACAGACCTTGCAGAATGAATACAGAAGACAAGCTGTCAGGTGACGTACTATTGTGCACAGTAGCACCAGCTGTTGCAGGCAAAGTAGCGGCGTGCATACCCTATTCGATTTCGAAACTGTCTGAAAAGTTTTAAAATGAACTCAAAAGGCTTTTAAGCTACAGACAGTGGCGTCGGCACAGTGGGCAATGGGTGACGTGTGTCCCCCATCGATTCTTGAAAATTTTTAAAATGGTCCCAAAAGTCGTTTAAGCTTCAGATTTCTGTGGAGGGTGTAGGGTGAGATGTATTATTGATGACTGGTTTATTTGTTCTAACCATTTTCTTTCACAAACTGTTCTCAAACTATGATAAGTTTTGGAAATTCTTGACAAATTCCAAATTTTCGCACGCTCCGCTAGCGTCAAGCCTTGTGTCAGAGTTGTCCTTATTATCAATAGCTTTCGGTAACTACTCACTGGGGAACAAAGGCGCAAAAGTGCTTTTTAAGAATTCTCAGTCAGAAGATCCGTTTCTGAATAGCAAAGGTTGGTGGGAAAGTGACAGTGTCCGATGCAGGTTCTGAAATGCAGGTTTTGTCATGGACTAATATTTTATTCAAAATTTCGGCGCGCTTCGCGCGCATACGACAGGGTTTACACTCGATTTTATATACCATTGACAAAGCTATGACGCAAGAAATTATTCCAATGCAACATTTTTCCAAAAACTACATCTCCTTCTCTGTAGGGCTCTCATCATTATGGGATCTTTGACTAATCTAGTCTAGCACATGATTTGAAAGATTGTAAGTACGTAATTGCCGTTGCTTATTTTCCAAACATTTTACCGCGACGTTCAATAATGACGAAAATCTTTTTTGAAACGAATTTTGCTTGTCCACCATCCGTCTTGCTTTACCTAAAAAGAAGGTGATGTATCATATCTCCTCCCATATGGATGTCGGGTAGTGAGAATCCCGTTGGTCCCTCTTTTGTGTACTGTAACTAATTTAGAGCTCCCGGGAGGCTCTATACTGTTCTCTGTCAACCTTGGATATCCTTTTAAAATGTAAAGGAAAAATTTTTGTTATAGTCCAAGAATGTTTCTGTGGACTCCACGCAGGTATAATTGCGAGTGCAATTTTCCCATGGGCGTGGATCATGCGGGACGGGGGGGGGGGGTCCCCCTCACTTTTTTGGAAGGGGGGACATCGTCAAAAAGTCCCCTCACTTTTTCAAAAATGATGGAACAGACTGCAATTATGCCTAGGAAAACGAAATTTTTAGAAGAAAAATAACCTAAAATCGTACACTTTTGTTGCACCAAATAGCATCTGAGGGCATTCAGTTCTAGAAAAATTTCCCTTAGACCCCTCCTCCATGCCGAAGATCACAAAACTTATTGCCTCCCCGTGACCCAAATTCTGGCTACCACCAACTGCTTCTTCCACGCCACCAGGACGGCGATTCACAAATGTTAAAAAGCCCCCCCCCCCCCCACACACACACACACTTTTGGAGATGGATCCACGCCCATGATTTTTCCTGGGACTTAGGGAGCTTTGAAGACAATATATTAACTGTCTCTTACTCCCCTTTTTCACCCGAACAAAAGTTAGAATTCACTAAATTGTGGACATTTTCTAAACATACAATCACTTTAGAATGACCCAAAGATACCACCATTTTGCATATAGGCCCCCTAAAATTAACAAAAACTTCTCAAAGGGGAGGGTAAACCCCTTCCTGGGATTGCACTCTCATGTACTAATACGAAAAGGCTCTCCCACTCTTGTATATAGCGTATACAAAATCCCACTGCCTAAAAAGGCACGGTTTAGCAGTTATCTGCGGTTCCTCCAATCACCAACTCCCGCCGGCACCATCGGTCATAGATTTCTGAAGGGTATACTCTTCAGAAGTCCATAAAGAAGGTGATATATCATCTCTCCTCCCATATGGATGTAAGGTTGTGAGAGTCCTGTTGGTCCCCCTTTTCAGTGTACAATTAATGCAGAGCTCCCGGGAGTCTCTATACCGAAAATTTTCGGCGCGCTTCGCGCGCAATTGTTTACACTTATGGAGAGAGGTACGTTTTTATTGAGTGATGGATTTATTTTCATCACTTTTTACCAAAAGTCGTTTGAAATCTTTCACGATTTTTGCAAAGTCTTCTCAATATTTCTTGATTTTCGCTTGATCTGTGCACTTTTAGCCTTGAATTTCTACTTTACTCTCAATAAGGTGCCAAACGTATTTGCATTACTCATCGGTGGGGTTCTACCATAAGCCAATTACTCGTGTGCATAAACGTGATTTCAGAGGAGCCAGCATTGTAAGGATGTGAAGCAATTGATATTCATTTTTTCACCCTCCTCTTCTTATGAGAAGTGAAAACTTAGTATCGAACCCACCTTCTAATTGATCACAAAAGGGAATTGACACCTTTAGTCATAGCAATGGTTTTAAATGTAAATTCAAATTTCCGGGACGCAATTGTTTCATCTGACTTCCTAAACCCGAATACCGTATAACGAAAATAAAACACTCATTATGGCAAAAATCATTTCAAGGTACCTGCACGGGCTCACAATGTTGGCGTGTAAGTTTTAAGATAACTTAGATTCTCCGGAACTTCTGCAGGTACATATAGTAACTTATACTGAGCCATACACATCAAATTCCATGCAACATGAAAAGGTATAAAATCTCACTGACATAAGAACTGGAGCCGATTTCTGTGCTCTTAAAAATGCAATATTGCGAAAGCTTCCAGGGCTTCGCCCCCTGGACCCCCACCGGGGCTCCGCCCCTGGACCCCGCCAGGGGCCCTTACACGGGCCCCTGGACCCCACGCGTAGGGACTCGCGCTTCGCGCTCGTGGTGCACCTTCGGTGCACATGAGGTTTTCCATCTTGCCCCCCCCCCTCGAAATTTCTGGATCCGCGCCTGGGAAAATCAATCCGATTTTTGCACGTGTGTCCGATAAACGCTGTTTGCCGATGTGACGTCACGGAATAATTAGTTTACATTTCATTCTCGTAGTCCTCTGATGCAAATCATATATTTACACAGGGTGGCTAACTTTTGGCTCTTTCCGACCAGGGATGGAGAAGATGTTAGCAAAAACTCACAAAAAATCGGACCGTAATCCTAACCGAAATCGCTCTCGTGTGATCTGCGCTTTAAATGGGTATGATACTAACTGGGGCTGTAATGATCCTCGACGACCAACCAGGCGCCCCGAAGAATTTCAAGTATTAATTTGCTCTTCAGGAAGGTTTATTCTTCAATAAAAGCCCACATTTTTCAAATTTTCCTCAAAAAAAAAATAGCCAAGATAAACAAATTTTCTTTTAAACAGACCCCAAATTTCAGTGTGTTTCGCACACCAAAAATTTGCTTTGGCCATCCTTTCTGCAACCCGTCTCTTTTGTCGGGGCTCCGGGTTGCTGCCCCTCCCCCATCGCGGAGCTTGTCTCCCTGTCGGGCAAAAATAGAAGACAAGTCCCTCCCTCCCCTTACACATAACTAATTTTCAGAAAGCATAAGCTAAGTTGTTGGTAGCGGTGGGATGAGATGTATAGGATTCGGAAAATATCTCGTATTATTTGAGTTATACTCACTCTGACTAGGCCTAAAAAATAAAGTTTCTGCGCTACTCGCGTGTACTAAATATTTTTACCCCATTTTTCTTCGATGTACAAAGTAATCCAAATTGAAAAGCAGGCTTTGACTGCTTTTACTCCGATCACATGAACTAGTCGAAGTATCAGATGCGATCGCAGCAGCTGGTAGCGCGAACGGCCAAGCATCACGCAAGAATTTTACCTTTCGGTTGCTTTTTCTTGGGGGTCTTAAAAATACTGGCCTGAACTGAACTTTAGAGGCGATGACAGGATTAGGAACGGGTCACATAAATTTGACCTGTAAAATTTGTAGTTGAAAGCTCTTTCTGAAAGTGGATAGAGATTATTTTCCAAAAACCTTTCCTCCTTTTTCTACAGATTTTGATATTTGTGCACAACACATTAATTTGAACAGTTAATTTTCCATATCTTATTGTCCATGCACAAAAGTTGCATATAATAATCGATACTACAAAAATATGTAGACCTATTTAATGTGCAATTTCAAAATAAAATTAGCATTGGTGTTGGTAGGTATTCTGGAGTGCGGGCGAAATGAAAATCATTTGTATGGTCAGGTGGTCTCTTGAAGGGTTTGTCATCAGTACTATGTCCAAGCGCCACTATAATTAGCGCGTAACGTACCAAGAAAAGTTTAGCCCCAAATTGCTCCCAGATTGTAGGAAGTAGCACTTCCTTGACTTTGTCTGTTTGTTAGTGCGTCTAAACGTCCTTCTTTTTAAGATATCATGTATCATGCTATACATATTTAGTACACTTCCAAAAGAAAAGGCAAATTAAAGTTTCCTTACAATCATCACGAAGGTGGGAAATTTTTCCTATATGCATATCAATTTGTTTGTTACTTAAACCCATTCAGCTTGTGTTAGCGTCTCCCACGCAACGAAAATGCGCTCTGTGGAAAACAGTACGGATACGAACTTCCGATCGCTCGTGCTCTGTTGCATAGCAAAATTACAGTAATGTTCATTCAGTTTCATGTTCTACTATGTCTCAGCTTCTGAATGACATAAAAATATATCGATATTATTTGACTTTTACATAGGGACCTGGACAGATTTCGAAGGCATCTTTTTGCATGGCAAGCAATAGCTATGAACTTTTGACCTACTGCTGTTTGTACAAATAAGCTTGGATCGCCGATGTTCATGCATTGCTGGATTGGTTATCATGTAAACTTTCCAATGGTAACCTTTGTTTTCAAATTTTCAACACTCCCCCATAGGGACCAGGCCAAAATACGTACAAACAGACACAAATATGAATATGCAAAAGCCTTGCACCAATGAAAAGACCCCAAGCGATGTGTGAACAACGCGACCGTTACCCGCCACAGACTTCTACACCGTGCGCGCGTTGTACAGTATGTACAGCGAACACGTGCGTGCAGTAAACAAAACATTTGGTCACGCCCACACGACCAATCAAGTGTACGGGATGAGCGTGGGTATGAATTATACATAGCCATGACGTCTCAGTCACCCAATCCTCAGTTTAGACAGAAAAGTGTTTTAACAGGAAAGTGTTTTGAACAAATTGATATGTGAAAAACTACGGTACTTGGACATTCGAGTCAACTGGTGTGCCCCTCAGTTATAATTCTATGAAAATTGTTTGCCCTGGCACTCAGAATGAGATCTAAGAGGCAAACTGGTGCTATTATTTATATATTTGACCTACACACATGTGTTTATGCACAAGGAATTACCATTTTTAGTGTCCAGGAAACCAATACGTTTTCTTAAACAAAGCAAAAGATATTTAGGAATAATGAAAATATAGCAGTATTTCGTCATAGACCAGCCAGCGCTGTTCATTCGCTACTGGGGAACACCCTCTGTTCCGTGGCAGTGTAGTACTCTTTAGTGCTTTTATACATAGAAGAAGGAAGCTATTCTCGACTGGGGGTGAACGTTGTTTCGGACCACTGTCCTGGGGGAAGTGTCTAAGGGGAAGGGGTGTCCCTCAACTTTGGATATTTTTTTATATTTGAAGGTCCTTAGATGAAATGTGGTGCAATATACTGGAAAAATTTTAAGCAAAATTACTGCAAATTCTTGACATTTTTACATAGGGAACAGATAGGGAGTTTTCGTCCTTGATTTGAAGGGGACAGAAACATACTCAGCCGTCCCACCACATTTTTGATTGGGGCTTTAGCGCCCCACCCCCAGTCTCCCCCTCCTAACGCTTTATTACGCCTATGTTTTATTTGTGATCTTTAGAACTGCGGGAAAAGTTTGAAACACATTTTGAAAAATTGTATTGAAGGTGAGCAAAAAAAAACCTTCCCGCCTCTATAGAGGATAATCTGTTTTCCATTGTATTTTGCCTCATACAAAACAGCAATTATGTTTGTGGATTAAAACTGCAACCAAGGAAAACGGTGTAGGATAACTATGTCTAGGTTACTGGGCAAGGTTGAATAACAACTATTCACTACATTAAAGCAAATTGTAAAGAAGGTCAAAGAACTTCACAGCGCGCGAAGCGCGGTAAAAGTTTTGTGTTCGTATCAAAGGATTTGGCTCCTTGAGAGCAAAAAAAGGTAAACCGTCAAGGTTACTGATTGCCGTTGAAGGTTACACCAGGGTACTCGAAGAAATTGGAAGATTCTGTGACGGAGACACCAGGGACCCGTCCCCTCCTGTGCCACCATTGGTTAAATGGGGGTATAAAGTAGTTATGTCAGTATTTAAAGGGAAATATTGCGTTTGTCCGGCTTTTTATCGAATTTATCCTGAGGCTCGTTTATTTGCGTTCGGGTCCCGTTCGATGAAAGAGAGGTAACTAAGAAAAACATTCTACCCTCCGAGCACTAATTAACGAGTAATTAACCTTTCGGTAACAACTAATAGATTTGTTGACCACTCCTTCATCATCCCTGATGTGAAATCCACCAATCAAATCATTTCTATCACTTAACGTCAGACAATAACAAACGCCTTCTACAGCATGTACAAAAAGTTCGGAAAATACGAACCAAGTACAGTCAGAGAGTCTGTTGCAACTCCCTGCTTCCACCAAACAGAGTGGTGTCTAGAAGTTCCACTTCGAAGGGCCCCTAGTGGGGTCCAGGGCAACGCTCCTTTGGAACCCCAGAAGCTCAAATATATGAGCGAAACATTGTATGACTGAAACATATACGTATATTTCTGTCAATTTAATTTGAGACACAATGAACATATGATCAAAAGTATCACAATTTGAACATTATTTACTGTGATATCGAAAATCCTATGTTATGCCAGTATGCAGAGCAGATAATAAACTCATGCCAGATTCGGTGGTGAACATACACATCGAAACGATTGTTTGGGTAGGGATGAGGGGGTTAATCATGACACTCTGAGCGTCACCATCGGTTGGTACGTAGCGTGCCAAGAATTTAGGTGTTATTATTTTTGTGAATTTTTGTGAATTGTGAATTTTACTAAGATGGGTGGTTACCCCTGGCCACTTTACTGGTTTAGAGCTGTCACTGCACGGAAGCTGTCCTTTATGAAGTAGGCTAATAGTGAAGTAACTGCTAATTACAGGCCTAGGTGCGCGCGAAGCCCGCCGAAAAATAACGTTTTAAACACATTTCAGTTAGGTTTTATTTCATTTAAAGTAATATGATTTTCTGTCCGCATCAAAGTACCTCGGAAAGAAACCTCATATTTTGTTTTAGACCTTAATTTGTTCGCGGGCCGGATAGGATCGCCTCGGGGGCCGGATGTGGCCCCCTGGCCGCCATTAAATTACCCAGGGTTTACACAGTTTAGAACGGGAACATAATCCCCAACCGTGTATATACCGGTAGTTGTTCGCAGAGTACGATAAGCTTCGACGGCGGTTTTGACCATCATCAGGCAGACGGTACCATCGTCAGGCAGGAGGCCACAAAGTATGCTATGACCAATTTGGACCACCTGACCGACCGTGATAGCCGATGTATTTTTCTCTGAATGTGAACCGAGAGTGTTTTAGATGCCAAATTTTGCCATGCTCGCCGCACCTGAGAGAGATTAATTGAATAAATATAGTGACAAGTTTTCTGACGTAAAACCCAAGTCCATATAACGGTGGTGAGGCTGAGGTCGACATTGGTCCCGCATGTACAACATGAATAGCTTTCCAATGAAAATTCCTGAAACCACTATAGTGTCAATATGATTTCATCCAGTTGCTTTCAAAGTGGTCTGCGAACAGTTGTGGCGTATACGGTGGCATTTCCCCTGTATATTGCCGCCTCTCCTACTGTCCTCAATTAAATCTGGTACTTCATAATATGGGCTAACCGTTTGTGAAAAAAGGCTTGCTATGCAACGTACTAGACTCTGTACCTTGAACTGCCCTTGAAAATGCAATACTTTTTTCGGCGCGCTTCGCGCTCATCCATCACCGCTACTTCCTATTGTTAGGCCCACTTCTTGTAGGACAACGTGAGTGATAACACTGTTTCAAAGCCAGATACCAGATACAACCCCTTCAATTATCAGTTCTCCACAATCACTATTCTCTGCATCAACAACTCGACCGCCTTTTAGTCGAGTAACAATATCATAAAAAAAGTGTCCCAGTCGTAATTTCAGTGGTCTATTCATTGTCCATTAAACGCTTTGAAAATAGTTAAATGCTTCATTTTCATATACAAAATTTTGAACATATTTCAAAATTTCCGAGGCTTCGTCCCTTAGCCCCGTCTTGGCTTTGCCTCTGGGCTCATCCTGGGGCCTAAGGATGGCCCCTGGACCCCGCACACGCTTGCTTCGCGCTTCCCGCGTCATTTTTTCTGTCGGTATTTTCTTCCCTTTAGTCGACCAAACTTGTCACCCACCCCCTCCCCATTTAGAATGCTCTGGCTACGCCTCTGTTTACACTCTGCTGCGCCATTTGGGAAAATTTTTAAAAATGGAGCAAGTTCAAAGGGATTTGGCATCCTTTAAAACCAGGAAACTGCCAGCAACTCCGCCTGCCGAAACCTAAAAGCTCATTTAGGAATAGCTCTAATACTGCACTTTTATTGATATTTATTCATGCATTTATTTTTATTGTATAATTAATATATAATTAATATGTTTTGAATTAATATTTTTGAGGTTTCGCCTGAAAAAACTTTATTGCACACCAATAACACCGGCATTCCTGATGTCGAACGAACGTTAATTTCGTACAATACTAGTACAACTTTGATTGGCCATCTTAAGTGGGAAGCATTGTGCGGTCGCTACAAAAACGCTCAGGATGTTGTCTAGCAGTTAAGATCATGCTTTCGCTTGTAAGAACGTTCCCCGATCATCCTCTCAAGGATTGTGAATCATCCCCAGGTGAATCTTCATCTTGATGACTTCAGGATTTTCAGTGTACTGTACAGAACAAGCAAAATGTTAAGGACAATAACAAGTCCCCGAGTTAAAGAACATAGCTTTAACGGAAATAGTAATTTTTTGCTAGCTTAATGTAAGATAAGTTTGTAAATAGTTGTAAATAGTTCATGGTTGTGTTTTTGCCGGTCCGGTTTTGGATCTTTCTGTTTGACAGTGTCCGTTTCTATGCACTTAAAAAGCACCGCTTTAACGGAAATAGATCGAAATATTTTTCTGTCCCATGCCTTTAAAACTTCTTTCGTTATACAAATACAACAGAGTTACAACTGAAAGATTCGAATAGTGACAACAGATTATCCTACACCTGCAGCTTGCAGCCACGAAAGAATCACGATATTTAAGAAGCCCTTCATTTTGGTGTCACGTATGTGATCTAAGCGACCAACGCTGTTAGTCCATCCCATTCAAGGTCCCTTTCAGACATAAGTTCGTGTCCCTTCAATCTGAGCACTATGGGCTACTTCCGACATGAAAGCGAGAAAAGATTTAACACGGGATCCGCTCTTTATGCCAACTATTTTAGCCTATATACAAAGAGGCAGAATTCAAAGAAGGTCTTCAATTAATAATATCATGTCAGTAAATGAAATGAAGGATGTGACGATTTAATGGTTTTGCCAAATCTTACGTAAAGGCTTTCAGTTAAGTGACGTCTTCACTTGGGCATAAAAAAGGGAGGAATGAGTTTCTCCAGATCGCATTTTAAGTCGCATTTTAAGTCGAATTTATTCCTTAGGATAGAGGGGACAATCTACTCAACTGGAGTTATAACAATGTAGATCATCCCTCATGAGGTCATCATCGGGGTGGTAGTAGGGGGATGGGGGAATGGCGCACCAGGAGTGGCGCCAGGATTAGCCCCACAGGAGGCCAAGCTCCCCGACGGGGCCAGGAACTCCATGACCCTCCAAAGGTGATGAGTTGCCAAAAGGACGACAAACGTAAAATTGTCGGTGCGCCAAGCGCACCGAAAAATTTCGATTTCTTTTGCAAAATTTTAAAATTTGGGGTGTTATTGAAGAAAATTTGAAAAAACTGGCTTTTTTTCAAGGAAAAGTGGAAAATTTGGGGTCTTCATTGAAGAATCTTCACTTCCTATGAGCAAAATCAAGCGGGGCGACTGAAGGTCATTGGGATTACATATTATATCGAGTACGGATTAAGCTCCCCGACGAAAGTGGAAAATTTCCCCGACGGGGGGCACTTCCCCCGCTGGCACCACCCCTGGGGCGCACACGGGGGGGAACTGCACACATCAGGCCTGTAGTCAGACAGGTACAGGTGCGAATCATGATTAAGGGGAGGGGCACTATATACAAAATTCATATTTTTTACTTTTCTAGGGGGAAAACATTTCCCCTGAATGCCCTTATCTATGGGTTTGGCATACATGTGGGGTGACCTAACCTTTAACACACCAGATTGCCAAATGAATAAGGTAAGTATTGTGCATAGAATTGGAAAGAAAGGGGCGAAGAAGTTGGTAGTCTTCCAACTAAAAATAGTGCTAAACCCAGAGCTCGGGACTTACGAAACACTTAATCAGGTCTCAGGTAGGAACTCTGCAACAGTGGACCACGACACCTCAGACAAAAAAAAAAGCTAAACAGGGGTTGTCTTTCATGCGCAATCATGTGTGGATCTCCTTTCAATGGGAACCTTATAAACTTTCTCTTTCTTTTTCTTCATTCCATCAAAGACCTCAAACAACAACTGATGAAGAAAAAGTTCGTTGCCTAGCAACCGAGACTGGTGAAGCTTTTTAACTCACTGAATTGCAACAGGGAGCTGTCTACAGATACGACAGCAACGTTCGACTTCGTATATAAAGTACACAGTGCTAGAATGCTAGTACAAGTTGGAAGCCTAGATAGCTTGTACCAGAGTGCCGACAAAATGTTGCCGTGGAGGGTTTTTCATATCACACCACCCCATTAACTCAAGTGACACAGATGGATTGAAAAGCTCTTTGTATTGGCGTATGGTCCAAGGACCTTCCACAGTAACCTTGGTGGGTTTGATAGAGGGACAATGGCTAGGTGGGGAACAGAGTAAAACCTCGTAGTAATTTGTAGGCTCTATCCCTTTATGACTATGAGCCACAGGAGGGTGCTTGAATCCCAGCCCCCCCCCCCTACATTGCACTGGCACCAAGCTTGGCTACCAGTCTGAGCATGTATCTTTTTTCAACAGAGCAAAAGCCAATGTCTAAAGTTATATTGGTGATGACTAGTACAGGACTTCTACAACTTTTAAGAAAAGTCTGCATTACAGGCTAAGATCTGAAACCACTCCCAAACGCGGACTAACAACCCCGAAGGTACACGACCCTTAATGAAAATCCCCAGAAAGCTTTAACGATGTTCTGAATTTGCATGAACTAGCTGCATTGAAAGGAAATGTGGCTATTGTAACACCAACAATAGGGCCCCAAAGGATTATTACTCGTACTGACACAATTGAATGGAAACTTATACAAAAAGTTGTCCCTGACGTTAGACCTTTATGTTTGTAAACAATGGTGCACCAACAAAGTAACAAACAAGCAGAAAAGCACACTGATTGGCTAGCACTTGATGAAAAGGATATGACGTTTTGGTTTTACACTTCCATCAACTAAATTAAGTGCTGAAAATGTGGAAAATTATATAAAACATCATTTATTTGGTTGCATTTGCGAGAATCGCTGCAAAGATATTGTCACAAAGTTGATTTACAAGTAAAGATGATAGCCACATACACCCCAATCCCTTCATGATGCATGGGATTTTGATTAAAATAGTCAGTAATAACATTAATATGGTTCTGTGAGTGACCCTATATAACCATTTCCAATTTTTATCTCTAGTAGTGGGTAGATAGCATATGCCGTCACGAGGCCTCTGTGTATGGTGTGACACTTCATGGTTTAGGGGCCGTGTCATTTCCTCCCTCCCTGTCTGCTTGCTAAAGACCGGGGTCGTTCACGATGACGACAGGGATCGTTCATCTATTTACAGGGGACGTCCTTTTCAGATGTGGGCAGAAGCGAACTAAATAGCCTGCGCTCATTGGCTTACTCAGGCACTTGACTCAGTGGGGTATGTTTGATGACCAGCGTCTATGAAAGCGTGACCCTTGTCTTTTGCATACTTTTCGCATTAATTAAGCATATTGATGGCGCTCTCTCGTTTTAATGGATATTACTTACGGTGATGAAAGGTAGTTGAACCCTAAAAGAAAGAAGCTCCCCCTTTAGTATTACCCTTCCCCTGTGCAACAGAGGAATCATACCGCCAGAGCGAGGGCGCCTTTAGTTTGTAACTGGTTATAATGAATCCTGGGCGAATCCTGTGCTGAATCCTGTGCTAGCTTCAGACTGGTCTAACTACACTGTGAGCAACTCACGGACTTCAATAAGAAGTCCGTGGAGCAACTTCAATCTAGAGAACCCCGTGCATACACTACTAGCCAAATCATTTCTGGAGAATGCCATATCCGGATAGCATAGCCATACACACAGCTAGTTACAGTACAGCACTGGCTTATTATATTTATGGTAGTCGTTCCATCTAGCTAGCTGTAGCGGGATCTTCAAACGCCCACGCCAACCTGCTCTTCATGGATGGTCCGTCCTCCAGTAAATGTGGATTTGGAAAGGTAAGACTTGATTAAAAAATTCAAGCACATTTCAAACGATAAATCTGGATGTCAGTTTAAGATTTAGGCATGTTTTGGAGCTTGGTGCGAAAAGTACTGATTTATTATTCCCGCTAGGGTAACTGAGTGATGATTGCTTAAAGAAATGCAGGTAGTAGTTCAACGAAATGCAAAAACTGTATGCCTGGTACTGATACTCCGCAGTCTGCTGACCTATCGTAGTGTTTGGGCTTTGGGGTACTATGGGCTTCCCATAGTAGGTCAGCATTAAATGCCATTTTCAAAACTGGCTGGTATTAGTTTAGAATCAGTGCCCAGTGATGTAGCATTAACTTCAACTTAAAGCTTAGGCCTACAACTCCAAATAAAAATATCAGTGACAAAGTCAAGTTCCAAACGACCTACGATGAAGTAGCATAACAAGATTTGAGAAAAGGTGTGGAAAGAAAGGTGACAGTGAGATTCGAACGCGGAACACTTCAAGAATACGAACATGGTATATATAGCTGTATGACAAGTCCATGCCCTAACCAATAGCGCTGCGAGCCGAGCTGCTGGCCAGCGATTTTAAATATTACAAGTAGGCCTAGCACTAAATCCATTATGTATATACATGTTTATATGTACATTATATGTCTATGTACATACATACATCCCTATGGGTATGACCCTAACCTTATTTCTATGCGTACCACATAACCCTATCTATATGCGTATCATGTACCCTAACCTTATCTCTATGCGTACCATGTATATAACCCTACCTATCCATATGCCTACCACGTACATAACCCAATCCCTAGGCCTATGCGTACCAGGTTACGTCACTTTCGGGCACTGATTCTAAATTAGAGCCACTTGGCCTACTGCATCTTCAAAAATTTTGACTGGTCTCGGATGGTATTAATTTTACATTTGAGTTGGCTACCCTGAGACTGAAATGGTAAACCACTAAAACACATGTGTACAGTACTGTGTCAGTACAGTAACTTGAACTGAAATTTTAAAGAACTCTGAGGGATTGTAGTCTCAGATTTTGGACAACATTCTTAGGATTAAGAAGCTTAGTAATTGCTCATTACCATCGATTTTAATAGATACCAAATGAATGTTGCTAACCTGACTCTATTTTGTTATTGGGGTGACTGCATTCTCCCTTTAAGTATGCTGGAATCCGAAATAACATCTTAAATTGGATTGAGAAATTCCTTACTAACCGTTACCAGAAGGTTTTAATTGATGGGATGTCTTCAATTAAATCTCAAGTCATCTGTGGTGTCCCTCAGGACACTGTCTTGGGACCCTTACCCTTTTTAGTCTATATATTAAGTGAAGCGTCAGGTTATTTGCTGATGATTGTATCGTTTACCGTGGAATCAAGAACACAAAGGACACAAAAATTCTTCAACATGATGTTGACAATTTGTGTCAGTGGGAATCAATCTGGCAGATGGGGTATAATAAATCTAAGTGCTTTACAAAGAGAGTTTCTCATAAAGCAAATCCACATTCCTACCAAATGGGTAACCACACTTTAGAACATGTAAATCGCCACTCTTACTTAGGCATTGAACTCTCTTCTAGTATGAACTGGAAAAGACATATAAACCAATTGCTATTTAAAGCAAATTTCTGGACTTTGGGCCTACTGAGGTGAAACCTTTCTCACTGTGACAAAGATACTAAGACTGCAGCATACTTTGCTCTTGTTTGGCCCATTCTTGATTACTGCAGGGACCCTTGTGCTCAATCCGAAAAGAATACTATAGAAAATGACCAGAGGTGTGCTGCCAGATTCGTCTTTAACAACTACAGTTGCCAGTCAAGTGTTTCTGAGATGATGAGATGATTAAAGATATTAAATGGGAAAGCCTCGAGACTCGACGACTTAGGGCTCATCTTGTTGTCATGTATAAAGAAACACATGGCCTACTGTACTTCCAAGCAATGTAGCTTATCATCTTATTGACCTATCAAATCTTTAAGTTCTAAATTCACTACAGTCTATAAACAAGAAACTATATACGGAATCAAACAAGTTGAAGATAGTGTAAGATGAAGAGATAGTCGGATATAGTCTACAATTTTAAAAGCTACCAGAATAACTACACTTCACTGCTTCGAAGGCTACATGTTTTAAAAGTACTTCCGGACTCTCTCCAATACCCCGACCAAAGTGATGTCGATGCAACAAAATCTTCCCATTTTATAGAAATTCTGGTCCCATAAAGTAAAACATAAGCATTCTTTACAATTATTTGTTGGGCTTTTACAAATCTTCATATCTGGCAAGATTTGTGACCTGTCAGATTCCAGTAGCCATTCCTTTCAGTTGTCAAATCCGGGGATGTGCCTTTGTATTTCTTTATCCCTTGACAACATCCCTGGGCCTGCCAAGATTTATGGGCTCTACAGGGCCATAGCCTGGGCGAAATCTGTGGGGGGGGGGGGGGCAATTCATGACACTAGCGAGGCATAGCACCAAGTGGCGTGACTACAGATAGTTGACAAGGGGAGGATCCTTCCTTTTCCACGGTGTATGAGTGCCATCCTGGGGGAGGGTGCTGAGGGGAGGAGTATATGTAAAGTGTGGCTTGAGTGGAAAATTGTGCTATCATTTGCAAGGTTTGAACTGTGTTATATCTTAACAAATTGTCATTGTTTAGTGATATTCTTCCTATTTTAGGCTGGGCGTACAGTAAGTCAAGAGGTGCTGTCTAAGAGAAGGACACTATATATTCATTTAGAATTTTTTGTCTTTGTGAGGTGGCTTGGATGCAAAATGATGCTATCTTTGTTAAAGCTTCGTAAAGCGTTGAATTAATTATATGTTTAGGGATCCTCATTCTTTAGTGTTTTTCGCTAGTTTGGTAGGGTGTAATTGTAGGGGATATTGCTTCAGGTGGAGGGATGACACCACTGCTCCTTGAGAAATATTTCTTGTTCTAAGTTTTCCTAGACCTAAAATGGTGTTATCTGTTGTAAAACTTTGGACTGATAACATGGCCTGAAATGGTATTTACTGAATTTTTGGGCTGTGTCTTGGCATCCCTACAAGGCTGGTACCTGGTGCGGGCTTCGCCCTAGTGCTCTTAGTAAGCCACTGGGGGAACCACCATCGGTTGGCGCGTATCCGTAGCTTAGACTTACAAGAAAATGTTCGGTCGAAAAATCTCCCAGAAGGGGCCCGGGCAAATGACACATTTTAGACCTTAAAGTTGCATCTAAACATTCTTTACTCTTAGATTTCATGCTTCAGAAACAAATTTAGATTTCAAGAGAGAAAGCTAGAATTGATTTAAAGGGAAAATGCAGTCACCCCAATTTGAATGAGTGTACCCGGGTATCCTATTTCATGAGTGGCATTTTAGGATCATGTTACAATATACTGTAGATGTTTCTCATCCTTGCTTTCCCTTGAATATACAATATTTATGTTCTAACATATCAAGAAAGATACCTGAAGTGAAAAAGAGGACATTTCTGAGATTTAGCTTTGGTTTCAAAATGAGTTTGCTGCCACTGCTTATGCCCTTTCAATTAAACGTTTCCTTACCAGAGCTCTCATTGATTTAGCTAATAATTACAGGTAATCATAGGCTCTTTTATATTTAGCCAGTGTATATGATGGTGTATTCAAGCGGTGTATCTTGTAAGAGGAAGATAGTGCATTCATCAGGAGGAGAAACCAGCATACAAACGCATCCAGTCTAGGGTCTGGGGACCTTGCCGGGAAACTTTTGGAAAAAAAGAAACCCATATATGGGATTTCTTAGGTTTTGATGGGGAGGGGGACCTTGAAATCAAAATTTGGACAGTAAAATTTTCAGCATTTCAGTATTTATTCTCAAGAAGGCCAACTCTTATTTACGATTTGGAAATCTCAAGGGGGCCCTGCTCTCTTCCTTGGGTTGACAAGTTACACAAACATAGGTAATTCTACAACCGAAATGACAAAAGACCATGGATTGGTCAGGTAGAAAAAGCAAATTGCAAAATGTTTCTGATTGGGTGCTTAAGACAGCGCCTACCCAGGATCTAGGTGGACAGTTTATCCAGGGAGCTGCACGGAGCTGCCACTCTGAAGTGGCAGCTCCCTTGTTTATCAGCCACCTGTCACAACCAAAATAAAGATTGCGGAGTATAGCACAAGCACACTGAGTTGTCGGTAAAATAGACTAATGGCACAATGCATTGGATACTGGGGACAGCCCCTAAATAAATCTTCGCGCTGTCGTGATAGTTGAAAATAGCACTGTAGGTGAGCAAGAATAGACTATGAACAAAACTGTTGTCAAATACAAGTGATCGCCTAAGTATGATAGGTTTTAAAAACTTTAGGAAATGGTTATCGGTAACTGATTGAATAACAGAACTTAAACAAGCTCGGTTTTAGTCCAACACGTCCAAGGAGCAGTGAACTGCTGCAGAGGGTTAATTTAACCCTGCTCACAAGTAAGGGTGCTTCAATCCCATGCTAGCAGTTATTCCCTCTGTTGTAACTACAACACTAGTTATCTGAAGTGTTGTGCCATTAGTCCATTTTACCGACAGCCCCTGAATAAATCTTCGTGCTGTCGTGATAGTTGAAAATAGCACTGTAGGTGAGCAAGAATAGACTATGAACAAAACTGTTGTCAAATACAAGTGATCGCCTAAGTATGATAGGTTTTAAAAACTTTAAGGAAGTTTATGGTTATCGGTAACTGATTGAATAACAGAACTTAAACAAGCTCGGTTTTAGTCCAACACGTCCAAGCCTAGGAGCAGTGAACTGCTGCAGAGGGTTAATTTAACCCTGCTTGCAAGTAAGGGTGCTTCAGTCCCATGCTAGCAGTTATTCCCTCTGTTGTAACTACAACACTAGTTATCTGAAGTGTTGTGCCATTAGTCTATTTTACCGACAACTCGGTGTGCTTGTGCTATACTCCGCAATCTTTATTTTGGTTGTGACAGGTGGATGATAAACAAGGGAGTTGCCACTTCAGAATAGCATATTGGATATTTTGATATGCATTATGTTAAAAGGGTTAGATGGGAGATTCACATTAACACTTTAATAGGCTCAAACTGGTGTTTTCTCGAAGTCCTAAAGTCATCTGTACACCACAATATTATATTTTTTTACTCTGCATGTTTTTTTTACTCTGCCGAATTATTGGGGGGGGGGGGGACAAAACAATATGCATATCTTCCCAGTATTTTCTTTGGAGGGGCAATTGCCCACCCTTGCCCCCTCAGGATTGACCCCCTGCTGGTTGTCCTTTTTGCATAAAGACAAAATTTTTGTTTGCTTAATTATGATCACTGAGCATTTAAAACAGCAAAACACAGGAGCATTATATTTGAAACTTTACCACTTGAAATAGTCTTTTGGGGGCTTCTGAGGCCCTAAAACCTAGGAGCTTCCGGGGGGCTTGGCCCACTTGAACCCCCACCAGGGCTTTGCCCATGGACCCCACCAGGGGCCCTATGTCAGGCCCCTGGACCCCACCCGTTGGGGACTCATGCTTCATGCTCGCTGTGCACGTTACACATGCACTGTTCCATGCCACTAAAATTTATAGTGAGTCAAATTATCTCATATTAAGTATATTAAACCAATGGATAATTTCTTAGAGGAAACACTGGTGAGAAGGCCGGTTTATACTCCCAATTTTCAAGTATTCACCCGTTTTAAAGCTATAAGATTAAGAACCATGGGCATCACTTGCTCTTCCGAGTTCCAGCCCAATCATGGACATAGCTCAGAGTTGAACATTTCATAGCTTCATAGTGCTATACTTGAGTATGAACTGGCCTTAAGAGAGCTGTTCAACTGATTAACTGTACAGCAAATTGTCACTCTTTAGCATTTGTGAAGCATGTTTCCTTGTTTTTGCTATTTGGCTATGGTGAAGACCGAACCTTTTGCAGAAAAGGGTGAAGTGAGATATTTGCTTTGCTTGTAGGATGAATCAATGAAGCATAGAGTTGGTGTGCATTATTTTATCATTCTTCATTTGAATATTTATCCTGGCAGGTCTGGAACATGCAACTAGAAAGTTGTACAATGAGACTATTCAAAATACCATCTCAATCCTTCATGTGCTTTGATTTCAGTTATCCTGTGACTAACTTTACTAGTAGCGTAGTGTGTAACTTAGTGTTTGCACCGGGTTCAAAATTCGGAACGGGGTACCCGAAGTCGATGGTCGGTCGGGTACCCGGGTACCCGAAAATATAACTTCTGTTAGGCTACAAGTTTGTTGTAAAGTCATAATAAGAAATTTTGCTTTTCACGTTGATATAATATAACACCAACGTATCTTACGCATGGGCATGACAAGTGTTCTTAGGCGTGTGCGTGATAAATTTTGCCAGGAAAAAGTAACATGTTAGGTGTTCTGTCACACGTGCAATCTATGTTAGTGAAACTTTGGATCCTGGTAGCAATTTCAGAACCGGAACCTGACATCGTCGGTCGGGTACCTGGGTACCCGGTGCAAACACTAGTTTAACTGTTCAGTAACTATATGTATTTACAAACAGTTCATGATTTTCATATTTTTTATTTCATTAAAGACTGAGTTCACGCCAGAGGAACATGATGCCATCCAAAAAGCCCTTCGCCAAAAATTGGGACCAGAGTTTATCAGTCAAAGGAGTGGACCTGGAGGACAAAAGGTGAAAAAGGCTTTGATAAATAAATTTGAGCCTTCAGAGGAGTATTCAGCTTAAATTAACTATACATGCATCTGCTAATTCAGTGCAGTCTTATGTTCATTTGATTTTCACTTTTCATTTAACTGACATTTAACGGAATGAGCAGTTGCCCCAATTTTATTTTAATACATCACTTACATCTTACATGCTTATAATGTAAGATGGAAAACAGCATGGATAATGTATTTTGCTTATAAAGATTTTTCATAAGTTGCCGAAACAAAACTGTTTCACATTAAAGGTAAACTAAGTAGTTACTCTGCACGTAGTGAACATTTCAGTAACAAAGATATTGTCATGTGATTGAACAGAGCCATTCATGAATTAGGATACGAGGGTACAGAAATTCCAATTTGGGTGGCTGCATTTTCCCTTTCAGCAAAATTGAATTTATGTTCATTAAATTTAGTATTGTAAAGTGATTTTCAGTGCTTCCACACAATCACCAGTAAGTATCCCGGAGTAGCATGTATCTGGACATCCGAATGAGGGGATACTTAACCAACTCACACTGCACTGTATGTGTGGAACCTTTTTTAAGGCTTTGCTTTGCTTTCTAAGTATTTGCTGAGTGGATGCATGGATGGTCACCTGTTACTAAGTGAATGATTTGTAGAAAGAAAAAAAAAAACATCCAAGTTTACCTCCTATCATTTTGAGTGGATACTCAGATGTGAAGAGAAAGATTTACAAATGAAATAAATTGAGGACTCCCCATTGATATTCATTTCTTACTATGTCCATGACCAGTATTCTTGAGTGGACATGCAGATGCTTGGATGCAGAGTCAAATTTTGGGTAAAATTTCAAGCTTAATTTTAGTGAGAATGACCCATCATCACTGTTTTCCATATGGTACCCTACTCACTGTAGTCCACAACCAAACTTTTAGGAGTGAATGTGTAGGTGCTTGGGTGTGGAGTGAATAATTTGACCAACACTTTGCAGCAGATGCTTGGATGCGATCTGGCAGAGTTACGTCTTTGGGTGATAGTGTCAGTAACACATTGCATCCAAGTATCCAGATACTAGGAAGAGTTGAAGAATAGTCCTGCATTGTACAGTTGTACCAGTTTCCCTATATAGAGGCTTTTTGTGTGAAGTCGGTGCATTTCAAGTTGACATGCTTCCAGTCACAAGTGACACACAGAAGGTGTTTAAACAATGTGTGCACCCAGCATGACCTCGTATACATTACAATTGTATCTAATGAATGTTTGACTTTTGAAATATCCAAAGAAGAGTGACACAATGAAGTTTTGTGAAAAACCTACTTATGAGAAGAATCTCATGAATTTTGAAAGTAAACCTTATGTTATACAAATTTTGTACTTAACTATTCATACCTATAACAAAAGACGTACATGATATCTTAGTGATAGCAAGGGGGTACAAGAATAAACATGTTCACACTTTTATATTAATCTAGATCATCAAATGAGTCTTTTGGTTGATTTTATGTCATAAGGCTTTATATAATTTCACAGATTTTGGAGCATAAATTAGAAGTAAATGGAAAACTTAAGAGTATTAATGCAAACTATGTGAGCACATGAGTCCATGGAGTTATTTAAAGAATCATGGCATACTGTTTTACATAGTATTCAAAATTTATGTTCTGTTCAACAGCTAGCATACATTGAAGGTTGGAAACTAGTCCAGCTGGCCAATGAAGTCTTCGGTTTCAATGGATGGTCTCATTCAGTTACGAATCAGAGTGTTGGTAAAGTGTATTACTCATTTGATACTTTGCCTCATTCAGTTACAAATCAAGGTGTATGCAGAGTACCCATGTAAAGCCTGCTGCACACAATAGAAATGACCTCAGCAAAACATAATGCCTTTTGTGTCACTTTGTTTAGTCATAAAGTGCTTAAGGATGTGGGTGATTATCATGTAAGATTTACACCTTTCAAGGTTGTTGAGTCAAATATGTAAGATACCATATCTGAAGGGTTTTTGAACTGTGTGGCAATTTTTATCACCACATGTGCTGGACCCGAGCATTTCAGGAGCTCTTCTAAGTGGCTCCCACCTACCCTACTTTCTCCTAATTGGTTTCGATGATAAGAGAAACCTATGCAGTCATGATGGCGTGTGTATGTATGTGTGTATGTGCGTGTGTGTGTGTGTGTGTGTTTGTGACACTTTGCTCGTTAACACGATATCTCAAGAAGGGAAACTCTGACAGTTTTCAAACTTGGTACATAGATGCCCCATATTGAGAGGAAGAACCCTATTGTTTTTGGTGGGGGTCAAAGGTCACCTGGGGTCACCGGGGGTCAAAATCTGAAAACTTTGTTAACACAATATCTCGAGGTAGGAAGCTAGGATGAATTTCATACGTTGTATGTAGATGCGTTATGGTAAGAGGAAGAACCCTATCATTTTTGGTGGAGGTGAAAGGTCATCTGGGGTCACCGGGGGTCAGACCCTTAAAACTTCGTTAACACGATATCTCAAGAAGGGAAGCTCTGACAGTTCTCAAACTTGGTACACAGATGCCCCATATTGAGAGGAAGAACCCTATTGTTTTTGGTGGGGATCAAAGGTCACCTGGGGTCACCGGGGGTCAAAATCTGAAAACTTTGTTAACACAATATCTCAAGGTAGGAAGCTTGGATGAATTTCATATTTTGTATGTAGATGCGTTATGGTAAGAGGAAGAACCCTATCATTTTTGGTGGAGGTGAAAGGTCATCTGGGGTCACCGGGGGTCAGACCCTGAAAACTTCGTTAACACGATATCTCAAGAAGGGAAGCTCTGACAGTTCTCAAACTTGGTACATAGATGCCCCATATTGAGAGGAAGAACCCTACCGTTTTTGGTGGGGGTCAAAGGTCACCTGGGGTCACCAGGGGTCAAACTATGAAAACCTTGTTAACACAATATCTCAAGGTAGGAAGCTTGGATGAATTTCATATTTTGTATGTAGATGCGTTATGGTAAGAGGAAGAACCCTATCATTTTTGGTGGAGGTGATAGGTCATCTGGGGTCACCGGGGGGTCAGACCCTGAAAACTTTGTTAACACGATATCTCAAGAAGGGAAACTCTGACAGTTCTCAAACTTGGTACATAGATACCCCATATTGAGCAGAAGAACCCTATTGTTTTGGTGGGGGTCAACGGTCACCTGGGGTCACCGGGGGTCAAACTCTGAAAACCTTGTTAACACAATATCTCGAGGTAGGAAGCTTGGATGAATTTCGTACTTTGTATGTAGATGCGTTATGGTAAGAGAAAGAACCCTATCATTTTTGGTGGAGGTGAAAGGTCATCTGGGGTCACCGGGGGTCAGACCCTGAAAACTTCGTTAACACGATATCTCAAGAAGGGAAACTCTGACAGTTCTCAAACTTGGTACATAGATACCCCATATTGAGAGGAAGAACCCTATTGTTTTTGGTGGGGGTCAAAGGTCACCTGGGGTCACCAGGGGTCAAACTATGAAAACCTTGTTAACACAATATCTCAAGGTAGGAAGCTTGGATGAATTTCGTACTTTGTATGTAGATGTGTTATGGTAAGAGAAAGAACCCTATCATTTTTGGTGGAGGTGAAAGGTCATCTGGGGTCACCGGGGGTCAGACCCTGAAAACTTTGTTAACACGATATCTCAAGAAGGGAAACTCTGACAGTTCTCAAACTTGGTACATAGATACCCCATATTGAGCAGAAGAACCCTATTGTTTTGGTGGAGGTCAACGGTCACCTGGGGTCACCGGGGGTCAAACTCTGAAAACCTTGTTAACACAATATCTCGAGGTAGGAAGCTTGGATGAATTTCGTACTTTGTATGTAGATGCGTTATGGTAAGAGAAAGAACCCTATCATTTTTGGTGGAGGTGAAAGGTCATCTGGGGTCACCAGGGGTCAGACCCTGAAAACCTTGTAAACACGATATCTCAAGAAGGGAAACTCTGACAGTTCTCAAACTTAGTGCATAGATGCCCCATATTGAGAGGAAGAACCCTATTGTTTTTGGTGGGGGTCAAAGCTCACCTGGGGTCACCGGGGGTCAACCTCTGAAAACCTTGTTAACACAATATCTCGAGGTAGGAAGCTTGGATGAATTTCATACTTTGTATGTAGATGCGTTATGGTAAGAGAAAAAACCCTATCATTTTTGGTGGAGGTGAAAGGTCATCTGGGGTCACCGGGGGTCAGACCCTGAAAACCTTGTAAACACAATGCCTCGATGTAGAAAGCTTGGATAAATTTTATACTTTGTATGTAGATGCCTTATAGTAAGAGGAACAATCTTATCATTTTTGGTGGGGTTCAAAGGTCATCTGTGGTCACTGGGGGTCAAACCCTCAAAACCTTGTTGACACAATATCTCAATGTAGGAAGCTTGGATAAATTTGATACTTTGTATGTAGATGCATTATGGTAAGAGGAAGAATCTCATCATTTTTGGTGGAGGTCAAAGGTCATTTGGGGTCACTGGGGGTTAAGCTCTGAAAATCTTGTTAACACGGTATCTCCATGTACGAAGCTTGGATAGATTTCTTACATGGTAAATTGATGTGTTATAGTGAGAAAATGTAACCCACTGTTTTTGGTGGAGTTCAAAGGTCATCTAGGGTGGCTGAGGGTCAAACACTGAAAACCTTGTTAACACAATATCTCAAGGGAGAAAGCTTGGATAGATTTTATACGTAGTATGTGGATGCATTGTGGTGAGAATATGAATGCAATCATTTTTGGTGGAGGTCAAAGGTCATCTTGGGTCAACGTGGGCCAAACACTGAAAAGCTTGTTAACACGTATCTCCAGGTAGGAAGCTTGGATAGATTTCATACTTACAGTACTATGTGGATGTGTAATGTTGAAAAGATGGACCCTGTTGTTTTTGGTGGAGGTCAAAGGTCGTCTGGGGTCACCAGAGGTAAAAAAGCAAAATTTCCCAAGAATTCCCAAGAGTTTTATAGGTTCAGCAGAGGTCAAAGAGCAAAATTTTCCAAGATTTCCTAAGATCGTCATCTGGGGTCACCAGAGGTCAAACTGCAAATTTCCCAAGAATTCCCAAAATTAAATAGGAACACAAAACTGTATTTTTCCAACATGTTAAGATAGCATTTGACCATTGACTGAAAGATATGGGACATCATGGCATTATTTGGAATAGAACATATATCATCGAAACCTCAATGCATTTTTGCATTCTGGTTTTTTAACCCTTTTTGTTCTGCTTCTCTTTTTTTCTTTACTCCTGCTCTTTCAATTGAAAAGAAAATGAATAATAAGACATATTGAAATTATGGACAAAATGTGTAAAGGAGACATATGCTGTTGTCTAAATTTGTTGAGTATCAAGTAGTTAAACCTTACAAAAATCCTACTTTTTTCTTACTTTGAGTTTATAAAATCTGATTTTTTTTTCTGTGCTATTGAGAGTTTCTCTACTACTTTATCCTAAATTTTCACTTGGTTTAACTACAAAAACTGGGATCTGGCTCACATCTTTTTACCACAGCCAAATGACATGAGAGGTCTTTTGCTGAGCAAATTCTTTTTGTGTGCCACAGACTTATATGTGCAATGCTAAAAGATGTGAGCCAAATACTCGGTCAAAAGCACATAGTGAGAAATGTTCTGCTTGTATCAGAAAGCTTCAGACATGGTGGATGGTCTGAGCCTTTTGCCATGGAGGGTGAAAATCTTACAAAACTGAACAATAAATTTGAAACATTAGCTGAGCAAAGTGACTTGATAGGCATTTTGCTCAGCTGATTGCTCTTGTGTGCAATACTTATGTGATCTTGTTTCTTGCACTTCTCATCCATATTAAAAATAAAAATAACACAATCATGTGTCATCATTTATTTCCATCAGATCAGCATAGTTCTAGCCTGGAGCACACCTCAACTTTAAGGCCCTTTACTCTAGGCATGAAGCAATGCTATACAACACGATATCATATGATAAAAAAGTTGAAAACAGTGCTATTACTTAGACCCTTTTTGACTTGGCATGATTAAGTGATGCAATACAAATGCAATAAAAATGAGCTGTAAAAAATTCAACTTTCACCCACTTGTCAGTGAGCAGTATTTCTTGTGACCAATTGTTACCCTGCATATGATCACAATCACATGACTACAAAGGTAGGAATCAACACTGATCAAATCACGTGAGGCTGTAAACAACTACTGGTAGGCATGTGTCTTGATTCAGAGAAATTCTCAGGATCGGCTCCAAGGTATGAGGTGTAGTCAACATATCCAGCTATACATAAATGCTGCCTAGAAGGAAATTGAAAAGTACATGGAGTGATAAATGGGCTAAATTGGTGAGGTCCTCTCTACAGACAGTAACTTTGGAACAATCCACCTGCATTGTTAAACAGCAGACCAGTATTAAATGAAGCCCTGTTATGGTTATGGCGTATTGGCCTCTATAAACACAGGCAAGGTTTTCAAGGAGAGGAAGCCCTTTAGGAGCAGGGAGATGTGCAGAAGTACTAGGCATTAAAAACACACAATTGAATGACCAAATTTATTCATAGTAGCTTTTTTTGTAATAAGAAGTTTAAAGGAAAATGGAGTCAGTGTTAATATGCATTGTTTTCCTTTGATTATCTTATAGTATCAAATTCCAATATAAAATTACATAAATGATCCTACAGTGTTAAGAACAATGCCACAGATGCAAAATGAACATATATATTTCTTTCTACCCTCCAACCTTGCACGTTGGGATTTAAGGAAGAGAAGCATATAATTTTTCATATACTGAAATTTTACAAACTTTGAGTTATTTTAACAATGATGGATTGTATAAAATGGACGATATTTCATATAGGGTCACTTTTACAATTGTGGCCTATGACTTTTGAATACAAAAACTATATATAGATATTCCTAGTCTTTCTGATGGCATTATTGCCATCCTGGATCATATATGATGTGGCCTGTTTAATCATGAAGCTGAAAGATTTTTACTTACTCTTGTGAGTAACAGTATACCACACTCATTGATGTGAGCACATTATGAATCAACCTTCCCCCTCCTGCCCTTAAAGACAGATTTGCATCACCCCAAGTATGACTTTTAGTTGGGGGTGAGCAAAAGTCTCAGTTGGTGAATACTCTTTGATTGACATCAGAGTTACAAAATTCAAAAGATGCAGAGCAGCTCACATTACACAGCATGCACAGAGAATGTTTTGATTACCCATGGGGTCTTTTATGCTCACCAGGATGTGGCCTTGAGCAGTGAACTATGTTTGTGTCTGCACAAGGAGAAGCAGTAAAGACAGTTATGGGCGGGGCTTACCACCAAGTAAAAGTCATACTTGGGATAATGCAAATCCCTCTTTAAAATAGAAATATATTCTCTAGAAGCTTTTGAGGGATCTTCCTTAATCCCTAATACAATAAACAAAAGAACTAACTTATGGAGATAGTTTTGATTTTCTTTCCTATCTTCAGATTTTGTGGATCACATGAATGGCAAGTTTTATGTTGGTGTCATGGCTTTAGTTAGAGTGCAGCTCAAGGTAAGAATATCTTTAGTGAAGAGTCATATTGAGCTGGCTACAGTATGTCTCCATTCCTTTGTGAAGGTACTGTTGAATTTTGATTGAAAGGAGAGAGAACACTTGAAGAAATTTCTAAACTCAATTTACAGTGCTCTCTTGAGAGGGAGTATATGTATACAATGTGTTTGTGCCATACCTGGCTAGGACAGATGCTATCTCAGAAACCACCATCCAGACCATTTCAATCAAGTTGATAAGTAAATGATGAAGTATGCTAGGTCTGAAAAAGTTTGATTTTTGGTTCACTTTCAATGTATATATTTTATTTGGCAGACCTAACATATGATAGTAAAAATTCTTTTACATAAAACTTGGAAGTGCTTTTCCTCACATGTCAGATTTACTTCATGGGAGTATTATCTTATAAACATAGTTGCAACAAGTCCCCCAAAACAGTTTATAGGGAGTCTATGGGTGATGTTTGTATTTTAAGTTCAATATCTGTATCTATCTCAATCATTTATAAAATCTGTGCTAATGGCCATCCTGACTTACATCTAGTGGATTGTACTGTACATGTGTGTGGTAAATTCTTAGTTTTTTGAGTTTCAAGGGAAAATTTTTTGCTGAATCCTGGTTTGCAAGCTGAAAATGTATAATTTGCTCTCAACCGGTATGTAGTTAAATTTATAGATATACAAAAGGAAAGTGGTCTCTAGTTTATAGGAGGAGACATATTTTTCAACCAACTTCATAATTACATTGCCCGTTTTCTTCAGGATGGTGTGTATCATGAAGATGTTGGGTATGGTATCAGTGAAGGGATGAGATCGAAGGCCCTTTCTCTAGAAAAGGCGAGGAAGGAAGCTGTCACAGATGGCCTCAAGAGAGCCCTCAAGTAATTATCCCTTTGCAAATATCATTTTCCACATCCATATATTCCCTTTGCATTAATTCTGTAACATTTCAAGGATGGTTTACAACCTATGTAACATGTTAGAAAGTTCCAAACAATTAATTACATCATGTGGTTGTCTTGATTTTAAAATTTGATTTAATTCATTTTGGGGGAAATAAGGTTAAAAAATATTGGCATGGTATATATGTTTGTATACTTACTATAGCAGTATATTTAGTATGTTCTTTATCCTTATATTTATCTTTAGAAATGTATCATGTACAGGGTTTCCCTTGGGTTTTAGAGAATGTGATGTGGTATTAGTTCATGGGGGTAATATGATGCCAGCTTTGGCACCATCAGTGAGTGAAAACTATCTATACTTCCATAGCTAGTACAGTACAGGTGGCAAGTATAGCAAATTTCTCTGAGGTGGTGGCCAAAAATTGTGAGGTGGCCGCCTCACAATAAAGGATGCCAGAGGAAACCCAGATGTATATAAGTTGTGTTAGTGAAAGTCAGATGCGGTTTATGTCATTGATGCAAGAATTTCATCTTTAATATTTATTCACGTGCAATTTAATTGTCTCTGGTCCAGTGGTTGATAGTGAATTTACATTGTACCTGAATATTGCCTCAATCCTCATTACCATGCTGATGGAATGTTAAATGTAGCAGTTTATGCAACAACAAACAATGCAAAAAATATATATTACTAGGAAAATTCGATGTGGTAAATACATGTGTCAGTTGTTGTATTTACTAATTCTATCTTTACTATATTTTTCACTCTTTGGTTTATGTTAGAAAAAATAAACCTGTTAAAATAATATATTTTTCATCTTGAGGATTGAAAAGAGTCTGTATAATGTCTACATATTGGGGGTAACTTAAAAGCTTTATCTAGATGAAATAATGGCATAACATTTTAGTGGAATTTTCTGTGATTCATTTCTTGCAATTCCTAGATCATTATAACTATAGAAATCTGTCCAGTGACCTAAATCATGTCCTGGTATAATAGATTTACAGGTATTTCACTTGGTATGTTTTTGTAACACATGAATTTATTTTAAAACAGAGAACAGGGGGCAATATGTTGCTTATAAATGTTTCTTTGCTAGTTCTGGCTAAATGGTACAAGATTACCTGGGTACCCGGGTATAGTAATTTTTTTTATTTTATAGAGAATGAGCATTTTAGACAAATTTTTTCCTTTACATTTTATCCCCAGGAGTTTTGGACATGGTCTTGGTAATTGCCTTGGTGACAAGTCTTACCTTAATTTCATTGGAAGAGCACCAAAAGTGGTAAAGCTGGATATTAGATATGATTATTCATGTGATATATCTTGCAAGATATGTGAATAATTACTGAATAATGCCACTTGTACTCAAGTTGCAGCTTGCATGAACCAAAATCAAACACCACTCTTTTTGGTCTGTTATTTTGCTTTCCTTTCTTTTCCAGCCTCAACCTTCTTTCGATATGAAAGACCTGAAACACTCAGATATAGATATGAACATTATTAAATCAAGATATGATGCACAAAGGAGGTCTCACACACCATCATCCTCACCAGCATCCCGTGTTCAAAACCATCATCCCTTTGCGACCCCATCACCTGTCAATCATGCAAATAGGCCTGTGACTAAAGAATCACAATCAAACCTCCCTTGCCAATCTATGAACACAGGTCCCAGAAGTGGAAATACTGAAACTACTACTACTCTAGAAGTTCAAAGGAATGTCAATTTTGTTGTACCACCAAAGGGTAGCACCACAATTCCCACCGAGACTGGTACATTGGTTTCTGTGACAAACAGTGTTACCGTCCCACGGTTACAGACATCAAAGTCAATGCCACAGTTATCTTCCAATTCATCTGAAAAGGGACATGTTGATATAAAGAGGCCTGGTTCTGTTACAAAATCTCTTTGTGAGGACGATTTGAATCAAGGTCCATCTCATCAAGGAGGTCCTGGACCTGTCAAGATGTTCGGCCCACAGAATGAACAGATATCAGAGGGAAGGATGCAAACAAGATCGACAACAAATAAGAGGTGTGTCATAATAATCTGGTTGGGTTGTTTGTTGATTATATTGTATGTTTAAAAGCTTTTCATCACTATGTAAATTAGGCAAATTCTGCATGCTTTGTTATTTGTATCCAGGCTTCGACAAATTCTTTTTCTTTATTACTTCTCCATTGTGCTATCTGTTCTCTTAATCTACTTGTCCACATGAATGTCTACTTTTATATACCTCGAATCTGCCTAGTACTTGTTTGTGGAGAAGACTTAGACGGGGTACTTTCCCAGTGAGCAACAGTACTGAGTAGTGCACTTGCTTGAATGATTTTTCTCTTTCCCCAGACTGTCAAGCAGGGGATTTGTTAAGCCCTGTGTGAATCACATGATCTTCATCAGGTGCTTATATTGCAGTGTGCTGACATTTTGAATAGGCTTATATGTACTCATCTGAGTGAGGTTTTGACTGGCTTACACCAGTGATACTTACAGGATGGTATAAGGCCTTAAGTTTCATATAAGCGAGTTACAAATTTAAATTGTGACAAATGGACTTGTACAAACTCCTCTCACATACAGGAAACGTTTTGTTAATTTTTTTTTCCACTGTATATATGTAAAATCAAAAACATCAAAATTTCCTTGCAAATCCAATGAACATAATACTCTAAGTATTAAAAGTGGTCACTACAGTGCAAGGTAGGACGTAAAAAACAAAAGGAACCTGCCCTTTATTTGTGTTTGCTGTTTTGCAAACTTTACCCATGAAATCAAATTGTAAAATGATGAGTGGGGTGGCAAACTGATATGTGGATGGACTTACATCTTTTTGCATGTAAACCCTCTTGAATGATATACTGATTTGAAAGTTTTTGTGAAATAATAGCATACACAAAAAGCAGTAAAGTATTTTCTGATATTACCGTGCTTATTGTTAGCCTCAGTTTTATTTGGTTTTTGTGGTTAGTCTCTTGTATTAAATATAACTGTGAACTTTTTAAATGTAATCTTCATAATTTTGAATTAAATTACTTCGGCAGCACTCCAGAGGAACAACGGAAGCAGCAAAGGAAATTGCTTCAACTCCAGAAACAACAGGAATTCAGAGAGCAAATGAAACGAAAACAAGAGCAAGAGATGAAGGAACAAAAGGACAAGGTAAGCTGAATAAATTCCAATGGATCAGGGGCGGGATTCACTAACATTTGTGTAAGTTCCTGCATAAGTCAAAATACTTATGAACTGCATTAGAACTTTCTTAAGCGTTATTCACGAAAACAACTTATGCAGTTCGTAAAGATACCCTGCAATGCATGCGCATGATCCAATTGTGTGTGCTGTTGAATCTTCCTTTGTCACATTTTGAGCCAGTCACATTGACTGTTATTGTTAGAATGACGCCCATGGTCTTCCATGGCTACACGTGCAGTCCTGCACCCTACACAACTATGCACAGCTGATGCGTCTATATGTGTTACTATGACTTTTTTGTACTTACCACAACTCTAAAGCTTGTGTAAAGTTATGCAAAATATTTGCACTCTTTTCTCTTTGTGAATACCGAATGAGCAAGATATGCTTCATAAGTCTGACTTATGCAAATTTTTGTGCATTAGCATTCTTTGTGAATCCGGCCCCTGATTCTTTGTTTGATTGGAAGTTGTCAAGAGTGCAGTTTAAGACTAGCAGAGGAGTATTGCAAATGTTGTTGACAAGTGATTGCACTTTCACCTTGTGGTAAATCAAAGATGCACTTACTCATGGCAACTTGAGTGGTGCCTTGAACCAGCAGACTGGTTTGCACTATTGTGTAACAAAAAAAGTGTGCTAGTTCAAGTCCCACTGGAGTTGCATGGCTTTTCGTCAAGTGAATTGGCTTGCCTGTCATACAGCTTGGCTTGTGACTAAGCTCTGTTGCTTGTCAGATGTTTTCAGATGCGCACATTGTACTTTAATGCTGAAGGAAGGGACCACACCTGTGCTGGGGCCAGATTCTCTAAGAATTGCATAAGTCAAAATACAGAGTAAGAACTTTTTTAGTGGTATTCACAAAGCCAGCTTACTCTGCCCATAAAGTAAATAAGCATTACTGTAGTAAATACACATGGTTCAATCATGTTTATGGTTACATCATGTTTTTGTAACATCATACATCACTGGCATTGACTGTTTATGTTGAAACAACAGTGAATGGACTTGTGTGCTTATACACATGGTTCTGCTCTATGTACAACTAGCAGAGGCAGAGATTTGTTCTCGATTTTGGGGTGGGGGGATGTGACCCCATTTTCAAATAATTTACTGTGTGAAAAATCAAAGTCAATGGGCTATTTCTCAAATATTGGGGGGACATGTCCCCCCACTTCCAGATCGCTGCCCATGACAACTAGCATGCCTGTGTATGAGTTGTTTATGGCATTTTGTAGTTACAACAACTCTGAAAATTGCGTAAGTTACACATATTAGTTACACAGTTTTGCTGTTGTGAATATAGCTAAGCAAGACACACTGTGTAAGTGCAACTTGCCCAACTTTGTATTCATAAGTATTCTTTGTGAGTCCGGCCCCTGCACATATTCTCATTGTGACTCTTTTCTGAAGAATCTTACCTTATCTTTTCACAATTGTATTCAGAAATGATCCAGTTTCAATCTAAAAGTAACATTTCAGTAATGTAACTCTAAGTTGATATATGCATGGACCTTTTGTAACTAACCTCATTGCTTTCTTAATTGACACTTAATTTACCAATCCCCTTCTTGCCCCATCTCGTTTCATCTTTTTTTTTCTTCTTCTTCTTCTTCTTCTTCTTTTTTTTTAGGTTAATACAGAATGTCCCGGGATAAACTCCAAGTCTCACACATCAACATCTCCAAATCAACTTCTGGATGGTGAGATATGTTTATTTTGACTGGGACTAAACTAACACCTTTTTGAGTGGGGAATGTCTCAAGTAGCTCTGTCTAATACCAAGAGCAGTCACATGAGACAGTAATAACAACATTTAGAAGTGTCATTCATCTTCCTGACAGGCTAGGATAAACAGTTACCCATTCAATTAGTTGGTTAGGATAGGTGTTTGTCAAATTGTGACAGGAATGTTTGTCAAGAATCTTAGTGATAAGAGTCAAGACTTACAAAATAAGATGTTTCAATTGCCTCTACTTTATAGTTACAGTGTCATGTTGATGTTTTCCACTCAAAAAGTGTGACTCTCAGTGTGGTGCTTTTCAAATCAATAAACTGTTTGTTTGTATAAGTTTCTGGCCTTATTGTCTTTTGTGGTCATTTTTCCAACTGTTTTATCATTATTATTATGATTAAAACTGTCAATTCATTTTGGAATATGTTAAATTGTGTCTTAATTTTCTTCTATGTCGATTATATGAATTCATTGTGTGATTTCTTTTTACAAAGGGAACCACTGTAGTTGTATTAGTTTTGAACTGGTTTCCTCTATACCCACATGAAATTTTTTTTGAAAATTTTACGATTATTAATTTACATTAATACCTAGATATGGAAAGATGTTCATCTTTGTAATTTAACTTAAATTTTTGGATGTCAGTCTGCTTTTAGTCCAACAAGCCTTACCAGTGTGAGTTGTTGGTCAGTTTACCACATCTGTAAGTGTTGGGTCCTAAGAAGATATGAGATGTTATCAAAAGGGTAACAAAAGAGATGTATTTGAGACCTCTCAGTGGTTTTGCCATTAAAGTAACATTTAATTAATGAAACTCTCTCCAAGTGTGTGGCAAGTTACTGTGTGGTGTGTAAAGAATTGTTTGTAAATAGACCAGAGGAGTTCATTGCTATCCCTCAGATAACAATGGATGTGGACGGTTGACTTGAGCAAGCTTTTGAGTTTGCAAACTTCAGTCTATTACAAATGAAAGCTACATTGCTGCCATGCTAAACAAATAACTTATGGTTCCTCAGAAAAGTATTTTCTGTGGATTCATGTGACCATGTATTTAGAAAAAAATATTTAGGAATGGATAAATTAAAGATAGTTCACATCTTTGTTGTGTTTGTCTCCTTTTGTAGTTTGGATTAGAAAAAAATGTCTGATTTGAAAACTAATTTAGAATGAAATAATGTGTGTAGCACGAATTTAGTATTTTAGTGATATATGATCCAGTTTCTTGGTGTTTTGAATTTGTGAAAGGTCTTGTACCTGTAGCTACCTCCACTCCCCTGGACACAGTGATACTTCCCCACGGAGTGAAACCACCTCCCCCTAAGGTTACATCACCATCAGAATCAGGGGACTTCCAAGTTAACCATGGATTGGAAATCACTCTCCTTGCAGAAGGTAAACTTCTCAAAACAAAGGCTATAAAAATATCATGAAGTTACTTTTTTGAAAATAATACTTATCATATATAGTGGAATATAGTGCAGTAAGTTTGTATACAGTATATGACTTACACCATTGGTCTGTACCTTTTCAAAGAATTCAAGTGTGTGGTCTGTAGGGACCACACTGGCTGAAATAAAAGTTCAGATTTCTTTTGAACATTTCAAGTAGTTGTAAAAATATTTGTACATTGCAAATAAACTGAAATAAATCCTTGTGTGTTATCTTCAGATGATCCTGACTTTTGGGAAGTGGAGGACATGCTCGAAGCTATGCAGGAACAACAAAAACAGAATGCGGCTCAGCCCACAACAACAGGGCCCAAGTCACCAGAAAAGAACAAAGAAGCTAAAACAACATCTGGAGTAAAAAGAACTAACATCAATGGCGCACCCACACCTCCCAGATTGGGAAGGAAGGTTCCTCAAGGTCCTGTCCGTCAGTCACCTCGAACCAGGAATACCAACCTAGGGGTCAAACAAGGGTCTGGTGAAGGGATGAAAATGGCAGCTGGCAATTTTGCTAAACAAGGTGAGAGGAAGATATGAATAAAATGTTGATCTTAAAAAGTGTGTTCTGGTGACCATATTTGATGTTTTCAAAAAAAGCAGAAAATTTTTCTGTGTTAGGCAATGAAAACCCTATCTCAATAGCCTCTTGCATTTGGAAGATAGGAATTTTTAAAGAAATGCTACATTTTCAGCTTCCACAGTGCATGATGGGAAATCTGTGATGTCATCTGGGCAAACTGATTAGATAGAGCTTTTGTATTTCTTTATGTTTATATATATCACTATATTGAATATTGCATAACTTTACTTGCTGTCCCATAAGTATGCAACAGTTTCACACTATGTCTATACAGAAAATATCTAAACATTCCAACAGTGTCAAATTTCAAGGACAAACAAGGTATCCAGTTATAAAGAATAACAAAAGGAATCTGAGGCAATTTGCCCACTTGGGATCACATTCTGTAACCTTGAGGAAATCTGGAGGTATTTCTTATTAAAAGTAACCAATCTTTAGGAAGGGATATCTTGAGTTAGGAATGGAATATTGGTATGGGGTTTGGATGGCATGTAGTGCAAATTTTTATCTTTCATATGAGACACCTACAAAATGCCACCAGACAATGCCTTTAATTATTGTAGCATACTTTGTTGTGCAGTTGCCTTTTCATTTCATAAAATGATACTTCTTCGGTGACATTGATAGTGAAAAAGATGGGGAGGGGGGTAATAGGAAGGGGGAGATTACCCCCTCCCTGCTTTTGCACAGAATGTGAGTTGAAATTTACATCTTGGGAAATGTATCATTACTGTTGTAGATATAGCAAAATAGCATTTTCAGGTAAGAAAAACAAGCACTGGAAAATGACTGATAAATATTGCACAATGATTACATTAACGGGCATTATTAAATCCAATGGTTTGTCAACCCCCCACTGTCAACCCAACCCCAGTCTATTAGCTTTTTTTTTGCTGGTGTACCCTCTGTTTAGGTTACTACAGGTCACTTCCTATAATATACAATTAAAGGCATTTGATGAGCTTGTTATCTTGTTCATGTTGTTCCCAAGTAATAAAAGCAAAAAAAAAAAAAAAGGGCACGTTATGCTGGTCTTACAGCTAACAAGAAAAGACAAATTTTCATCCCACACATATTAAACGTACCTTCCACCCTACCAAATATTTTGTTACATCCAATATGTAACAATTATATATCCCCACCATTTCTTTCAAATGTACCTTTTACCTGTATCAAAAATAGCTTCTGTGAAGAAGAGTGATGATACTCTAAGGAAAATTGGCCATATTCACTCAAGGCACTAGGTTTTCGTTCAGGTTACTTTAATATTACCGTCCGATAAGTGCAGACAGAAATATGGGTTAGGAGGGGATAGGGCCTCGTTTAATTTCCTTTTACCTGGATAAAGATCAACAAGTATAGTAAAAGAGAAAGGAAGCATAAAACATTGGAAAGATTTTTCTGCATAGTATGGCATATCACCAGTGCCCTTGCTTTTGTATCACTCTGTGGTCCCTGAAGCAGGTTACTTATGTTAATCTCTCATTTTTTTGAAACCTTGTTATGTAAGAAGTTGTACTACCTCACGTTTACTGTGTCTGTCATATTCTTATTTTGTTCTCCTTTTCTTATTTTCTTGTTTTCAGAAAGTATAAAGAGGAGGCGTATGGACCAATACTAGCTTATAACTTTTCCTACAATTTTAATTATGACAACTCCCTTTATAACATCTTGGTAAATGCCTCACTCTTGGGGAAGTTTTAATTCAGGGGGTGCATGGATCACCCATAGCATGCAGGGACCAAACTGAAACTGCCTGAAACTGAAGTTGGTTTTGGGCGATCTTGGACCGACGGTTGGGGTAGTCTGATCTGTCATGAAACAGAAATCATTTTGATCTTGGGTTGTCTGTCTGTTCTCCGCCCCACCAAGAAGCATGGAAAAGCAGATGATTCTGTAGGTTTTAATTTAATGTCTTTCGCTAAAGCACAATTATCACCTCAAGCGTACAAATATGCCAAAACTGTACAGGTTATAGTCTCTGTGTACCAAAGTAAATGCTGTAAAAAGTCCACATTAATCCAGACTATTTTTCAGAATATTTTGTACTCTTAATTTGTATACCATGGAGAGGATCTTAGCAAATATAGGCTATATACCATTGCTTCAGGTGTATTTGGGTTGGTCTTGGGTGGTCTGAGAGCTTCGTTGGTTTGGGTAGTCTTGGTAGGATGCTTCTTCAGTCTTGGGTGGTCCTGGCTGTGCCCAAATTGACGATTGGGTGGTCTGGACATCAAAAACCAGACCGACGCACACCTTTAGTTTCAATGCTTAATTAATACATCAAAAAAAAATTGCATGACAGTGTTGTCAAAAGATAAATATACCATCCATTTGATGAGTTATTTTTTCATTACATTCATTAAAATACATTTCAAGGCTTTATAATGTTTGACTTTTTGTATATAGATGTTGTACAAATTCAAAATTCTATATTTCTTTAGTCGCTAATGTTTCATATAATTCATACAGTGTAGATATAACTGCCATACATATTTCTTAGTGTGAGAAACGTTATGAGAATGCTCAATGACAATGTATTTTTATGATAAGCAGACTGACGTTGATAGGCCGAGCACACTTGAATAATGAAAACACTTGGAAGGGCAAATGCAATTACTCCACATTGATAAACTTGTTAAGATTCGTTAAATTCGTATTTTTAGCATTGATTATGCATCGTTAATATTTCTGAGCAATGTGTTATCAACTCAGGGTTGACCGTAATAGAATGATGGTCAGCCAACACACTGTGGCAGTGTAAAGACCTGATGTGAGGTGTTGGTCTGCAAAAGTTTTTGTTGGGTAGGATTAATTTGATATTTACTGTCCTAGTGTATCGAAAAATACATTACGAATGGCAATGTCAGTATGTCTTGAGAGCGTACAGATTGGTATAGTGACACCCTAGATGTATCCAGATGTATCCACTTCATTTTGCATTTGAATGGGTAACATTCACCCCAGGATGTTTAAATAAAATTTGTTCCATTAAATATTCAGGATTTTCGTAATCCTTGAAGAAATGTAGGTTTGAGAAGATATTTTTCATTGCTTTGTGGAGGATGTTAAGGTAATTTTAGGCAAAATTGATTTTCGCTCTCAAAAAATTCCAAGAGGGCAATGATCCTCTCCACAGGAGGCATTTCCACCTTGGCTGTTTTTGACAAGGGTCTGTAAACAGTATGTGATTTTAAATCATCTGAATTTCTGAGGGAAGATTACATAATTGAAAAAGTGTTTAGTTATTTCATTGCTTACCTGCATTTGTTATAGTGTGTAAGTTCAGCCAGAGTGTATGCCTTCCCAAGGGTCAAAGGTTATGTAACAACCACAATGAAGATGAAGAGAAATCTGTAGTGCAGTGTAAGAAAATACTTCTCCATTATTTAGTGTATTTGTACATTTCATATATGCAGTGCCAGATCTGCCGAAGACAGACCTGTTCATTTCCTGGCCATCACAAAAATAGGGATATTTCCAACTTTCTAAACATAAGGCAGACTGGGGGAAAATTGGGAGCGTAGCTGTTTCCAGCTCAAGTCAAGAGAAACAAGGAAAACAAGTATTTGTACGAAAGCCAATCTAGTGCAAACTTTCTTTATGGTGCGAATCAGTAACCTGGAAACTTTTGTAAACAAAATCAGTATTTTGGCAATTTTACTGTATGTCTAGTAGCCATTCTATGTAAAGTGTATGTGTAGCCCGAATCATAAGTGGGCTGATTTGAATGTAATGTGAACACAAAATTATCCAACATTATTCAATTATTTTGGGAATGCGTGAGGTAACAGTTACTGTTCCGGGAATATTGAGAATGAAAAAAAAAATTGCTGTGAGGGTGGGACATAAAACCAGGAGGCTGGTAGATTCTACCTCAAACTGGGGACATCACTCTTGTGATCCACAGACGAAACAAGTATAGCAGCAGCTTATGGTGGCAAGTTGCGCCAAACAGGAACCAGAAATGTTGGTACTTGCAGCGGGGGAGTTGTTATTTGGATGGAGATTTATCGAAAAGTTTAATTTATGCTAATACTTTAAGACCCATTAAATCGAGGAGAGATAATCAACAATAAGCTGTGTATTTGGCATAAAGGCATATCTTTCCATTGTTTGATGGCTCCAATTTGATGGCATTCACCTAGCAACATCATTGAAGTCACGTAAATCTTTAAGAAGTGGCCTGCACAGAACAATACATTGGTGGGTAGATTTGTGCCGCCAACACATTTAGAGCAGGTGATGGTAAACTCAAAATGACAGGTCAATTGAAGTTAGAAGAATACAGTTAGCCCCTACTTTTACAAGACACTACATGCAAATGAGTTGACAGGGTACAAGTCTAACTTTTTTTACAACAATATAAAAAGTTTCTGGAAGTTTCCTGAAATAACTAGGTATAAATTCTTGTTCATATTTCAGCATAAAACCTAACTGATATACTGCCGTGTGTGACACCAATTGTCGAAAGATGCAATATTTATTTATTTCCCCGACAACTGGCAATATTTATTGTGGCAGTAGAGGAAAACCGCCAGTCTTACTGTAGATGTAGCAGACGACAAATTTGTGTTTACTTCCTAATCCAGTGTTAGTCTTATAGAAATGTCAAGAAAGACACAAGCGATGGATTATTGGGTGACTTTGGTAGTACAAACCTCGCTGCAAAGCGATGTATCGCAATCCAAATAACAACTCCCTGCTTGCAGGCAAGTAGAAATCAGAGCCTATGAGGAATCATTTAAGGCACTAGTAGGGAACCTGCTAGCCTTTTTCAAGACTATTGCATACCTGCTAACTCAGTACAACATTAATTAAGAACTTTTGTGCATATGCCCTGTACTCACTCAACAATTTTTGGTCTAGAACGGGATTTTAACTGAGGGAGAAAGCTGACACAGTGCATTGATGCATGCGTTAGCCAGTGAAACCCCAAAATAGTGAGAGCGCTTCCACTATATGGCAAAAAAACTCCTATCTCCCCACGTACAGTGTGCATTCAACTTTGGAAGTTAATGTCAATTTATTAGTTTTTTGAAAGGTTATGAGTAATTCTGCCTTAAGTGGTTTGTTACAAACTTCTGCCTTGAAAACTTGAAGTTTCTCTGCCAATAACTTGGGCAAAAGTAACGTCATACGTGCCATTGCTTTGTTGACGCGAGAGATATTTGTCATTGGGTGTGATTTAACTGTCAGTCGTATCAGCAACTAAAAACATCACACAGACGCAGGGCTGTGTTTGAGTCCACTTAACCCGATTCTGTTTCCAGTGCCCATCATTCCAGGCCAATTTTGAGTCTTGTATCCTCCGATTCTAAGCCAATTCCAATTCCAGGTCCCCAAATTCCGGGCCAGTTCCAATTCCAGCAATTTGACAATGTAGACTGCTTTTTGCACTATTTTTGTACATTCAATTTTAATAAACGGGTATGTTTTAGGAGTAAATTTCATACCCTAGCTCATCCCGTTATTAAGTTGACTGTATGTGACCATTCATGTGTTGAACTGTGCACCAATTACAATGTGGCCTGAGGTAACATGTATGTAACTTTTAATTTTGTGGACTCAGCTCTGAGTCCAGCCACAGCCCATTCTGGGCCAATTCCAAGTCCAACGAAAAACAGACTCAAATGTGAATGTAAAGGCTTCTTCATTTTCAAAAATTTCCCAGGAGAGTCCCCCGAGCCCCTGACATGCATTTAGATACTGTCATGATGGTCCCTTTCGTGGGAATGATCCCCAATAAAACTTTACCATAAGACATTATAAAATGCCTGAAGAAAGTTTTGGGGAGCTGTGAGCACTCTTTTCCTTTTTTTCGTATAAAGCCTACTTGGCCCGTTGTTCCTTGGTGTGGGAACGGCTTGAGTGGAATTGTTATTCCAAAGCCGCATGAAACCCCTAGCATCATTCATAATTCCTAAAGACTAGCATCCTACATCATGATTGACATCATCAGGACGTTGGCCCAGGTTATGCAATGAAAAAATGGTCCAATTCAGATTTTTGCAGTCTGTTTATTGTGCATCCAATACATTTTTATGATACTCAAATGCTTTGTTATGTCCGCAACTTGAAAATGTCCCAAAGATTCCGAGAGTTTTGTTCTCTGGTCCCCTCCCATCCCCCCTCAGGAGGTCCAGGCTGACCACTGGACCTCAAATTAGGACTTTGGGCCTGAAAGCTCTCGCATGCTAAAACTCAGACTTTGTGCCTGAAATGCCCACTTTTGATGGCGAATGGCTGCCTCAGATGTCCCTACAATTGAAACCTGTTCAAAGTCTGGAATCCGCTCCTCCCCCCCTCCCTGAAAATCCTTGATCTGCTCCTGAATTTTTTACATACCATCGCACTGTCATATTAACGAAAGGTCGGTAGCTTCAAAAACATTGCAGCAAGGGCACTTTCCAGGTTATTTATAGAGATAAGTGGTTGAGACTACCTCACACAAAAGTCACATGATTTTGGCTATAAGTATAGACTTACTAGACAGACACATCTTGACAAATGGCGTTTGCATGATTGTGTGCACTCTAACAGTATAGATGATAGTATTCATATTTTGTAGTAAGGGCCAGGCACCTTGGAATATGAAAAAGTTAAAAATTTCCCATTTGATATGCAAAACTTGGTTGTTTTTTGTTTAATTTTAAGAAAACAAGACAAATTCTCTCTACTAACAAGACAGTTTTCGTCTTAGAAAGGGAACGATCCCATTTAAACAGGATGGATGGCAACTTCCCTACTCATAATGCAAAGCAGTTTTTTGCATTCATAAGTTGCAACTTTTTGCATTCATAAGTTGTGGCTCCACATATTTAATTTCCCTATGGTGAAGTTTCACTAACATACTGTGTAAATCGTTACCATAACATTTTGAAGAACAACTTCTTTTGGAAAGGTTTGTAAACCAGTAAATGATACTGACGCCTAAATTTTTTTAGGAGCCAGTGGCTAATATTTTTTTTCATACAATGCTGCTGCAAACAATGAAACTCTAAAATACTACATACTACTACAAAATTTTACATTAAGTTGTTTTATTATGTTTACAAGGTTTTTACTCTACTACAGCTGTACAACAACATGAAAGACTGTACAGTAATCAAGCACAGGATCAAGGTATTAGGAATTCAAGGTGGTAATCCACAAACACACACACACGTACACAGTTGTTGCATTTCGACAAAATATCTGCATGGTATACAGGCCATTTTTTATGGGGGCTGAGCTGTTTTTGCCCCAACAATAAAAAACCTTGCCTGCAGCCCCTAAATCCCCCCTCCCCCCACCTTCTGGCTTGTATACCAAAGAGTATCTGTAAAATGAAACTGAAAATCAAATTGGCACCTTACTATTTTCAACTTTAATACACTATGTATGAATAGTCTCTTAAACGCACAGAACCAAACTCCTAAAATGGCAAATCTTTAATCTCAAATTTCCATCAATGAACTGAGTTAAGTGTCTCACAACTAATACAAAGGTGTTTAACTGTTAATAAATTGACCCATGTCCTAATGCATGTGTACAATCTTACTCTCAGAGGTGGAAAAAACAATGTTTCTTTCAGTTGTACTGAGTTCTGTTTCCTATAGTATTGGCAGTATGGAGGATATTCATATTCCTCACTCCTGAGTCTAACTCCAATCAATGCAAAAAAAAAAAAAAAATTAAATTCACATTATTTGATAAACAGATAGCAATGAACCTGACAGCTGAATTCACGTGATGCACAAACTGCAGACTACAGACATAAACTACAGAGCTTTGCATTTATGTATTTTAAGCTTCACATCTTCACTCCATCATACTACAGTAAAAAGCCAAAGAAACAGTTTTCACAAAAAGTGAAAATTATTTCCTCAATGTAATTCCTGCAATGATGTGTCACAGAAAGGGGACCAGCTCCCAATTTTTCTCGTTAAGCAAAGGTTAAACACATGACAAAGAAATGACAATCTAAGTCAACTTTTGATAAGAGAGATTTACAATGTCAATTTTACAGCAGGCATAGAAAACAGTTACGTACTGGGCCCCAGAAAACTATACCAGCTCTAAACATCATTTCATTCAGAGACGGATGTAATTGACCTGTGGAGTATCTTATCCACATAGGAACTCAAGGGCTGCATCTTCTTTCCACCCCCAACCCCATTGCCAACCTCTCCCCTCCCCTCCCCTACACTTTTTTCTGAGTTTGCTCCAAGTTAATGTCCAGCAATACATATTACCCAAGTTACAAGTACTGGTGAAGCACAATACTGAATCACCTCCCATTCTCCTCTTCTTATGTCACACTTTGTATTACACCATCTGGGCTTACACAGGAATGCAGTTCATTCCTAATGGGTCAAGTATTTCATGCACATGCAAGCAGATTTGAAATACTGTAATATTCCATTCATTTGATAGCACAGTCTCAAACACTGGAAAGGCCAAGGGATTTTTTTTTTAAGCAACAAAAAAACATTACCAAACACTTCTTTGCCATTAGTAAAAGATGGTAGATGTGGATGTATTTATACCCAGATTTTGTGATACAATCATCCATGTCTGAAACTAGACCCCCTGGACGTATACTGTGTGTCTCATACACAGAGTCTGACCATAACAGAGGCACCAGAACAACATCATACCATGACGGAATATAAGGTAAGTTAGATTCTGCTGTACGCTAACATGAAATTCTGGTTTCCAATCATATGCTACACCCCATTGAACTTTGCGAGCAGTGTAAAAAAATGCGATATGTTACCCCTTTAAAACATAGCATGCAGACCTCATGACACAGTAAAAGGAGTAAACTGAAACAAGATACAGGAGTAACACATCCCCACTGCCATTTTTAACATGATGTCTGAACAGGTTACTTTCAGATATAACATACAGCACTTGTCTCAGAGTTGTGTTTATTCCCTCAGCTGATAATTCACTTCTCCTGTTCAAGGAACCAGTTTTTAATATTAGGTGAAGTTACTAAGTACTTACTATTTTAATAAAACAAACATCACTCATCTCTGCTTTTTACTCCTACCGACCCATTTTAAAAATGTTTCACCCTTTTTAAGTTAATACATTTTCTCAGTGACTCAACATCCTTTGCTCTGAATCAGAGGTGTACAAATGTTAAACATTTAAAAAAAAGGAGAGGGGTGGAGTGGATAGGGGGTGAGAGTGGGGAAGAGAAGAGAACAACTCGTGAAGTGGGTGGGGGTCAATGTGCTTCCATTTTCTACCTCTTTTTCATAAACACAAAGTAAACAGAAAGGTGGTGATGAGTCAAATCACACTGGGTCTAACATGCACATCATCTGGTTTGATAGATGGTGCCTCTACACCTCCATTCCTACTAAGTATTTTGCGCTTTCATGGATCAGACTGTGGAATATCCTTCATCATGACGATCCAGTCTTTATGATCTTCAACAGGGCACTAACGTTATTGTCCTTGATAGCTTGACGGCACTGGGATACCACCTGGGTCTTAAACTTACCAACTGATGAAAGAAATAAAACAAAAATATTGAAAAATCAAAATATTAGCAAAATTATGACAATGTACTGCCTCCAGGGCTGGATGTATGGCCTGTCTAGTCTCTAAATTAGTGAGGTCTTTTGTGAAGTCTGGAAAATGTAAGTAAACAATGTAGTGGCTTCTACTTAAAACAGCTTACTTCTGTTCCTCCAGGCTGTTATCAGTTAGTAAACTGCCTGGTATTACATGTGGTGGGTACCATTTCTCCTTCAAAGTTATTTAATATGACTGTCTCACTTGTATGTGTTTCCAAGATACTAACTTATTCAGAAAGGCTTTTGCGAAATGTTTGAAGAAAAAATCACCCTCTAAAAATGGCAATATTGGTGTCCACAGGAACTATATTAATTGTTTTTACTGGCAATTATTAAAGGGGAAGGTGACTTTCACTAACATGTGGTAGTTTTTGCCCCCCCCCCCCCCCCCCCAATATATTTATGTATGGATGTATTTTGTACCCTGGTGTTACTGACCTCTACAAAACTGTAAAACTCACAGCCTCACAGATCTCATGTAGATATATAAGGTCCTCAGGTCCAGTTACTGTGCAGTAATGTTACTGCACAATGAAGAGCACAAAACTTGAAACCCTAGGGACATGTACAATCACAAGGCTACCATTATTTATGAAAGTCATTAGTGAGAACCTCTGTAACATCTCCTTTACTCAAATAATTCCAACACAAGAAACTGAGGAAATTAACCATCAAATTATAGAGTCATCCCATCCTGCAGAAAGGTCCTTACCTCTAAGATTGCCAGCTTTTTGAATCATCTGGTTGACCTGTTTTAGACAACTTAACAGTTCCTGGTGATTGTTGCAACGAATCTTATATCCATTAATCAGGTCACGATTCAGGTCATAGAGTTCCATGTAGCCTCTTCTCATATTCCTCCTAAAGTCAATCAGATCAGAAAGTGAAGCAGTTTAGTAAATGGATGACAAATGACAGACATTTATCAAGTTTCAAAAAAGATGGGGCCAAACTAAAAAGCATGAAAGAGTTAAACATACTTTGACAGCACCAGCCTTTATACTTCCCCTCTTTTGCCCCCCATCCCCATCCCCCTCCCCCACCCCAACCCCTTTCTTTGCTTTGTAGGCCAAAGGCTGCCAATGTGATTGCTCATTCTGAACACATTCAAAGCTTAGGACATACAATTTAACCAATATTCAACACATTACAATATTCATTTTGAAAATGTCTTACATAGTCATAAATGAGTGAGAATAAACTGTCATGCAGGTTTTCAAAAAAAGGGAAAATTAAAACAATTATGGATATAAGAAAGTATTTGACCTCCTACAAAAATAGCATTGTAACTCACATGTCACCCATCAGCCTTGCATCCTCTGCTCTCACAACAAGACTACGGATAAGGTTAGAGTGATCAGCCATTTCAGCTGTTAGTTTTTGCCTCACTTCATGAAAGTCATCCACCTGGAATAAAGCAGAAGGCAACTTCATGTTAATAACTGTACTAAAACTTATGGGACCCTCAATGTTTGAAAGTACATGCCTTCACAGGAATGTGAATGTTACAAACTAAGAGTATGTGCCATGTAACATCAAATTTGGGTCCAATTGGTTAGATTGAGGTTGAATACTATTTGAAGGTTTGTCCAAGTCTGAACTGATGTCTCTTACAGGAACAACCAATATGGGGTGTCAAAGGCCCTCTAAATCTCACCCCAGACAGTTCTCCCTTCCAAGTTAACTTCTAGCCCCTTCCCCAACTTAAACCAAACCTCCTGTCCAGTACACCTCTAAGACAGAGACACAGTTCAGTACCTAGCTTGCACTGAGTTTAATTTGCTGGAGGCCATATATGTTGACACACAATGACCCTCTGTGTGTGTGTGAGCTTAATTGGGAACACAACTGACTGTACAAGTCATCATTGACTGACCTGAGTTAAACTGTATTCTTAGAATTAATGATGTCAAAATGCAGTTATCAACTGTATTCAGAACTCTAGTGCTATTCCTTAGTATGTTTGGGCACAGAGTTGCTAGCAACTCCCTGGTTTGGGGGGGGGGGAATGCCATATCTCCTTTAATACAATGTTAGATGGATGTCTGAAAATGTGGTAGTCCTTTAATTAAGTCGTAATGACATTGAATGGAAACCATAATAGTTCGATTTTAGTCCAAACAATGTCTGATAAACATTTCTGCCAACATCAATTCGACATCAAACCCATTTGCAAATGGAAAAACAGAGCAACTTGCTCTGACAAACATGCTTACCCTTAATCCATGTCCATCCCATGACAAAATATTTACTGAGTAGTTAATATTCACAAAACAAGCAGAAAACTAATTCAGATACAGTACATAAATGGCTGGGAATAAGTCTGCAACTGACTTGTAGACTGAGATGTACTGGTTGGGCATCCCTGACTTATGGTGTGTGAGACAGAAAAGGGTGCAGAGAGGCAACAGTTTGAAGGGACAGTTCATAATGCCCCTTTTTGATATGAGCACTGCAGATCCTAGAGAGATGTTTAAACCATCATTTCTTACCTTAACCAGAATACCTTTGAGCTCCTCCATATGCAGGGGAAAGTCAGCTGTAACCTGTAATTCATCTAGACCGAGGAAAGATGCTATAGCCTGGACGATATCACCTGCCAAATCCATGTCATCTGTTCGCACTGTGACCTGCAAAATGACATGTCATACTAACAAAATTATACTGTCTCCTTTCAAAATTAATTCTACCTTTATAACTGTATGAAGCCATGCTAAAACTTTGAAGAATCACATACAACATGGGTGGCAATTGGGTAGGAGGGGAGGGGGATATGTACCCCCTATTTGAGAAATTGCCCACTGACTTTGATTTTTCACACAGTACATTACTTGAAAATGGGGTCATGTCCCCCTAATATTGAGAACAAATTGTCACCCTTGACAAAGAACCTAATTTCCTGAATGGTAATGATCTCCTCTTCTTCAAGAACTTCTATGTATTGGATGAATCAATTCAAGCTACAACCCAGTGACTACTCCTTGCAATCCCAAAGTATATCATATGTATTTGAGAGACTTTCTAGTTCAGAGCCAAACTACTTGACATGGCAATACACACTGGCTAAAATTGAATTAGTCCAGTCTAGCTCAATGCAGTTCAGCATCAAAACTACCTGGGCTTGTCAAGGCCCTTATATCAAGTACGTCCTGGATAAACACTGCTGAGATTTGTCTCGTTTTACCAACAACTGTTCGGAGGATAATGAGGAATCACTTCTAATCCTGCACCCTGCATGAACATTAAGCAAACCCATCCAACAAAGTAAATCCCCAGTTTTAAGCCACTTTACCAAAGGCTGTGAGGGATATGGTACCCTATCTCTGTACCAAAGCTCAACAGCTGTGCTGAACGACTAGAAGTGGACCAGACCTGAAGCAAGCAGACAGTTAACTCGAGGCAGGCAACTGGTGAGTCTTTCATTTAACCAATTTTTTAACTCACCATTACCCAGACTTGTAGTGCAAGTACAATGTCATGAGTACGAGTGCAATGGCAGTGTCTAAGTTGTGAGTACGAGTACATGTCCTTTTTCACGAGTACGAGTACAAAATTTTGCATTAGCCCCTATGCAGAGATTTCAAAATCTGTGAGTACGTGTACGAGTACAAATTCATCTCATTAGTACGAGTACAGGCAATTGTACAACCTGTGAGTACGAGTGCGTACTCACTACAAGTCTGCCATTACCACAACAGCTCTGCCAAACACATATTAAGTCCCAAGAAAGTTCCCAGGTGGTTCAATCTGGATTTAACTTCAAGACCTATCAATACAATTTAAGGTCAAACCACCAAACCATGACTCCCCTTTTTGCTGCCTATTTCAAGTTTAATGCCTTATGTAACTCTCTTGTCAAGCATTAGCATCTGGTTTTAGAGCATGCCTATGTGTGTATTGTGATTTAAGTAGACCCAATATCCTTTTATTGTTTGATTTTTATCCTATTTTACAAAAATTTTAGACTTTCTTTACCTACCTTTATAAGAATGATGTATGTTTTTTTTGTATTTGTAATATATTTTATTTCTTTTATTTTAAGTTTCTATTTTTAATATTTGGCATTTTTTAGCTCAATTTTTTTAAGCGGCCTATGGATGTCTTCTTTCTGTTTTTATTGAAATGGAATTTTCATTAAAACTGACAATAAAAGCTTTTTTCATACCTGTCCTCCTGATTTCATTTGAATAAAGAGAGGTCCTGATCCTCTGAGAGACATAAACCCTGCATTGAGGTCACCATCACATGTTAATTCATTGTTCAAAAGAAAATGTTGATTTATCCACATGACTATCTGCAGGAGGAAAATATTAAAATGTTGATGTAATCAGTAAACAACGAAACATACAGAGAAAATTATCAGTGTTATTAAGGCAACTGTAAGCACCCATTGATACTACACGTCACGTGCAAGTAAGTATGAAAATAACATTCACATGTTTGAACTTTGAAGTTAGATTTTCTTTATTTCCACATTCAGTGACACAAACCCAGCATATGCAATGACACAAACATAGCATGTCAAAATGTCACAAGTATTAAGTACAAACAATACAAATTGAATGTCGAGAGAATCTGACACAAGCATAGCTTTTCAATGCCAGGCTATCTTACAAGGAAAGCAAACATTAAACTGCCATGACATATAAATGAAAAATAGTACAAAGGCAAGAAAAGAAAGGAGGGCTTACATTTTTACGGTAACACATGACACAAAGAAAGCCACATCCAATATACGACAATTTCTTGTCCAGGAAACCAAACAGCAGCTATACAGAAACCACACAAATGCTGCATAGAACCATACTGGGCCTGTGCAGAAACCACCAAGGAACCAAACTGAAACCATGTAGGAGTTATACAGAAACACACAAAGCATACAGGAGCTCAGGCACGTAGCCAAGGGAGGGGGTGAAGGGGCAGCTGCCCCCCCTTTGGCTACTTTTTTGGTAATTTTTTGCATATTTTTGGTAATTTTTTAATGATTCTTTTATCATGTTGGTAGTAACTCGAAATATAAAAATGTTTAGATGCAACTTACAAGGTCTGGGAAGTGCCATTTCCAGAGACCTGGGAGGTAATTTCAGCCAAATTTTTTGGAACGCCTCGCTCCAACCTATGGTGGCGCTATGCTTAGATTGTTTGCCTACAGGCTTGCCCCCCCCCCCCCTGGCAAATTTCCAGCTACACCCCTGCAGGAGCTACTCTTGAACTATGCAGAAGTTACCCAGAAACTATACAAGAACCAAATAGAGACCAACCAAAAATGATACAGCCATACAAAAATCAAATAAAAGATGAAAAAAAATTTTTTGGTCAGAATAACAGCAAAGGGGCAGTTTAATAAACTTTAAATATTTTTATTGGGTAGCTTACCCTTTGAACTCTCTCATTGACTGTAAATGTGACAGAGCTTTTAGGTTCAGGAACCTGGTCAGAGCAAGGACTGTACATAGAGAACCTGGGGAGCTGTCTAGTCAACTCAAAAACATGAAACTGGTTACTGTAAACATGAACAAAATGAAAAGAGGGAGTTAATATTTTAAGATGATATTATGCATACATCCCATAAAACCCTGACTGCCCCCGGACAATTCCCTTGGGGCAGTTCTCCCCCCCCCCCAAAAAAAATTCCCATCCAGGAAATTCCCAACCCAAGCGATCCCCTCCCATGACAATCACCCCTTAGACAACTTCATCCACCAAAAAAGGTGGAATTGTCCGGGTGGAAATGTTCGGGGGAATTGTCCGAGAACACAACTCTTTAAAGCCAAGTGGGGTATGTCATTTCTAAGTTTCCCAAACTGGGTTTAATAGTGCTTAATCCTTAAAACGTAAACAAGTGAACCAGCAACACACCATTTATTTTTTTGCTGTTCAATCTTTAACTTGAGCAGACAAACTGTGTCCTATTATGCTGAATATGCTCTTCCTAAATAATCTTCATATTCCAAAGCCTACATCCTAATCTTCTCATTGACTACGAAGCAAGGCTTTTTTGGAGAGGGATAATCATTCAAGAGTGATAATCATTCAAAACAAGAAATGGGGGTTGCAAACCCTGCAAGATGAAATAGCCCATAGAGTAAAGATGGTGGTTCCTTATATTCAACTGTAATTTGAACTTTGTTCCAGACTAACTTCTATTACCATTCACTAGAAAGTTAGAATTTTTTAATCACCTGATAAAACTCATCACCTAAGGATTTTTGCAAGAATTCTAGATGACACCTTGATGTGGCTGTAATAGATCTGAATATGTTACAACAAAGGAGTGAAGCATCATAGAAGGAATTTTCAGATGAGTCATATAGTCATGTCTTTTATTTTTTCAATGTGATTATCCAATGAAATTTTTATTGGCTGAAGTTATGGAAAGCAGGCCAATGGGCTGATGTCTATTCAAATTCTGTTTTTATGATTAAATTCAATTGCTGCCACACTTTTAGTGGTTAAGACAAGGTTTTTGACAGGTTATCATTTTGTAAAAGAAAACTAGAGCACCAATGGTGCTGAAGCTCATACCTTCAACCAATTAAGGGTCCCTGGCTTCTAGTGTTTGTTAATACAAGTATCATATGACTTTAAATGACGTCAAATGGCTTATGACCCCAAATCTCACATACCCTGATGGCATCTTCCCGAATGTCACAAAAAAATTTGTCATGCTATCTTTGCTTTGTAAGTTGTTTCATGAATACAGTTTAAGAAAGCAAAAGCCCCTAGGGCCCATCTTCGGCCTTGGACCCCAAATTTCAAGTGTCATTATGACAAACCATCAACATTGTACAAGAGAATCTGTAGTTGAAGATGCACTTTTGCACACTTCATAAAAGAGCCATAGGGTCCAAATGGGCTTTTGGACCAAAATTCCACAAAACCAGAAACAGATCACTAGCCAAGCATCATTATAATAGACCGTCAACTCTGTTAAACATTAACTGGAAGAAAAGTTAATCACTTGCAATACTACACAAAATGGACCCTATGGTCCATCTTGTGCCTTGGACCCCAACTTGTTAAACACCCTGAAGGTACCACTACCATAATATAATTATGACAAACCATCAGCATTGTACAAGAGAATCTGCAGGAGTAAGCAATTTGCTAAATGTCATAAAAAGGGCCATAGGGCCCATATGGGAACTTAGACCGAAACTTCCAGAACACCATAAACAGATCACTAACCAAGCATCATTATGGCAGGCCTTCAACTCTGCTTAACATTAACTGGAGGAGGAATTGACCATTTTGCAATATTTCACAAAATGGCCCCTAGGGTACATTGGGCCTTGGACCCAAAATTTCTGTACACCCTAAAAGAACCATTAACAGAGGATCACTATGACAAACACACCCACGTGCTCTGACAATGCACATACAATGGAAATACCCAATGGAAATCCCATTAAGCAGCTCCCTTTAAACTAACCTAAACAACTGCACAGGATTGACTTCTTCTACACAGACAGTTTTAAAGAGGGTGCAGTACAAAGAAAAATAGGTAGTAAAGTGATTTTGTGAGACTGGTAAAATAGAGGAGTGGCACAAAATTGGTTAGAAAGGTATCAAAAGTATTCTTCATCCCAAATTGGAGAAGTAATTTGTAAGGACCATTAACAGAGCTTCATTATGACAAATCATCAACACTGTACAACACAATTTGTAGGAGAAAAAGTATTTTGTAAAATTTCATAAAATGAGCCATTGGGGCCCACATGGGACCTTAGACCAAAATTCAAGAACACCATTATGAGATCACTAACCAAGCATTATAATGAGAGGCTGTTACCTCTCTTTAAACATTAAATAGAGAAGAAGTTAATTACTTTGCAATATTTCACAAAATGGACCCAACGGTCCATCTTGGGCCTTGGACCGAAAATTCCTGAACACCCCGAAGGGACCGATAACAGAGTAACATTATGGCAAACCATCAACATTGTACAAGAGAATCTGTAGGAGGAGAAGCATTTTGTAGAATTTCATAAAATGGGCCCTAGGGTCCACATTGGACCTTGGACCAAAAATTCCTGAACACCCCAAATGGCCCACCACCCAAGAAACATTGTGCCCAAGTTTCAAACAAATCCATGAAAGCATGTGGGAGGAGAAGCATTTTGAACAAGTGTGGACAGACAGACAGACAGATAAGATTAGATTAGATTAGATTAGATTAGATTAGATTAGATTAGATTAGATTAGATTAGATTAGATTGATAGATTGATAGATTGATAGATTGATAGATTGATAGATTGATAGATTGATAGATTGATAGATAGATAGATAGATAGATAGATAGATAGATAGATAGATAGATAGATAGATAGATAGATAGATAGATAGATAGATAGATAGATAGATAGACAGATAGACAGATAGACAGACAGACAGACAGACAGACAGACAGACAGACAGACAGACAGACAGACAGACAGACAGACAGACAGACAGACAGACAGACAGACAGACAGACAGACAGACAGACAGACAGACAGACAGACAGACAGACAGACAGACAGACAGACAGACAGACAGACAGACAGACAGACAGACAGACAGACAGACAGACAGACAGACAGACAGATAGATAAACGCCGCGTGATCACAATAGCTCACACCAGCATGCTGGTAAGAGCTAAAAATAAGTATTTGACAAACAGCTTATCATTTCTTTCGGATTAAACTAAAGGAAAAGCAACTTATTATATTCAAAATGTTCTTTTCAAAATCATGGTAGCTTTATGACCGTACATTGCAATCTGATTCGTACACACTCCATCCTACAATAATGTTAGTATACTCTACATATAGCCTACTAAACTTATATGTGGTCAATCATCTATAGGTTTTTTATTTATATAGGTCAGAAAGCACACATAAAAATTTGGCTGAGAGAGCAGAATACTTTTGAATCTAAAGACTTGGACAAGAGACATATTTTGCTTATATTTTCATAATTACAAGATGACTTTGCCATCACCTGAAGATCACAAGTTTTCTGTGGTGCACTTCCTGCACACCTTTAAGCAAATGCATATCAACCATACATACAATGGGAAACATAAATACATGTATGCATTTTCAAACAAACAGAACTACACATATACATGTACATAAATATAATTGGCAGCAGTTCACTACCCCCCCCCCCCTTCCTCCCCAAATGTCCAACACAAACTACTGCCCTGATTCATTTCATAGAAATTATTGACAGTAGTGAAACACCTACCTTGATTTATGGCCAACAAATGCTTTAATATGCAAATCAACAGGCACATCTTTTGGTGGAATGATAGGCACATGTAACTCATTGGTGAGTTGATTCTGGTTTGGATGGCTGCAGATACAAGAGAAACAATTGATATATGATAGGGTAATGATTTATGCCTTAATATAAATCACTTAGTTTTGCTTATTAGCTCACTGACTTTTATGTCAGCTCATCTCTTAACTTATTACCTGACCTATCAATGCATTATCACAACAAAGAACAAAGATAAATTCTTTGCCTCTTCTTGTCTTAATCCGGTATTCCGTCCATGAATGTAAATAATTCACTGGGTACATGGGAATACAAACAAGGCAGCTATACCAAGTAGGACAGGGTTTCTCAACCTTTTATAACTCGGGCCCCACTTAAGAAGACTGAAATTATGCAACAACCCTTCCACCATCAGCTGAAAAATAAAGTCCCACTTGAATTTATAGCTTAACCTTATGAGACATGCATTGTACACCACTAAAATTCCATCTGTGTTGGATGAGATAAACTATATTAAAACTTAATGATAGAAATAAAGGCATCAATTATTTTTATTTTTTCTGGTCAACTTTGTGGCCCACCTGAAGGTACTCCACAGCCCACTGGTGGGTCCTGGCCCACCACTTGAGAAATGCTGGACTAGGATGTCTTTTCCATAAGACAGGAATTAATGAAACTTGATTCTGTATGCACATTCTGTGAGCAACCACGTGCCATATGCATTCCTCAATATAATCAAAACATGACAAGTCAAAAATGTATACCAGGGTCCTAAATGAGTATGAGCAGCTTCCACACATGAAAATAAAACAAGAGACAGAAAATATTTCCGTTCACAATGTAAAGTATGTAATTTGGGGGACGGTTCCCTTTTTCATTTTTAGGAAGTGTTTAAATAACAACATCTGTAAAGAGTTTTCGTGAGCAATTTACTGCCAGAGAAGTTTTTCTATTGATTCCATTTCAACTCAAAGTTTGTCCTTCTTTCTTACACTTAACTGTGCATCCTGTGTTTTATTTTCATTAAATTATAGTTACTTATCATAAGTGTTCATAAGACATATAACACAACTCACACAACATGACTTTCTCCTTCAAAGATTCCTTCAGCAAATATTAACACAGCTCTCAAGATGGTATTATTTGTGGTTGATACAAATAGGTCAACATGTGGCTGCAAAATAGCAATATCAATTATACTAAAGCTATGTCAACTCATCAACTTCATCCAGCCACTATCTATGCAATGTAAGAACTTACCTAGGTACTATACTTCTGCAGTCATGACAGTGGGGAAGTGGTAATGGGACATCTCAAATCTTTACTTGTTACTCTCTTGAAAGTGAACATACAACTACAATTTAAGATTAATAACAGCTTCTTTGCAGACAAATGAGAAATTGCTTTGCACAAAGCAAACAAAAGTCTTCCATCCTTCTAAATGTTAATTTATTCCAGGATAACTTAAAAAAGGATTCAACTTGTAATATGAAGGTAAGTATTTGGAAGAAAAAGTAATTTCTACACCTGGTACTGAATCCAAATATCAGTTTACAGTTAAATCTAATGACTGACGCTAGTTGTATTCCAAGTAATTATTTTGAAGTTCTGACAAGACACATGCTTTTGACAAAATACAATGCCAGCAGAAAAAACTTGCAACACAACAACAACAACAACAACAACAACAACAACAACAACAACAACAACAAACAACAACAAACAATAACAAATGTTTATGACCTAAGATTGAAAACAATTTAGAGAATGGATAAGTTCACCTTTCACATGTACTTGCAAGTGTTTTCATTCAATATTTTCAACAGCCAAGAAGTAACATTTTACAACTATTACCCAATTAATTGGGATACAGTGTTTAGGCTAAACACTAAAAATCCACACATTTTATCAGTTAATCATGTCTGACATGCTTTAATTTAATAACAATCCCACAGTAACAATATAGGTGTTTCCTGAGAAATTCACTTGATTTGCAGTAAAAATTAACTGAAAATTAAATTGACATAAAGGAAATGACCTTGGTCCTACTTTTCAACTCACCCCCTTTCCTTCACTGTCAACATTCACAGAGAGTGATGTCTGTAGCTGTGTATTGGCTGGAATAATTCCCATCTTTCCTTTGTCTAGATCTCCAAGACCAGATGGTCTGTCAGTTGCTGCAGCCTAAGATAAAAATGAGCACATCATGAGGTGTGAGCTGTTTATTTCACATAAATAAACCTATACTGAGAGGTGGCACCAGGTGGGGTCAGTGGGGCTATGGTCCCATCAGGGAAGGATGCCCCCCACCCACACTGGGGAAATTTTCAAATTTGGTCTAGGAGCTGTGATGGGTACAATGAAATATGTAGTCCCTGACGATGGCCATTTGCCCTGATGATTAAATTGATTTTGCTCTAAAAAGAGGCAAATCCTTCCATATTAACCCCAAATTTTCTTTAATGAAAGCCAAAACTTTCAAATTTTCTTTAACAGAAACCCAAACTTTTCAGTGGGGCTTTCTGCCTAGTTTTTGCAACCTACTTCCCTTATCGGGTTAAGGGTTGCTGACCCCCCTCTCCCCAGTTCAGGCAAATCCTGGTGCCACCCCTAAATCTATAAAACAAGAGAACTGAATTTCATAATATATACATGGCCATAAAATGGCACACACAATATAAAGAGAATATAATAAACAGTTTCCGTAAAGATGGTTTGAAGAAACCAATGTGTGTGGTAACCTTTTTTATGGAATGGAGAAGTTCGTCCATACCACATGTTTTACAAGCATTCAAAATCACTTAGAAGGCTTGCTGTGGGAGAGTGGGTAGAATTGGTTTTGAAATGAAGATGAAGCAGTATTGATGTGTCTTCAACATTAGGAACAGTATCTGACTCCTTAAAATACTAAATAGTTTTGTGTCCTGTTTATCTTCAATTGATTTTCTCTTTCCACAAGTGAACAATTAGCGTTCTAAATAAAAGATACGATGGTAGGAACTATATGACAAAAGACTAAGATCAAGAGAGGGGGTGGGTGGGGGCAGGACGGAAAATTGGTACTTAATGGTCAAAATAAATGGTAGCAAATAGTCCTTTGCTAATATATGGTTTTGAAAATAACTGAGGGACCAAATCCCCTCCTATTCTTTCTGGTATTAGACTGTCATCTACGAAAATTTTCACTACTCAAAAAAATACCTTAGCATTTTCTTCGTAGTTCTTCAGTTCCAAGAGTAAGTTTTGCTTTCTTTGGCTCATCTCTCTTACTTTCTCTTGATCGATGTTGACATCCATTAAATTACCTTTCAACTCTTGGGTGGCTGGTAAGAATCCTTTCACTGAGTAAAAAAAAATTTAGAAATATTAAAGGGAATCAGCAGTTACCCAAATTTATTTTGAAACAGTATAATCTTGCAGATCCGTTTCCTATTTCCTTTTCACTCAGATTATATTTCGTGATATCTCCAGACATATTATTGAGCATTAAAGTAATCCTAGGTGTTATTCTCCATCACTTCAGCAATTCAGTTTCAAATATATTGTCACATGATTAAGAAGAGCTACTCACAAATTAGGATACCAAGATATCCTTATTCACACTGGGGTGAATGCAGTTTCCCTTTAAGCTACAGTTATATTGTGCCCACAGAATAGCTTATGATTTTCCTTTGTGATTTTCTTTTTTGTTGCATGAGGTACTAATTGCAATTTTTTCCACACTTTGCCCCAACAGTGTCAGTGAAAAAAACCCCTTGCCTATTGATGTGGCAAGCAGACAAAGGCACAACACTCTCACTGCTCAAGAAGGGGATACTTTAACAGTAGAAAAACCCATGTAATATTGCCTACATACATGAGCAGAAAGCAAAAATCCATTCACGTCACCACAAGTTTCACTGATACAAGGCTCTGCTCTTTTCAACTGAAGAACAGCTTCAGATTCAATAAATTTATTTTTTACATGTTATTACAAGGAAATGACATACTAGATAAAGTGACTGTTGTATAGACCTACAGACTAAAATCACACTGGCATCATACTCAGGCAACCATTTTCACTCATATGAAGACAATGTTTACGGTTTCCTTAAACCCTCTGGCAATCAACCTCATCTGAGTAATTTTACATATCATACAGAGGATTAATTGTACGGTTTGCCAATCTGCAAGGTACCTGACATGTACAGTACTGGTCATTATGGGCAGTTACAGGTAGAACAATAAACTTTGGTAAGTTTCACTGATGATATTGCCGGGGGGGGGTTACCAGTGTGACTATGTAAAGCCTCTGGAAAAGTTAGATGACATTTTAGCTTCCACGAAAACAATGGTCATACATGGAACAATGCACATGCTAAAACTGAAGTCTTTTTATACATTTGAGAATACTGTGCTCTTTTAATATTTCCATTTTTGCCTCCTGCAGACCTCAGTTGATCTTTGATATCCATCCAAAACAAATTCGACTTTGTAATCAGTATAACGAAGTATGTAAAGATCTTGAGATTTTGCACCTTTAAGCTCCACATCTAACATAAAACTGTTCCATTCATTCACCCCCCCCCTCCCACACACAACACACACCACTGTGACTGTACTGATTCAGATTTTCATCAAACCAAAAGAAAGGACCTTAAGATCTTTCCACTTACCCTCTCCTTCGACTGAGCAACATATTAGTTCAGTGTTGCCATCAGCTCTGTAATCTCCCTCCACAATACCTGCTATGGAGGAAGACATGTTATCTTTGAACACCACCTCACCAGTTCTGTCACTGCGAGCATCAATCTGACGGGCATACAATCAACATTAAAGAATTAGGGAAACAAGCCAAAATTCAGTTAATTACATAAAGTGGTTGAATGGGGGGTGGGGGTGGAAATCTATCAAGAAATGACATGCCTGTGGTTTACAGTGGTGCTTATTTTCTGTATGGAACAAACAGTCTTGATTTATGACAGATTGTTTAGAACTGGCCGTGCCTGTAAGACACATGGCCAATGGGAGATATGCATAAAGAATATGCCAGCTAGAGCTGATGTGAGGTTTCTCAAGACCTTAATTGCTCAAGGCCACCAACAGCAAACCCAAGTTGGCCTGAATATCTCTTAAAAAAAAAAAAATACGAAACAGAAAATCAACAACTATCATCAAAATCTAAGTGAAAGAAAACTACCCAGACTTTTGAATGTACAGATCTACATTACATACGTTTCCCGATAACAGATCTTCGAAGATGGACAAATGAGCAAGGTATACAATTTGTAAGTTACCCAACTATGTTACAAAGTGTTAATCCTTAAATGTAAACAAGCTGACCAACAATAGACAGTCTTTTGATGAATCACAGTGAGCAGACACATGCTGCCTTTTTGATCTTCTACTGTACAGTCTGATTAGTCCTAACACTCTATTAGTGACATACTAATCTGGTCATGTGACACCTCTTAACCTAAAACTATTTTCATTTGAGCAGAAATGATCATTCTTCACAACACATTGGGTTGTAGACCTAACCTATCAAAACCCCATCAAAACAGAGTATGTCTTTATTAACAAAAAAATATTTGTAATTACATTTTAAGTATTGAATTCATCATTCTCTTTCTTTTCATCCTGATCAGTAACATTTAAAACTGAAACACAACAAAAACAAAAAATCAGGGAAAAAATTTACCTTCCCATTGGTCCATCCAGTGATCAATTCATCAACACCATCACCATTGAGATCAAAGCTGTGTATGCTGACTGCTTGATTTTTGGACTAAACAAAAACAATGTGACAGGCATGTACAAAACTTTGACCAAATGTATAACTCTGATGTTTCCAACATGCTAACTCTCAAACACTTATCAACCAAAAGACCCTTACCAACTCTAATGGTTATTTACAGAACAGACACCAAACACTATCTCTCAGTACCACATACATTAGCAATTTATAGTTAAATACCTTTTTCTGATGTGAGGATAATGTTTCAGTACTATGAAGAAAAATCTATACCCCTCTTCAGAATGAATACCCTTCAACAAATAAATGTTCCCTAATTTCATAACAATTGTAAAATTAAAATACATAACACCCTCAGGGGATATGACGTGAAGTCAAGAGGCTGATAATAATATACATGTTACTTGCTAATAGTTAAATAATAGAATCCACAGCAAGCAGCAGTAAAATTTGATCCAAGTTTATCAAAGTTTGAATCGTACCTTGATCCTCCAGTATCTTGAACTTTTATCATAAACTCCAACAGTTCCATTGGCAAGTGCATACCCAAACCTGCTTGTTGTCATAGGGCAGAGAGCTGTGATGGCCTGTACAATGAGGGTAGTGAGAAAATTGTTGTCAAAGTGGTCACATTTCTAACAGTTTAAAACCAACACACTTGATTAAAATGTAATTTGGTACAATTTGAAAGTTCTGAAAACACAATCTTCATTGCAGTCAATTGGACCACACCTTAAAGTTTCAATCCTAACTGATGTGATAATTGGGGGATAAAACTTCCAGGGAAAAGTTATTTATGCATTTTCCCTTTTTTCATCATTTTTTCACAATTGCAAAACATTTTTAAGGGGGGAGGGGGTCAAAGACCCATGTATGCTTGTTCAAAATGCAACAAATGTTTTTTGCCTGAAAATTTATCATTTCTTACACTTTAAAAAATAGTTTCTATGAGGGGAAAAGGGCTTCAGAAGAAAGGGTAAGTTTTGTTTTTGTGAAAATAATAAAAAGACGTGGACAGCCTCTTACTAAGACAGTAATACAGACAATCTTCTTGCTCTAAGAGTGATGTTCTAACATTTCCTATGATTTTCATCAATACAGTGACTTTAATAAACAAAAAAATTAAACATTACCTGGTATTTTACAAAATGCAGAATGACTAAGTGATCATAAACAGGTTTGTTCAAACTTTGTGGACAATTCCCTTCCAAAATTTTGATTATGTCCTGCAAATGTTTTACAGATACCATCACAGTTGTAGGCATTTTTGATGGATCCATGCAAAGTACCCTTAAAACAAAAAGACTGCCCCTTAAAGCTAGGCTACCGGCAATGGTTCAGGCATACACTGAGAAATGTCAAACATTTAATACAGTTCTATAACATTTATATACTACATAGTAGTGTGTACAAGACTAAATCACATCAGAAACACAGTATCAAGGTGTACCTCTGTTTCTGTCATTTCAGCAATAATTTCATCTTCCCTGAAAACTCTGATGTCATAATCTTCTGACCCAACAATGAGCTCTGACATACCTTCACCAGCAAAGTCACATAAAGCTAAGGAGCAAACATTGTCACCTGTGACCTAATACAAGAAAGAATGCATCAAAATGTAACATTTTTATCTCCGAAGTCATCAATTTACATGGATAATCTACTTTATCAGTTTGCCAATTTGCTAAATATTTATATGTCCCACTATAAACAGTTTCACAGACACAGATTTTATAATGTTTACCAATAAAATAATTTCGTAACTGCATTGTAGATATAAAGAGGCAACATATATTTCAACTTTCACAGGAATATATTCTGTAGAAGAACACAAACTTTAGACTATCAATTCACATACCTTAGAAGAAACTAAATTTGTTCATAAGTACAAAGATATAGACAGAATGGTCTACACTTTCACATGAATGATTTTTCACAGCTAAGTACGAATCTTCAAACATGATGTGAATGTAACAACAAATGCATGTCTAACAAATGCAATAAGCCATTCTGGTGTTCCTCTTTATGTGCACTTTTTTACAGGTCAATAAATCATACAACTAACTCAATTTTATACCTTAACATTAGGGGGTGGATTCACTAAGAACTACATCAATTTTTGTGTAAGTCAAATTATGAACTGCATAATAACTTTCTTAAGTGGCATTCTTTCTCCACAAAACCAACTTAGGCTGTTCGTAAAGACAAGCGGTTAAACTGCAATGAATGTGCATGAGCCAATCATATTTGCTGTTACATATTGTTTCACCACATCTTTAACCAATCCCATTTACTGTTACCATGGAAATGATGTTCACAGTTTTCTGTGCTAACTATTTGGAATAGTGTGCCTCAGCACATGTTGCTGTGGCTTTTGTGCTTATGAAAATTTTGAAGCTTGCATTCAGTTATGCACAATACCTATGGATGTCTCCTTTTGTGAATGCTGATGCAGCAAGATACACTGCATGAGACTGACTTATGCGACTTTTTAAGCATAGATTGCCTTGTGAATCCGTCCCGTCTGCTGTAATGAGTGATAAACTTCAAAACATTTGAATTACAGTACAAAAACACTGCCATCACAGTTTTCCTTACCGTCCAAAACATATCATTTCCTTCAATGTCAAATCCTTGCAGGGCACAGTTACCTCCACAGATAGCTAGTCTTGAGTTTATGGTTCCCAGTGTGCCAATGACAATTGCATTTACACCATCAGGGGCCTGCAGATAATACAAAAAAATTTCAAAATGGTAAAAGCATACGGCAGGAAAGAATATGAATGCTAACCTTAGGCTTCTTACTCTTAGTTTGTTAAAATCTTAAAATTTTCTAAACTTGGGAAACCCAACATCCCAGTGAAGCGCATCTGACTTTAATAGTAAAGTACCGTAGGTGTGGCATGTACCTAGCCTACTTTGCTTTTTACAACCATGATGAAATTTCATTGTCTATGAATGCATAGAGTTGGAAAGTGAATTATTGGCATGTCTCTTAAAGTTCTGGGGACATGCCACCAAAAAGTGCTGTTTAACTGGGTGCAGTTAAAGAATAAAATCCTCCAGTGAAAAATTTAATGGAATTATTTCAATATCTTTTACCAGGGCTGTAACAACTGACTCAAGTCCCTCTTTGCCAGACTCAGAACTGGCCCAGCTTGGAAGGACAGGGAATTGGAATTGGCCCAGAATAGGCTGCATCTGGACTCTGACTCGGAGCCGATTCCAGCTGAGTCACACAAACACGAAAGTCAGATAAAGTGTTACTTAAGGCTACATTGTTATTCAGTGGTGCACAGTTTAACAAGTGAATGGTCCTAGTCAACTAAATTACAGGGTAAGCCAGAGTATGAAAGTGACTCCTAAAGTGGTCCATTCTAACTGTGTAATTGCAAAGTAGTACAAAACAACACTTGTACAAGATACTATATCGTCAAATGGCCGGACTCAGTATTGGCCCAAAAATGGGGACCTAGAATCAGAACTGGCTAGGAATCAGGTGGTATTGGACTCGGAAATTCACTTCAAATATTCAACCGGTAATTTTCATGTCACCAGACCTTTAAGTTTATCTGTACTGTGTCATTTAATTTGAAGTTTTCCATCACCCAGAAAGCAGAACAGTTTCAAAAGGTTCAAGTTGTATTTCAAAACAGAATTGGGGTAAGAGTATTTGCCCTTGAAAAATGTGCTTTAGGCTCACCTCCTTGTAAAATGCATCTGTGTTATTCTGGACATCATATGCCAGAAGATCTGTTTGTGTTCCAACCATCAGCATGTCATTGACACCGACTGGATCCAATGACCCAGCAGCCACAGAACTCACACTTTTATTTATGCTTAAAAGGCTAATATCTGAGTCCAAACTTAGCTCACTGGCTCGTCCACCTGACAACGTCCTGGAATGCGGATTGTGAATGAACACCTGTAAACAGTTACAGAGAAGTACAGTGGTCTTATTAACTATACTTAGATCAATCAAACTGCATCTTGTGACAATTATCAATTCAGCACACAAAAGTACATATAAACTGCTTCTCATTGTTATGATGATATCTCAATGTATCTCAAAGGTTTAAGATATTTCCCTTACTTTAATTCACAAACACAGTATCTATTTGATGTTTGGTTCTTTTTTAAGGCAGACCAGCATTTGTAATTGTTGACTGTACTCTGATTGGCAAAACCAGGTACATTCAAACTATGCCTTCAAAGAGTAAGCCACTCTGATTGGAAAATGACATGGGCAGATCATAGAATGTGAGAAGTACATTAGAGTAGCTTCCATCACACACAGAGTTCAATATACTCGGCAAAATGCAGCCTTGAGCAATAAAATACATGCAGGCCTTGTATGGAAGTTGCCAAAGACTTGTTTTATTCTAACTTGGCAGAGGCCTGCAGGGGCTAGAAGTTATATAGAAGGAATATGCATTTGTACCAACCTTATTTTGAAAGATCTACTTAACCTTGTAAAACTCCTTCTATTTCCCTCTCAACTTGCAAGTTACTTTCATGATGTTTCAGAACATACATATTGCACATGACAAGACCACAACCACAGAGATATTCAGCCTGAATTTAAAATTCAGTATTAAAAAAGGACTGTCATACTAATACAAAGAGGTAAACACAAATTAGACTAGCAGGGTATACTAACTAAAATTCTGATGACTGCAGTTACCTACTTACAGTAACCGTTAACTTAAATGTTATTGCTACTCACCTTTCCTGCTGTTGTTGCCGCAGTCAAGTTGGGATGAGTACCATCGTATTTACCAATTGTGACCATACGAGGATTGATCTTATGGTTCAGCTTCAGAGTGAAGACTGGAACCAACATCTTGGGACAATAAATAAGGTCATTAAGTCTGAAAAGAGAATAATGTAATATTCAACACGGTAGGTTAAATTTGTGCAAACACCCACTTCTTCAAAGCTCTGTAATATTCATTATCAGACTTTTACGGTGTTTCATATCCAGAATAGGGAATGCAATCTGCAGTACTTGCTGGACATGATATTTTGGCACAGTATCATCCAGGGGTGGAACTAAGAAAAAGCAACAGGAGGAAGACATTTCCTTATTAAACTTCTTTCTGGTACCTAGCCTTTCCCACAGAATAAAATAATTTCACTGCTGACATGCTAGGTTATCAAGAATTCATTTCAAAAAGAAGTTTAAGTTTCTCAATACAATGATGTCCAACTTTAACCACTCATTTGTACTTGTTTTTCTAACTAGTTGCAACCACTTTCACCCTGAGGTGAAATGCTGCATACATTGCATACTTAAAAGGAGAAAGCAGTCGCCCAAAGTTTATTTTCAAACATCTGCTTTTATCTTACAGATCTCTTATTTTCCTCACAAGTATTTTTCATTATGTGTTTTTATAAAAACATTGAATACTGAAGGTAAACAAGGAGTTCTCCTCCTTGAATTAGCCAATGAGCAACAAAAATATTGTTACATGATTGAAAGGAGCCATTCCTGAATTAGGATGATGGGGTACACTAATTCAAACTGGGTGACTGCATTTTCCCTTTAAGAATAAAAGTTTAGCACATACAGGGTACAGTATGCTTAGTGCAAAGCAGTTACCCAGAGTTGAGCAGTAGGCCATTTGTACTCACAGTAATTCAACTCGTAAGTATGGTCTATGCACCGTCTGTGCATGGAAGCCTTATTTATCCTGTTTTGGCAGTACTCCTTTCATCCACGTTTTCATTAATTATTGTGTAACTATTAACCCTTCAGAGTTAAATGATGTGTTAAGATCCATTTTGAATGAGCTGTTTAGTTGTCTTAATGTACCTAAACAGACTTTATATCCTTAAAATTTATGATTGGTCAATGTATTTTGATTGACATAAAAGCAGCTCAAAGTGTACAGTTTCCAAGTATACATTCAGAGTATGGGGTCGTTCTAATTGGTCAATGACATGTGTAGATCAGCCATCAGTGAGATAAAGATGCACAGCAGAGAAGCTTTACAGAGAGGTGAGACATAAACATTCTCATATTACAAGAGGGTATGAAGCAGAATGTATGGAAAGGGTTCATGAGCACTTACTTCCTTTAGCATATAAGAATTTGCCTAGGGCAATGAAACTTTTGTGGAGGTGCAAAGGAAGTTATTGAGATTGGAGAAGGAGCTATGGTACACTCTGCTGGAAGAAGTTGGACCATTTCAAATGAGGTAATCTGCCCTTTAAATTGACATACTGTACCATGTGGTACAAGGACTGGCTCCTTAGACTCCCCACCCCCTAGAATTTTCTTAGCGCCTTTTTGAGTTGAGGCTTATGGCTGGCTGTAAAACTTTGGTGTTAACACAGTGCTAAATATAGTGAGGCTATGGTTGAACACCCCTTAAAAATTCATGTTTATTCACCAGTCAAAGTAAAGAGCTGATTTAAAGGAAAAGCATTATGCAAGCATTTTTCTTCTGATGATGAAATTGGCATGTTTGAGCACATACAAACTTTAATATTTACCATAAAAGAAACATTAAGACCTTGGGGTATTTCAATTCTTAACTGTTCCAACTTTAACACCACCTACATACCAAAGATATCCAGAATGTAAATCCCACAATGTCACTGTCTGCATCATATCCTACTTTGGTGCTGACCCCCAAAAGGAATGAGCTGGCCACACGGACATGCCCTCTGGTGAACTGTTTTGAGGATTAAACTGGAAGTTTGTGCAGGCCCTTATGGCAAACAGAAAATCACTCAGGTGCTGGCAAAATATTTTAAGGTGCAGCTTATGGCTCCATGTGCCATGTTTGGATATGGCTGAACAGGTTCCTGGACAATTCCTAATGAACAACCTCCCCCCCTCCCCCCCCCCCCCCCGGACAACTCCCCCAGGTCAATTCCCACTGCAGACAATTATCCCATAGACAATTCTCACTCAAGACAATTCCAAACATTCTAGAAGGGGAATTGTCTGATATTAAGTTACTATGGGTAGAAATTGTCCCAGGAATTTTGTCTGGGGTGGAACTTGTCCGAGTGAAAATTATCAGAGGGTGAGTTGTCCAGCGGTGAATTGTGCTGTCACAGACTGCATATATACTGTCTGAGAACTGGCGGGTTAAAACCTGAAAGGAATTGCACAATCTGATGAGAGACATGGTAGGACAGGCATTGCCCATTACAATAAAATACACTACCATATGCCAATAAGATCCCTGACAAAAAATAATGAAACAAAAGTGAACATATGGTAAATTTCAAAGGCAGGGCTGCAAAACTTGCAAAACCTTGTGGGCGCACATACTTTGAAAACCAAAATTTCTAGTTCACCTGGTCTACTTAATTTGGGACTAAGATGAAAATTTCTAGCTGCAGCAGGATTTTCGCGGACGCAATGCATCTTTGCGTCCAGCTTTTTGCAGGCATGTTCAAAGGCATGCCATAATCAATTAATGAATTGTGAATCATATGGGTGGTTTATTTTCATATTTTGTATGTTATAAGATTAAACAAAATTAGAGGGGACCTGCATTTACTTGTACTTTGGTAGAGATTGTAGGCCTACAGTGTGCAGGTAGCATCTAAGCTGGAGCATAAAATATTAATGTCCCAAGATTCCTTAAACGCCTAGATCTTCATCAGAAAAAAAATCATCATATTTTTGTGTTAATTCAGCTCTCACTTCTCTTTCATTGGTACATGAATACAGTACATGCGAATTTCTAGAAGGTGTTTGAACTTTGATACACTTTCAAACTTTGATGATCTTAATAGGATAAAAGAATGAAAATCATAGATTTTCATCCACTGCCCCCATGCTCTCAAGGCTACTGACCAAAAGTTTCATTATTTGCAAAAGAAATATATCATTATTCGTCTGAAAATAGATATTGAATCAAATTTCAAAACCATCCCAGTTTTCTGCCAAGATATGTTCCAAAATAAATTGTCCATGGTGAATTTTTGAGAGCCATCATCATGTTATGCATGTCCTTCAGGGTGACCATTTCCAAATTCCCAAAAATGAGGACATGACCAACTTTAGCTTCTCAGGTCACTGCTACATACCAGCCTTTTGAACACATGACTGAGACTCACACCAATGAGGCTACTCATCATACATGGTATCTTATCAAGCTGCTGTGCATTGGGGTTGTAGTATGCTTGTCTGTGAATGTCACTGATGAGCACTATTTAAGATATATCGGCATGTTCTTTTGCACATGGTATATGATAAGAATAAAAATATGTTAATGACTGATATTTTGTCATTCATAATTTGTAAAATTTTTCATTGTAACCTCCCAGAATTTCAAAATGGGGGACAAATCAAAGTCCGGTGTCAGGTACATCAGACAGAGGACAGGTTTCCCAAAAGCCAGACAATTCGGCAATAAGCTGGATTGATGGCCACTGTAATCCTTCACTAGGGTTTACCAGACATCCAGATTTACCCAGATGTGTCCTCCTTTTGATGGCTTATGTAGGTGTTCTGAGGGATTTTAAATTTGCCTTTAATTTCTGGTTTTCTTAGTTTTTGTCACAAAACTGGTCGAATGTGACCAATTTTACCGTTAAAAATAACTATTTTAGAAAACATTTGATTGAAACATCAGTGGCTGATTAAATTGGTCACTGAATGTGATCATGATATAGTCCATTCATTACTGAGATAGCCACTCCTTAAAGGGACGAGAAAGCAAGTGGTTTTGTGATTACTGACATTTTTATAAATAATGTACATACGATTAATTGTAACTGAAACTATTACCCAAAAATTTGGGACTCAGACTAGCACTAGGAATTACAGCCTGAATGTAAGATTTATAGTCTGTGCTAAGTTCTGGTTATTTCTCTGTTAAAGTGTCTTAAAATAGTAGGGATCATCTACTCCTTTTAACATAAAGAACCCAATTTGAGACACCACAATAGATGACCGGGACCAGGACTTAGAACCTGAATATATTTATGATGTACACACTGTGCTAAGTTGTGGTTATTCCTCTGTTAGTGTCTTAAAATACTGTAGTAGGGATCATCTACTCATTATAAAGTACCTATGTACCAGTAAGTTTAACTGAAGATTGCATGGTCAAGCTAAGCTGAATACAAGATTTTATGAAATTTAACATTTGTTGACCTCAGATGACCTTAAACAAAAACAAAGATTATTGACCCCATAAGTCTGACAAACCAAGTATGAGCTCAATTGAAGATTCAATTGTAGCCTAATGATGTTTTCAATATTATAAGTATTTTGACCTACTGCTGACCTCAGATAACCTTTGACATCAAACAAAAAATAACAAAAAAGTTGCTGATTTCATTTCAAATTTCTGGCACTTTCCAGAAATCCTCAGCGATCAATAACAGCTGCAATACCCCTGTAAGATCTGGAGAAGAAAAGTCCTGGTAGTACATATGGATTTTTCCTTTGAACAAAATTTGCTGTGAGGAGAAAGACAATTTATACCATTAGTTACACAGAAGGCCGATGCCGCCCCCCCCCCCGGTATTTTCATAGGTCGGTGTAAGGACTGTGTATAGTTAGCTGTAGTCCTTTACTGAGGACTAGGTATGTATAGCCCTACCCCTGTTGGTTTCCCAAAAATTTCCCAAATGCTTTAAAATGAACCCAAAAAGCATTGAAGCAACAAACATGTGTTTTCATTATTTCCCGGCACAAACATAGGCCTATGACTTTAAATATCTTGGCCTTGTATTATTGGTGTAGATCAATGATTATTGCAATAGGCCTAGGCTAATTACCTTCATATTAGTCATTTAGTTCCATAGAAATAAAAATCAATAATTCACCATGGGGCCAGTTCACAACACCGCTCGCACAATGGGTACCTACGATATAATAATACAATGTTTGCATCTTCTGTTAGAGATTTGGCAATTGTGTACAATAGAAACCTCGATAACACATGAAAACCCTCTTTAAAACCTAAAAACCTCTTGAAGAAAATAATAACGTCACATACCACATTAAAAATAAGTCAGAGGCATTCTGCGGAGAGATCGCTAGCCAAATGAGTCTCAAATTTGTGTTCCAGGGAAAGCATTTATATAGACTAAGTGGAACAGGAGAATTTATTACAATGATACGTCATGCGAGGAATACTTTCCATTTTTATTTCAGGATTTTTCTTCAATTTCCATTTTATATAGTATTTTGTCATAAAGATGCATTCAAATGCTATATCGCTTAAAATAATGGGAAAATATTTTCTCAAACGACTGTTTAAGTACAACCATTATTCTTTGCTTCCGACATCGCTTAGCAACCGATCTTAGCAACAAGATGATCGCACACTTCATGCATAGAGGTACGGTAGAGCTAGAGCACGAAACAAAAGTAAAGCCGCATACACTAACGTAGAAAACACACAACGTTAGCTGGTTCAATTCCATGATCAAGCTTCGAGTTTAATCCACATCAAGTAAAGACTCGGCTGTGTGCTAATGTTATGAACGTTCAACTTTTGCATTAATTCTCTCACTTTTTTCATTGAAATTCACTGTTGAGTTGTTATACCCATACAATCACCATGTACAAACTCGATTTACCAATCGATCATAAGGAAACAGCTGCAATCGAAAGACGGAGGAACTTGGAATTAGAGAGACAAAGTAGGATTTTCAACGCAAAAGTTAGGACCATTGGGGTAAGTTGCACTTTCAGTGTAGACCGAGAGAGTGACATGCTCAATCATCAATGTAAATTATAGAAAAGGAGCGTATTCCATGGTCTGAGCTACTTACCATTGACTGTGGTAGAATAACAGAGGACCTGTCACTTTGCCACTTTGCAAAGTCGTCTCTCAGCGAACAAACTTTCCCCTCCACAATGTCACCCTCAAGTTCAACAAAGCCCCTTCCCTGCATGATTAGCATCACAGTAATTATTTAGGCTCTAGAGGCTGGAATTACTGGCAACAGGAGGCCCAGGCATGTGACAGCTTTCACCATCGTTTATAAAACAATGAGGTTCCTTTGGAACGTCCTTCATAGCTGAAGTAGGCCTATCTCTGAAAGCAATTTTACACTCGACAGGGCAACTTTGATGAAGTCAGGGGGGCAACTTTGTTCTGGGACAAGTTATTTGGCTCTTTGTAAGGAGCAAGTTTGTATTGGTGACTTTTCTTGAGGCAGCTTTACTGGCAGTGATGTGATTGAAGGTGGAAACAAGACTGTCATCTGCATACATGATCTAGGGCCTAAGCCTACCTAAATGGCAAAGCTATATTGCTAATCGCCTAATTCGATAGGCGATGCACTTTACTGCAGCATTATGGGATACAGAAGGGAGCAACAAGTAATGTTGTAGGTTTGGCGCTGTTGCTCCCTTTTGTATCCCATCATGCCTTGCACTTGAGATTAGCAATATAGCTTATTGTTACTGGAAAATGTAAACTTGCCAAATGTACAGGGAGTTGAACACTGAATTACTTTTATCAGGAAGGAAGACATGTGGGCTTGTCCTCAATCAGGAAAACTACCAAGAATTCAAGGTAGTAGAAGCCATGGCACTCCACCTACCAATTTAAGTGAGCTGGGGTATCTTCCATTTGCAGTGCATGCTGGGAGGGAAAGTGCACCATAACAGAGAATACATGCATGTGCCAGATAAAAATTTTGTATAATCACACAATTTTTGAGTTTGGACTTATGGTTCTCCAGACATCAGTCATGGGTCAAAGAGAATTAACTTTGGAGAAAAAAGTTCTGTTTGAAATTAATCTTTTTAACTTAATTGGTTTGACAGTAGGATGGTAGATTGTGGAATACAAGGTAACAGACGTTACAAGCCTTTGTCTTCATGAGAAAATATCTGTCTCCTTCATCTGTGGTAACATGGTACAGCAAAATCCAATTTCCAAACCCTATTGTGCAGTTGACAATCTCTAAGCAGAGTGCCACCATCAGTTGGGCCATACAGTACCAAGAAAATTTTTAGTTGCCAACAATTTTTTCCAGATTACAGAAAGTGGCACTTCCCAGGCCTTGTTCTGTATTTACCGCTCTCACCAATTTCCATCAGTAGGCCTGAAACTGCACATCAAAGTGAATGCGGTCATGTACAATTTAGCTGGGCTGTGCACACTGTGCATCAGTATAAAATGCAATTTTGCCAATGGTTGTTTTTGTTTTATGATTCTGCTCAGTAAGTGTTGTGTTTTCTCTTTTAGATTGATCAACAAGGCATTGATGAACAAGTGAAGACTAAGAAAATACAAGCACAACAAGAGAGAGAAAGAGATGAGGCATTTGGTGAGTAGCTTAAAGGCAAAAGGCAGTCGCCCCAAAATTTTCTTTGAAAAATCAGCAAACTCTTGCAAATCTCCTCTTATTGCATTAAAAGCACTTCTGAAGACGTTTTGAACATAACTATTACAAAAAATAGGTAAAGCAAGGCAAGATTTTCCTTGAATTCCACAATTCACTGACAAAAATATTGTCACATGATCAAAATAGGCCAATCATGAACTAGAGTGACAGGATACACTCACTCTGTTTGGGGTGACTGCCTACTGCCCCCCTAAAGAAACCATGCCTAAACACAATTTTCCCCCACAATAGATTCTTTATTGAACTTTGTAAACTGTCCAAAACTTACTGTAATATAATCCTTAGCTAATTGCATGTAAGAATGAAATACATGGCATTAATTTTCCATCTACATTGTATTGTATTTCAGCGAGTGATATGGTCAGAAATGACAAGATTGCAGAACTGTTACAAAGACGTCAGGAACAGGATATTCGAAACCTGAACAAAGCCTTAGTAGATTTCCGAAGTGTTCACCAGCAACCTGATAGTAGAAGGGAGTGGGACTTAAATGACCCTGATGCCAAGCTTAAGGACAAACCAGCAAGGGTGTCAGATGATGATCCACGCTGCGGGATTTCTAGCATACAAAAGTTTGATGGGGAAGATTTGAGTGAAGAAGCTAGGAAGAAATTGATGCAAGAACAAATGAGGGAGTGGACAAAGAAACAATCAGAAGAGAAGAAATTGGCCCGGGCAAGACAAGAAGAGGCAGATAGATTATATGATCTCCACAGAAGAGAAATGGATCAGAGGGCATGTGAGCTTGCTAAAGCAGAAGAAGATTGTAGAAGAGCCATAAATGAGGCTACAAGAGACTACAACAAATCTTTAGTAAGTTAAAGGCTTAATAATCTCACCCCAGAGAGTAAAAAATTCACCCCACTAAGTTTACTTCTAGCCTTTGCTTCAGTGTAAACAGAACACACCTGTCTAGTACACCTACCAGGTAAAGTCACAGTAGTCTGAACTGAGTTAAAATTGCTCAAGGCCATATTCACTCAGAACTGTGTGTGTTATGAGCCTAATTGAGAACACAACTGACCACACAAGTCATCATATGACCAACCAGAGTGAAGCTTTTGTCTGAATGTCAATCAGATTGCAGTCACCACTTGTATCTAGACATATATAGATATTCTTAAATACATTTGGGGTGATGCAACAGCACCTTTAAATATAATTGCATTCACCATAATAACGTAGCAGATATAGCAAAATTCAGTTCCAACATGAATAAATATATTTCATGGAGGAAGGTTTTGTTTCCATTTTAAATATATGACAAGAGAAAAATTGCTGAATAGATCTAACCATGTTTGAAAATTTGTCAATGAACTGATTCTCATTTTACATTACAATTCACCCATTGAAAACATCCTGGTATTTCATGAAATGACTTCTTTTGCATAATTTTATGCTTTAAGTTTCAAAGCAATCACCCCAAAACTATTTTGAAACATCAGTGAAATCTTTCAGAACTTCTCTCTTGCCCTTCTAAGTATGATCATTCAAAATGTCCAAAAGATGAATATTGCATATAAACCAAGAAGTCATCTTGCATAAATGTAACATTTCAGTAAGTGAATCTTGTCACATGATTAAAAAGAACTGTATGTGAATAATAAGCAGGATTTGCCCAATGGGGGGGGGGGGCAACGACTCAAAGCCTTAACGAGGGCTATAGAGTGCCGAAACAATGTCTGAAGAAAAATTTTTGCGTGCAAAGGTCAAAACTTTTGGGCTCTTTTTGGAAAAAATTTGGGTTTTTAAAGAAGAAAATTGGAAAATTTGGGGGTTTAGTGAAGCATTTGCTCTAATTTAGATCAAAATTAAGTAAATCGTCTGGGCGACTGGCCATTGTTGGGGACTACATCTTTTATCGTATACATAACAGCTCCCCAAAAAAACCGGAAAATTTCCCCCGATGGGGAGCCCATGGCCCCCCTGCCCCCACCTGGTGTCACCACTGATAATAAGGGGTGTCATAACTCAAATTATGGTGACTGTATTTTCCCCTTAAGAGTTTTTTCACTTGGAGAATATAAAGCCTCCATTCATGTGTCTGCAGGCAGTGCAGGTAATCATGGTTGATTCGATTGTGCCATTAATTTGTGCAAAAGTTGTTTTGGTATGCAATCATTTATTTCATTTTCTTTTTGTAGGATGATGAGCAAAAAGAAAGGAAGCGACTTGCTGAAGAAGAGGAGTTAGATAACAATTTCACAGAAATGGCCAACCTCATCAATGGTGACATGTTGACAGAGAACCCAGATGTTGCCTCCAGTGCCTTTGGCCCACACCGTGTGATTACAGACAGATGGAAGGGTATGTCACCAGAGCAGATTGCTGAAGTTCGTAGGATCCAAGAACTACAGAGACAAGAGAAGAAACAACTCCAGTCAGAAGAACAACAAAGAAATGAAGAGTGGGATAGGCAGAGATTATCTGATGCAAGAGTTGCAACGTTGATGGACAGAGAACAGGAGAGGATGAGAAAGGCTCTGGAGAAAGAACAAGTAGATTCTAACTTAAGACTGTCAGCTGATCAGAAAGCACAGTAAGTAGACTTTGTGTAGAAATTCGAAAAATTGATGTTTGCATCAGCTTTTGTTTCAAATCTGAGATCATTGCTTTGACATTGCATGTAGCAGTATTTACACTAGAGCGCGGGATTGCGGGATCACCGCAAAAAAATTGAGACTCCCCCTGAAAAATAATTCATTGTGGGGAAATTCCCGCAATGTGTTTGATACAAAGAAATGAAAAAATGTAAAGCAGCACTTGAAACATTTCAATTAATACCAGAAATATTGCAAACATTTTAAGGAAAACAGTAAAAACAGTAATAATAATAATACCATAACAACACATGAAAGGACATGTAAACTTTTGAAATATTTCAACATTTTAACTGTCCCTCTTGTATTTTTAAAATCTCCACCAAAAAATTAAGCAAGGGGGGAAAATCCCCCTCAGATTTTTGATGCTACAGTAGTGTAAACACTGGTGTGTAGCCAAGGCATAGAGGTTTTTCACCAAAGTCATTGTGTCATATGCCTCTCTCTGAGTTGGAAATTTTGACCATTAAGCACTAGTTGTATGAGAACTGTGGCATTAACCTGCTATGCCCAGCTACCAGCCATACTGTTAACTCACCTTCTGGACATGAGTTATGACTGCCAGCTTGGTAGAAGGAATGTGCTGATGCCACATGAAACACCTGTTTAAAATATAGTTGGTAAAAGTAACTTTTTGACTTCTGAATCACACATGGTGTGACAGCAGATTTTATTTGCTTAGTAGTTTTCTGCTCTGCCTTTTTTTCCATCAGCCTCTTCTGGGTAGCTATGCCCCTCCCCCGGTATGAGTTTATGTACCCCTCAAATAAAAAAAGGATTGGGATTGTCTTATTTAAGTTTTTCTTTAGGTTCAGTGCTTTGCCAAAGATAGCACTATTCTGCATGAATTTGTTCCTCTCCCTTGAAACCCCTTGCCAAGACAGTCAGCACTTTGCCCCAAAGAATTATGCAAAACAGAAAACAAGGGAATGTGAGTGGTTTATAATTTGAGAGTTAGTTCTCGGTGCTTTCAGTTAAAGGTCTCTGTTTACTATCTTTGAGAATCGCAGACATACATTGAAGAGTGGTAGATTTTTCTCTAGTATATTAAGATTGTTTGTGAACTGGAACGGAGAGTTGACTGTCAATTCCAAAAATAAAACATTAACTTGTCTTGTATAATCATATAAGTCTGAAAATGTAAGAGCACCCAACCTTTTGTCACAATGCAAGGACAAAAAATGGTTTCGGAAAGTTATTGTTGATGATATGACAACATGTTCTTTTGCATTGATTTGGAAATCAATGAAATCTAATGCGTTTAAGATCAGTTTAAGCAGGGAGTTGCTATTTGATAATAGCAACTCCCTGGTTTAAGTGCATTAGAAATTTGGTTAGCCACATGTGTTTGCTATGTATTGGTACTCAAGAAGTCAGTTATAAATCTAAGTGTATGCAGCTGTAGCTCAAAATTGTTATCTACTTTGTTTTTTGTTTTTTTTTTTTAAACAGGCAAGAGTACCTCAACAAAGAAGTTTACACCAACCCTCCAACAGCAAGTTACTTCCAACAGTTCAACACATCCAGTCGATGATTGAATGCTAGCTCATAATGGTGTTTAATGTATCGTTCCTTCATTTCATGGACAAAACAGCAAAGATAATAACTTGGAAATAAAGAATATACAGCACCTTCAGATCAAGACATTTTAGCCATTTCATTGTCTGTGTTTGTGCCAACCTTTCTTACATTACTAAGTGGATTATCATATGTGGCAAAAATGTTACATTTATATATGTTAAGCTTCACTGACCTTGAATCAATTCACAGTGACCCTTTTTCACACTTTAATCAGTCAGTAGGCTTAAAGGTCAAAAGCAGTCGCCCCAAACTTCATTACGTGATATCGCCCTTACTGAAATCGCCTTTCACTGAACAGTGCAAAACCCGACCTTTGGGGGGGGGGGGGAGTCGGGATTTTACTTGATGTTCGCCCCTACGGGTTATAGCCTTTTTGGACCCTTATCAGGTTTTGTCATATTTTTATTGATTTTTCCAAGTTTTAGGCTATAATCTGTTGGTGCAAACATCATGTAAAATCCTGACTTTTCCCTCAGTAGGTCGAGTTTTGCACTGTTCAGTGGTGGGCAATTTGTGTAAGGGTGGTATCACGTAATGTATTTTGAAACAATAGCTAAATGTCACAAATTTCTTCTTATTTCTCTTCCATGTATCTTTCAGAATATTTTAGGACATAAATATTGCATATTCAATGTAAACCAAGCAGTTTTTCCTTGTAAATTTTACAATTGAGTGAGAAAAATACTGTCACATGATTCTCAAGAGCCATTCAGGAAATAGGGTAGTCTACTATACGATTCTTTATTGGGGTGACTGCATTCTCCCTTTAAGTACCTTAAGTTGTAACATTTCAGGGATTCAGATTTGAGATGAATATTGACAAATGTTTACATACTACCCTTCCTTTCCCTAACTTTTGGTTTCAATTAATTACTTACATTAAAATAGAAACAGTGTGGTTGGTTATGTCTGCTGGAATTATTGCTTATATTTTGAACAGAGAATATTTTGAACAGAGAAAGGAGATAGGGTTGTGTGAATATTATGTCATCTACCATTTGTTCCTTACTTATTTATTATTAGTATTACCCCTGGAAGAATAGATGAACTAAACTGATTGTATTACTAATAAAAGCAGTTTGTGTCAAAACAGCTGCTTTCATCCATCTGATTTAATGTGAATGTTTAATTTAGAAAACCTGACAAATTTATTGCCCCTCAGTAATAATCTCTGTATGTATGCTATAATTCTGAAATGGGATTATAGGGGAATAAAAGACTCACAAAGGTTTCTTGTTTTCATTCATTGCTAGTATTGTTTAGTAATAGAAATTTTCCACAGACATGGGCCTTCAACATTTATTACATGACAAATTTCAACAGTCATGAAGTTTTGATCGGTTCAATAACACAAATATGCCCTCCATTTGTGCCTGCTTTTGTATTCACCATTTATGTGAAAATTTTGCTATGCCATTTTCAGATCAACAAGTTTGCTTACTGATAAAAGTCTTTGTGAATATATGTACATAATGAGATAAACTTGAGATAAATGTGTACTCATTTGTGCAAAAACTGATATTAAGTTACTTCATCACTTCTCTATTTTTCAGGCATACTTGACTGAAGATATAGACTTTGGACTTTATTCTGTGAATACACAGATCAGGCCTATACTCTCAAGTCTACAGTTTCAATTTTAGACCCCCTCCCACCTTCCATTCCATACCAGGCATGAGCCTTACCCTACATTTGAGAGATCCTGGGTATGTCATTGAATGAGGTTCTGAAATTGAAGTGTCTTCCATCCAACCTGTCTTATTTCAAATAAGATTGACTTGAAGGCAAAATAACAGTGAGGAAGACTGCAGATTCTGTTAAGGACAGCCCCATTAGGAAGGTAATTAAGCTGACCCCCACAAGTTCTGTGTTTACAGAAGGTAGCTATTCCAAGTAGGCCTTGAAAATATTTTCATTTGAACACAGCATTTCAAGTATTACAATATTTATTGAAACACATGTTCACATACTTCTGCCATATGCATGTTAGTAATGTTATGCCTGATTTCACAAGGGCGCCCCCCCCCCATAGCAAAGGCAGTATACCACAAATTTATCCCACGGATGGGCTCTGACAGTATGGCGGACGATTTTCCTATCGCCCGGATGTGCCAACTTAATGTTTACAACCTTATTTGTCATTTACCTGTTGATAATGTGACAGCCTAGTATAAAAACCATTGTGACTTTGATAACATAATTTGTTTACGTGACCGTGCACAGCGGGGGCAGCAGGGGTGATTGGTCCTCCACCCCAGGAATTTTAAAGGAAATTTTTATCACATCGATTTGTGTAAATTAGATTTTACAGATTCAACTTGAAAGGCACGGGAAAAGGGGATTTCCAGAAACGTGGGACAGGTGCTTATCGAAGGGGGGGGGGGGGGAGAAGTGGGAAATCACCCCCTTTTCATTTTTTTTCTATAACTCACCTTAGAAGATGCAATTTTTCCGGCTTGCTTCGCGCACACCCATCATTATTGCTAGTTTTCCCATTCTTACTTCCAGTAGGACAATTTGGGTGAAATTGTTGTTCCAAAGTCCCAGGAAACCCTCACCATCCTCCCCTCCACCCTCAGCCCACTACGTTATCAATCCCTGTCGGCGGTTAGGGGCTGAAGGTGTCAAACTATAATTCAATAATCAAATTGTGATTTTTGTGGTCTGCTTAGTGCCATCCAATGCCTTTTGAAGAAGTTCAAATGCATCAATCTACATCGTAAATACCCCAGAAAATCCGGAGTCTTCCCCCTTTGGATTACCGGACTTTACCCATGGACCCATCCTGGGGCCCTACTAGGCGGACCCCTGGACCCCACGCTGTTGGGGAGCGCTTTGCCTTTGGCGCCGTTTCGGTATTTCAACTTGATGTTGCCCATGGCCGAAAATTCCTGCCACGGCCATGTTTATGTTTTCGACCTTGAGATGAAAAGACTAAAAGCAAGTATGGAAGTTCGATTAGCATTCCAAGTAGACGACAGAGATAAACAGTGTTTCGTTTCTTCCATTTACAGGTGTCACCATTTATGAAGATCAAATAAACATTGAATTGTAGCTTCTAAAGAATCTACCCAGAGATAGGCGGGATTACGGGGGAAGGGGGCACTTGTCCCCACAGTATATCCAGACCTTAAAAAAATATTTAAAAAACAATGAAATGAACGAGAGGGAAGAGAAACCAGAGAAATTTTGGGTGAAATTTTATTATTATTATTATTATTATTATTATTATTATTATTATTATTATTATTATTATTATTATTATTATTATTATTATTATTATTATTATTATTATTATTATTTTATTATTATTATTATTATTATTATTATTATTATTATTATTATTATTATTATTATTATTATTATTATTATTATTATTATTTATTATTATTATTATTATTATTATTATTATTATTATTATTATTATTATTATTATTATTATTATTATTATTATTATTATTATTATTATTATTATTATTATTATTATTATTATTATTATTATTATTATTATTATTATTATTATTATTATTATTTTATATATTATTATTATTATTATTATTATTATTATTATTATTATTATTATTATTATTATTATTATTATTATTATTATTATTATTATTATTATTATTATTATTATTATTATTATTATTATTATTATTATTATTATTATTATTATTATTATTATTATTATTATTATTATTATTATTATTATTATTATTATTATTATTATTATTATTATTATTATTATTATTATTATTATTATTATTATTATTATTATTATTATTATTATTATTATTATTATTATTATTATTATTATTATTATTATTATTATTATTATTATTATTATTATTATTATTATTATTATTATTATTATTATTATTATTATTATTATTATTATTATTATTATTATTATTATTATTATTATTATTATTATTATTATTATTATTATTATTATTATTATTATTATTATTATTATTATTATTATTATTATTATTATTATTATTATTATTATTATTATGGTACAGTTGGCAATGTAAAGTGAAGGATATCATTAATTTTAAATATCGTAACAATGCTAGAGAAAAGTTTCTCTGCGCGAATTAGTATTATAACTACTACAGTGACGGAGCTCAAAGGTGGGAATTTGGAATTGTTATTGCAAACTTTGTTGGATACCTTAATTAAAATTTCTTCCAAAGTATGGACGTTAGCTCCCGCCACGCTTTCATGAAGTACATGATGCCCAAGGGTCACTCAGAGTACTAAATGTTCGTCAGTACACGCACTTTGCATGGTCCTTGCGTGCACAATTCACAAACCTACCCCGTGTATAGGGAATCGGGATTCTCGGTAAATTTCGTGGAAATATCTCGTTATTACTTCCTGTACGAACAATTCTTAGGTAAATTACTGTTTCAAAACCCTTGGAACGCCCCCTGCTGTTCCCACTTTCCCCACCAACTACCACGAGTGCCCAACATCCTTATGAAAATTGACCGACGGTAATTGAAATTTTCAATCGCGACAAGAAAAGCATTTCATTAAGATTTCATATTACACCTGGAGAATTAGAAGTAGGATTTTTTCACGGTGGTCAAGAATGGAGGCAAAAGTAATCAAAGTTTAGAAAAATTCTTTTCGATCATCGTAGTAACTACGCACAACCCAAATCCCTTTCATCATAAAAATGACCTGCTTTCATTCAGATTGAGGCCATTATTAAAATGGTCAAAATGTGACTTTGGATCTGTTTAGTGCTCATCTGATGAGTTTGAAGATAGTCAAATGCTTAATTCTAAAGGCCCGGTCACACTACAGCGAATTCGGATCGGAACACGATCCGATTTTAAATCGTTCCGATAAATCGGAATCGGAAGGTAGGTCACACTAGCACGATTCGGCCAACGGCAAATCACAGAGCGCATTTGATTCGTTTGTGACGTAATCAGCGACTTGGATTTGGCGGCAGAAGGGCATTTTGCATGCAAAGACGTTATCTATAACAATCCCTAATATGTGTAATCAGAAAAGCGGAGTACTTAGTTTTTCAGTTGTACTAGCAGTGATTTTATTGTGCAAAGTAATAAAAATTACTTTATCCCAGTTTTCGGAGATGCTTTTGAAGGTAGGATGCTGGAAAGTAGGCCCACATTTTCGATCGATTTTCTTTGGGTAACGGTGTTGTAACGCAGGTTGTCGTACACTCAAGTAGGCCTAACTGGAATACTTAAATGAAGTGTGTTAACAACACTTTTGACAAATTTCTGAGGCTAGGCACGACCAAAACTTCATTTTATACATGGGTAAAATTACGAGTAAGATCGTATAGTAATTGTGTGTATTGGGATAGACATTTTCATTTCTAATTAGTCGACTACAATCGCGAACCGCTCACAATGTGACCGTTTTTGTCACGACATTACTGTACGGGCTCAGTGTTTGTAACGTACTCTGTGACTTGGATTTGGCAGGAGAAGGGCACTTTGCATGCAGGTTATCGATAACCACCTCCCTGAACTACAGTAATTCGAAAAACGTACTTCAGTTGCACAGCTTACTAGTGATTCTCATCTTTGATTTTTTTTGTACAAAACCCTAAAAATTACATTTTCTAGTTAGTAAGGATTTTGGTGTAAAAGGTACGATGCTGAAGAGTACTTTTCCGATCGATTTTCGAAAGGTACCCGTGCTGTAACAGAGGTTTACGTGCGCTTAACTAACTAGGACCGAGGGCCTTGCAGCTCTTTTGACGACCTCCAGAAATTGACTACAGTCAAAACGTCTTCTTATGCACCATACATAGTACAGCACCATCAAGAGTCAGATCGCCCAGTAACTGGGTAGCCCATATTGCTCTAGAGCTGGCGCGTAGCCAGGAATTTGCCAAGGAGGGGGGGGGGGGGGAGGAGCCTGTGTAGACAAACTATCTAAGCGTAGGGCCACCAGAGGGAATTAGAAAATTTTGGCCGAAAATACCTCCCAGATCGCTGGAAATGGCACTTTCCAGGCCTTGTAAGTTGCTTCTAAACATTTTCTCTTTTGCGGTACTAGCGATATCATAAAAAATCATTAAAAAATACTTTGCTACGCACCTGGTCTAGAGATAATGTCTTTTTCTTTTCTGATGAAGAGCTTCCATCATTGGAGACTGCACACCTGCGATCTGTTACTGAGAGAGCCTTTTTTTTTTTTTTGAGAGCACATGACCCAACTGTATGTGACAAATGGGCGGAGTACGGGCCGCTAGTTTGGCTTTTTTTTTCGTAGGATGAAAATGGAAAAATCGGTTTTTCAAAAATTTTTAAATTTGTTTCAAAATCATGGTTGGGGTTAGAGTTACGTGGACAGAGGATATTTGACCTGTTCTTTCATAATCTGGCGTCAGAATTACAAAAAAGAAAAAAAAAATACTCGAAAAGTGTTATTTTTGGAATTAGGGGTGTGGCCAATTTCTAAGAAGCTGATTCGTCCATTGGCATGATTCTTCCATTTCCTACGGGCCCTGGGTCTCTTGCACTGGAATCTTCTCTATCTACCTTTAAGTTCATTACCCTTGGTTGTAGGAGCATGATGGAGGCTCACCAGTGGCACATAATAGAAGAGCTGGCACCTGGGGTGCATAATCCGATTATAACCCCATGAAGGGACTGCTGTCGGTGGCGGGGCCAGATAATGGGTGGGAATATTTATGTTCAAGTGAGGTGGTTAAGATGCAGAATGGTGCTTTGGTAAAGCTTTGAACTGGTCATATATTGAAAATTCACATTTTTTAAATAATATTTATTATTTTGGGGTTAATTTAAGAAGAGGAGGGCATAAAACCCTCCCCTTTGTTACCGTATTTTTTATCCCATTAAGGATTGCAAAGATGTAAAATGATGCTGACTTTGTTAAAGCGTTGAACTGATTATAACTTTAGGAATTCTAATTATTTAGTAACGTGAGCTTACTTTTTGAAGGGCATAAGGTAATGGTGTTGTTTATACGGAGGAGTGACCCCCCCCCCCCCCCCCATCCCCTTTGAGGATCTTGCTTCCTCATGGTCGCCTAGATTCAAAATGATCTTTGGCAAAGCTTTGAGCTGATTATATCTTTAGAAACTCTCAGTGCTTCCTGTTTCTTTGGTAGGGCATAGTATTGCTTTAGGCAGGGTACCTGCGGCAGACCTCAATCCCCCTGCCCTTCCCTTCCGTACGCCACTAAGGCTCACCACTGTTGCCTCTTCCAGGATCCCATGTTAAATACAATACGAGATGGGAAGGTATTGCAAGTTGTTTAGGAAATATTCTACTTTGTTGCTACACATTAGCTTAATTAGAAGTGATAACAAGCCATATATTTCCTTCAGCCTGATAATGACATGTACTAGAAGCAATGTTCTACACTTTTTAACCACTGTTTTCCAAGAACAGAGCGCAATAGAGAGATCCATCCCACTGTCGTTTCTGTGCCTATGTAATATATTAAACCAAGCATGTACACTGGACTGTTAAGGAAAAATGCATTAATGATTATATTCAACCTTCACCAACCTGAAGTTTAAAGGCAGTAGGCAGTCACCCCAAGCAGAGTGAGTGTATCCTGTCACTCTAGTTCATGATTGGCCTATTTTGATCATGTGACAATATTTTTGTTACTGAATTGTGGAGTTCAAGGAGAATTTTGCCTTGCTTTACCTATTGTTTGTAATATTTATGTTCAAAACGTCTTCAGAGGTGCTTGTAATGCAATAAGAAGAGATTTGCAAGAGTTTTGCTGATATTTCAAAGAAAATTTTGGGGCGACTGCCTATTGCCTTTAAATGATACTGATGATTGACCAACAAACTTTTCGAGCAAAGAGCTCAAGGACAAATTTCACATGAGATGGCTGCAAAATGAAAGCTTATACCTAAACTACATTCTCCTCGGGCTAACCAAGCTCCATACATGCTTACTGTGTTACATGCAAGTGAACTATGTAGATGATGATGGATCTATGCAAAACTGAGGTTTTGTCGGCCCAATTTCACCATAATCTCCCCCCACTCTGTGAGACAAGCTAAGATGCATGGGCATCTTTGACTATATGTGGACCACACCAAAATTGCCCTTGACCAGGCAGGTGCATGGGATAAGTCCCTAACAATTCCCAGAGGAGAATACCAAGCCCCCCCCCCCCCCCACCATTTGACAAATTAACTGCCAAAATAATTTGGCCACAAAGTATAATCCTTGCCAATACTCCCTTGAAGTGCGTGTCAGCATTTATGGCCATATAAATGGTCAGATGATATGGTAAGCACTAAACAAAGTAGCATTTCTTTCACCTGATCACTATCCATTCAATATATACACTCAGAAGTAGGTCAGTTATATGGACACAAATAAGCTAGGGTACAACAAATAATTTCTCAAAATATTTTCTTTATCCTAGGTGATATATTTCCACAGAGATCCAATAAAGAACAGATGCATTACTTTTTAAGTCATGTCTCAATTCTGTCACCGGGGAACAATGCAACAAATGATAGCTGGGTGCATCACAGTCAAGTTCAAAACACCAGCTGAATCTTGAAACCTCAGTTGGTAAGCACATTTGAATGTTCAGATCAAAAACCAGTAGAAACGTCCAAATTACACATTGAAACTACTTAAAACACAGGGCAGCAGTTTCCCTGCTCTTGTGCTTATTTTACAAGCAGTGTCTTTGCTCTTTCTGGTGCATCACTTTACAGCACATCTCTCTTGTAATTTTAGTGGTAATTAATGACATCCGCAACTGTCCAGAGTTCAATTTTTAAAATCAACCAGTGGGCATCTTTTATCACCCTATCCAAACAGATTTTGATTAAAGTTGGCACATTGTAGTGAATTCAATTGCGTACCCTACACTTTCCATAGTTTTATTTGGATAAGTTTTTCATACTTTAAGTGTTCCATCGAACATTTACTGTTCATTTTTCCAATTGCTCTTATGTTCTCAGTATACCACTGAGAGTATAGTTAGGATAAACTTCAGTTTAGCTATCTATATTATCCCACTAATTACTTGAAAGTGTGTTGTACTAGCAATCTTCAAATATGTCCTTTTTTCTAACCGTGATGGCCAGACTTTTACATTTCTGCTTCCTTTATAAAATCCAGCTATTCTATTTGGACAAAATGGAGAGAGGTACTACTAAATCCTGCTGATACGACACAAAATGCACAGTTGCGCAAGGTAGGCTTGGTTGCCAGTCAAGTGCAGATGAATTGCTTGCATAAATTTCTTCCATTGTGTTCTCCATTAGATACTGTACATCACAACATTAACAGTCAATTTTGGGTTAAGTTGTAACTGAAAGTTGTTAGCTTCCTTCTCTCCTGAAAGAAACAAAAGAAGATACATAACAAAACAGATGCAAAGCACTTGTATGACATTGTAGCAAATTTAATGTTTTCTATCTTGGGCAAATCAAATGAGTTTTGCCATGCTTTTGTCCATTATATATTTTTCTTTCCTCCCTGACAAGAAATTGTCAATTATGTATAAGTTTTCATAATCTCCAGGAATGCTTAAAAGCCGACAGCACTATATCAAGTCATGATTGAAGTTATATAACTATTTTCAATTGTGTGTTTATGAATACTACCAAGGAGGACAAAACACAAAACCCATCATCTTGCCTACTCACCTCTAGCCTTTTTCATTTTCTTAAAGTCCCCTGAATAACCAGTACCTCAAAGGGGATATGGCATCCCCCCTAAACCATTGGGTTGGTAGCAACTCCCTGCCTAAACATATTTAGGAATAGCCCTATAGTTTTAAATTCAGCTGATGATGGCACTTTGTTTGACATTCATTCAAAATACAGCTCCACTCTGGTTGGTCAACAATGACTTGTACAGGCAGTTGTTTTCTCAATTAAGCTCCCACACAGTTTTATCATGGCCTCATGCAAGCAATTGAAACTCAGTGCAGGCTACTGTGTCCCTCTCCAGGAGGTGTACTAAGACAGGTGTTCTTTGTTTAAATTGGAGGAGGGGCTAAAAGTAAACTTAGAAGGGAGAATTTTTTCTGTCTGGTATGAGATTAGAGAGCCTTTAAATATGACAGTCACTTACTATCATTGTTTGAAACAGGTACTGCAGTGTTGTGTCTTCATCCCTGACTTCAGTCTATGATGTTTACTTCCGTCACAGCTGCAGTATACATGCATCCCAAATGTACAGCCATCTCTTCTGCACTATCCATCCTGTGAACAAAATTGGTTATAAAATAAAGAATACTTTCAAGAACAAAAATACAATTAAAAATTTTCTTTGCATGATCTATCCTGTATTTCTGTAACTGCAAACTCAGACAAATATCTTTTACACAGCTTTTAGGATGGAAATTAAACATTCTGTGAACATGTACTGTGCCAAACACCATGTGAATAACTGTAATACCAACTTTAGCCTGTGTACATTCTTTCCAAGTTTATGCTATTTGGTAATTTCAATACTGCATAACTAAGAGTGACTTGGTCGGTTGTTTAATGACCACATTTTCATATGACTGATTTACCGTTTTAAAGACAACATAAAGACAAGACTGTACATCTGCCGCACACATTTATTTTTCCCGTCTAAAAATTTAACTGACTCTGGACAAAGTTATTAATTTTATGAGCATTTAAAGTTTAGTGATAAAATCAAAACGTTTCCCTCCTTTTTGAAACCTATATTTACATTTTTTTCTGGCCTTGACCAATCCATACACTGCAAAAATTAAACAATCAGTAGTGTGAAAAACCACGGGTAAATATCCACTGCCCTTTCATTTATTTTATTACCTACAGTATTAGATAAAAGTTTTTGCTTTCTTGCTTAAAAAAGAAAAGAAAATGTACTTACCTATGTTCTTTCATTCTATGATGTATGAATTCAAGGAAACATACTCTAGATCTGTTTATGCAGAGCTTCTGAGATATTTGCACATGAAGTCGCATAGTGGTGGAATATGGATTCCCGTAGTGGGTAATTGTTCTTTTTCCAGACTAGCCTTTAAGAGAGGAATGGAAAGGAAACAATTAATTAAAAGCAACAGAAAACATTACTTAGGAAAGCAGGTAATTTAAATTGACATTATAGAAAGTGCCTCTGTATTAGGCAGGGAATGAAAGGTCAAATGATGCACATTATTCTCTTTAAAAAGAGCATTAATTCCACAGTAGTCTGAAATTTTCCCCATACCTCTTCTTGCTTTCCCAACAAATGTGAATCAACAGTACTTCTTCCCATTTATACTGATCATGATTTTTGCCACATTTACAGTTCTCAACTAGACATATATAGTAGACCATGGTGCATTGACTAAGTTTTCAATCAGCCCCCCCTTCAAAAAAAAAAACAGGATACAAAAATAAGGCTAGACTCAGCACAAATTGGCTCACCTATTAATAGCAAACTCGTATTTGCTGATCTCAAAAACAAGTCAATAGCTGAGCTAATGCACCATGAACCATATATTTCAGTTTGTAATAGAGTGTGTAAAGATGGCTTGCAAAAAGCTAAACGCTACCATCTCAATCAAGCAGTGTTTCAATTTTCATTTTACCTTTATATTTATGCAATAAAAATGGTAGTAAGGGTTAATACTGTTTTAATTGCAAGAGAAACTTTTTAGGCTGCAGAAATGTGCTAGGCCTGATCTCCCTTCTATGTCTTAAAAGCAGCTTACATGTGCCTAGTAAGGATGGGACTAAAAGTACGTGTGCAGCTGCATTAGGCAAAGAAATTAACAAGTTTATGCAGACGTTGCCAATGCATTGTCTGAGCTTTGCCTGGTGATAATTAGATTTAATTTGATTGACAGTTTGAGACCATTATATTTCAGACATTATTGTGGAACATGTCTCTACTTCCCTCAAACATGCACAACCTCCAAACTGTATGTGGCATTTGATGCTTTATTCTGAATCCAGCCTATGCATAGACCATAAACAGGCCAAGGCTTGGGTGGGCAGCCTTGTTCAACTCAGGGGCACTGTAAAGATGAGATCATGATCACTAATTTTTAATGCTGCATTATTTATCTTTGGTATTGCAGCTAGCACATTTTGATGGTGAAGCTACATACTTTGTCTCTTGGGCTAAGGAAAACAATAAGTAGCTACAAGCTAGTTCTATGACTCACATAGGATATTACCACTGGACAGGCCTAGGGTGGGTATCAATCTTGATCTAGACCCATGCTTTTTTAACACCAATTTTAGGCCTATGCCCTAACTTGGCAAGCTAAATACTGACATGGCTAAACACTGACACAGCAAAGCCTATTTAAGCCTGCACCTTGTGTTTTTACCATGTGACAGGCATCCTTCAACAGTAGTATTTAAATTTATGTTTTGAATTTATGTTGATTCACTTTGTTTTCCCACAAGCTAAACAAGCTAGCTGAACCTATAACTGTATGTGACATGTGGCACTTTCTTCTGAATTCCTTCCTACTGCATGCACCTACTGGGTATACAGCTAGGCCTAGTCTGGGGTGTGTAGTTGTATGCACGGCCTTGTTCAACTTACTTCAAGGGTACTGTTATGATGGGATCATCACTAACTTGTAGTAAGCTGCACATTATGTACAGGTATCATGGGGACTGCAGCTAGCACACTGTAAAGTGAATCTGGATAGATGCCCCCCGGGCTGAATTGAAGCAGTTAAGTCTACAAGTTAACTACTATTACTGCATGGATATTACAGTAGCTTAGGGTTGGTTCCAAACTTGACCTAAGCTATGTTCACACTAGGCCTATAGCCTAACTAGGCAAGCTTAAACGCTGCGAATCAAAATCTGCTAATTAGCCTTGGCCTTGTATTACCAGTGGCACCAAATTTTGAAATGTGTGGGCCCACTTGGCTTTGTGGTACTGATTTTATCCAACACAGAGTCAACGCTATGGTATGTTTGCGTACTCTTTTACTGTTGGGCTTATAGACAGGAATTAGGTGAAATTAAACATATTGCAGCCAGGACTTGGTGCCCTCTTACTGTATAGCAAGGGACTAAGCAAATGTTGCACCCACAGCTGCCTACTGTGTTCACTGGGATTGTCTGATGTCTTTGTTATTGGTAGGTTAACAGTGATATTGAACTGAGGCTGGCCCATAGCTACTGATGATGGAGAGGGGTTGGGGTGAAATATGTAAAAATTTCCCCCTCCTCCACAGTCTCAGTCCACTTCCCTGGTAGGCAATCCACTAACCCTCATTGCAATCAGTGTCTAGCATACTACGATCCATTAGTCGATAGATGCTCTGAATACAAGGACAAAGCCTAGGCCTATAAATGCTAAATGGCACATAGCCATAGGCCTAGTGTGTAGGCTATAGCCTGGCTGACTCGGACTAAAGTTCGCAATCCTCCTGCCTTGATGTGCCCACTAGCTGGCTGGGCTTGTGACGATTGCATGAGACTGAGACTTCATTACAATGAGAATTAAATCTAACGTTAGGCCTGGCTAGGCTAACGTTATTGACCCAACGTTAGGCCCTAGGCCAAGGCCTAGCCTATATAGCCAAATTAATATAAAGTTAGGCCCAGGGCTTAACGTTAGGCCTAAAGTTAGACCAAATTACACGGCCTTGGCGCATTACTGACTAGACCTAACCTTACAGACCAAGTCTGTGAAATTGCAAGACTACAACTGGGCTGCAGGCCTAGGCTATGTGTTTGTCAACGTCAAAGGCCTAACGTTGGGCCCTAGGCCAAGCCTATATAGGCCTAGCCAAATTAATATTAGGCCTAGCCTAGTATAAGTTAGGCCCAGGGCCTAGGCGCGCGCCTAAAGTTAGACCAAATTACACGGCCTTGGCGCATTACTGACTAGACCTAAACCTTATACAGACCAAGTCTGTGAAATTGCAAAGACTACAACTGGGCTGATTCTGTGTTTGTCAACGTTACCACTTCTCTCTCCACCCAAGTATGCTACGCGGTAACGTTAACAGAGCCCCGTTTTAGGCCTGGGATGTATCCTGTGTGTGGTGTGTAAGTGTATAACGTTAGGCCTTACAGGGCACCATTGCTTACTTAACTCCGCTTGTGAGAATACCCGTGTAGAACACTTTGACCACAAAACACGAATAAACGCACCATTCCCACCGATCTTTTCTGCCTTTATGGTGCAATACTTGGCCGTCCTTGTGAAGCCTTGATACGTGTCATTCCAAAACCGAAACAAGTCATTTTAAAAGCAAAAGATTCTGTATGACTCCTTCCATCAGGCTTTCTTGTTGGTCGTGTGGCCAGCGCTACAGCTGAGTCGTCGCTATGGCAAATATGTTGCATGACGTCAGCAGAAACACGGGCGATGATTGGCCATAAGTAAGAAAATCGGATAGCTTTCCGATAAAAATCGCTCTGCTATCCGATCAAAAAAATAAATCGGATTGGAATACTTGATCGGAAAGCAATCCGAATCCGAAGTCGTTGTAGTGTGACCGTCCTCATAGAAAATCCACTATTCCGATTTTTTCAGAAAAAATCGGATCCGAATCCGAATTCGGAATCGCTGTAGTGTGACCGGGCCTTAATGGTTTTATTTTTTTAAATACCTCCGGGCTCCCGTGAGCGTTGCCTCCTGGACCCCACCAGGATGTTGCTCCTGGACCCCACCAGAGCCGACCCCTGGAACCCACCCTTTGAATGGAGCATTTCGCTCTCCAACGACTGCTGAGCCTTTAAATACTTTGTGTAATAAAAGGCAATGACGTACTACGTTGAACACCATGGAAGGACTTGGAGTGGGGGCACTGAACAGATATTGCTACGACAGTTCGGTAGATATTTGCCCCCCCCCCCTCTTGAAACTGGCCCGTAGTCAAGGGGGGCCAAGCGGACTCTGAAATGATTTTTGCCCGCCTAGAGAGTTTGAATCTTACCATTGACTTAATACATTTGTACACATTTGCCCCCCCCCCCCCAACGAAACGTTTTGAAAGCACTTTATTAATGTTTAACCTTCGCATTGCATTGGAAAGTTATTCACTTCTTTAATTTTAAGCCCACTCAAGGGAAAGGGAGGGCCTAACCCATCTCGAATTACATGTTTTTTTTATGTATTATTTTTATTTTTGAAAATTGAAGACCATGCTTTGCAAACTTTGGGGGGGGGCAAGTGCCCCCCGTGCCCCTATGGCGAGCCACTAATGCTTTGATGCGACTCTGATGTTTGTAAATGTACCAATTCTGGGTTGTGCTGTGTGCATATCGTGAGGTCATGGAAGTACTAGTACTTCCATGGTGAGGTAGACGCGGCCTTATGGCAAGCCATTTTAATATTTACCTCCTAACTATACTTAAGCACAATTAATTTCACTTAAGTAAAATTCAATTTTGCTTAAGTAAAATTGTGATATACTTAAATAGAATACAATTTCGCTTAAGCTAAATGTGAAGTGATGTGAATGCATTCTACTTAAGCTTAATTTAATTTTGCTTAAGTGAAATAGAATTTTACTTAAGTGAAATTACATTCAGCTTAAGTAGAATTCAATTCCACTTAAGTAAAATAGGTTCGCAATTTCACTTAAGCTTAATTGAATTTTACTTAAGCTAAATTCTATTAAGCTTAAGTAAAATGTGATTGGCTTACTTATTTCAGCTTAAGTGAAATTGAATTTAACTTAAGTGGAATTCAGTTCCACTTAAGCTTAAAAGAATTAAACTTAAGTAAAATACAATTAAGCTTAAGTGAAATTCAATTTCACTTAAGTGGAATTGAATTCTGCTTAAGCTTAATAGAATTAGGCTTAAGTAAAATACAATTAAGCTTAAGTGGAATTGAATTCTACTTAAGCTTAAAAGAATTAAGCTTAAGTAAAATACAATTAAGCTTAAGTGGAATTGAATTCTACTTAAGCTTAATAGAATTAAGCTTAAGTGAAATACAATTAAGCTTAAGGAATTGAATTCAGTGAAATTGAATTTGCCATAAGGACACACAATATCAAAGCAAAAACGATATAAAATAGGCTATGCTAAAAAAAAATTGAATTCTACTTAAGTGTTATCATGTTTTATTTAAGTAGAATGATGATGTATTTTGCTTAAGCTGAATCAAAATGAGCTTAAGTAGAATTCGATTAAGCTTAAGTAAAATTTAATTACACTTAAGCAAATTTCGATTAAGCTTCAGTACAAATCGAGCTCATTTCCACTTAAGTTAAATTGTATTTCACTTAAGTAAAATACATTTCAGCTTAAGTGAAATTGGATGCTGCATCAGCTTTGACAATTCTACTTAAGTAAATTTCAATTTTACTTCAGTAGAATACAATTCTACTTAAGCTGAATTCATTTTACTTAAGTTGAATTAATTTCACTTAAGCCGAATTGAATTTTACTTAAGTGAAATTAATTATGCTTAAGTATAATTAGGAGGTAAATGTTAAAATGGCTTGCCATACGGCCTCAACACACAGTGCACGTGTGAAATTAATACCAGCACTGCGTGCCTATAGTATAGTTGTCAGTTGACAACAAACGGGCCACGGTAGTTAGTTCGAGAAATCCGCATTCACTGCTGCGGAAGCATGTAGCATGTCATACCATACTATGTACACAGCATTACAGGCATGGACCATTACGAACACCATCCTCAGTGGTTTCTATCGGAAAACAACATGTTGCACAGACAGGGTTGCCATCTGCATGATTTTTGGTCTGATTTCAGGAACTTTCGTTGTACTAGATGTTTATCCATGGGTGAAAATTTCAAAATGAAATTATTAAAATCTGAGTCTGTCCATTTTGCTCTCTATAATAATTTTGTTGCCTCTAAAAAAGAAGTATTCAAATAACATTGCTTGTGCAACTCTGATGGGAGTGGTTTAGTCCTCAGTAAAAGCATATGTGCAGCGGGGTTTTCCACGAGACCGAAGGTCCGCGACTGACCGAAATTTAAGCCCCTTCCACATTATGCGACGCGACTTTCTCGTCGCGGGCTCAGTTGCACGTCTCAGTTGCAGGCGACCGAACATGTTCGGTCGCATGAGACTGAGTTGTGTAACGGCTTGCAACTGCTTCCAACCAGTTACAAATGTTTTACGCGAAGGAAAAACTGCGTCGCAATGAGTCGCATAGTGTGGAAGGGGCTTAAGAAAAGGTCCGCGACTGACCGAAAATGAGAAAAGGTTTTCATATAGTATTTATCACTTACGAATACGTTTTTTTATTATAATGCGTACGTACGTAATAAATAGTGGTCACGTACAGTGATGTAGCGAGGGATTAATTGGGTCATGGCCCAACCCCTGGCAAGAATAAATAAAGCCAAATTTTACTTCCAAAGTTTTCACCCGCACACAAAATTACAGTATTTAAAAATCATCTCAAAGGGGAGGGGAGATCCTCCCGTTAGACGCCTTCCTCTTTGACCTCTCTCCCGGAGCATCGTTCACAAAGTCAAGATCCCCCTCAGCTGAATTATGGTTACACAACTGTGTACGTAAGGCCTACATATATACTTAAAAGTTCCGGTCTCCGCGAGTGGTTTTAAATTTCGGCCTCGCGGACCTTCGGTCTTGCTAACGCTATTTCATTTTCGGTCTCGCGGACGACCCTATTTCATTTTCGGTCTCGTGAACCCTTTTTCATTTTCGGTCTCGCGGACCCAATTTCATTATCGGTCTCGCGGACCTTTGGTCTCGTGGACCTTCGGTCTCCTGGGCTGTAACCGTGTCTAGCCGGTGGTCGAGATTAATTTTTTTCTTATAGCAAAGCTAGGACCTTAAGTCCTTATTTACTGCAATAACATTTCCTTTCCAACTTGAACTCTGTAACTAGTATTGCAGTTGTTTTTGATCACTGTAAACCTCTGAAAAGTTCCGAAAATTTGAAATAAAATCAATAACTTTGCTACTTCGTAAAATTTACTGTAGGCTGTTGCGTTCAAAATATTTATTGATATTAGAATGTCGTCAGGGGCGTACATACGGGGGGTGGGGTGTGACACCCCCCATGAAAATCAAAAGTCGTTCTCTGAGCTCCAAAAAAGTCGGTCTCAAAGCCAGTTCAGTAGCATGCCGTTGTAACAGTAGACCAGACATGAACAACATTTGAAGTGAAAAGTTTGCCCAAAAAAGCCGATCTCAAATTGCCCGAAAAGCGAAAAAAGGGTCTCCAGAATTTCGAATCGTACAACTATGGCAATGGGAGTCGGTCTCCAAGAAATGTAGTCGGTCCCAAAAGTTCACACCCCCCCTCCCTGCAAATTCAAGAATGTACGCCCCTGAATGTCGTGTGCGTATATACGCAACATTGTGACATCACACAGAACATTTTACTACTGTAGTTCCTATGCATACACATGACTTACTGCCTCTGCAAACATTCCATACCGTCGTAAGAATGTAGCTTATTATAGCATACTGATGTAAACAACGTTCCTTAGTCACAGTTGCTAATCTCATTTCACGTTTCTGGCCCTTTCAAAAAGATCTCAGTGATCAAAAACAAAACTGTAATACTCCTGTAAGATCTGGAGAAGAAAAGTCATGGTAGTAAATTAAGATTTTACGTCCAAAATTTGCTGAGAGAAGAAAGTCAATTTCAACATCATAAAGACGGCCGCCCCCCCCCCCCCCCCATCTATTTTCAGAGGTCGTTGTAAGGACTGTGTATAGTGAGCTCTGCAGCGAACGACCATACAGTCCTTTACTGAGGAGTAGGACTGGTTGTAATTTTGCAACCCATTGTTCATCAGGTGGCGTTGTCAGGGTGGTATCCACAATACACAGTACCGACGATAGCAGTCCGGGCCATGTATGTTATGTACGTGCACAATGCATCCATCAAGCAAAGCCATCTGTTGCTGTCATAGGCGGGATTACGGTGGGCAATGGGGAACTTGCTCCCCCCCCTTTTTCCAGAGCTTAAAAAGTAATAAAAATAAAAAAAAAATAGCTAAAGGAATCGAGACAAGAGAAACTTTAAGAGAATTTTCAATATCCTATTATGATTAAATTTTGCAATGTTAAATGAAGAAAAACATTAAAATCAAATACCATAAAAATGCTAGGAAGATTTTTCTCTGCGCGCTCCGCGTGCACCCCAAGAGAAAACTGACTGATACAATTGAAAATTTAGTCTGGCACCGTAAAATTTCTTTCAAAGCGTGGGCGTCTCCTAGGCGCCACACTATTGGGACTTGAAGCTCTGAAACAAGTCACTGAAAGTACTGTACGTCATTAAATGCACCCTGGTCCTTGCAAACAAAATCCCAAACACTACCCATGTATAAAGAATCATAATTCTCGATAAATTTTTCGGAGTGCTTCGCATGAGCCTGATATAAATTGGTCTCATTGGTACTGCTGTGCGGCTGTGCGTAGGAAAACTTTGATGGAATTGCCTCCTTATTATTTCCAGTAGCAGGGGCGGATCCAGGGTTTGGAGAAAGGGGGCGGAAACATCGGCTGAAGGCCGATCGTCGAAGGCGAGCGCCGAAGGCGCAAATTAGCCACGGCGGGGGGTCCGGGGGGCCTCCCCTGGAAAATTTTGGAATTCAGAAGGGCTTAGAGGCCATTTCCGAGCATCTGAGGGTTACATTTTGCCTTCCGAAATCCGGCGATTTTTTTTTTTTATAAATGAACGAAGTTTGGATGCAAATTTTCATTTAGTTAGGTTGGAAACAGTCTCACATAAGCGGTATACATGATGCAAACCTGTTTCAGGTGATGGGCAAAACTCTACAATTACAAAATAAAATCATCATTCATCAACAAAATCATATACATCCCAACCTAGGACAGCTCTCAGTCTCTTGAACTAGGGTTGTACGGTACCGGACCCTACGTCACGTAGGAGTTCAATCGGCCAATTTCTCCACCAAGAATCCTTTGCTTAAGCCCAGCATGCTTTTATTCTAGCAAGGGATTGATAAAAAGCATGCGCCGAGGATATTTCCTGGCATACTTGTCTATGATCGCTCCGTAATCAAGAGAGATGTCGCGATGCACGAATAGAAGGACTAGGGCATTGAATCTGCCCTCGGTCATTGTTGACCGGTAAGTGTTCTTAATGAACCGCAATGCCGAATTTGTCCTCTCAACACTAGCTGCTGTAGCCGAGAAAGTGAGCATAGGCCGTAGAACTGCCATTATGTTGGGGTAGGCCTTCTCGACTCCAGACACCTCGATACCTTGAATGGCTTTGGACACCGTGTCGGGCAGCTCTTCCTTTCGCCGGGAGTCCCAGAATTTCGTCCAGAGTCGCAATTCCTGGTTGAAATCGGAGAGGCAGGGAAGGTCTTCGCCATAGTGCCCCTTGATCTTCTCCAAATCGTCATCCTTCAGATTGGCCAAGTTTGCGGGGATAAGCATCATTGCCCTCATAGCATCACAAGATCTTCCACAGAATCTATCTTCAAGCTGACCCTTTAGGCTATCTATGAAGGGAATGAAGATCGCCCTTCTGTAATACTCCTCAACACCTTCAGCTGGGACATTCGTTCTCAATGTCTGGCGACCAGCGAGACGTGGCTTTGTGATCATGATGGGCGTTTGCGCAACCTCTGACAACTATTCCGCTTATTTCATCAATATTAAAGTGTAAAATAAACGGAGGATCAAGCTTTTTATTATCCTGTGATTTGAGAACATCCTGGAATATTTGTCGGGGTTATTAGAAATTTCTTGGTTTTGGATAATTCTCTTGAAAGTGGAAGATTTGTATAGGTTGATAGCGGTGTTGCTTTGGAGAAAATTACAAAATTCGGAAACGGTCTAAACATTATATTTTATTCAATTTCGACAGGGGAACTCGGGAAGTATCGCGGGAACAAAACGGTTTTGTGCTTTTTACATTTTTTTCAAGATTTTAGGAAAGGAATTGGGTTACACGCAATGGGGGATCACGTGGGAACATCTTACGAGGGCTTGCCCCACTGTCTAATACAGTTGGCGGGAATGGCTCAGCCGGAGGCGCGGGTGCCGGGAAGTCAATTGGAGGAAGGTAACCTTGCCATTCTAGAAGGGTGTGCTATGGGACAGGAGGTTGCAGTGTCCGCTGATGCTTATACTAGGCCTGAAAAAAATCTTTGGTCGCCGAAAAATAGGGGGGCGGCAGCCGGGTCCGCCCCCTCCCTTGGATCCGCGCCTGGTAGTAGAACAGCTTGAGTAAATTACTATTTCCAAAATCCTCGCTCATCTCTTCCTGTCCACTTTCCCCCACCAACTGCTGTCATGCATCCTCAGCAAATAATTGACTTACGGTTACTATCTTAAATTTGCGATTCTCATAAGAAACCTATTTCATTAGAATTTCAAATTACAGATGGGGAAGCAGAATTTGTTCAAGGAATTGTCCAGAATTGCCGCAAAAGCCGTCAAATTTAAAAAGAAATTACTCAGTCTCCAGCCTCCGGCTTCGCACCTTCGGCGCTCTCGGTTAAAGGTTTCGCCGGCCACAACTTCCCAAGATGCAGCCTCCAATGAAAATTACTTCCCTACATGGCATTTAAACTGCCGATGGCCTTGGCCATGTCCATGTAAAAACTACCTGTAAAACATTTCATTGTTTTTTTTTAAGTTATCATAATCATACTCTATAACCTGATAACTTTCAAAATCGACACTACCGTATTTTTCACACTTATAAAAACGGTTGCGGGGGATCGTCCCAGACCATTGACAAAAATGAAACATGGAAGAAAGAACCATAGAGAAGGATATGGGACCCTGTATCCTGCTCTATAGAAAGAACAGGCACCTGGGGAAAGTAGAAATTTTTTAATGTAATAAACAATACTGCATTTAAAATCAAAGAAAAACAATAGGCTACAATTAAACATCTCAATGTGTTTTCTTCATGCGCACCCGTTTTAAATATTGTTTTGGGATTCCGGGTTACTTCCTGTAGAACACCTTGCCTTTCATAGCTTCGTACATTCTATTCCATTATCTTTGAAACCCTTGAATTCCCCATGGCCTTACTCTGTATGCTACCTCTTGCATACCACTTCACAAGAGGCAGAAAGGAACCAGTTGTCTCAAGGTCACACCAAAGAAAAAATACCAGTTTTAAATTTTCCTTGATAATGATTATGTGATAGTGTGACTTGTGTTAACTTGTAGACACAGCAACTGACTCTAGTTGACTCGACCAAAATGTCTGACTTGACTTGACTTGACTTGGCTTCTGTCTTGACTTGACTTGACTTGACTTGAAAATGTGCTTGACTTGACTTGACTTGACTTGACTTGACTTGACTCGAGCAATGTGGCGAATGACTTGACTTGACTTGCGACTCGACCACCGTTGACTTGACTTGACTTGACTTGACCTGTGACTCGACCTAAAAGTGACTCGTTACAACACTGGGGATCTCTCACTTAGCACATAAATGACCCACACTAAGTTCAAGAAATGTAGTGATTTTGGTTGGACGTCAAAGGTCATGTGAGGTCACTTGAGGTCATACTGAGAAAACCTCGGAAACATGAAGAAAAGGATAATTTTAATGGATCTGATTTGCTTGGTATGCAGATGTTCTACATTTAGTTAAAATATCCTATTGTGTTGGTGGGGGTCAAAGGTTATTTGAGGTTAACAGAGGCTAAACTTTAAAGGGGCTATAGTTTACCCCATACATATCAGTGCTGTAGTCCGAGTCCCCACCTTCCGAGTCCGAGTCCGAGTGCTCACCTGCTGAGTCCGATTCCGAGACCAATTCACTGGCATTTGAGTCCGAGACCAAGTCACAAGCTCCGAGTCCCAGTCCCCCCTATGGAAAAGTGACCGACTGCAGTGGCCAAGTGGTTAGAGCATCCGACTTGCAGCCGGAAAGTCTAGGGTTCAAATCCTGGCCGGGTCATACCAAAGACTTTAAAAATGGAACCTACTGCCTTTGTGTTTGGTGCTCAGCATAAGCAATGGAGTAGGGAAAACAAGCCAGTGAGCCACAACTGGAAAAAAGGCCGTGGTCGTCTCGACTTGAACCAATTGGTTGGAAAATGGGACGTTAAACCTCAACTAACTAACTGACTGACTGACTGACTGACTGACTGACTGACTGACTGACTGACTGACTGACTGACTGACTGACTGACTGACTGACTGACTAACTAACTAACCTATGGAAAAGTGCACAATAAGAACATGAATTAAGAAATGATCAATTTTACACTGCCTTTTGTACAATGTTGTGTGTTATGATATAGGCCTTATGTCTGAATGGCAGTGCGCAGTTGTTCCTTTATTGGTTATGTGGTTTTACTGTATGTATGCCGGACATGGTGTTGCTTTTGGTTCATTTCTTACTTCGTATTGGTGCAGTGGAAAGGCAGGAACTGACGAATAGGTCTGTTGCATGGGCGTCCAAGGGGGGGGGGGGCAAGCGGGGCACTTGCCCCCTGGAAAATCAAAAACTTGAAAAAAAAAACTTGAGGAAAAAATAACATCAACATTTTTGTTGATGATATTGCTGGAAAATTTCCAGAACATGAGCTTTCAAAATAGAAAATGATTAAATGCAACTCTCAAGGTCTGGAAAGTGCCATTTTCAGAGATCTGGGAGGCATTTCGACCAAAATTTTCTTTGGCGCTTCGCGCCAAAGAATCCGAGAATCCGAGCTCTAATCCACTACGCCATCAAAGAACTCGTTCAGGGTATGGTACTTCTAATCATGCTATAGTCACAACATCCTTTTCACGTGTTCATAATTTGGTAATTTAAATTAGTAAGGCATTATTACTGTAACAGTTACGCTTGTGAATAAAAATGTTTTTCTCTATAACTTTATCTTTTGAATGGCAGGAAAATTCAGCCCCAACTTTTCGTTGGTCACAAAATGCTGGACACAATTTGGAGGTACCGTCCACTGCCTATCTAATTAATGAGGTTTTCGTAGTTTCACCTCTGATGCCTTCCTCATATGATCTCCAAAATCTCATACGGTTCCCTCTCTCTTAAAATAACACATCTATGTTAACATGGAACCACTACCTCCAGGTATTAGCTCCATGATGTAAAGTACCCATCATCCGTCTTGAAATATCGTGTTTTTCAAGGTTTTCGGTATTTGATGTCTGATGATCTCAAATGACCTTTATCCTCTACTGAAAACATTAGGGTTCTTCCTTTTAATATGATAAAGTTATGTACCAAGTATGAAGATTGTCCATTGCAATCTTGAGAAACAGAGTTTACAAGCAAATTTTAAGAATTTCGTATTTTCACCTCCGGTGACCTCAGATAATCTTTGACCTTTACCAAGATCAATAGGATTTATCTTTTGTAACGCATCCACATGCCAAGTATGAAAGCATCCGTGCTTCCTACCGAAAGATATTGTGTTTACAAGGTTTTCAGTTTTTGACCTCAGGTGGCCTCACATGACCTTTGACTCCACCAAAAACAATAGGGATCTTCTTCTTAATAAAATAATTCTATATCCCAAATATGAAAATTATCCATCATTGCTACTTGAGATATCGTGTTTACAAGCAAAGCATCACAACACACATACATACTCACCCATACACACACTCGCCCTTGTGTTGCATAGATTCCTTTTGCCTTCAGCAAGGTGAATCAAATATTGTTGCAAACTGTCCAAATTTTCTTGCGTCCATTGCTCTGCTCATTAAATTTGAATTCGAATATGTTGATGTTCCGGACCCAATGGGCACGAGTGCACCCGCAATTTACCTTTGGCAGGCGCGGACCCAAGGGCTTTCCCGGGCTCAGCCCCCCCCCTTTTTCGCCACATCAACAATAACAAATACGCGAAAATTAGCATAATGTTAATGTAGAAGAATATTCAAGAGGGCTTTCAGTCCCCCCCCCCCTTTTCGAAAGTCTGGATCCGCGCCTGTTTGGTACTCTTAACGTAAGAGCTTCTTTCTTTCGAATGTGCCTCATTTCTGCAACCGTTTCCGCTCCAAAGGGTGAGGGGTAGTGAGTAGTACCGAACGCCTGTGAAGAGAGGGCATTTGGGATACAAATTTTGCCAACAAAACAATTGTGCCGACAACCTGACAACATATTAGTGTTGGAGACAAAAGGTGTGCTAGAAGTGAGGTGACTGGCTGAATCTTGGTCAAATTGAAGTCTATATATTGACCTGTATGGACTTCGGCAGTTGGAATTCTCTGGCTTCAAATCCACCTTGAATTTCAACTCCTACATACCATCACCAATCCCTCTGTTACATCCCTGAGTGCAAACCGTACCATAATCCAATAATCTCCCCACCACCCACGCACACACTCACTGCAGTCAAATCGACGGGCCATGTAGTTTGACGTATGTAATCCAGTGGTGGTAAGGGGGAGCTAGGCAGGCCAGTTGAAATGAGCTTACGAAATGTTAGGAGACCATATGCCCTTGATAGAAATATATATATATATATATATATATATATATATATATATATATATATATGCCGAATATTATTTTTTCCTCTTATAAGAGTTTCTTATTTTACCTGTGCATTTCTAAATAATGATATTTCAGAATAATACGTTTAGGACTCCTCATTAAAGTGATTTTTTCTGTTTTGGTAAGGTGAAATCGAAGGGGATGTTGCCTGAGGGGAGGGATGAAACCTTTACTCTTTGAGAAAGTTTTCTTGTTCTCAGTTTTCCTAGATCCAAAATGGCGCTGTCTTTGGTAGAGCTTTGGAGCGATTACATGATCTGAAATTTTAATTTATTGTTCACCAAATTTTCTTCTGTTGCTTTGCACTCCTACATGGCTGTTAAGGGCTTCTGCCTAGCGCTCTTAGTACGCCACTGGGGGAGCCACTGGGAGGTAGCCGTATAGCGTAGGCCTTGCAAATAAATGTTCGGTCGAGCAGTCCCAGATGAGGGGGGGGGGGTGACACATTTTAGACCTTAAAGTTGCATCTTAAACCTTTTTACTTTTATATTTCGTGACTTAGAAACAAATTAAGATTCAAGGAGAAAATTTAGGTTTGAATCAAAGGGAAAGCTCAGCCACCCCAATTTTAATTAGTGCATGTACTCGGGTATGCTATTTCATGGATGGCTCTTGAGGATCATATAACAATATATTTCTCACTGAGTTGTGAAATTCACGTACTAGAGTAACTCCTTGGTTTACCTGAAACATGTAACATTTATCTTCTAACATTTGAAAGATTGTTGAAGTGAAATAAGAGGATATTTGTGAAATTTAGCTGTTTCAAAATAAGTTTGCCACAACTGTTTATGCCCTTTAAATTAAAAGTTTCTTTACAAGCTCTGCATTGAGTCTAGCTAATAATTAAGGGTATAATCATTGCCTATTTTATCTTTAACCAGCGTATGAATTGGTTTCTTCAAGAGTGTACCTTGTAGGAGGAACAGGGTTTATTCGTCAGGAAGAGAAACTCACAAAAGAACGTCGTCTACAGTGGGGATCACCTCCCCGAGGAAATTTGGGGAAAATGGAGCCCTTATACTGTTATATATAATTTCTTATGTTTTGAGGGGCCTTGAAATCAATACCTCCACAGTGAATTTGGCCAAGTAGGCCAACTTTTATTTCGATTTGGAAATCTCAGGATGCAGTTGCCCCTGACCCCACAGGCTACGGCTCTGGCTTCCCTTCCCTTTCCAGGAGCTTGGCCTGTCGGGCAAATACTAGCCCTGGAAGCAGCTAGGGGCCGGGCATCCAGACTAAATTTACGTCAAAAATCTTCTTCCAATCTCACTAAATAACCTACCGTAATTTTAATTCAAAAGAATTGTTCTCATTTTTATGAAAACCTTGGACACTTGGGAGTAATTCATTGAAACCCCGAGTACGTAAGTAGTTAAATTTTCCATCCCGAAAGTGTGTACGTGTAACATTTATTTTTTTTTTTGCGTACCTCTAAATATTAGGGGGACGTGTCCCCCACTAAAAATATTGAGGGGACATGTCCCCCTGGCCCCCGTGATCGCCGCCCACTTTTCTGTAGTTAAATAGGTTGTATTTTGCACCTGGTCCGACCTACATAAAATATAAATGCCCAGGGTATGTGGCGTACCAAGATGGTGGAGATCTGGTCCGAACCGGTTACCAGTTCTGGGGTTCCAAGACCTTTAACACATTATTAGCTGTTTAAAATTTTGCCAAGAATAACACTTCTTTGCATATGAGCTAACAATTTTTTTCAAAAATGGAATCCCATTCCTTCCGCCTTCCACCTCATTCCAGCCTAGGAGAGCCCTTATATCCCTCTCAAGAACGGCACCCCTGCACAGGGCGGCAAAGGAAGGATCCGCCTTAGTGGTGCCAAATATCTTACGAAGGCCTTGTCAGGGGTATCGCATGAATTTTTCCGACAAGGGGACCAAGCCCCTAGAAGGGGGGGGGCAGTAACTTGAACCCGAAGGACCGGGCCCGCCCCCGGCCACAAAGGCGACGGGTCACCGGAATCCAGCTCAGCCGAAATTTTTCGGTGAGAAAGATTTGGGCTATGATTGTAAAAAATTGAAAAAATTGGGCCTTGGGCCTTCTATGAGGAAAAATTCGAAAAATGTGGATTTTGTTGAAGAAATTTTAAAAATTTGGGTTTATTGAAGAATTTTCCCTCCTTGAAAGCAAATATAAGTTCCCTGTCGGGGAGAATGGGCGTCGTCGGGATTTCGCACTTCATCTTACCCACTAATCTATAAGGGTTCCTACAAAATTCGAAAATTTTCACGAAGAAGGGAGGGGGGCGAGGGATGGGGCGAGGGACTTCCCCAGTTTCACCCATTTCGAAGAGTCTGGCGATACTGTGTTCGGTCTTCGCCCCACTCAGTACACGGTGGCAATGGCCTTTGGCTTTGGTTGAAACTAAGTTTGTCCGTGTACAGTAGTTGAGTCTCGATATACGTTCATACACCCTCTTCACTAAAATTTTACGCACTTTCAACCTCTGGAGGAGAATCCCAGGGGTAAAACTTGAAAGCTTTTTGCGCCGTTGAAATTAGTAATATTGAAACATTCGGAAACAGAGGTAAATCCGTAAGTATTAAGGTAACGCTTTTGAGCTCTGCTAGGCTATACTATAATTTCTTTAAAGGTAAAATGTTAATGTATTTTTCTTTCCATCTTACCTTCTGAGTGCACAGTGGAGAGCTTCCTAAGGTTAGGCTAAGGCTAGGCTTCCACGCTTACGATAAACAATGTTCATCACATGTTAGGCTGTTCGCCTTTTTCGTACCGTAGGCTTGCTAAACTGGAAGTCGAGCAAGCGTCATTAACCTTGTTGGAAGGACTAGGCTAAAGACGTCCAGCAATTATTAAAGAACTGACAAATGGTAGTCTACAGGTCATTTGTGTCGTGTAGTTTCGTGATTTTGATTGAGGACTGGTGATATTATAAATTAGCCTAGCTTAACGTTAGGCTTAATGTTAGGCCTAACGTTTACAAATTACAGGTCTTCAATTCAAGACTAAAGCCTGTAAGTTGTAATTAGGCCTAAAGGTAGGGGAACGTTAGGCCCAAAAGGATCACTGCAAGGGAGTTTGGTATTAACATTAACACTTAACAGGATTGTTGGGCACAATTACAGAATAGGCCTAGGCCCACCCCCTCCATTAAATAAGCCCACCCCCACAGTGTAGCCGGCTAATAGTACAGCAGTCGCACACACTTCAGTATGGAGCCACTGAAGCCACTTGAAGGGAAACATTTCGACTTTTAAAGTTTATTTTACATTTCCTAATAGCGTATGATAATGTAGGCCCATTTAATATGATTTCTTCACAATGAAGCCGATGTAGTCGGTGTAGCCACTTGGATGGAAAACTTTGGACTTTGTCTATTTTTGCAAGTGTAAGGACACGCCCACCACACTCGTACTACCAAATGTAAGGTTCTACTTACCCTTTAAATCTGGTATCCCGATGGCCTTTCATGGGGGCGTCCTTTACGATGTTAATTTATAACTGAGGGTTCGTTGGCCAAGCCTACTGGTTATCAGGCCAGTAGTTGTGAAGCAAGCTATCAAATACAATTTGCATCAAGAGAGGCACGCTAAATCGACTTTCAGAGAGGACCCAAGCTAACTCCTACTTGTGACATAGCCGAGTGCCTTAACCACAAAATTGCCTCTCACATGATAGATCCTAAGGGAGCGACCTTAAGTCACGGCACGTCTGCCTACCATCCCTTGTCTTAGTATACCCACGGCAGTATAAACCCAAATACAGGTGCATAGACGCTGTGCTGGTAATTACACCTTCTCGTTTGAGACTGACACACAGAACTATCTCAGGCTATTCACGAAGTGACGTTTGTCTACGAAGAACGAGGACTCCCTAAACTAACTTCATCAGTAACATCTGGTGCTTACTCAAAATCCAACTTGACAGTAACCTAGTTTGGAAACATCAAAACAAGGACATGACACAACTTTCTATGATATGCATCCCCCAGTTTATTAAAACCCAATTACTAAAAAGAGGTAAAAAGACTAAAGATGCCTTGTTAAGTCTACATCACTTTAACCCACTTATTAATTAATCAATACACCCCTGCTTTGTGTCTGCTTTACACAAAGCCTTTACTTGCTTAATACATTACAATACCCAATGAAGTGTCACTTTAGACCTTCGACCCACCAAGGTCACACTGACTAACAGTACTTAACAATAATCTCACCAGGCTAACACTAGCCATCACACAGTTAATTCATACCAATGGCCATATCACACAGAATACACACTATAAGGGTTCAGTAAACAACATAAGCCTAACTGGAGCCACAACTGGAAAAAAGGCCTTGGTCGTCTCGACTTGAACCAATTGGTTGGAAACTGGGATGTTAAACCTCATCTAACCTAACCTAACATAAGCCTAACACTAGGCCTCAAACACAACATATAGGGAGCCTGTTCTTCACAGTACATCGTTACAACGTTACTTGCACAAATACAGTTGCAATATCATTTTCATGGGCTTCTGAATACAATTTGAACAACCTATGAATACATACCATTTAGCCTAAGCCTATGGATCCATCGCGGATGCGACGCGGGGAGGTATATATTTACAGTAGCTTCTGACTTCTCTGTAGTCTACGTCATCGTGAACATCTAGTAGAAACGAAACAGTTTATCGCTAGCGTTCAGCTCTCGGGATTCAGTACAGCAGTCTTCCAGCTGCAAGCTGCATATTAACACTCAGTCAAATAGTCGTCCCACATTACATGCCTGGAAACTTGGAAGGCCTCACGCCAACTCTCGTACTCGCACAGTCACACGTGCAGCATAGGTAAACAATACAACGTTAACAGTCTAACTTCAGGAACCACATGTTGCCTGACCCACTTGCCACTGGTCCTGTCAGCTTACTACGGCAAATTATACACCTTTTGAACACAGGGAAAGTCCAAGTGACTTCTCTTAACAATTCAGAATCGAAATTGGAGTTAAATTACAGAAGGGCTGACGACGAACTAGGGATAAAACGTCGGAGTCAAAGAGTTGACGTCTACACTGGCCAGGTGCTTCTCCAAGACTAACTCATCACAGGGGTTTCCGCATCTCCAAAAGAGGACCGGAAATGGTGTCGGGTTTCACTCTGTCGGGAAGAATCTTCAGTTCTCAAGAGAGTAAGCAACTTTCTAACTTGCAAAAATAGAGGGCAGCATACATCAACAGTTTCTCAAAACTGGTATCCTTACACAAGTCCACATGCGTCTTCTGCATCAGCTGTCAATATGACTTATGAGTTGTTCTCAAAATAATTCAACATGGAATTCATCAAAGTAGTCAATTAATTTTAGGAGTTGTTTTTAGATGGTGGGTTATTCTATAATTTCTTCAATTGTTGTACCAAAGTCAGACACTGTCTCAAGTACTTTGTGATCTTTGCAGAGACAATTTTCAGGGGAAAAACTGATTCTCGACATTAATGGTTTGATTGCTGGTTTACAAGAGCTGGTTGTTTTTTAAGGAAATCTCTTAGACTTCAGCTGGAATTTAGAAAGGTTGAAAGGGTATCTGGATCTGGATACGTTAAGTAAACAAGTTTCACAACACTCCTGGGGAAGTCAAGCATACTGGGCAGGGTGTGGTCCTGCCTAGTTAGTCCTGTTGAATTTGGAACTTAAAAGGCCTTTCAGTCCCATCCGAGGCAGTAAAAAATCCCACGGCTCGACTTAAGGGCAGGTTCTGCAGCAGCCGGTATCACATTACAGTTTGCGATGCAATTAAAGCACAGAAGCAATACAGAAATTTTAACACCTTCCACATTTGAGACACAAACCTGCAAACCGATTGAAGTTTTATTTGTACAGATACAGGCATTCTGACATCCACACAACGATGTGACTTGACTTCGTTTCACACCTTATTTTTAAATGTCAATTTCAACCTAAATACTATCTTTAAAATGAATCAATTCCCTGTATGAGTTTTTAATAGTTCAGTAATTCCAGGTCTGTCAATTTCCGTTTAATCTCATATGCCTTAAACGGCCTGAATAAAAGTTTGTTTACTGTTAAACGATGTCCACATTCAGTACCAACAGTGTAATGCCTCACTGGCTCTGTTCACCACGCACAGTGATGTTTGCAATGTGCACAAGCTTCTTAAACTTGTACGTCGAGATTTAGTGATCATTTCACCATTTTCATTTTGCTCACCCAAAATTATCGATGCACGAAACTGAATGTCGAATTCGCAGTCATCAACAGTATGTTTAGTATAGGGCCAAAATGTACGCAAACACTGATACCTTTGGCCATATCTGTGTTCTGTACAAACATTCAGGTGTAACGCCCGATGAAAGCACAGTAAAGTCAGTGCATGTGTAGGTCCGTAATTGTATGCAAAAACCCATACATTAGGCTACACACCTGCACTGTTGAGTTGACTTACATTGCAAGAACATAAGGCAGGGTATGGGGAGCCTACAGTATTTTTTCGATCGCTGCTTTAAATGCTAAATTTTCAGTTGTTATTTCACAGTTTGCGGTAGTAGGGGTAGTAGCAGTGGATGCTTTTCATGTAAAACACGTTACTTTGTGTGATATAAAAATGTGCCTTGTACAGTATGTAGGCTACGCAATTACGAACGTGGCCCCATGAGTTGACACACTCGATTTTGTATTCGATCGTTCCGATTTGCGCACAGCATCCAACAGACATTTACTAGGAACATATGTAGTGTGTGCATGCATTACGTAGTGCTGTATGAAACTATATACGTGAGCCTACACTTTCTGCTTATGTATAGGTAATGCACGGTAGGATGATTTGAAATATGCATTGAAAATTGAGGGCATCTGAGTATTTGTTTTTTCGTTTGTTCTCTGAGAGACTTGGGCTACGATTATGGTCTAAAAGTAAACTGAGAAAGTGTGAATCAATTTGTATAGCCCTATTATGTAATAATAAGCAGATTTGGGCTACTGCTACAAACAGGATATTAAAGGCATTGTATTTTGTTTTGGGGGAATTAGCAGGTGAGAATCACACAGAGTTATATGCTATGAATGAAGAGTCACCAACTTACGACAGTTTATTTTCAAAGCCTCATTTGGTCGTTAAACTGGCAAATAAACATCATTTCAATGAAAAGATATCAAAGCAAAACAAGGGATAGAAAAAATGCTAACATTCCCTCGTAATTTTAAAGCGGGGTATCCATTTATTCGTTTGGCTGAATTTGGCACTGTGAAATTAAATGGCCGATCGTTTGTTTGACCGTTTAAACGTTCAAAATAAGTTGCATCAAATTACGAGTATATGTTTACTGAAATCGACATGTATTTATTTAAAGTGACATGGATTAAAAAATGCATAGCAGTTTTGCTATGCAAAACAAAATCCTTAAGGCAGACCCTGCTTAAGGGTAAAATATTCACTGGCCAACAGGGCCAGTAACTTTCTAATTCTACTATCCCTACCAACTTTTCACTGGCCCACTGTAAAAACGACAAATTTTATGGCCAAATTAGCTGGTACCTTGCAGAGTAAGAGTTAGGTGCCAAAGGAGCCGTGGGAGAGTGAAGAGCCCCAGTCCAGGGGAAATTTGTTTGGATCAACTTAGAATCATGCATGATTTTGTACAGTTTTCTTGTAACAGTGATATGAGTGCCCTCTGTCAGAGGGGAAGGGGTTGGGCTGCCTATGACTTCTTGTCCCTCTCCTCATGGCTTCAGAAACATCTATTAATTAACAGTGGCATAGATTCCAGCAATTCTATTGGATTTGGATCGACTTACAGACTCAAGTTTGTTTCACCTAGCAGTGATATGTGGCAATAAAATAATTTTTTTAATTTAAATGTACCATAAATATTGCCAAGAAAAGCTACCATCCTGACAGTAAATCACCCCTTCCATGCATGCTTCGCAACATGTCCAGGAACAGTTATTGGTAAATTTGGAATAAAATCATGCCAGAGTGTTTAGCCCTGTATCTACCTGTAGGGACTCCTTCCACAGCACAAATTTACACTTGTGTACTGAAGGCTAGGTTCATTATACTGCACATATTACACGTTAGGCTATGGTCAAGCCTCTCTGAAGGAAGATGCCCCGTAGAGAAAACCTGTCCACCTAAAGCTTGCGACTTTATTGTGATTAGTTGTTGTAGGGTCTAATGCACATGTCAAGCGACTGTTTTGGGCATTCTTAATTTATCTGGATTATTTTCCTTTCTTCTAATGAACGAAATCGCTACCTTTCCTTTGCACAGTACAAAGTGTACATGCAGAGAAAGTGTAGTTTGCTTTTGAGGTTGAAGTATTTATTTTAAGCATGAAATCTCTTCTTTGGGGACGTAAAAGAATTTGCCTTTATTCTACATGTGTCAAAAACTGTCACAGAAATAATATCAATGAGTTATGTTATTTTTCAGGTCATTCAGAATGATTATGGTCAACATTTTGATAAAGGTCTGATCGCTTTGTTTACACTACATCATACTTTTATACAAAGCCTTGAAAGCATGATCAGCCAATCACAATGATTCTTAGTGATTGCATTTATATAATGACAAAAAAAAACGAACATAATTCATTCCTGTTGTCTTCATTTTACCCCTCTTTAAAAATGTTTGAAATTCTTTGACAAGGCCAAGTAAACAACAGTTTTTACTGAGTCAATTTTAAGATGACTTTCGCAACTTTTCAGCAGTGGTGAAATTCAACTGGCCCGTAGGACCAGTTGTGCGGCATTAACTACCCCAATGCAAAAACTGCTGGCCTCGGGCCAGTGGGATAGTGGTTACGTCAAGCCCTGATTCCCCTGGCCTAGGCTACCAGTCTACTGCTAGCCCCTCCTCAGATTTAAGCCAAAACTCCAATCTAATACCTTTACAGCTCCCAGACAAAACTACAGTAGCTTGTACTGAGATTAAAATGCTCAAGGCTATATCCACAGTGCCAGGGAGCTGTCACTCTAACATTAAGCCCAGAGTGGAACCATGGTGGTACCATAAGTTTATCACATAAAGAACTTTCTCTGGCAATGTGTATACATGAAACAAATATATAACTTAAACTTATCTCGTATATATGTTTTCTCCTCCCAAGTAAAAGTGGATTTCATGATCAAACTTTGAAGAAACAGAGAAAATCAAACCACAAGTTTCAGATGCCCTAGGTTCAAGAATGGATCCTTTGAGTTGGTTACCCAAACATTAGGGAACTAGGAAGTCCATAAGAGTAATGTCAAAATATTTTGATGAAACGATATCGTCATTATAAAAACAAATCATCAAATGATGGAAGGAGGCCATTCACAGTAATTAAGAGCTTTTTTTTAAAAAAAAAACTCTTGAGGATATTTGGGAGATTTAAGTCACCCAGCAGTAACACTGGATGTAGGCGAGGCAGTAGTTAGACTTCTCCTGAAAATGGGAGTAAACGCTTACTTCTTGACAGATTTTGAGCTGTTGTCGTTGTGTGGTGGGCTTGTGTTTCTTGACAATGAGATGTTTATTTGTAGGCCATAGCACACCTATCCTACTTTTTGTATGCAGTGACCTACAGAAGGTATGGACCAACTTATGGTACTCTCACTATACTGTGTGTGAACAACTGGGAACACAGGTGACTGCATATGTAATATTAATCATTATTGACCAACCAAGAGCATGCTCTTTTTGATTCTTTGCCGAAGGCAGGCAAGGAATCTATGCGATGGTGATGACGTGTGTGTGTGTTTGTATGTGTGTGTATGTGTGTGTGTATGTGACACCTAGCTTGTAAACACGATATCTCAAGATAGCAATGACCGACATATTTCATATTTGGTATATAGATTCGTCATGTTGAGAGGAAGAACCCTATTGTTTTTGGTAGAGGTCAAAGGTCATTTGAGGTCACCAGAGGTCAAACTGGGAAAACCTCCTAAACAGCTTGTAAACACGATCTCAAGATAGCAATGACCGACACTTTTCATATGTGGTATATAGACTTCATGTTGAGAGGAATATTCCTATTGTTTTTCGTGAAGGTCAAAGGTCATTTGAGGTCACCAGAGGTAAAAAGCTGAAAAGCTCGTAATCATAATATCTCAAGATAGGAATGACTGACACTTTTCATATTTGGTATATGGATTTGTCATGTTGAGAGAAAGAAGTTCATTGTTTTTGGTGAAGGTCAAAGGTCATTTGAGGTCACTGGAGGTAAAAAGCTGAAAAGCTTGTAATCATGATATCTCAAGATAGGAATGACCGACCCTTTTCATATTTGGTATATAGATTTGCCATGTCAAGAGGAAGAACTCTATTGTATTTGGTGAAGGTCAAAGGTCATTTGAGGTCACCAGAGGTCAAAGACCCAAAACCTTGAAATCGCGATTTGTCAAGGTAGGAATGGCTGATATAGATTTGTCATGTTGAGAGGAAGAATGCCATTGTTTTTGGTAGAGGTCGAAGGTCATCTGAAGTCACCTAAGGTTAAACTGTGAAAATCATGTAAATGGCTTGTAATCACTATATCTCAAGATAGCAATGACAGACACTTCATATTTGGTATATAGATTTGCCATGTTGAGAGAAAGAACCCTATTGTTGTTGGTGAAGGTTAAAGGTCATTTGGGGTCACAGGAGGTAAAAAAGTGAAAAGCTTGTAATAACAATATCTCAAGATAGGAATGAAGGACACTTTTGATATTTAGTGTATAGATTTTTCATGATGTAAGGAAGAACCCAATTGTTTTTGGTGGAGGTCAAAGGTAATCTGGGGTTACCAGAGGTTAAAAAGCAAAATTTTCCAACAATTCCCAAGATTGTTATATGAGGTCACCAGAGGTCAAAAAGCAAAATTTCCAAAGAATTCCCAAGATCAACATCTGGGGTCACCAGAGGTCAAAAAGCAAAATTTCCCAAGTATTCCCAAGATCGTCATCTGGGGTAACCAGAGGTCAAAAAGCAAAATTTGCCAAGAATTTACAAGATCCAAGATCCATTGGAGTTGAATCCCTTTCTAGACACTTCCTTCCTTTTTCCTTTTTTGTTATATTTGGTGGTGTTCAGAGGTCATGTGAGGTCAGCAGAGGTCAAATTGTTAAAACATCATAAAATGATGTAGTCAAGAAAGATAAATTTGAGGGGTAAGGCTCACTGCAACAAAGCATCCCCATTCGGCAAGGAATCACTAAGCCTTTGGGCTTTCTGGTTTGAAATAATATCAATTGAAGTGCTGCCACCAATCATGTTTAGAGATATGAATATGATCATATTCCTAAATAAATTTGGGGTAAGATTGTAGGGTCTTCAAGGCAGAATCCTTGAACTGCTGTGAGTCTTACTGTAAGTTGGATTATGCTGGGTGAAAGGAGGTTCGGTCTGATGATGGAGGCAAAGAAGCCTGCATTAATAGCAGTTCTTGCAAGTTTGGATAGTTACTTAACTGTTGGGATGTGTTTACCAAGAGGGATGTGCGACTGGTTGCAGGAAGCTCTGAAATGCTAAAGCAAGGAGACCTTTGTAGCCCTGTAAACAGGTGTAAGTCTGTTAGCCAGGGTTCACAAGTTTCTTCAGAAGTGGAAATGAATGCAGAATTTTTTTTTTTTCCGGATGCAAGAAAATAGTTTCTTCCACTAGACTTGAAAGAAACTCAAAAAAAGTGGAAAATTACTAAGTGAGTTCCAACAAAATTCTGTAAAACAGTGCTTGATAAATGAAAGAAACTCCGAACATCCAAATTGTACCAAATGTTCCCAGGCTGTGTTCTTGCCCAGGGAATGCTAAAACAATGCCAAGCATGGGTGGCCTATTGAAGGGGGATTATTGGAGACAAATACAAAATTCTGCAGGTAGAAAAAAGGCCAGTCTTTTGTATGAGAATTGTGTTCCCAGATACAAACTGTACTATGCAGTCTGGTATAGGACTTGAAAACCTTCCTACCCAGATTTAGGGTTAGTCCTCCCTTCCTACCCTGTCAGGTGGCAGGTGGAAGGGGGACTAACCCCTGAAGGGTGAAGCTCTCAGCTTTTGCTGTGCCACTGAGCTGCAGTGTTCTTGATAGTTTTGCCACAGAAAAGTGCATTATGTGGTATTCCTCGACTACAGCACAGCATTTTAATTTAATTTTGAGCTCTTCTTCAGTATAAAAATGTACAAATAATGGTTAGTGATCTTAACAGGCTGTCAACCCTGATGTGTTCAACTTTTATAAGATTTTACCCATCACCTCTCTTGTACATAGTGATAATTCCAGTCTTGAAGGGCACTTTTAAATTTTTTGAGGCTTAGCAGGTAAAGCTGCTTCAAATATTGAGGAATAGTGTGGCTTTTATATTTTAACTGGTCCACCTACCTAGTCTACAATTTTTGTTAAATTTGGCTAAAATAAATTTGATGATTATCAACTTTATATTCTGATATCTGATATTTTTGAGTGCTTTTTCATATAGCCTACAGGTGCCATACTTTGAAGACTAAAATTAGCTTTGCCATACTGTATATTCAGATATTCATTTCACACTATTTGCAATTCTTTTGAGGAAGTTCTGGTGTGGGATGCCATCATTGCATTGTGAGTAATTTGAGATTTTCTACAAAAACCACAAATTTAAAAAAGTACTTGTAAAAGTGATGCCATTTATTAGAATGGCATGTGCTTTCCCCAGTTATTCTTCATATAAATTGCCCCAAATGGTACAAAGTGCTGCAGTTTGCAAATCATTGCCTTTGGAAATAATGGCCACATAAAAATTAAACCATTGCAAAGCTGTGGCCTAACAAATTGCCATGTATAAGTTACTTGTCCTACGTGGTGTACAGGTTCTTATGCAAAGAATGGTTGCTCAAATTGGGTGTGAGGGCAGGCTTTGTAGTAAGTGACATCACTCCTGTTAAATGCAGTCAGTGCCAGTACTGCACTACTCTGCACACCATGTAGTTCCTTAAAACCAAGGCCAACTGATGGTATTATTTGCCTTGCCTTTATTCCAGATTGCTGTCTACTTTATGTCCAGTGAAAGATTCTAATTTTACAGCACCATCAGCAGTAATATCAAATGATGTGGCATGCTGATGCTGCTGTTATTATCAGAAAAAAATTTGGGGAAAATATCTTTCATTCCTGTTTTCTATTGCACATGTCACAGGTTTTTGACTACTTACCACTGAATAGTATGGTTCTCTGTTTCTGGGAAAAGTTCTCCATTTTAAGACACATTTTGTAATATCATAATTTTTTGCTTTAAATTTCTGGCTAGAATCTGTGTTAGGTTTGGAATTACCTGGTAGTTTCTTACTTTTTATCAACAGTTATGTCAACATTTGCCATGTTATCACATGGTAAGATGTAAGACCATAATCTTTGGTGCTGATTCATGTAGTACCTTAAATTCTTGCACTGTGTGATATGTGCATTGATGATGAGTGAGAAGAAGCAGACAGAAAATTCTGAGAACAAAACAGGTGAGAAGTCAAAAGAAACACCACCAAAGCAGAAGAGCAAATTGACCTCGCCCGTTAAGAAGACAAATGAAGTGAAGAAGCTGAAAAATAAAAGTAACGATGGCATTGTGCCCAAACAAGTGAAAAGAACCAGTAGTGCAGATGGACCAGCAAAGGCAGCTAATGTTGATGCCACTAAGGTTAAAGGGAAGGATGGCCCAGCACTTTCCCCAAGGATGAAACCAAAGTCCTCAAAGGAGCATGGACCTAGGAGGAAAGACATGAAAGCATTTGTGATCCCACGGATGGCAAAAGAAAAAGGTAAATGTATTATTGTGTTACATTAATCCTTCAGAGTTTACCATGTTTTCATGTAAGTACTGTTCAGTAGGGTGATAATTTCAAAATACCAAATATTGATTTAAAAATGATCAATGCAACTATTCTGTATCTTAATGGCAGCTTCAGCCCCTGGGTAGTCATGGTCACTTCGTGGACCTGACAGTGTTGCAACGAGTCATGACTCGAGTCACTAATTTTCAAAAGGGAAATGACCTGAGCAATTGCATTATAATTTTCCTCATAGAAGAAATACAGTGACTTGAGTCACATTGAAAGTAGTAAATGACTCAACTCGACTGCAAAATTGAGTAACTCATTACACCACTGGGACCATATCACAATTTAGAATGATGTCTCTTTTTGCCAGACCCACAAAAGAACACTTTAAAAAGAAGCTTTTGGTCAAGATATTTGTGTCCTTATGTAACAAACAAAATATTGCAGTAAGAAAAACTCCTGTGTAACCACATTGGAGATCGAATAGTTGGACTAGTAGGATCACTACGTACCCTGGCCAAAAGTTGTCCGAGGCTGATGAAAAGATTTTCAGTGTACTTCCATTTCCCAGTTCTCTTGATTTATGTAACTATTAGCTAAACGGACTGTTTGTAGGACTGTTTTTTTTTTTTTTAAACAAATGGTCAGTCATGTTATGCACCCATCCTCATAGTAAGAACACAAATGGAACTGACACCAAATTATAATATGCTATATAATATACTTGTTCACTAGTGTTGTATTTTGTGATGAGATTCATTTTACACTAGGAATGCACAGAATCCAGAATTTTGGATCCAGCCAGATTTGGATTTTGTCTGATAGTGTCTGAAATCTGGCCGGCCAGTCTTACTGGACCAGATTTTTTCTTGTTTACAAAAACAGTAAAAATGTAAATGCCATCATTAGCAATGAAGGGAGGTTTAGGCTAGGGGGAAAGGGGTGATGAGCATGGGAACTGGTGGTTGATAAAGTTGTGATACTACATACACCAGTAGGTCAGTGAGCTGTTTTGGTTCTGTAGGGACAGTAGGACCTTAAGTAATGCAGAACATGAACTGAAAGAGTAAAGTAATTCAAAACATTATTTCTGAGTCTTTGAAGAGTGAAGTAATTCAAAACATTACTTCTGAGTCTTTGAACAATAAAAATGCATTATGTATCGGGAGATTGTTAGAGTTTGAGTAAATTTCGATTGAAAATTATTCTGAATTCATGTTTTTGCCAGTAATACAAATGTGCTGTGCAACTGTGAGTCAAACTTTACATAAATGGTTAGGACTGTTTGCCAGAAACTTTAAAGTACATAAAGTATGATAATTGCTTTGATGGGAAAACAGTGTATGGGCTAACACTTAAACTCATGAGTGTCATCTCCACCAATAAATTTGGGACATGTGGCAGTGCTATAGACCTTTTTGAGAACCGTAAAGTATGGAGATAGTGTCACCACCAGTACCACAACAGTATTATGGAGTAAAAATTAACATGTAACACCTGACCTACTTCCTTGATCGGGCAATATCTGTGTGTCATACATATATGCATAACAGGAAAAACTTTTGGCAAGATGCCAGATAAATTTGTGAAACTCCCGGTATCCTTTGATTGTGGAACATTACCAGCCAGAATGTGAGAAATACGAGAGGGATTTCTTAAATATCAAGCAAAAACCAGAGCTGGGTATTTTCTCACTATCTGGCTGGACAGAATAGCTGGTGCATCCCTATTTAACACTCTTCGATACTTGAAATTACCAAATTTTATGACGTTCAGTGTATTGTTAAACAAAATACTTTGCGTTATGTTTTACTTACTTTAAGTGACGTTCTATCCAATGTTGTGTGATTTGTAATTGTGATATACTTCTACGTTTTACATCTTTTGAAACAGAACTCCTAGAGGAGGTGTCGTTGGATTCTAACAGCTTCCAGAAGTACTTGCTTCCAGCAATAGTACAGCAATACCGTGATCCAGCATCAAGGGCTTCCTTTCAGTATGAGAAAGCTTTCCTTGTGCATAATGAGAAGCTTAACACTGAGGTAAGAAGTTGCTATGGAGGTTTGTTTTCTTCATTGTGTTTCAGGTAGGCCTTTTTAACCACTTATTTCAAATGAATGTTGAGTGAGTTGTGAACACAGTTTAAAAATAGATTCCCCCCCTCCACAGGATGGCCTGAACTGGTTGAACTTCAAGATGTTTTGAAACAGGGAAAGGGGAATGGGAGAAAATTGGTAATAGGTGGTTGGTAATAGTTTCGTCATGGGTTTCTCCAGGGATATTGAGGTCATTTAAGTATCCCATGTCCCTGTGGTGTGAGGGGATACCAATTTTGTCATTTTATCTCTACCTGATGTTAAAAAAAACTTTGGGAGAAGGTACAGTGTTGAAGTGTGCAAAAATATGCAACATTCTCAGGGTAGAAGTATACTCGTGTGCAATGACATTTGATGTTTACATCCTTTGCTGTAACTGTATTTGTCAGTGGTAAGGTAAATGCTCAGAACTTCAGACACCTATGAGTAATAGAAAAATGAACTCATTTATTTGTGGATAATATTTTAATACACCCATCATGTACCCCATATGTACACACCAAAAATCAAGTGCAAAGTTTTTCATTGCTGTTTATATTTAGACTCATTTAAGGTAGGTCAAAAACTGACTGAAGGATGCAGTACACTCTTATCTTGTCAATTGGTTGTAATGACAAGAGGAGCTGAAGTCCATTCACACTGGAGTATATGTACAGTATTTGTATGAAACACCTTGCTTGTGAGCTTAATACTCAGGAAGTATTTTGTCCACGGAACTTAAGAAAGGAATTAATGAAGCGATATGAGGAAAGTGCACTTTAGAATTTGAAATTTAGCAGACTTTGCAACCTCAGTGCAGTTTTGCACGCTGGTTATGTTAGGGTGATAGTGGGGTACAGTCCTTGCAGTAATTTTACTAATTTTCATGATACAGGGCCCCGGGCTCACTACTAAGGCTTTAAATACAAAACTGATACGGGCAATACCAAATGGTCTAGGGCTGGCAGAAATTTGTGAGCATTGAGAACAAGTAGAAGGGACTCAAGGCCGATACTGGAAAACCAAAAAGCACCAGTAGAAATAACACAGAAGGGCATCAAGGCTCTTATGGCCTTAAGTTTTGGTAATTTTGGATGGGTATCAAGGCAATCTGAAGTGGCCTAAAGGCCATGGCCTCAGGTACCTTTAGTTTTTATTACAAGCCCTGCTGTAGTGAATGCTAGTCCAATGATAGTTAATAATGATAGCATTGTGGAAGCTTTTGATGCTTGGAAAGTTGATGGGTACAGACCGTACAGTTTTATCCGTAACTGGAATAAATATTCAAGAGTAATCCTATATGTTTATATCAAAGTCTGTAACCACCCAAAGATTTTAAAAGAATGATGATAGGTCTACAGTAAGATGATGATTTACATTGGAAAAGTGCTAATTCAGAAACTGAAGTATTCAAGTTGCCATATATAGCTGTTGGTCTTGAAAGGAAACAGTCATCCAATCCCAGGGGACAAATTTTTGTGTAGAAAAGTGTTATAATTGTTTGCAGTGTATTTGCTTATTCAGAAGATAAGTCCTGACATAACAACTCGTTCTTCCATGATCAGTTTCAGGAAAGGAGGAAGGAACTTAAAGAAGAAGGAAGATCTGACAGAGAACTTGCTGAACAATACTCATTCCTTCTAGTTGATAATATGGATATTGTAAGAAATATTTGCTCATTTTGTGCTGAGAATATATGTTTTTCCATTTGTGGGAATAGAGATCAAAATAAGCAAGAAAATGGTCAAGGCTGAGTTGTGTTCATACAACAGATACCAAAATTTTGCATGCCAAAGAAAACGTTACAAACTGGGTACAGAGGGACAATTTTTTGTGATTTATCTATTTCTTTACCATCAGAGCTTTAAAATTGATTATTGTATACAAAAGTGCATTTTTTATTTGTTTAGGAATCCAAACAGCCAGCATAGCTTTATCCAGTGCTATACCAGATGAAATTTTAACAAGTATGCAAGCCATTATGTCCTTTGTTGTAGGTTTGGAGGGAATCAACAATTAGTGCAACTTGCATGATGTTGTTCATGGCTCCAAGTGCATGTCTGTTGTTTTGAACTGTGTGAGATTCTGAGAGATCATTCATTGGGTACTTTGCATAAGTGCTGCATCCTTGAGGAAGGAAGGCATCGCTGTATAAACCTTAAATATTGAAACAGGTGTCTGGTCAAGGTTTAAGTGTTCAGAGCCAAAGTGATATTAAAAATAGCTTTAATTAATCTTTTATTTATCCAAGCACTCAACATTTTATGAGGAGATGATGATTTAGGCTTGTATTTCATGTCAAGCTGTAAAGTTTATAATGGTCACACAATAGGAACATACACATGGTGGAGCAATCACAGATGCTTTTGACACAATATCAGTGTGTTTACTGGGTAGAGGGGTCTCTTAGAACTGTGTATTTTTTGTTTCCAATTGATGGATGTAAAGTTAATAGTTAAACCAAAAGACACCTGTTTTGTATGAATCAAGTGCTTTGCATACTACTGGAGTTGAGAAAACTTGAATTTTTATACATAAGGAAAGAGCTGCAAGGGAAGGGGAGGTGGGGAGAGAGGGTGGGAGAGAAGAAGAGTAGTTTTCTGTGAAGTACTTGTCAAGTGGAGAAAAACATTCACAACCTCCTGATGAATCTTGATATCTCTCTCTGATGAATGGAAGATGAGTATAATAATATCATTAAAATTGTAATATAAACAGGCCTCTTGCTTCAGCTTTCAAGGGGCAAAGCCATTTGGCATTGGTTCAGTGTCCCTTTTTTAGGGCATCAAGACCATCAGTCAGGGAATCAAGGTCATTCTCAGTTTTCAGTAAGGGTATTAAGGCCATTCCAAATAACACAACATTAGCGAACACAACCAACTTATTACCATGAGAGGCTTAACCAAAAATACCAATGTAAGCATTTGAGAGGATCGTAGGAGAAGTGTAAGAAGCTTCTGACTGGTTTTGTGGCATTAAACAGGAAAGGTATTGTGCAGGCAACTGCATTTGGAGTTTGTTTTGTTTCTTTGGACTTTCAGTTTGATTGCTACATTATTAATTTAACTTTTGCCTTATTACAGGCTGAAGTAATATGTAATAAAGGCCTTCATGCTCGTTGGACTGGGGATGCCAAGGAACGACAACTTGGACGTGGTGAAATGGGTAAGGCTGAATGGCTCACATGTATCAGTGTGAACTGTTTTCTAGTAGTTTTAATCAACGGTTTGTATATTTGGGATCGACACTTGGAAGTTCTATTTTGTTGAAGTTGAGTGTAAATGAATTGGGGTGTTTTTTAAACATTAAAAGTTCTTGTGTGGTGAGTGTGGTATGTGTACTGTACTATAAAATGTGCCATACCATGCTCCACTGCCCCTCTTTCTTTTCATTCATGACATAACCTTCATAATGGCAAAATGTAACTCTGTCTGCACAAGCATAATTTTTTGCATTGATTAGGATCTATCTTTCTTTTCAGGTGTGTACCTTAACAGGTATTCAGATATTCTGAGCTCAAGCAGTTTAGAGATTGGCAAGGAATACATCCTCCTGGTTTTAAAAGTACTTAAGGTGAGAATATTGATACAAAAAGAATACCTTCTGTGGTATTCAGTTATGTCAAAATTTCTATAAATTTACATTTATTCATAAATTTGTGCTCAAAGCTAACTGTTATTGAGGTAGCTTGTAGTTTAAGTACAAAGGTCACAAAGTAAGTGATGCTCTGATTTTTGTGCAGCACAAGCAAAGCCAGATAACATGAGTACACATCCTTTTGCATGTTGTGTTTGAACTGAAATGTAACAAACAGTAAATGGAAACATAGGTTATATATAAGTATATACGTTCTCCCCCCTCCCCCCCCCCCCCAGTTGCTTAGCAACAGTTGCTAACCCATGTGATAGTGTAAGCTCCCTATAGAAGGGAAGCAGGCAGAATATAGTCAAATCCTGTTTTTAAGATTTGCAGTGTATTAGATATTAACACCTTATGCAGAAATTGTGTTCAGACTAAACCTGAGAGGAAAGTGGGTTGATTTGTTGGGACAAATGTAGGTTCTGTTGATGAAGGGAAGTAATAAACGAGACTGTGTGCATCCAACAGTATGAAATGCTAGTGTGTGTTGAGGGAAGTCTGTCAGAAAATAAATATGGTTAAAGTGTTGCGGAAAATTAGTTAAGGATGAAGTTAGCTTAAAGGTCAATGTTATGTACGGACATTAAAGCAGAGGGTGTATTGTTATTATAGCTAAGAGACTGTCTTGACAAACTTCTATTGAATTTATAGGGATTAAGAGTTGTGGGTTTCTCCGTATTTGTCTACATGTTAGGTGACTTGTTTGTTGAAGCTGTTTAACATGTTCACGGTTTAGAAAAACTTCTATACAACTGAAATGGCGGGCTAACAGCCCTTGTTATTTTATGCTTTTAAACTTCTCCATTTTCCTTGCAATACTCTCTGTATGTTGATTCTGTTTGTTAGTCTGTGCAGGGCAGGTTTACCTCGGAGTCTGCTGTTATGATAGTCATACTTGTTTGTCATGGGGATTAAGTTCCTTTTGAACAGGCCACATTCACTGCCAAGGTACAGGGATCTAATTTTACTCCCCGTGTTTAGTGTTATCCCTTGCCTTGCCTCTACCCAGGACAGGGATTTAAGTTACGGACAAAGGTAACTAATTCAGGGTATTGTGGTGAGGCCTGGGTGTGTCAGAACCCAGGGCAATAAATCCTCTATTGTTTAGGCCTAGTTGAAATTGGTATTTCCTAAACAATCTAAGAGAAACCAGTTAGCATCAGAAACAGACATGCTTTTACTGGTGAAAGGGTTTTAGTTAGGTTGGATGGCAGGCTTCGTGCCCTGAGGCCACTACCCAAGTACTTCAGCCGGCAGATGACATTAATTGCGTCGAACATAAGTTTATTTTCCTCGGAGGAGTTGTATTCTATATTGCAATTCTGTTTTCTTAAATTGTTTGCTTTTAACCGATTTTATTCAAAATTAATATGAGTTCAACGTTTTCCTGGTTGTCAGAATGATTTTTCTGGTGTTTCATGGCTGTTCCAAGATGTGGCTGATTAAAAGACATCTTAGGCAAAGACCCCCACCCTGCTGGCCCTCAATGCTACCATCTTCAAACCAACACCCCCATATTCGTAACACAACTAAAAATATCAGAAACATTGTTCATTTTGGTAATACACAGGGTTTAAGTGTACCATGTGGCCAACCATTAGCAGAAGCTCAGTGTCCCCTTACCTTAACAGTCCCTCTGTGGCTCACAAACATCCGTGTTTGTGTCATTATTTCTAGTTTGTACACTGCCTTTTGCGGTCAGCACATAGCCCATTGTTTTCAGCATTAACTCCTACTGATGCCATTTATGATAGCATTCCTTACCAGACTTCTAAATGTGCTACTTCTGTTACACTTACATGAAATTTTTACAAGTTGCATGGTACTTCTGCTTTTTTCCATTTTTGTGTTAATATGTGCATATTCCAACATCATGACTGGTGTATTAATTTGAGAAATGTGCCAGCATCTGTATCCCAGAGTAAAAGTTTAGAGCTTTAACATAAAGAGTCAGGTTTTTTGACAGTCAAGTTTTGGGTGTTGTTTAGCATTGTCACATTAAACAAGGAATTTGTTGCTCACATTCATATAAGAAAAGACAATGCAGTGCAGCACATGGGGTTTACAATTCAAAAGGTTCAGAGTTTTCCTCACCTTATAGTACTACAAGTTTGGTGTATAAAGCCAGCAAATAGATGGTATATGATATAGATAAAAGTTTCATGGTAATATGAAGCATAAGCTACATGTGAAGGTAAGGAATACATAATAAACATAGTATAAAATTACCTAATGTTAGTAATCTGCTGGTCAATGACAGTTATGAGGTACATTCTAAGATCACTGTAAATATTTCTAGCAGTAGGTAATTGTACCAGCAAAAGTTGCTTCCAAAGTCGATGACCTTAAAATAGACGGTTTTATCCCTCCACACAATACGTGAGTTAATTTTTCTGTTACTCTTAAAGAAAGTTTCTCACAAGTAAAATTCATATCAAAACGAAACGCCTAAATTTTCTCCATCGTTTAAATAGTTAGATATTTTGTCATTACTGCTTAGAAAGAATAAAAATTTCACATGTATTAAGGTCTCTTTGCACTGGCATGTTTGTTCTGTATCATGGCAGTGAAATATTATGGTTTAATCATAATGGGACTTAAAGAGCACTTATTTTTGATTCTAAGCAATCACAACCGTGGAGAAAGCTTGTGTATCTCAAATAACAACTTCCCACCTAGTGTCTAACTCAACAATTTAGATCAATGTGTCTTCTTTTCACTTGAGATGTCAATTCAGATGGGAAAATTGTAGATTACTCCTGGATAAGAAAATGCTTCTTACTTTGACCTGGGTGGAGATCAATTCTTGAACCTTCCAGCTGCTAAAGCCTTGTTGCTTTAAAAGTACTCATAAATTTGGGCCAATTTGCAAAGACTAGCAGATGTGTATGGCAAGTTAATGATTATACTTTAAATTTTTAAAGACAGTTGATGTCAGTACACTCCAAGTGATATGTTATTGAAAGGCTATGGGAGAGCAAGAAACATTGGGGTAGGGATAGGGAAGAAGGGAGGAGGAGACCCTTGATATTGGAGGAAGAGGGACTGAAAAGACTGTACATAGTGGAAGAGGAGTTTCATTATATTTGTCAGCTTTTAGAGTGGTCCATTGATTTGTCTTGCAGGGAAAAGTGAAAGCTGTGCCACTCACCCACCACAAAGAAGGAATAGAGCCTACTCCAAAATTTGACTCTCATGTGGCCAAGAACATTGTGGTTACTTCGACCAATCGCTTTCAAACATTTGTTTCTAATCAGGTAAAGTTGTTTACTAACCATTCTTGTGACACTTTTTTTCCTAGCTAAGATGGACAGAGCCTGAGGTCAAATTTAATTTTGTATTTCAGGGGACTCTCCTTCAATGTTTTGGAAAAATCAACCTCAGACATAGTTTACAGGGGCCGTGTTGAAGTCCGCAGGGGTGATTTTTAGCTCAAATCAGCTATGTTTGAGCTATTGCAATCAGCCACCTTGACCTGGCATGTGAATGGGTTATAGTCAAAAGAAGAACCCTTTTGGTTTTGGTAGAGGTCAAAGGTAATCAGAGGTCACCGGAGGTGAAAATGTGGAATTCTTAAAAACTGCTTGTAAACAAGATATTTCAAGGTAGTAATGATGGACACTTTTCATACTTGGTATATTAATTTATCATATTGGTAGGAAGAACCCTGTTGTTTTTGGTGGAGGTCAGAGGTCATTTGGGGTCATTAGAGGTCAAAAGCCAAGAACCTTGGAAAAAATGATATTTTAAGAGAGGGATGATGGATACTTTTCATACTTGGTATATACATTTGTCATTTTAAGAGAGAGAGAACCCTACGGGTTTGTTGGAGGAGTCAAGAAAGGTTAATTGGAGGGATTAACCTCAGTGTAAAAAATCATCCCCTTTCGGCAAGGATTCACTCAGCCTTTGGGCTTTCTGGTGTATCGCTTAAATCTTACATTTGTTAATTCTTATGTTCTCTTCAGATTTATTGCTATCAGTTCGGAGAATTAAATATGGAAGAACGCCCAAAACAGGTCTGCCCATTTGCTGTGGTCAGTTTTAGATGCTGTGAAAAGAAGGAGGCAAACACTAATAGCTCTGGATTTGAAACGTAAGTTATTTCATTTTCATTTCATTTCGTTTCATTTATTGATTCTTCCACAACTTAAAGTAGAATACATACATTAACTGTTACCCTTAAAATATGATTAAACAATAACAGCACTTACTATAAATCAGCAATTACATGACGTACTGTGCAAAATATTGTTGAACATAAATTGATGGTAGTCAATGAAAGCAGAAAGGGTATAGTAATCACACTATAGGAGTAATTGGGAAAGGAGTAATTGCAAAAACTCTTAGGAGCTGAACTAGGTAATCACTCCCTTAAGGCAAAAGAAGAAAAAATAATAACAACATAATAATAATAATACTAATACTACTACTAATAATATGCACACGCGACTAACTAATATGGATACAAGCTACATTTTTAAGCACACTTTGCTATTTTAACTTAAGGAAGTTAACTCCCACCCCAACCAACTCCCCCTCCCCCCCCCAAAAAAAAGTACCGGTGTAAATAGACCTTCTAGACAAGGATAAATGAGCACTAGCTAGTAATTGCTAAGGAGGTACTTCTTAAGGTTGTACTTAAAACTTGTTATTGTAGAGAAAGTTTGATTTCTTGATGGCAGAGAGTTCCAAACATTAACGAAAAATGTTTTAGATTTCTGTAAGAATTCTTGTTGTGGCAGGGATATGAGTGGAGGTCAGTGCGTTGACAAGTATTGTAATCATGAATCTGGTTATTATGGGCATAGAAAGTTTTTAATGTTTGGGGTACTTTACTGTATATGCATTTAAAAGTAAAACAAGCAATGCTTAGATTGACAAGATCAGGTAACTTCAGTAACTTAAGAGAAGAAAATAAGGGGCTTGTGTGAGCACACGGCTCAGCCCCAGCTATGTGACGGATAGCCCTTTTCTGTAACAACATCAGTTTGTCTAAACTAGTCTTGCTTGTACCAGACCATACAACCAAGCAATAAGTAAGATGGGGCCATATTAAACTTAAGTAAATACAACACAGAATATTTTTAGGCAAGATATGCTTAAGCTTACTTAATATTCCCACCCTTCTCGCAACACATACAGGAATGGCATTAATATGGTCACTCCATGATAATCTTGAGTCAATCCAAACACCAAGGAATCTAGTTTTGTCGGTACGAATAATAGGTTTACCATCTATGCAAATATGAAAATTTTATGATAAGGTTTACCAAACACCATATAATTTGTGTTGTCAACATTTAAAGATAATTTATTTGCTTTAAACCAGTCATAGAAATTATTAAGCTCATTGCATATGGTTTTTTCTAATCTTCTGGGATTGTCCCCAGAAAAGAAAATATTTGTATCATCAGCAAATAATATGAGGGAAGAAGTAGCAGACACATTATGAATATCATTTACATATAGAATAAATAACAGTGGGCCAAGGATTGAACCCGGAGGTACTCCACATCTAATGTCTAAGAGGTCAGAGCTTTTACCATTGAAAATAGTAAATTGTTTCCTGTTTAGAATGCAACTACAAAACCAAGGTAAGTTTGTGCCCCTAATCCCTTAATGAGAGAGCTTCGAAATCAAAATATCGTGATCTATGGTGTGAAGTGCCTTTGACAGATCTAAGAAGATACCAACGGTGGTGAGGTTTTTGCCCAAAGCCTCATAAATTTTATCTGCTGCATCAACAAGGGCCATTTCTGTTGATGTTCCTGTACAGAAACCATACTGACCATCAAACAAAATATTATGCTTATCTAAAAAGTACAATAATCTGTTGTAAACAATGCATTCTATTATTTTAGATAAAATCGGCAACACTGAAATTGGATGATAATTGGCTAGCATCTTCGGATCATCTTTCTTAAAAACTGGGACAACTTTTGCAAGTTTCATTCCAGTGGGAAACACACCATTGGATGGAGAAATATTGCAAATATGGGCTAAGGGTGCTGTTAGTAAATGTGTAACATTTCTTATAATAGATGGCAGCCTTATTCGGCTTGAGACTTCTTACTAGAAAAGAAATATCAGTTGAAAAACTTTCAAAAATTGGAATTGTAATCTGTGGAAGATGAACTTGATAATTATAGTTTACACACTGAGGGGCAGGTAGTTCCCTGGAGTGGCCAAAATGCAGGAGAAGCCTGTAGGGACCTTGTGAATACAAGTTTACCATGATCGGCTTGCAGTTCAAGATTGGATTCAAGTGGGATTTCACAAGTCAACTTTAGTCTTGATATTTTACATGCCAGGCTCAGATGAGAATGTAAGAAGAACTACCCAGCTTATCATGACTGGGCTGGGGGATGGAAACATGGATCTCCTGCTCGCCAGGGGCAGTGCTTCATGTGTAATCACCTTCATCCAGTCTGCTGTTACACCCATTTACTTGAGACCAAACTTTAATTCTTTATCTAATGATTTGTGACCTGTGAGGGTTGGTGGAACATTGAAAATTAAAAGGTAATTTCCTGTGTTAGCCACAGACTGAACTCTGCATAACTGAGATCAGTGTAAGAAACAGTCACATGTCTCTGTGGGACTCATCCGCCACTGTTTCACCAACCCGTAAACACTGAATATCTTGCATAGGGAGTTTTGTGGTTTGCATACAGTGTGTTGTGAAAGGTCCAGGTATTGTTGAAGTTTTGGCGTCTGAATATTAATAAGCAGTGAACAGGATTCAGTGCTTGTATATACCGTTGATCATCAATTGAAAGTTTGGATTCATCAATTGTCTGGTGATCTTTTGATTATGGAAGAGCAAAGTTTTGTCCTTGTAGAAACTTTGGCTTGTGTTCTCTTTAGCGAATGAAATCAGTTTATTTAATTAAACAAGACCTTCATTCCAATAGCCATAACAATTGGCATCCTGAAAATATTTTCATGTGCCATACTGGAGCAAGGTTATCGTCTATTTGCTCTACAGATAAGTGTGATTGCTGTGATGTGAAAATGTCTTTGGAACAGAATGAGTTGGCATCAAAAGTCAACTAATATTTTTTTTTCAAGTATATTTCAGGATGTTTAAGAATGGGAATGCATGTGCAAGAAAACCAAGGAGTCATCTTGTACTGATTATTTAAGAATATTGTTAAAATTATTTAACATGATTAAAAAGAACCTTATGTAAATTAACATCACGGTATGTTAGTAGGGTTGATTGCATTTTCTCTTAAAACCTACAAACATGAACACTGTATACTCATGCTGTTTATTCACTTGTAACAAATTGTGTAGAAGTAAGAAAGACAGCATCACTCTTTAAAGTTGTTCCTTTTCACATCTCATGCTTGCTTCTCTTGTTTGTTTGTAGCCAAGTCAGTACTGTCAAGAAAGATGCAGGGTCAAACAAAGCAGACAGCAGTAAGGGGCCAAAGAAGCCTGCCCCCATGTCAACAGGTGAGTGTGTGTGTGTTAAATTCATATTGTGGACTATTTCATATAGAGCTGCCCTATAATTAAGGAGCATAGAAATGAAAAATAGCCATGTAACAGTAGCCCTCTTTTTGAACACAACTTAAAGTTAGCTGTCCAGGCCTGCTTTAGGTCATGAAAGGCAAATAAGGTTTGTGTCATGCACAAAGTTGTAGCAGTATGGAAGATTCTGTTGGTGGATGGTTGCTATGTTCTTTTGTATAGGAGAAAATAAAAGTTGTCTGGGAAGAGAGTGATGCTCGGTCTTTTGTGAATTTTAGTCTTAGGTAAAGTGTAGTTCTCACCACAATTATTTCATATTTTTGAATGGGGTGGTAAGAAGAAGAGTTTGTTTGTAGTTACAGCTTTGAGGACCACTGTTTCTGTTATGCATCTGTCAGCACAAATTTACTCAAATTACATGGGTCCTCATGTATGTCCCTAGTGGTCTGATGGAAGTTTACCATGCAAAAGTTATGTCAACCTTCACTGCATACTACTTTCATGTCTAATTTTCACTGCCTGATATGTTGCTGGTATACTTGGTCAGTGCATGGATGCCTCCTCTCTTCACTTCAGTCTGTTCTATATTCACCAGGCCACTATGTTTAACTGCAAATTTGTCATTTGGTGCTACCTCAGTGTATTAAAGGTCCTTTGAAGGGGTGGCAATCAAACCTCAGACGGTGATCTGATAGCCTTAGTTTTGATAAAGTTTGAAGGACTTTTCTGGTGTTGTCAAACTTTAGAGCAGTTGACCTAGTCCTCTTATGGTCTTCCTCTTCCTTCCTCGCTTTTCCTTTACACTGTTTGCACTGTTAAGTGTGAAATCACCAGGGCTGCAAATGAGCAGGTGGTGATGAGAGGTTTGCTTGTAAAGTATACAATTTAGCCTCCAAAATTACAATTACAATCTCCAAGTTTTACTTATGGGGTGGGGGGCATTTTTCTGTGAAAATCCAAAAATTGCCATCCTGAAAGAAAATTTAAATTCCACCCCTGGACGGTCATGCCTTGCCTGACACAAACTATACAACCATTATAGTACAAGAACTTTAGCTCTTCCAGTGGTATCAGTTAGTTTCAGAATTTGGCATTGAGTGTTTCAATACTGAAATCTGCTATAAAATTGTCTGATTCATCTGCAAGTAAAGGGGTTTGAAAAAGGCACATAATAATAACATGTATCACAGTACCACAGTACTATCTTCACACCACTATATTTTGCAATACATAGAAATTAACAGTATCACTCTGCTTTTGATGACTTGCTATATTAATGCACATAGTCTTTTATACAGTGGCACCATGGCCATCTTCAGTGGATGTCATTTATATCTGGAGTAACACAGATCCCTCTTCACATTATCAGAAAGATTATCAACTTTGACAGCATCCTGAAGTTAACCTCATTTATGTTGCAATCCTTCCTTTTGTTTCCCTCCTGACCCAGATTCTATTTATAGTCCTACTTACAATTAAGCCTTTTGTTACCCTCACCCCCAGGAAAGTTTGAAGGTGCTCATTTAATGTTACATCCTGTTCATTCTTTTGTAAACAACACCTGCGCCTTTAAATAGGAACACCTGGTGGCTAGTCAGTGGTTTTGAATATTCATTTCCTTTCAACATAAGATAGAGTAAGGAAAGAAAGGTCAACAAACTTCACAGAGATAAAATAATGTTTCTATTTTTAGGAGGACAACTTGTTTACTGTTATTGTAGGAATCTCTAAGGCTGTGAACACATTTTCCTTACTGTCATAATTGTGGTTTATGGAGTTTTTGTGTAGTAAGCTATGTGTAAGTGACACCAAGGGGGGATACTCACTGTACTGAAGGTTTACTAAAGATCCACTTGACAGAAAATTTACTTTGGGTCAGAGGTAGGGTTAGATACAGAATTAGGTTTGGGATTAGGATATGGATTAGCCTTGGGTAGGATTACGGTTTGGGTTAGGATTGTGGGTAGGGTAAGGATCTTCTTTCTAGTGAACTTTTGATCTTGTGCCCTTCATTCTAGTGAAATCCCCCTTGACAGCAAGCTGACAAATAGGGGACCATTTTGTACATGAGTTAGAGAAGCCCTTTACCGGGTAGAAGAACCCTCCTACAGGGTTCTTGTGGCCTGGAAAAGTCATGAAATTGTAATTTCACATCCAGGCATGGAAAGTTATGGAACTTTATAAGGAATGACAGAATTCATGGAAAAGTCATGGAATCACCTTGTCCATAAAGTGCAGGAACCCTGCTGTTGGAGTTTGTTGAGGTGAAATGCAAACAGGACACCTAGGGCTAGCATAGGTCGTACTGTAATTGGGCACCTTTGAGTTGTAGGGCTGTTGTAATTGGGGTGGGGGCTGTAGCCCTCATCAGTTTCAATTTGAAGTCTTTGTTTCCAAGAATTCTCATTTATTGTCTTAGAATGGCCAGTAGTTACATTTGAAAATGCCAGAATCCAGACAAATGGTTCAGCGAATGGTTCTTCTTCCCTTCCCCACCCCCTCCCCAATTGTGAAAACTATCTGACTGATGTGGATGGTGAGAAGTTACTAAAAAGTCACTAAACGTGAAAATATTGTAAAATGCAATATCACCAGAAGGATAACGGGTGGATACTCATACTAGACATGCGTTCCATGAGTATATTTTAATACAGAAATCATATTGGTCATCTGAGGTCAACAGATTTAATCTCATATTGTTCTAGACAGTAGAGTGACCTGTTATGAGCACACTGTTACAGAGTAATTATAGAACATAAGGACACAAAATGGATTTGTCAGAACAGAGCCATATACTCTGTGTTAAACAAACAGAAGACTGCTATTTTTGCATTCTATTTTTGCATTCTGGCTCACCCCCAGTGGGTTGGGGGTTGTAGAATATGCCCACGGTATTCCCCGCCTGTCGTAAGAGGGGACTAAAAGGAAGGACTTGAAGCATATTTGAACTGTATTTGAAACGGAACTTGAACTTGAACCGTATTTGAACTTTACCTTTTTATCTAGCTGACACTATATAACACATTTGTGTTGGTGTGTCATTAAATCCCATCTAACTGCATTCTGGTTCTTTCAAGGGCCTTACTCAACCTTTGACAAATTGTAGGAAAATTGTAAAATTTAGAGCATTATTGTCACCTGTGACAGAGCATCAGGAGTGTTCACTAACTGATAGTACAGGCTTTTCTGTAAATATGACACAGGTCCTCTCTGTTTAAGCAGTTGTGGTTAGTGATTGGAACAGTGCATTATTTGATTTCCTCAAGGCTACCATTCCTTGGGTTTTAAAGGGATTAAATGTAGGAGAGAAAATACCAAGAAATAAGCACTCAGATGGACTTCTGCAAAATTGTCCTTGCAAGTGCTTTTTGAAAGTTTCTCTGGAATTGTTTTTAAGTGTGATGTGTGCTTTGAAAAAAACTGGTAATTTAGTAGTTACCAGTGAGAAGGGTAGCTAGTATATGGGCATGTATGTATTTGATGTGTGTAAGCAAAGCATCTCTGAAATTTTAGTAAAATGTTTCTCTTTGACTTGACAGCCTTTGCAACATCAATCACCTTGTGGAAGGGAAAACTTGCCAACCAGGGCAAAGAGCTATGTAGTGCTTCCCTTGTGTCAAGTAGATTACCATTCCTGCCAACAGAACTGTAAGTCTAAAGTCACGCATGTTTGTTTTCAGACCTTTAATGGCATTTCTACATCAGGGCTGTGTTTCATAATGAGTTACAATGGATATTAAGTTTTATCTATCATGCAGTAGTCCTGTTGTAATCAAACTTAAGATCAAGGGTAACTTTTATGAAATGGCCCAAGGCAATGTCAAACCAGTTTAAAGTGTATTAAAATGCAGTATAGATATGTAACATATTTATAAATAAGGTTAAACTATGGAGTTAATTGAAGAATTAAAGTAAGTCTTGTTGAGCAATAATCAGAGAAAGTGGCAGTCCTTTAAAAAAATAATTTTGAAAATCTAAATTTTGAAGTTTGAGCATAACTTTCCTGTTTCTTAAAAGGAATGTGCTGTGATTGATTGAATAAAGATACCAAGTTGTGCCTGAAGTAATGTGTATCCCTTCTACTTTGTTCTATTAGTTCCACTTGAAAATAACCAAAACTTGTAGTGTAGTTAAGATATTTCATAAAGATAGGAGCCATTGCTTACACCCATGTTCTCTATTGATTTCAGTTTTATTGACTCCATGTTCCTTCCATCTATCTTTTTTCAGGCCTAGAAGATTAGATTTAGCAACAGCCATTCCTGTCAGCAAAGTGAAAAATATAATGCCGTCTGATATCAGCAAGCATCCAAAACTGTGTCACCTCTCCAGACACCATGAAGGTAGTTATCAATAGAGAGTTTGTGTCACAGCCTTCAGCAAAGTAAATCATTGAAATCTCACAATCTCTTGATCCTGAGTTTGTGTCACATTTGCATCATCTGAAAATATTTTAGGCTCTCTAGAAATTTTGCAAAAAGTTTGAAATCCTCTTTTGTCCCCCCACAATGACCTTTAAACTCGTTTTTATATTGGGTTTGTCTTTTTTTCCCCTCACTTTAAGTCTTTCGAGAGTAGTCTAACATTAGGGCAATTTGGATGATGTAAATTTTTGTAACATTGGTATGATATTAATAGTAATAAGAAAGATGAGCAACTTTGCAGGTTTTCTGGTAAACTCTTTACAGATTAAAGAACAAATGCAATCAACCCTACTAAAATACCCTGATGTTACTTTATGTAAGGTCTGACAAAAAACAGGTATGACAGGAACATGTGCCCTGTCAATTATGAAGGTCTTTGGTTGAAGACATGCATTACCAAAAATTTTTGGAATAAATTAGTTTGATGTAGAAAGAAAGTTGCCATCTTATCAAACCCTTTGTATACCTATGTATAAATTGTCTCTTCTTTGGGAACATAGTTATCTTTTCCTCATTGTGATGTTCCTTCAGTTTTAGGAATGTGGTAAGTGTCATGTATTCTTCATACCTTTGCAACCCCTCTAGTCTCTGCCAAGGGACGTTACTTCACCTACGCCCAAATGCGGAGTGTTGGAGACAAAAAGGCCTTTACAGAACTGTTCAGATGTTTGAAAGACAACCAAATGGTATGTATTGTTACATGTATTTGTAGGATTGATGTAACAAGTACGATGTGATGATGAGACTGAAACGTAGACTATTATGGCTTACTGCTGTTATGTTGTTGGTGTATTCTGCCAAGAAGGGGGTTTTATTGAGTGGGAATTTTGTAAGAAACATTGCAACTTTTGTCCCAGTAGTTATACACATTTACCAAGTTTTATGATATGGTTCTTGACTGAATTCACAAAGTAAAAAAATCATCACTTGTGCCCTAAAACGTAGTTTCTGTTGTGTGTGCTTATTGCAAATGTCTGAAATCTAGGCCCAAATGTAAATGTTGAATGTTTTTTCTTGGTGCTAAGCAACTTTGTTATGTTGGAATCCTCTTTATATACTTTACGCAGGCACTTCATACAAAGACGACCAGCAACAAACAAGTCTTCGTAATTCCTCCATGCAGCCTAACAGAGGAATTACACGTTTCTAAGCCAGCAAAAATCTGTGTACTGCATATCTTATTTGTATCAAATAAAACATCCTACCGTAAACTTTCAGGTGAGACCGAAGTGTTAGATGGTTCACTTTTTTTTTTTTTTGCATCTTAATGTGAAAAAACTTCAGGTGGAGGTGTTTGTATACTTGAGGTAATGTGCCATTTGTTTAAATGTCTTGTGTTTTCAGTTTATTCAAGTTTTGTCAAAGTACTGCAGTTGGGTAGATTAAATTTATGGAACCTTTACCATTAAATACATTTGATTTTCTTACACCCCCTGAAAAAGCTTTTTGTCAGTGAATTGTGGAGTTGAATAAGGGAACTTTGGATAATTCAATTTCAGCATCTCCAGTATGTTTTCATGTTATGGTGGGCATGAAGGGAGGTACTTACAGGGTATCCAGAATAATGTTAGAGGGCCCAAGTGTAAGGAAAGCTTATCATAAGTAAATGTTAATTCCTTGTGTGTGAGGCTTGCATAAGAATTACTGGACCCTCCCTCCCCCTCCACCTAAAAATCCTTAAAAAGAAAGGAGTAGACATGTTTTTGATTCCTTGCCGTAGGCAGGCAAGGAATCTATGCGATGGTGATGTCGCGTGTGTGTGTGTGTGTGTGCGTGTGCGTGTGTGTGTATGTGTGTTTGTGACACTCATTGTAATCGCGATATCTCAAGATAGGAATGACCGATACTTTTCATATGTGGTATGTAGGTTTGTCATGTTGAGAGGAAGAACCCTATTGTTTTTGGCAGAGGTCAAAGGTCATTCGAGGTCACCAGAGGTCAAAGTCCAAAAACCTTGTAATCGCAATATCTCAAGATAGAGATGACCGATACTTTTCATATTTGATATGTAGGTTTGTCATGTTGAGAGGAAGAACCGTATTGTTTTTGGCAGAGGTCAAAGGTCATTCGAGGTCACCAGAGGTCGACGTCCAAAAACCTTGTAATCGTGATATCTCGAGATAGGAATGACCGATACTTTTCATAGTTGGTATGTAGACATGTCATGTCGAGAGGAAGAACCCTATTGTTTTTGGCAGAGGTCAAAGGTCATTCGAGGTCACCAGAGGTCGATGTCCAAAAACCTTGTAATCGCAATATCTCGAGGTAGGAACGACCGATACTTTTCATAGTTGGTATGTAGATTTGTCATGTCGAGAGGAAGAACCCTATTGTTTTTGGCAGAGGTCAAAGGTCATTCGAGGTCACCAGAGGTCAAAGTCTAAAAACCTTGTAATCGCGATATCTCAAGATAGGAAAGACCAATACTTTTCATAGTTGGTATGTAGACATGTCATGTTGAGAGAAAGAACCCTATTGTATTTGGCAGAGGTCAAAGGTCATTCGAGGTCACCAGAGGTCAAAGTCTAAAAACCTTGTAATCGCGATATCTCAAGATAGGAATGACCGATACTTTTTATAGTTGGTATGTAGATTTGTCATGTTGAGAGGAAGAACCGTATTGTTTTTGGCAGAGGTCAAAGGTCATTCGAGGTCACCAGAGGTGGAAGTCCTAAAACCTTGTAATCGCAATATCTCGAGATAGGAATGACCGATACTTTTCATAGTTGGTATGTAGATTTGTCATGTCAAGAGGAAGAACTCTATTTTCTTGCAGAGGTCAAAGGTCATTCGAGGTCACCAGAGGTCAAAGTCCAAAAACCTTGTAATCACGATATCTCAAGATAGGAATGACCGATACTTTTCATAGTTGGTATGTAGATTTGTCATATTGAGAGGAAGAACCCTATTGTTTTTGGCAGAGGTCAAAGGTCATTCGAGGTCACCAGAGGTCAAAGTCCAAAAACCTTGTAATCTTGGTATCTCGAGGTAGGAATGGCCGACACTTTTCATAGTTGGTATGTAGATTTGTCAATTCAAGGGGGAGAACCCTATTGTTTTTGGCAGAGGTCAAAGGTCATTCAAGGTCACCAGAGGTGGAAGTCCAAAAACCTTGTAATTGTGATATCTTGAGATAGGAATGACCGATACTTTTCATAGTTGGTATGTAGATTTGTCAATTCAAGGGGGACAACCCTATTGTTTTTGGCAGAGGTCAAAGGTCATTCAAGGTCACCAGAGGTGGAAGTCCGAAAACCTTTTTTGTTTGTTTTTTTTTTCATTTTTTTGGTTATTCAAGTTTTGGTTCAAAGGTCATGTGGCATGAGCTGATGTGAGCAGGGGTGAAATTGTGACCACATCATAAAAAATGATGAAGTAGAGAAGTATAAATTTGATGGATGAACCTCAGTGTAACAAAGCACCCCCCTTTCCGCAAGGAATCACAAAGCCTTTGGGCTTTCTGGTTAAAGGAATGACTGACAAAGTTTTAATTTTACATCAGATGCTGTGGTGAAGTCTTCATCAAAGGATGATGATGGACCTTCCTTGCCAGTATATGGCAGACCTCCAAAAACTTCAGATCTTAGGGCACAACTTGGGAGGCTCTTCCAGCAAGAAAACACATTTTATATTGCTGAAAATGAAAGAAGGAAACCTACCACACCAGCAAGAATTTCACCAGCGGCAAGGAATTCAAGAACATCAAGCCAAGAGATTACTGGAGATTCTGCAAGAAGTAGCACTGAAAACACTCCAGTTGCTGTTTTAAAAGATGCTACAAACAGCTACCCGAGTGAGTCCAAATCAGTCCCCAATCAGGATCCAGGCAAACTGAATGCAGACATTCCTGTGGTAGTGCCATATCAGTCTGGTCGGCTGGAACATGTTGAGGGAAGCTTCTCTCCCATAGAAGAGGAGGAGGTCCCTTCTAAGGAAGACCAAAAAGGAGCCAACAATATTTCAGAACCCAGTTCAGATGGGCTTACAGCATTGGGTACTTCTAGTATCCCACTGGGAGAGAGGGAAAACATCCCTGGCCAATCATCATCATTTGGACATCCTCCTAAACCAACCAGAGTGTTTTCTAATCAATCTCATTTGCCAGAGATAAACCATCAGCTGAATCAGTTGCTAAGAACTCAGGAAATTATTGCATCAACCTCATCCTCAGCTTTAGAAACACCACCAGGAGAAAAGGATACAGTTGAAGATTACCAGAATAAGATTCGCCAGCTGCGCAGTAATCTAGATAGTTTACTTCGAGAGAGAGCAAACTTGAAGCATTCACAGGAGCTGGAAGCCTCCTTCCAGTCTCAGCAGATGACAGGGAGACATCTGCCAACACTTTCATCTCACCATACTCCCACCCAACATTTTATGCATCACCATTCGCCAATAAATTCAAGTAATGATTCAGCTTTTCTTCCTGCCACCAATAATGAGCATGAACCATTCTTGGGAAATGCTTCTCAACATACATCAGAGTTCCCAAAGTCATCATCCAAAGAAAACCGCTCCCAGATTTTTAATTACCTTCAGGACATACTCTCAAGTCCATTTCTCAAACAAGAGGGCAATTCAGGGACAGAAGAAAGACATGAGAAACAACCTAGTGACCCTCTCTCACCAGCTGGGCTGACTCTTGACTCATTGAGGTCCATCTTAGATAGGGTCCAAGGGCAGTCCCCTTCTGTGTCAGACTTTCCTACTTATCCATTGTCTATGCAACATCATGACATATCCATGGATCCTTCCACTTCGATGCGTCCAGGACCATCTCATTTAGGGGTCTCCCCAACGTCGTCAGATGTGGAAAACAACAACAAAAGGCAGAGGGATGAAGATGAAACCTCTGCAAGCAAGAGGCAAAGAACAGGTGAGAAACATATAAAGCACCCTCTATCATTTCAGATGAGAAAGGTGAAAGACAAAGATTTTCCTTATGGTTTTGTAGACAGACAGGTTTGAAAAAAATCTATGCAGACTGGAAGTAGTAGCTTATTAGAGCACTACACTTGATGTTTTAGTTTCTGCAAGTATTTGAGATACTGAATTTCATACAATCATGCCAGGTAGGCATGGAAAAATGGTAAGAGACAAGGAAAGTTGCATGCTGATTTGGGCAGATATGGAAGGCTGAATAAAATTCTCTTGCATGTAGGAACTTCATTATGCTAAGCAACTGGTGATATTTGAAAGTCTTGATTCGGGTCGTGAATGGCAGTTGTTTTACAAAGCCAAGTGACCACGAATGTGGAAGAAGCCTGTAGCCTACAAATTATTACTTGACATTGGGTGGCAAACCAACTTAACAGTTTAGAACAAATTTGGTTTATAGTGAAAGGCTGGTTTAGATGGAAAAACTGTAGAATGCTCTTGGATGTAAAACCCACCTTACCTTGACCCAGCTAGGGATTGAACCCAGAACCTTCTGCTTCATCGCTTCAAATGCCTGCCTCTTTTGTCTCAGCCACAGCAACAGCTAATTCGTGTATTAGCTTGAAATGTCACATTTAGTTTATTCCCCCCCCCCCTCACCTCATCCCCACCCACTGATTAAAATAAAGATGACAAATGAGATTTGTATAACTTCAGTGTAGACACAGAACAGTGACCAAAAACACATTTCTGCACCTATGGAATCAACTATTGGGAAACTAGCCCTTTCATTTCATCTTTGTAGGATTAAAACTCTCATTCGTAGTTGGTGTGCCTTTAAAGAACGTTGATGAGAACTTAAACATTCAGTGCTCTCTATTACTCTTGGAAGAAACTAAGTGGTTTTAATCAAACATTTAAAGACAATTTTGCATGTATGTATCACCTAAAAGCCAAAATTTTCCAGTTTCAGAGGATTCTAACACCACTATGGCAAAGCTGGCATCCATATTGTCCAGCGTGTCAAAAGCTGCCAACGTTCCTACTACTCCCCAGTCTCCGCCTCCTTGGGAGACACTAAGCTTGGTCCACAAGGAGATACCTCCAGAAACTCCTGAATCACCCCCTCCCTGGGACAGATGCAATGATACATCAAATCAAGGTGAAGAAGGGGCAGGTGACCAGTGGTCCAGGAATGTTGTATTGAAAGAAGACCAGAGTAAGCAGCTGACGGTTACCATCAAGGGACACCCAGTCCAAAGGCATACGCAGGAGGGATCATCAGATCTTTACAGTTTAGTGAAGACAGTACTTCATGGTGTCACAAGGTATGAATGATTATCTTTTGGTGAAAAGTCTAACTTGGACTGTAAATCAAATTCAGTGATGATTCTTTAGAGCTACAGTGAATGTTAAGTAATAAGGTTTGTGATAACTTGGTGAAATTTGTGAGGTAGGAATGTAGAAAGTAGGTGGGTAGTTGGGTAGTCTGGACCTCCAGTGTTTAATTGAAGGACAAGATACTTTGGGAAAATTCCTCATCTAGAGACTTGAAAGTGCAGATTTGTAATGAGTTAATCCAATATACCAACTGACTCCAATATGCTGTCAGGTCAGTCGCAACTGCTGCATTGGCTGTATTGGCTGTACTCACTACCAGTGTATAAAATACACAGTGGTGACTGGGACTTCTCCCTCACAACAGCCATAGTTACCCGTGAAAGATGAAGAAAGAAAAGAAAAAAGTATGCAATGTCATAAAAATCACCATCCTTCAAAACCAATAAAAATAAACACTGTAGACCCTAAAATACCTGCAGAACCATTTTTGGGAACAATTTTTGTCCAGAATGTTTGATAATCGCCCCTTCTACCCCCCTCCTGAAGAAAGTGAAATTTTTACCATGGTTGCTATGTTTTTACATTAGGGAAAAGTTTTCTGGACTCAGCCAAGTCAGGCTATGTCTTGTTAAAAACCTGTGAAATTGTTATTTCCCATACAGCATTACTAAGTTAAAAATATTTTTTGAAGTGACATGAATATTTACATCCCAGTAAGTGGTTATGCGGGTAGTTTTCCTTTTGATATCATTTACACAAAGAAGCATGTGCTCTTCATATTTTATAGTCGGTGGATTCTCATGGGGGAAACTTGTACTAACAAGACCACAGTTCACTTAGAATGGAATTTGATGGCAATCATTTCATTAACCGTAATTTTGATTTCAGTTTTGCAAAATCGTAACATTCCAGTCAACTCTTTGTAAACTTTTTAGCGAATATCCTGCCACTATCATAGAATGGCTGAGAAGCATGTAAGTAACTTGATGGAGCATGAATTTGGTGAAAATTAAGTTAAGGTTCTTTCGCTGGATGACTGGAAAACAGCACTGTACACTTATCTCAGTTCAAATATTAAGAATTAAAGCTGTTAGTTTTCTTTTCCATTTATTTACTTTTGTAGGTAAACTTCACTCAGCTGTATGTATCATTTATGCATGACAGACAAGCTCACAAAAATAACTACGTTTTTGAAAGCAGTACTATGCTAAAATGTGTACAGTACTGTGATAGATTTCCGTTTATTCACATACTTAGTTCACAAAAGCAAGGAATAGTCAGGTAAATGGCATCCTCCTTTCACACACATTAGTGTCTTGGAGAGAACAAATCTGTTTTGTAAGTAGTGTATGAAGAGAATTTGCTTGAAAATGGTAAGTTAAATAAAAGAATAATCTGCACAAAGCCATAGAATCAAACTTAGGCATTCTTAATACTAGCATTCAAGGGTAAAGATAGAGTAATGAGTGCTTTGTGATATGCAAAAAGGGACCCCCAGGACAAAATAGTCAGGTTCACATCGCAGATTGCAACCCAAGAAATTGCTAAGCAATTCCATTTTAGACAAGAAAATTATAGATTAATGATTTAAGTATTATACCCTATTTGAATTTATTTTTTGTTCATGGTTCTTTGAGTTTGTCACTTCATCTGTAATATTCCTTTTTATAGAAAATCTTTGCTTAACAGAGGAGCATTGCAACTAATTCCTGGATCAGGGGTACCTGTGTGAGTGATCAGGAAACTTCCCCTAGTTGTTGCTACTGCATGCAAAGCTGTCCCAGTGTCATGTGTGTGCCAGGTGACCTGCTGCTAGTTTTGTGCAAAAGTTGCGATCATTTTGCTTCTTGTGCAAGAGATCAAAGGAAGTTGTTCAAAAAAAAACAGGAAAAGAAAAAAGGAAGAAAAGAGAAAAATGAAATGAAAGACCTTTGTTCGCTTATTTAAATTTTTCTTTTGCTTTGAAAGGAAAGGTACTCTAGTGGTAGCCTAAGTGAGAAGAGGGGTTAGGAATGACAAAGTGTGGATGGAGGTAGGGTTAGGTTTGTGTGTTGGGTTGGTGGAAATGTAGCCTGTGTTTTTGGAAAACACGATTAAATGTCGTTCGTCAATTTAATTCATGTGTTCATTCAGTTCTTTCAGTTGGTAAACCAGACATTTGCAGAAAACAAAAAAATTTTGTGGCACTATCAGGATATGTAAAAGTCAAACAGTGAAGTGAAGAAAAAGGGGCTTTAAGATGAATTTTTGTTTTGTATCGCTTTTTCTTTCTTTATCAGGAAGATGGCAAGTGCTGCTTTGAGGAAGTATGTTGTGTTGCTGTTATTGTGTTTGAATAACTGTTCATAATCAAACCATGAAACCACAAATCCTTGTAACTACTCTTTTCACTCTCTGAAGTGCAAAAATCCATATGTATCATTGAATCCATTGGAATTTGTCTGCACAGTCAAGAAAAATGAATGCATTGGTGGAAGATTAGTGTATGACCAAACATCTTCCATGAAAAAGGGGATATTAAATGAAAAGGAAAATTTTAAAAGGATTCAAAATGTTGATCATGTGTTTTTGAGCAATTTCCAAGCCTTGCCTTTTTCATTTCAAAAAAAGATAAAGACATGTTGGGTCTGTGTTTTATCTTGACCATATTTCGTAAAGGTTGTTGAAACCTTCAGCATGGTTTGAATCCCTCTCCTTCCCTTCCCCCTTCGCCCAACAAACCAAAAGCATCCAGTAGGCAAGGTGTGCATTAAAGTGCCAACCATTGTTTTGTTAAGATAAAAGTGGTGGAATGACTAACGATCGTGTTCATATTTGTGTATGTTTTGTTTGTTCTGTCTATGTAATGATTTCATATTTCAGTTCTCACCCAGAGACTGTCTGTTGGCACTGATTCTGTTCTGTGTTCGAACTAACACTTAGTACTCTTTCTTTACCGTTTTAACACTTATTACGTGCATGATACTAACATCACTGCTTGCTGTGTACAACATGTTAACTCAAACACTTCACTTCATGTTTTGAAAATGTTAATTGGCAAATTTTGAATGTTTAAAGGGAGAAACCTTTGATGAATCTTGCTGTGTTATGTTCTCACTACTCCTTTATTCAAAAATCACATTTGTATCAACACCCACAGGGAAGGGGTGGTGTTGAGGTTGGGGTGGGGGCATTTGGTTGAGGTAGATTACTCATTGCAGTATGAAAATGGTTGAAGAGATGTAAACACTATTAACTGTTTGAGGTATAAAGCAAGATTATGCTAATATTAGTATAAATCCGGGAAGGAGTTTCTAGTATTTTATGTGGAAGTTTTAATTTCACCATGGGTGACAAAACAACATTTATAGTAATCTGTGGCACATTTTTTAAAGAAAGGAGTCAAATGAGATAGGATTAGGGACAACACCCAGCAAAGACTGTAGTCTGCCACAAAATTGAAAATTTGATTGAAGTTATGTATATGAACTTTAAAGAGGTCTGAGTGAAAATGTGTACAATGTAATGAGGTCATTTATTATAACTTCTGCTATATTTAAGGTTGGATTGCTGTTCAATGGGCATTTGGCATTCAGAATTCAAGAAATTGGTGCTAAGATGTGAATGGTTATACTGCACGACATGTCGTGTAATGTAAATTGGTTACATCCTTGAGAAAGCTTTTTTTTATTGCCAATTTTTCAAATCTAGTTGAATTTTCTAGATTTTTTAGATGGTTTCACACATTGTAAAGAACCTGCACTAACAATTGCACCTCCACCACCCAGAGTTAATATTAATTGTTATGATGAATTAGCTTTGTATGTTCATATGGAGTAAAATGGTTCTAAATTTGGGGGGCATCTGAAGAAGTACACATAAATAAAAAGAAATTGTAAGAATTTTTCTTTGTGCAAAAATGCTTTACTTTGAAATAAGTATATTAGATTGAATTGAAAATGCTCTTAACTCAGTAATTTGGCTGAATATTCAGCAAGTCTTCCATTGCTTGAGTGATAACAGCTTGCTGGACAAAAATTAAAATATGCTACAAAAAAAAAAAGAAAAACATAATAAAGATTGCAAAGTAATGATTGATTGATTGTCTTGTTTAACTGCTGTTTTGACAGGCTTAGATAAAATAGTTGTATTTCTTGAAAAGTTTATGGTAGAAAATGTCATTTACAATTTAGGTTTGTTATAGGTTGCTATGGCAAGAGTGAAATTGAGAGAAGGCTATATGAGAAAAGAAGGTGAATATTGTTACCATATTCATATCATGTAAATGCAAAAGGTACTTAGTGGAATTTTAAAGGGCTTACTGCATCATCACAGACACTTAAAATTATTCCAAGTTGTTTTGTCTTTCTTCTTTCCTCAGAGTCTAGGTTTGTAGTGTAAAGACAAACAGTTCTCAAAAGACGGAGTCCAAATCCACAACTCGATTTCATATAATTTATTAGGCCTTTCTTAGATGTTTACATGCAAGAAAAGATCAACGTACACAGAGCCTGCTAGCCACCAGTTTCCAGGCAAGACTGTCTTAGTTACTACATGAGGCAGTCTTGTTACTATGTTCACCAGTGACCAGTCATAGAACAGACACCTGACCCAGCCAACCAATCACCTCCTTTTCTTTACTTCCTGTCCCAGGAAGTTCTAAAAAATTAACATAGGGGGATAAATCTGCATCAGATTAATAAACAGAAGGGACAAGTTAACTGGCATCCCCTTCAATAACACAACCTGTCTTTGGCACCTCCCAGAGATATACCTTAAATGTGTAAGATCAGTTCTGTTGAAGGCACTTTATTATATGCTTTACTTCATCCCCTTATAACTTGGTAGCTGGTCACCTGTTTGTGCACTGAACACTGAAGCCCCCTGTGGGCTGGGGATTGTAGAATATGCCTATGGTATTTCCCGCCTGTCGTAAAAGGTGACTGAAGGGAAGGACTTGCACCGTATTTGAAAGCGTATTTAAACTTTACTTTTTTTTTATGTTGTTGACACTATATAACACATTTGTGTTGGCGTGATGTTAAATCTCATCAAACTGAACACTGAACAATCACTTTGTTTGCTGTGCAATGTACACAGCATCTCACATCTTCATATCAGATCTGCACATGCCATTGTCCAATCAGAATAGCTTATGTACATGTGCAGGTATATAATGAATTTGCCTGCATTTTACATCAATCAAAGGAAGGTGACCAATTGTAATTCACTGTATTGCATGCATCAAAAGTGTATGTGGGATGATGCAATATGCCCTTTAAATGTAGTTTGTTTTGTTGGTAGGTATTTGATATATAAGCAAATTTTAAAGGGTTGCTTATTGGTAGAAAAGTGGTTTTTATGTAACATTCTTGATCTGCATTATTTCCATGATTCTCAAAGAGAATGTTTTGATATTTCCTTTTCCTCCCAGTGAGAATGATTTTGCCCCTCCAACGCAACAAGAAGTTCACTTACAGGAACTTGTACTCAGTACTCTCCATGTGCAAAACCCTGGCAATTCTCAAATCCAGTTTGGTGCTTCACGCAAGGTAAGAAATGACTTTGTTCAAAGAGAAAGGAAGGTGTCATCAGTGAAAGAAATTCCCAACTGAATAAAAAATATGTAATTAATGGACTCTGCTGAATTATACAGGCTAATGGAGTAGTTTGGTAAGCTTTATTGAGCTGTGGGGAATAACTACAGATTGGGCATAACCATGCCATCAATTTGGATGGGTTGCAAATATACATAGTAGTATCTTAAACTGTGTATGCAGTCATTGCACAGTATAACACCTCCACTATGCATAATGCCTAACAGTGCAAGTTGTGTTTCATACTGAAAACATTCAGACCTTCAGTTTAATAGAGTAAATGGAATGTTACAAAAACTTTTTTCCAGAGTTCCCATATCCTTGAAAAATTATGGAATTTCATTTTCATTTTCCAGGCCTGAAAGTGTTGAAGTTTGTAAAATAAAATGACGAAATTATAGAAAAGGCATGGAATTTTGTAAATTAAAATGGATGTGCACAGTGTGTTTTTATCCTGAATCTTTGTACCCTAGTGAAAAATTGTAGTCATAATTTGGTCATGGAAGGTTGGAAAATGGTATTGTCCTCAAGTTGCAAGAACCTTGTATTCATTTACACATAACAATGCTGCAATATCACCTGTAAGGGTGCCAAATATACTGAAGTACTGGTTATAGAGTGAAAACTCATGATTGTCACCATTTTGGCCCTACTATGGGGCATATGTCATGAACTGTACAACATAGTTTCATCTGATTGTGCTGTTAATGTTAGGGTTTATGTAAGTTTGTTGTACTGAGCTGTCAATGGAGACAATGGTCAAACAGCACATCTATAGTACTGGTTGTTCATCTAAATTCTGCTGTCTCCTTTCTGTAATATCTAGGTTGAAGAGGTTGCAAGACCTCTGCAAGAGAACCATACTTCATCTTCATCCCAAAGGACATCTCCCAGATCCAGTAACTCATCTAGGACATCTTCATCAGTTTCCACTGGTAGCAACCACTCAGAGAGTCCTACAGGGAAGAGTCGGACCAACAGGTCAAGCATCATCGAGGATGGGACCAGTTTCCTTGGTGATCTGACCAGTGAAGATGGTGTAAGCGTAGATTTGCCTTATTACCGCAAGAAAAGCAAAGAGCGCCATCGAAAATCCTCCTCAAATGCTAAGGTGCCTAAACACAGATCATCTGACAGTAAGACGAACAGTTCATATCGTAAATCCCATCATCGACACAGTTCATGACATTTGCACATTTTTTAATGCTCTAACCCATCATCAGTTATTCAAATGTTTATACTCATTTACTGACATAGTTCTTATTTTGTAAGGGACTTGGACAAGAAGAGAGATAATTTACAGTGGAATGTTTTAACTCCTCAAAGAAGTGCTTTTAAATGTTTCCAACTTGGTAGGATAACAGTTTCTCCTTTGCCCTAAATTATACCCCAGCTAGGCTGTAGACAGACATGTTGAAGGGGGTTCAAGATGGTTTCAGGGGAGGGGGTTGATAAGTCAATAGTAGATTTCCTACTTAAAGATTTTAATAAGGGGGTGGAGAATTTTCCATAAATTTCCTAGGAGGCATTGCTCCCATCTCTTCCTAGGCTACAGTGCTGCCCCCATTTTGTTTTACCGTTAATATTTCAAAACTGATTAGTTTTGCTCCGAGTGGAAGTAACACTATGCCACTGTGGCTGGTGGTGCACTTTGTATTGAATTTCAAACTGGCAGCCTTCCACATGATTGACCAAAGTAATTGCTAACTAGCTTTACATGAATCCAGCATACTCAATAGAATTTTTGGGTAGAGTTTCATGATTTTGCCAAAAACTGCACAATTGACAAAAAAATTTGGAACTGAGCCTCCCTGTCCTCTTCTGTCAATAGAGGAAAAAAACAAGTTATTTCACATGTTTATGCTAATGCAATATATAATATAATATACAGAGTACTTTGATATAAAAAAAAGAAATACATGCATTGTGAACCTTGCTTGGGCTCAGTTGATGACGATCAATTAAATTGTGAAGTAACAGTGCTTTTGAACTACCAAAGTTATTAATCTTTACATCTATTTTTGTTTCCCTATTTTAAGTTTCAGATGAATCTCTCTGTCCATTCCCCTTACAAATATTTAGTTGTTCACAAATTTTTGCACCTGCTTTGAAGATAACGTATTTTTTAAATTCCCATCAGTACTTAATGCAGCAGTGAGGCTTTAGAGTGGAAAAGCTTACTTTCACTTGTAAATATGTGATGAGGATGATGGGCTAGCTCTCTTGCATCCCTACATATAAAATTTCTTAACATACTTTTTCCATGCCGAGGAAGGAGGGGAAACTGCGCAAGGGTATAACTCTGTAAGTGGCATTAGAGCAGTTAATCTTATTGCGAGTTTGCCTTGCTGGATGCCAAAAATCTCAAAAGTGGTGCATTCAAAATTAAAAAAAAAATATTACCTTTCATACTTCATTTGAGTCTCATTGCTGCAAAGACTTACTGATTTCTTGTCAGGACTGATTCATTCAAGATCTGATATGTGAGTACAAGTGCTATGGTTATGGCCATTTGTGTGAATGTAAGTCCATCTTTTTGAGTAAATAAGATTTAATAATATTCAGACACTGAGACACAAGTTAAGTCTGATAAACTTCATTTGTTCCTGCAAATGCGGTGAATTCTTTGAATGTGTGCGTGGACACTTACATGCTGCTTTGAGGTTCCTTTTTTAAATGATTCTCACTGTCAAACTATTAGTGCAGTTACATAGCACTAGCTGCATATATCGGTATAGTGAACACAGCTGGTACTCAAGTTGTGGTACTCAACTTGAAGTGCCTCCATATAATAACATTGTCTTGTACTCACACATTAGAACAAATAACTAGTCTGTACTTTTTGGGTGAAATGCCATGTGGCAAGGAACAGGATATTATCAGCACATCAAACTTGGTCTTATATGATCGTCAGACGTGATTTAAGTTTGAAAGATATTCGTTGACACATACACACTGCTTGGAAGCTTTTGATACTCACAAGTGTCACATGATCCATTGTGTACAGATCAGTTGTTTTCATGAATCTAATGTATCCATCTTACGACTCAAATTCTGCAAAGAAGTCTGCTTGTTTTGAATGTATCGGGTTCGGTAGCCTCAATTACAACTATCAAGTTGCAGGTCTCTGGGGTGGTTTTTCCCGCCATGGTCCAAGCATCTTGTACAGCACCTTGACTACAAAACTTGTGTATGAGCATTTTTGTAAATGTCAATAATAAAATGCTTCTAGGATTGGTGCACCTGGCCATCTGGCCATGAAGCAAAGGAAATTAAGGGAAGCATAAACAAATGGAATGTAGTAGAATGTTATGTATCAATATTAATATTTATTTGAACACCTTGACTTTGCAAAAATGAAAATGAATGACATGTGGTAATAAAGAAGTGTAAAGACGTTGAGTAAGATGAATTGCTTTTTTGCCAGTGTTGATACAGCTCTCTTACTAATTAGCAAAGTAACTATTTTTCAGAATGTTCCAATCCAAACTTTTGTCATATTAGTCCCATCTTGTTAAGTAAAGCATTGCAGTTGAAGCAAAAACTTATATGCTGATTTTTGATGAATGAAGCTGTAAGCCCAGGAATGGTATATAGATCTTACACTGTGAAGAACGGTAAGGTGGATTTAGTGTTTATAGTATGAAAAACCCAAAATTTGGATAAAAATTTTGTAGAATTTGAAGAACAAAAGCCTAATTTAATAGCAAACATAAAGCTAAATTGTCTTCAAGATAAGGAATCAATAACAATCCAAGGCTGCTTGAAGCAAGTGTACAGTGTTATCATGTGATCACTGAGAATTTAAGTATATATGATGCAATTTGCCATGTTATCTTATTTATTTACCACCATAAGTGTTGTTTCTTGGTTTTAAAAATTGTCCTAAAATGTGCAATTTGAAAAGTAATATTCCTTCAAGTCATGCTCACATGGAAAAAAGTGAATACATGTACGGTAAAGCAAACCTTTGTAAACGTTAACAAAGCAGCTTGGTGCGATGATATCATTGTAGACTTGCTCCACGTCATTGCCTTATATCAACTTCAAGAGTTGTATGATGTAATAAATAATTGTTTTGAAAAATGTCAGTTTTGTTTGAGTGTTGTCATAAACAACATTCTCCTCACCTAATTTGTTTGAATTTGTCCTGTAAAATTAAAGATAGAATGATTCTAAAGTTTGTTCAATAGTGGCCTTGTTTCCTTCTCTACAGACACAGTATTTTCGATAACTTGCTAAGTAGATCATAGCCTGTGTCAGGCAATGAAATCTCAACAATAAGCGAAGGCTTTAGACTACTGAAATATTATTGTTGTTAAACCTAAGTTGTATTTTCCCCTTCATTCAATTTAATATGTCAGAGTAGATCCGACCTGTGAATTTCTGTTTTGTCCTGGCATATGCAAATTATCTGAGTCATAGAGAAATGAGCAAAACAGTTCTTAGATGGTTTATATTAAATACTAGTGTTACAAATCTGTGGCTGCTGGTATGATTGATTCCAGTCAGCCAAACCTTAAAAATGAAAGTAAATTTAAATTTTAATTTTGGCTATAAATAATGGTATGTGATTGTATGTTACAGTGTTGGAGGTAAGGTACAAAGTAGGAGCTAAACTCTGGAACTGGACGGTTACTGATTAAGTTGTAATTTACAAGCCTCTGTTCTCCCATCATTTTAGTAAAAGAAGACACCAGGCTGGAGATTAAAGTAAAATAGTGCCAGAATTAAGCCCTTAATGGTTTAAATCACGTGAATTCACATGTGTGAGGCAATCCTCGTCTAACTTAATCAAGAACTTGGCACTCTGCTTTGCCCCTGAGTACTTTATTTTCTATGACATATTGTCAATAGCTATGATAAGTGATGTTAAACATTTGCATGTAAGAAAGGTAAAATAATTTATCAAATATAATATGAAACTTGAAAACAAAATGTGGTCCTTCTCTGGCAGTTGTATTGTGAGTGTCATGGTGGTCCCAGCTAGGCTTGGTGGGAGGGTCCTGTGATCAATAAATAGGGTGCAATTATTCCACTGTATGATGCACTTTTGTCATAGAGAAGTCTGAAAAAATATACCATTTCACTATATTGATAAATTGATCTTTTGCCCATAACCACCAAATTCACACACAATTATTGTTCTCATATGAATCGATGTAGTCTCCTTGGGGGTCTTCCACTTACCATTAGTATGCCTTTTACTTATTTCATTTTTTACTCATTATCCTTTAGATGTACTTCCCTGTGCTAGATGTGAAAAGTCACTTTTTAATCTTTTTGATTGCCCGGTGCCGTGCCCCCCCCCCCCCCCTTCAACCACAACAAAAAGTTCAATTTGTTCCTTCTATACTAATATTGTGAAGGTCTCAGTTGGAAAAATAAACTTTCTCTTTTTCTATCACAGTTTCTATGTTTTATACAAAATGTAACAAAAGGAGTGATTTTTCATCAAAATGTTAAGAAGTGTGCAATGAAACTTAGACATTCTTGTTTTTAAACTGCTGCCATGTTTTGCAAAACAAGCAGGCTTTTACAAGTTGATTTAAGAGTTTGTGGATTTTTGTAATTGTTTTACTTGTTTTCAAATTGAGCATGTGTCCACTGCTAACATTATTTTTTTATGCATGATGTTTGTATTGAAAAATGTGAAACAAAACTAACATTCATGTTTATTTGTTGTTATTTGCATTATAAATTTTTGAGTTCTTTTCATTTTGATGATGTGATTATCAGACTTCAAGTGAAATATTGTTAAGTGTCTCCATTTTAGTAGAGGTATCCTAGGGCAAAACACACACCCACACCCACACACTCATGATGATAAAAAGAGATAGATTAGACCTTGCAGTAAACTGAACAATTTGCACATTGTTTGTTGGTCAATTTTTTTTCTTTATCAGGGTTACATTGTCTGGAATGAGGGGAGATTACATCAAAAGTTATCTTATTTTACAAAACTTTGCTGTTGCTTTAATATGTGGAAGGGAAGCAGAAGTACCTTGCGTAGAGAATTTTTCTGCGACTTTGTGAGGGAAAAGTAGGCAGGAACCAACTATTTCACGAAGTGTGTATTGTTTATAGGTTTGATTTTAGGAGTTAAAGGATTTATTGGAGGGGTACTTTGACCTGTTCTAACCATTCACCTCTGTCTTGGCATCAGTGTGAGGTCCTTGGATGTGCAAGCTTTTGTTTCTCACTTTATACAACTTAGCTGATTAAAATTGGTTGCTTACAAATCACCTTGGATGGACTGAAGGACCTTGCAGTAAACCAATCTCTAGGCTAGCATTGTTGCTTGGATTAAATTATGCAACAGATTAGGAATGCATGCCTCATCTGCATGTTACCTCTGCCTGAATTAAAAGTACCCTTCAAATGATTTGAAAGCATGCAGTTAACTCAGCATGAAGGATTTCAGCATGTATCAGCATGTATGTAGTCAAACTTTAATCCCAGTTAGTTTCTTCTTTTATGTTGTAACAATGCCTAAATGTTATACCCTTAAAAAATTAGGGTTTAAAATTGTTAAATTGGGTGGTAGTCTGGATATGTTTTTAAGTTCAGATCATAGCATGCGTTGAATTGGAGAAGGTTTCAGTAGAATGCCATCGTAGGAAGTGAAGTTAGTTAAGCTTTTGTCAGAAGTGGCTGTAACATTTCAGGACTGAAGAGGTGAGAGCAACTTCTCCAGTTCCTGAAGAAGTCAGAAGTTCAGAACTACTTCTGATGAAACCTTGACTAAATCCAGTTCCTTTGACTGTACTCAGTGAAATCACCTTCAATTTTATGTATTCCAGTCATGAAAGCCTATCCACTTATTGTATGCATTGCCCTAGAACTATCCACAAAGGTAGTGGGATGTCACAAATTGCAAATTATCATGAAATCTCCACTAGAGTCTTGACAGTACTAGCTCATTAGGGTAAGGATACTTAAAGTATTGATCACAATTTGAAGTGCAAGTTTTAGCTGAGACACAATAGTTTGCAGGAAGTGTGGTTGTACTGGTGACACTTTGGGAGTAAAAGCAGTAACTCACTGTTAATGCACAGATGTAGCTTGCAAAAAGTAAAACTTTGTACATAGCAACCTGCAAACGAGTTCTAAAAATCATTCATTCATTCATTTACATTTTTTTGCCACATTATCAAAACTATACGGACAGACGTATCAAACAAAATAATATGTGGAAGGAAGTGAACTTAAAACCCTTATGGGCTTAACAAAGATCACTCCTGTAAAAGAGAATGCTTTTTGAAAACTCTTGGAAATAATATCCCCCTGAGACACTGCAGATAAGAAATGTAATCCTAGTGATTACACTGCCAGTGAAGCTGTTAGTGAAAGAATAGTTAAGTCTTAATCATATTTTTGAGTACAGACATTAATGGAAAATGCCCAGCATACTTTAATGATGGCATTAAGTTTGATGGACAATTAAAGTCAAGGCCATTAGATGCTACAGTACTTCTGCTAAACTCTACAGATTCTATGTCACAAATTAAAGGCTCTACAGTTTTGTCCCAGACAGTAGAACTCCCTACTTACTTTTCTTCTAGCCCCTCCTCCAATTTAAACTGAGGCTTTCTAGTATAGCTCCCAGATAGAAACTAGCACTGAGGTTACTTTACTCAAGGCCACATCAACACTGTTCTGTGTGTATGCTTAATTGTGAACACAGCTGACTGCAAGTCATCATTGACCAACCAGAGTGAAGCTGCTGTGTGAACTTATGTCAATCAAAGTACATGCAGTCGCCAAATTGTATTTAAAATATGATCATACCCCTAAATATGTTTAGGATGATGCTGTAGCCAGTTTAAAGCAAGTTCGGTTCAGAGTTTAACTTGAAACAACAAACTGCGTCCCCTAGAAATACCATATCAAAAGGAAATGCACTATGATTTAGTGAGTGAGGCATTTTAATATCAAGGACATGGCTTTGGTACTCATTCTGCTGTGACTAGCAACTTTGGCATGCATTCCTTCTGTCTGATGTAATGTTGATGTCATACCAGCATTTGCTTACAGTAAACATGTTAACTTGCAAGTTAAAATTCAGAAGAAATATTTTGTTTGAAATCACTTAAGTTACCTAAAAGACCTAAAAATATTAGTATCAACATTTCACAAGGGTCATTTGCAAACACAACTTGTTGGTTTTGATGAAAAGAGAAACCTATGCAGTCATGATGGCGTGTGTGTGTATGTATGTGTGTATGTGCGTGAGGGTGTGTGTATGTGTGCACTCACAGACACCTCCTTAGCGGGTACATAGGCAGCCTGGGAGACCTCTGCTCTCGCACGTCTTTCCTAGCTCACACGTGGATCGTAACTGGCGTAGCTGCCCGAAAATTCAGCCACTGCAATGAGAAGTCTCGCACGGCTGCACGTGCCTGCCTTGGCAAGCAGCCCGCCCTCCAGACACGTACATCTGCTGGGTTAGTTGGTGGTCAGCCAGGCTGATGGGGAAATCCTGTGAATTCCTTACCGGGTCCTGTCCTAGTACCCCGTAAGGCAATGAATGTGCGTATGGGTGTGTGTGTGTGTGTTTGTGACACTTCTGGTTTACACGATACCTCAAGAAGGGAAACTCTGACAGTTCTCAAAGTTGGTAGGTAGATGCCCCATATTGAGAGGAAGAATCCTATTGTTTTTGGTGGAGGTCAAAGGTCATTTGGGGTCACCAGGGGTCAAACTCTGAAAAGGTAGGAAGGTTGGATAGATTTTATACTTGGTGTGTTGATGCCTTATGATAAGAGGAAGAACGTTGCTGTTTTTGGTGGAGGTCAAAGGTCATCTGAGGTCACCGGGGTCAAAATCTGAAAACCTTGTTTACACGATATCTCAATGTAGGAAGCTTGGATAGATTTCATACTTGGTGTGTAGATGCATTATGGTGAGGGAAAGAACCCTATTGTTTTTGGTGGAGGTCAAAGGTCATTTGGGGTCACCAGGAGTCAAAATCTGAAAACCTTGTTTACACGATATCTCAAGGTAGGAAGGTTGGATAGATTTTATACTTGGTGTGTTGATGCCTTATGATAAGAGGAAGAACCTTATTGTTTTTGGTGGAGGTCAAAGGTCATCTGGGGTCACCAGGGGTCAAAATCCGAAAACATTGTTTGCATGATATCTCAATGTAGGAAGCTTGGTTAGATTTCATACTTGGTGTGTGGATTCATTATGGTAAGAGGAAGAATCGTATTATTTTTGGTGGGGGTCAAAGGTCATTTGGGGTCACCAGGGGTCAAACTCTGAAAACCTTGTTTACACAATATCTCAAGGTAGGAAGATTGCATAGATTTCATACTTGGTGTGTGGATTCATTATGGTGAGTTCAAGAATATTGTTATTGGTGGAGGTCAAAAGTCATTTGGAGGCACCAGGGGTCAAACTCTGAAAACCTTGTTTACAGGATATCTCAAGGTAGGAAGGTTGGATAGATTTCATACTTAGTGTGTGGATGCATTATGGTGAGTGAAAGAACCATATTGTTTTTGGTGGGGGTCAAAGGTCATTTGGGGTCACCAGGTGTCAAACTCTGAAAACCTTGTTTACACGATATCTCAAGGTAGGAAGCTTGGATAGATTTCATACATGGTGTGTTGATGCCTTATAATAAGAGGAAGAACCCTATTGTTTTTTGGTGGAGGTCAAAGGTCATTTGGGGTCACCAGGGGTCAAACTCTGAAAACCTTGTTTACACGATATCTCAATGTAGGAGGGCTGGAAAGATTTCATACCTGGTGTGTGGATGCATTATGGTGAGTTGAAGAACAATATTGTTATTGGTGGAGGTCAAAGGTCATTTGAGGTCACCAGGGGTCAAAGTCTGAAAACCTGGTTTACAGGATATCTCAAGGTAGGAAGGTTGGATAGATTTCATACTTGGTGTGTGGATGCATTATGGTAAGAGGAAGAACCGTATTATTTTTGGTGGGGGTCAAAGGTCATTTGGGGTCACCAGGTGTCAAACTCAGAAAACCTTGTTTACATGATATCTCAATGTAGGAAGCTTGGTTAGATTTCATACTTGGTGTGTGGATGCATTATGGTGAGTTGAAGAACAATATTGTTTTTGGTGGGGGTCAAAGGTCATTTGGGGTCACCAGGGGTCAAACTCTGAAAACCTTGTTTACACGATATCTCAAGGTAGGAAGGTTGGATAGATTCATACGTGGTGTGTTGATGCCTTATAATAGGAGGAAGAACCCTATTGTTTTTTGGTGGAGGCCAAAGGTCATTTGGGGTCACCAGATGTCAAACTCTGAAAACCTTGTTTACACGATATCTCAAGGTAGGAAGGCTGGAAAGATTTCTACTTGGTGTGTGGATGCATTATGGTGAGTTGAAGAACAATATTATTTTTGGTGGGGGTCAAAGGTCATTTGGGGTCACCAGGTGTCAAACTCTGAAAACCTTGTTTACACGATATCTCAAGGTAGGAAGGTTGGATAGATTCATACGTGGTGTGTTGATGCCTTATAATAGGAGGAAGAACCTTATTGTTTTTTGGTGGAGGTCAAAGGTCATTTGGGGTCACCAGATGTCAAACTCTGAAAACCTTGTTTACACGATATCTCAAGGTAGGAAGGCTGGAAAGATTTCATACTTGGTGTGTGGATGCATTATGGTGAGTTGAAGAAGAATATTGTTATTGGTGGAGGTCAAAAGTCATTTGGGGTCACCAGGGGTCAAACTCTGAAAACCTTGTTTACAGGATATCTCAAGGTAGGAAGGTTGGATAGATTTCATACGTGGTGTGTGGATGCATTATGGTGAGTGAAAGAACCATATTGTTTTTGGTGGGGGTCAAAGGTCATTTGGGGTCACCAGGTGTCAAACTCTGAAAACCTTGTTTACAGGATATCTCAAGGTAGGAAGCTTGGATAGATTTCATACGTGGTGTGTTGATGCCTTATGATAAGAGGAGGAAGAACCCTATTGTTTTTTGGTGGAGGTCAAAGGTCATTTGGGGTCACCAGATGTCAAACTCTGAAAACCTTGTTTACACAATATCTCAAGGTAGGAAGGTTGGTTAGTTAGTTAGATGAGGTTTAGCGTCCCAGTTTCCAACCAATTGGTTCAAGTCGAGACGACCACGGCCTTTTTTCCAGTTGTGGCTCACTGGCTTGTAGGAAGGTTGGAGAGATTTCATACTTGGTGTGTGGATGCATTATGGTGAGTGGAAAAACTATTGTTTTTGGTGGAGGTCAAGGTCATTTGGGGTCACTAGGGATCAAACTCTGAAAACCTTGTTTACAAGATAGCTCAAGTTAGGAAGGCTGGATACTTCCCATGGTGTTGCATTTAATCCATCAGAAAACCCCTATGAGTTTTGTCAGAAATCAGAGTCCAGCCGAAATCACCAAAGGCCATTAAGCAAGAATTCCCAAGGTCAAATATGAACATGAAACTGTAATTTTCCAGCACTTTAAGATCACATTCATCCAATGACTGAAAGAAACAGGACATCTTGGCATTATTTGGGATTACACATTAAGTGCTATATTCATCGAAACCACAATGCATTTTTGCATTCTGGTTGTTTAGTAGAGCTCATAAACCTGTACGTTGTTGTGATCCCTCGTTTTGATCTGTAACTCCCTGTTTGGAACCTCCTATCTTTTCCATTGTAAGGGGCCAGTGTATGTTTCTAAGAAAATGTACCCAGTATAACATTCCCAAGATGAATACATTGAATGGTTTGACCAGACACTGAAAAGTTTGTATATTGAACAAAAGTTACAGCAAGGAAACTTGTCTCACCAATGTACACACTGTGCTAGCACATCATCTGTGGAAGTGTTTATCAACTGATACAAGCTCTACTGGCGGTCCGCTAAGGTTTTATGTGAACACAAGGTTGTAACCTATAAACAGATGTATGTAGACATGGTTGGACTTCCTTAAAGAACATGCTAAACATCCTTCTCTTGCATCGAAACACATCTGTAAGTAAAGATTTAATGCTTTCATTGGTACGTGATTGTAAGTATGGAATAAGATGTTATTTTGTTGTATTGTTGTTCCTGATTGTTCAATTGTTGAATATTCATTAGATGGTTAGTAACTCATTCAAAAACTTGTTCATTTAAAAACTGCCATTTGTGCCATTCATCCGTATTTTGAAAAAGGACATGTCATCCTATACTGTTGTTGAAGTGTTAAAATTATTGTATGTGAAGACAAAAATATTGAAGAGTTCAAGTTAGTTTTTATAAAATATCAGATGGCAATGTACAGTTAAAGTTTATTGAACCTGACTGCGCTAATTTTAGAATTTAAAAGCAAGAAGTTTTGCATGTAGAAATTTTTATGTCAACCGATTATGATAAATTGATAAAAAAAATACGTCAAAATTAAATCAGTAACAGAATAATCTGTTCTAGTCTGACATTTTGCTTCACTACAAACTGGTCACATTGCAAACCAATGGAAAAATGTGTAATCTTTTTGTGATCTTAGGGATTCTCTGCTTTATTGCAGCAGACATTTATAAACCTAAATACTGTTATTGCATAATTGATAGCAAAAGCATCTTATTGCACCCTGATATTCATGAGCTATTCTGACATGACTTTTAATGTTGTAACCATAAATGACATGGTAATATTATTAAAAGTCTTCAGCTATCTGGAAGGTCAGAAGGCCAAGAAGTCAGATTTTGTGCAATTTTAAGTTAATTTGGATCACCATTTATTTACTTCTTTTGTCTTTCTTTCCCCTTACACTGACACTACAGCCCAGGGAGGATCGTTGGTGGTAGAGAGACGTGTAACTAGCAATTTAATTTTCAATGCCACTCTGCCTACACCGGAGCAGACCAATACTAGTGACAGCGAGGGCTCAAACTGCCTTGATAATCCAGAAGAGGATCCTGTTGAGATGGATGAGACTCAGGAATACCCCATCTCTAGTACATCTTGGCCTGCTCTTTTGGAAGAAACAGGTGAAAATTGTCAAGAAAATGATGCAAGAAGTGAAACTGATAGTAATGTAGATAAGTTAGTGGATGGGAAGTCAATGTCTACCCTAAAATTAGAGAGTACTGGCATCTCAGATGGAGAATGCCCTCAGAAAAGAAGTGTTTCTGTTAACAGTCTGTCAGATATGTCTGTTAGTTGCACCTCCAGCCCTGATCCTGTAATTGAAGTCAATGTTGATTACATAACCACTGAAAGATCCCCATCAAAGGATGATAAACTAGCTGCCTCTACAGAAGGATGCAATGCAACGAAAGGGCAGTCAGGTATGTGCATGAGTGGAGAAGTGAAAACAGTGGATGAGATGAAAAGAGAAAAACTTCCATCTGTAGGTGTCTGCACTACCATAGCAAGGAAAGATGCAGTTAATTCAGTTGCTGCATCATCAAGTGGTGTAGAGCACTCCCAAACCACATGTGAAGGTGGAAACATTTCGGAGGTTTACAATGAAAAATTTGGACTGGGCACTGCAAATAATGCAAACAAAACAATGGAAGAGTCAAGTACGATTCAGAATGATGAATCGTTGAATGAAAGTTTTCTGGTCCCATCAGACCCCTTGGCAACTTTCTTGGATTTGAGTAACAGGGATGAACCTGCAAGAAGTCATACCCCATTTCAAGGGTGGGGTGAACCAGGGTTAGCCACTCCCACAGGTAAGAATGTAAGAAAGGATAAAGTATTGTCTATCCTTTTTGGAACAGCCATGAAGAGTCCTGTTGGTGTGGCTTTTAAATGCTCTGCATCTAAGGAAGAATTTCATGTCAGTGAAGATGACAGCATTAACAATAATATGAAGAAGCAAATTTTGGAGGAAAGGTTTTTTCAAAGACAGAAATGCCTTGAAACCACATTTAAGACTTCTGAGATGATTGGCAGCCTGCTAAGTCAGAGAAAAAATAGTTCATTCACTGATGGACATTCTTCAGCTAAATTTCCTGGTGATGGCAAGAAAGATGAAGAAGATGATTTTCCTTGTAATACGGTAAGTTCAACTGTCAGTGCACAATTTATGTATGGTGGAGGGACAATCAGCTCTTCAGGAGCACCCATTAGTGACAACCTATCCAAAGGTGATCAAGAACTATCAGAATGTCAGGATATAGTTTCTGAACATCTCAAAGACATTAGTGTCAGTCTTCAGTGTTGTAGTAAAATTTCTCAGAAAGTTGGTATGAATTTGTTTGAAGAGGCTGTTGACTGCCAGAGTCATTGCTTCGTTCACAGAACAGAGACAGATAAACTTGGTGAAGTCCAGACAGAACAGGAAAGAGATGACAGAATCTCAGGACCTCCAGGGGAGATTATGACAGGTGACAAACTTGATAAAGAGGCTACAGTGGAAAACAAATCTAAACAGGGTGGTATAGTTGGTTATTCAGAATCAGCTACTAGTTCCGAAATAGACAAGCAGGTAGAATATGCAGTGGAGTCCCGTAATTTGAGTCATTTATCCAAAGGTCCAGTAGTTGCTGGAGGATCAATAGGAGAACTTATCTTGCCTTTCAGAAAGTCACAGCTTGACCAGTGTAAGAAAGAACCAGAGTCGGAAGTTGTAACAGAGGGAGGGTTGGAAGGTGAGTGCTCAATACCATCCTGTGAGAGGAATGACACTATCTTGAGCAGATGTGAAGCTGAAAATGAGGACCAATGTGCAACTGTTTTGTCTACCCTAGCTCAGAAGCTTGTGACAGATGGTCACGAAAACAGAAATGTGGATTTTGACAGTGCAGAGTTGGGAGACACGGATTCCAAATGGAAGGTTGATGATGATGACAAAACAGTTATATATGAAGGAGATGAAGGGGAGGAGGATGAACTTAATGTTTCGACGCCAGAAATAATGAAAATGCTTGATGAGGAGTTGGCTGGACATCAGAACGTTACCTGTCAGGAGAAGCAGGGGAACCTTCAGAAAGAAAATGATGAACGTGAGTTACGAGGTGTTCTTGGAGGGGATAATGATGGAGACAGTGAGAGCAGTAAAGGCCAGCCAACAAAACTAAAGACTGCTCAATGGCAGAGGAAGAGTTTCTTGACCCTTAACGATTTTGAAGTGGAGAAAGTATCTAGTACCAGTGAAGGTGAAGATGGTTTTACTGTTGAAAAACAAATCAATACCTGTGATTCTGTCATTGAACAAAAACAGGAACACAGGGGTTTGGCTGGTAAGACAATGCAAGAGCCTATGGAACTAGATGTTGGAAATGTGGATGGAAGTACTGCTGGTACTCCTGCAGATAAGAGAGTGGTGCCGTTGATGGATACTGGCTCACCTTCAGAGATTGGAAAAGTTCGTGCTTGTGATATAAATGTTGGTAAGGAACAACAGGACAGAGGAAAGGTCCAGACTAATCAAGAAGAACAGCACCAAGACAGGATAACAAGACAGAATCTTCCTAGTGGCATTACCTCACAGGGTAATAACTTGAGGTACAGCTGTCCCCCTGGTGCAAGGTCTTCTCCAAGTGGGCCTTCTACGAGAACAGAACTGAATGAATTGGTGAATGGGCTGAGATCAGAGATCAAGAGGAAGTTGAAGGAACACACCCAAAAAGTAGTGAGAGGATTGATCAAGATTCAAGGACTGAAGTACGGACAAGAGAGCACAAATTTAGATGGTAGTAGTGTGTGCTGGAGAGAAGTGATTCAAATCAAGAAAGAGAGAAGGAAGAAGATGAAGTTGAAGAGGATAAAGAACAGGTTAAAAGGACAGAGAAAGGGTCAACGAAGGACCACAGAATCACAGGCGACACTGCGGTGCCTTGATGATCTGGCTTCAAAACTGTCAAAGTGTTCCATTGATCATAAAGTGGGTGGAACCATGGAGTGGGTTTCATCACCCACAAAATCAATGGAGATGTCACCGATGAAAACTCACAGTCCATTAATGGGTAATGCCAAGCCCAGATGTGGACTTTCCCCAAGAACTCTGCCCTTCAAAAAAGATTTCACTGCCTCTATGTGTCAACGTAATGTCTTTGGGTCTTTTTCTCCGAAGGGTGGTGTGAATTCGTCTCCTGTGTCATCACCTTGGAGATTTACCCTGCTGAAGAGTGGTAATGATTCACAGGGTTACCAAGTGTCAAAACAGAAAGCAAAAGCCAATTATGTCTTGAAAGAAGCAACTTTTATCTGTTTATCAAAGGACAACAAAGAGGAGTATGCCAAGAAAAGAGACTCAGACATCAAGAAGGCAACACTACCATCAGGATACCCAAAGACAAGTGATGCCCCTGTTGTACCATTGGCACCCTCAGTTGAGGAGGTGAAATGTAGTGTGCCTCAAAGAGAAAACAGCATTTCAAGTGAGCAGTTTCCTTCACCACTGGCAAAGCAGAATTTGCCTTCTATGTTTGGTAGACAGATGAACTTAACCTCAGATATGCAGCAAAGGATGGGCTTAAACCTTCCTTTCTGTGTTCCTCGGCATCCCTTATTTTTACAAACCTATTGGACAGTATCATATCTCAGACCATTTTTGGTACCTACAGTTAACTACCAGATGATGCCACCTAATCCCTTATTGTCCTTGCAGAGACAAGTTGCTTCTTTAGCATTTAATCAACCGAACTTATTGTCAGTTCACAAAACTGCTGTACCACCTGAATCTAAACCACCTGAATCCAAACCATCCCAAGAAGTGCACTCAAAGCCATTTTCCGACAAACATGACAGTTCACAGCCTCAGAGCAGTGCTGGAAGGGTTAGTCCAGATTGTGTAGCTTCATCAAGTGTAGCTTTTGATGCTACAGGTCCAGCTGATGTCACAGATAGGACGATCAAAGGACAAGTTGAAGTTGAAACTAAGCCAATAACTTCACGCCCTTCCAGTCTAGGTGGATGTCAAGAAAAGTTAAGAAATGAAGGCAGGATGGATGTAGACAAGCAGGTGGACAATACTCATTTACCTCATGAGTTGAGCACCTTTGTGGCAGATTCAAGCTCTTATGAAAACCATTGTTTGATAACACAAAGCCAGCAGGCTCAGAATTGTAATACAGAGTTTCAGCAGTCTTCCAGTATGCCTTTGGAAGAGGAAAAGAAACTCTCAGAATGTCCCCTTGAACATGTCATCAAGGAGTCTGGGTCTCTAGGAAATGGTGAAATGGTTGCAATTGAAGTAATTGATGATACCAGCTTGGGTGGAAATGAGGAAGTATCCGATGTAGAAATCAGTAGCGAACTGTGTCAGGTAGATTCAGAGAAGGATGGCAGAAGGAGATGTGAAAGAGATGGTGATTTACCTGATTCAGTGAGCAGGGAGATCCAAAAGGTGACCTCAGAAATCAAGGAAGATGTGATTTATATCTCATCAGATGATGCTTCAGGAATTGATGCAATCGTACCTGATGATACTAGAGCAAAATGTGACAACAAAATAAATATATCTAGCAGTGACTCTGCAAGAAAGGTGGAAGTTGGAAAAAAACACAAGCATGATGAAAAAGGAAAGGCTTATTCTGTGGAGGAGGTTGTTGTACCTGATGGTAATGGAGTTGTGCCTGTTGAAACATTAGTGGAACTACACAAGAGTGAGGTGGTGTCCTGTGAAACTGCACCCTCTTCCCCAAAGATGGAGTCTTTTGAGATCAAATATGAAACAAATGAGTACAAAAATATGATCATTGACAATAGAAATGTAACTATGGATTCTCTATATAAATCAGATGAAGACGTAACCACCCTAACTGAAAATGCTGTTGTGCCTGACAGAAATATAGGCATACCTGATGTGGATGTAGCCATACCTGATGCAAGAGGAGTTGAGAAGAGTGACAAGGGAGCAGTTCCTATCACTGGTAATGTTTCTTTGGATACCGGTGAAGAAATGAAACAGGGAGAGGAAGGAACTGGTGAGAAGAAAGTTACATCCAAGGAGGACAAATTGTTGTGTGAAAACAATGGAGATATTGTCCTTGATGATATTATGGAAGGTGATGAAGATGACCTATTACTGTCATCTGGTGAACACAGTGCAAACTTTGACAAAGTTAAGGATGCTGTTGATCTCCTTGCAGCCGATGATGATGCTTTGTCTGTCGGAGATGACATTTCTGTAGACAATTTCAAAGACATTGAGGAGGACAGCATGGAAGTTTCAAGTGAAGTCACTAGAAATAATCTCTCTGGGGTCAGTTTTTGTAAAGGGAACTCTCTGTCATCCAGTCTTCAGTCAAACTCATTGCCGCAAAGTAGTAATGCAAATGAATTACATTTAGTGAAAACTCAGCCTGATCGGGATGGTGTGGTGGAATTGGACAGGTCGAAGCCTGATCCTAAAAAGAAAAAGAAAATTAGACAAAACAAGTCATCAATGAAAGAGAAGCCTATCCCATCACACTTGAAAAACGTTAAAGATCAACATGAGTACAGCAAATCTGAAAGGTGCAAGGCTGCCATAGAGGGTGGACTAGAAGTTAAATGGAAAGATAGGAAGTCACCAGAGAAGAAGCCAGGCAAGGTCAGAAAGCTTTCTGGAGAGAGGGAGGCTGCTAAACTTAAGAATCCTGATAGAGACAGTAGGCTTCATGGAAAAGGGAGAGTCAAGGAGGGTAGTATAAAGCATAGCAGAAAAAAAGATGAAAGATCCCCCAGAAAGGAAAGACTAGTCACCAGTCATCAAAAGAGTCCTGTCAAAAAATCTAACAGAGTGGTTAAAATTGTTCACACTTCCCCCACTTCAAAAGATGTGCATAGCCCTAAGAGATATAAAACTACTTCTAAAAGGATAAGTACTGTACCAGAGGAACAGGCACAGAAGGGAGTTATAGATAGCTCATCTCCTAATGCAAAGAGAACTAAACTCTCATTCCTTCCAGATTGCAATCTGATGGGATTTCAGATACCAAAACTATCATCAAAGGAGAAAGATCAGGCATCAAAAGAGCAGACACCAAAGAGTGCCAGTGTGAAGCCCCTTGGTGGTAGTTCACAGATAGCCACCCTGGACCCTGAAAAGAAGACGGTGAAGATAAATTTGAAACATGCTGTGGTTGAATTACACAGATTAAAGCTTGATCTGAAGAGTAAAAAAAAAAGTGGACAGAAAGATTTAACACAAGATCAAAGGAGAGTGAATCTTTCAAAAGCAAAAGAAGCTCCTCTCTTAGGGAAAATAAGGTTGAAAGATGGAAAGGAAGCACTCACCACAAAGAGCCGCCACTCTAGAGGTAGAGATAGTTCTATAGGTAAATCTTCTAATGCCAATCAACAAAATGAGAGAAGCAAAATAGGAAAGGTAACCAGAGACAATGAGGAACACATTTCAAGTTCTTTATCACAGAAGCTTAGCAAAAATCTCCTCAAGAGGCTGGGGAAGAAACACCACATGAATGAAGAGGCTGGTCCTTTGCTGAAGGAGATGTCTCCACAAAAATCGAAATCCTCCAGTAAGCGTAGGACTGTCACTGTGTCAGAGCCAGAGAAGAGAAAGCATGTCCCCATTGACATTAAATCAAAGCTAGGTCAAAGTAGCAATTCTTCACTGGACAATCATAATTATAGGGATACAACACTGACAGCATCCCACTCAAAGTCTGCAAATAGTGTTAGTGAATCCAATGTGGAAGATGTGAAATTGCCATCTGGCCAGCTCAACAATGATTTTTCAAGTGATGATTCAACTCCACGTACTCCTGCCAGAAAGTTTTGGAGAACCTATGAGAGTAAGATGTCCCCAGCAAAAGACACTACATCCCCCCTTGGTCAGATTGGAACCCCTTCAACATCAGATATTTGGAGGGTAGTTGATGAGGTGTTCCCTTCACCTGGCATAACACAAGGATGTCCATCAATGAGGCTAGGACAGCAAGGCAAGGCCAAAGATTCAAAAGCTGATCCAGATAAGGTGTGTGAGGAAAGTAAGGTCAAACCAGCTTTTAGTAGCAGCTTGGATGGCCAACCTATTCCAACCATTTGCTCGTCACAAGCATCATCTCTTGGATATTCAGAAAGTGGATATGCAGATGTAGTAGAGCAGAGTAAGTGTGATTACCCAGCCCCCACCAACTCTTCTGAGACAGGACGTGAATCACCTAACGTACAGCTGCTGACCGAGACAAGGCATGTAGTATCCAGTAAAAATCATGGGAGTCACCCACCATCTGAAATCTCTCTGGCACTACAAGGGTCATGTGCGGTGAATTCAGTAGGTGATGCATACATAGCATCCAGGGATGGCATGCTTGGTGGAGATGTGTCAACAGTTACTCAACAGCAAGACATTTCCCGTAAGCCTTCGAATGAAGTTGGTCAAACAACATCTACTGAGAGCTATGACAAAGGGCTGCCCATTCAAACCATTGGTTCTTCATGTGGAGTGCCACTATTACAATCGAGAGGAGATAGCCATGTGGCAACTTCAGAAGCAAAAGGGCTTCATGGTTACAAGGAAGCTGACAAGACCCATCCACCAACACCTCATCCTCCTATGTCATCAGCAGGGGATGGGTCCGTACAGGACAAATCACTAGAGGAGAAGAAAGAAAAGATAATAGTGTCACAAGATCAAGGGAGTAGCCAGATACTATCTTCATCCTCTCACCAAGCCAAGTCATTAGGACAAAGTAAGGCCTCTTTGAAAACTGGACAAGTGAATCTTTCACAATCCAGAGGAGATTGTCATGCAGCAACTTCAGAAGCAAAAAGATTTAGTGGTCACATGGAGACTGACAAGATCTGTTCACCAACCCCCCATCCACCCATGTCATCCTCAGGAGATCGGTCAGTGCCAGCCAAGTTAGAAGAAAAGAAGGTTAAGACTGGAGTGCCAAAAGAGGAAGGAACTAACAAAAGTTTATCATCCTCCTCCAAAGCCAACTCATCAGGACAGAATAAGACCTCTTTGAAGAGTAAACCTTCGAAAGGAGCCAAACGATTCCATCCTTACATACCACGCAGAATAAAGTCTATAAATCTGGTTCATTGCAAAACTTTGGTGGTACCTAGATTGGAGGAACTTATGTGGAACCATACTTTCATCTCCCCCAAACTAAAGCAGACAGTTCCACCAGAAGACATTTTTTCAACACCAAGGGCTGATCCTGGGAGATTTTCTTCAATTGGCCAGCTTCACCATCAAGAAAAGACTTTGAAAAATGCAGATGAGGTAGAGCCTAAGGCTATGCCAGGAATGGTCACTGATGCCAAAAAGAAAAGAGTTAAGACCCTGGATGCAAGCCTACTCAAAATGGCAGCTGCAACAGATGATGTACAGAAATTGCTGGAACTGGATGAAATGGTATATTCATTGAAGGTTAGTCACTAAGTTTTATCTTTCAGGATAGTAGACTGTCATTGTATTTCTACATTTCGTTGTTGGTAAGTTGAAGATGAGAAAGCCATCCATCACAATGACAAACATGTGTGGTTTGTGTGTGCTTGTATATGTGTAATGGTTATGACTATATTTACAAATTGATATCCAAGTAGGTGACCTGTGATCAGATATAAATTGTGCTTTGTGCTGTGGCATGTGTTTGGAGATTCGGGAAACGGCAGGGGTAGCATATAATTTTGCTAGACCTTGATCATGAGTTGGCTTGATGCAGATAACAAAATTACATTTTTAAATCCATGGCTAGTTCTGGAAAATGACCTATAAATATTGCAACATGTAAAATCCAAGAGACTTGTCTTCACAAAATCGAAGAACTTTTGCTGCCTCCAACCACTTCAGATGTCACATCCTACCCCTGCAGCTGAGGGTACTGCAACTGGGTAGAAAGAACGCAATCACTGTACTGTTAGTTGAGGTCAGAGGTCATCTGTGGTCACATTATGAAAACATTGTGAATATATTTTTTGAAGTGACTGATAGAATTCTGATTGCTCATGAAATAGTGAGTACATAATTGTAGTATTGTGTCTCAGCATTAAGTACTTAGGGTTAAAGGAGAGATTGAGTTGCTCATTTTTTTTTTTTTTTTTTGAGGGGTTCAAGGATGAAAATTTATCTCAACATAACTAATCTAGTATTTTGCAAGTACTTTATCCATTAAAAATTATTACAAAAGGGCATCATTCTGTCTTTTTCCTTGTTACAATTATCATGATTCTGTATTCTCATAACCTTTAGTTTTGTGTTTACCCGACCTCACTGGATTTTTTTCATTGATGCAGAATGAGACTGAACCAAGCCGACCTCTCCGTGCACATTCCTCTGTCAGATACCACCCCTACATGTGAGAAATCTCTGTATCCCAACCTCAGGGTAGATACCATCCTTACGTATGAAGCAACATCGATATCTCTGTCCAACATGGTGCCTTTTTGTGGGTCAGATGGTCAGATGGACGCCCTACTCCAGCTCTTTAACAGCTACCGTCATTGTTTGTAATGGAACGTATTGATGCCCATCCAGCTTCAGAGCCAAACTAGCTTTTCAAGAAGAACCTGCCAAGGTTGTCATTTTATGCTCTTCACAGACTAACAGCTTCTTGTTGATAGTGATGCCATAGTTTAAGAGATTCACGAAATAATTTGAATTTCATACTTTACATAGCAATTTTGAGGTACTGTGACTTCTCTATCATAATATTTGTGCATTTAATTTCACATCCAAATAATAAGATGCACAGATTTCCAAAATGTATAACAAAATGTTTTGTGAATTATAGTAGATTACTTAGAAGCCCTTCAGAACTCATTTGCCTCATTCTCTTGTGAAATACCATGACCACAGTGTAAGTGTGACCAAATTAAAACTGAAAGTTGCATGTATGTTGTGGCATTGGCCTTGAAAGAGCTTGCAGTGTGTCAGTATACATTTGTTTACTGTGATATGAGTTAATGTGAGGCCATTTCAGAAGAGAAGAAAACAAGCAAACATGCCTAGCATCTGGTATTCCTCAGAAATACAATAATTTGAAGAAAGAAGCAGTAATGTCAGCGCTCACCTCACGCAGCCACTCATGGTTGTTGTGGATGTCATATGGTGCTGCGTACCTCACAAGTCTAAAAGTGTAAGCAGAGGTGCTATTAATATGGATTTCTTTGCTTTGGATAAATGAAAATAGTTAATATTACCAATATTTCAACACAGGATCCAAATCTTTCCTGATATAGTGTGAAAATCTTCTCTAGAATGTGTCAGTGGCCAACATAGGTTGTGATTGCTAAGGGGCTAAAATGAATTTGTGGGTGAAAGCAAGGGCTCTCTGGAGTGAGCTTACAAGGTAATATTACTGACCAGTAATTCCATCCGTTCTCAGTTCTCATTTTGGTAGGGGAGGTGTGGCCTTGCTACTGCTGAGTGAACAAATTCTGTGATACTATCCAAATTAAGCCCCAACTATGTTGGGGCTGAGCACACCTGAAAATTTTTGGTATAAGCACAACCTATATCACAAGCTCAAGTGTTTTCAATGGACCTGGAACACTTTTTCTCGCGTCCCCCACTTTAAATTTTTGTTGCAGCCAGAACTCTGTCAAATATTTGATTTCTTATTTGAAGTTTGTGTGAATATTCCATTTATGTGCACATTGGGGGCTGCAAATGGCCCACAAGCTGAGACTTGAGAATTAGGCTCTAAATGATGGTAATGACACTTCTGGTGCCATGAAAAATCATTTTGAAGGTCATTAATATAGAGATCTCTGGATGGAGAGGTCACCCTACTAAACTTTTGGTAAAAGCTTACCATTTTTCTTTGTAAAACCACTGTACTCTCAAAAGGAACAACCTGATTGATTTCTGAGAACAACAAGATTGATTATTTTGATGACTTCAGCCCATCATTAGGTATTAAAACTGATTGACTTTAATGTCCATTTTGTGTAACCAAACAGTATGGTCTGTTTTCTTCCTTCATGTACAATGTTATATACCCAGATAAGAATTTTTTGTGACATTGATTGTATGCTGTGACTTGAATGGAATTTGGTAAGAAAGGTGTTGGATTGGTCAGATTCTGTGATTTCACTGCAGTTCTGTAACAGTTGGCATGTCGGGGGGGGGGGGGAGGGGAGGGGAGGGGTCTACTACTTAACTGGGTGAGTTTGGCTACTCTTGTCTAGAATGACTAGTGGTTGATATGTGAGAAGTGACCTCACTGTCCTTGGAATCACAATGGATGTATAAGTGTGAAGGAGAGTGCCTTCCAGATCAGTCTTCAGCAATTTATTCCATATTGATAAGCAGTTGTTGAAATTGATAGGTAAAGAGTTAATAATTCAGGCCTTGAAGGGCACTTGTTTTACAATACTAAGTGACCTGTGGGAGAGCTTATGGCTTATGAATTTCAACTTCACGTTGAGTGACTAACCAACTCAAACATTTAGATCAAATTTGGCTTCTTTTGAAAGGCCTGTTTAGATGGGAAAATCGAGATTGCTCCTTAATGAAATACTCACCTTACTTTGACCTGGGAGAGGGGGTCATCGAGCTCCAAACCTCCTGGTTGCTAAGCTTCATTACTTCAAATGCCACTGCCTTTATTCACTCAGCCACAGCGGTTAAAACATACACCTTTACACAGAGCTGGAGAAGATATTGATTTGCATCTTTTTTTGGAGATTATTCAAACTTACCTGCAACTGGAGTTTCTCGCAAAAAATTTTTAATGCAAACCCACCCGTTTCATCTAGTGAGTAATAAAACAACTCAGTAGTACTTTCATCAGTAGTAAAATTAGATCTGTTTTTTTTCTTAACTTGTTCCAAGAGAATCTGAAAAATTTCCTGTGAAGAGGCAAAAGAATTGTGGTGTATTGTAAAGTTCTAAGGTAATCAGTTGTCAAGTGCTAAAAAATGTAACATTACAATTTGTTTGAAACTCTTTATTCATGAGAAAATGGAAAAGGGCTGGAATTTGTTAGCAAGAGTAAGTTGCAAGCTTCAGTTGTTTTGACCTCATCCACAGGGATGGAGAAAAAAGTGGATGTTTAGAAAGTTTGCGGAGAAATTTTCTGTTTCTATGAAGAAATCGTTCAAGTTTATAGAAAGGGTGGCATTCTGTTTGAAATTTCTTGTACAGTTGATTTATTATCAAGGAAGTCTTCTTTATTCCTAATCTATCTTCGTAGTTTGTAATTAGATATCAAAGAATTGGACAAACTGACCATCAAACTATTGTTTCCTGCAGTCAGTCTTATATTAATTGCCGACAACTGTTGAAATTTGTGATTGCTGTACATTGTCATTGGTATGTTTACTTGACATTGTCACTTTGTGTATGCTGATGGCTGCTTATTCAATGAAAGCAGTTACAATTGAGAAGTATCAGCTATTTCAGCAGTTATGTAAGTGTTGACCATTTCAGTTGTTGCAACACATAAGTATTGACTACTTTAGCCGTTACAATAAGAATTGACCATTTCTTCAGTTACTTATTCATAAATATTAACTGTTTCCATTTGACTAATTTTCATAAAGGTCTGTGTACCTCTCCTCTACCTTTGTTGGTTCTCATGACAGTTTTTGTACACTTACATGCATGTGTGCAGTTGCAATGGAACCTAGGGTACAGCTGGACCAGCCTTAGTGACATTTTAACTTTTTGTTTTTATGAGGTAATATTGTTGTTATAAGATGTAATTTTCCCAACCCACTTTCTACTGTATTTTTCAGTTTTCATTTCATATACCCCTCATCTTAATCATTTTCAGCACAGTTTTTGGTCTGGAGACATAAAGCATAGGCCCCATGGGGGGGGGGGGGGATGGGGAGGGGGAAAGAGGTGGGGAGAAGAATGTTGAGAACAAAATTTACATCAGTTCCCTCATTATTTTTCATGTTATGTCATTTATGTCCCCCACTTATCCATTGGGATTGATGCTACAGACTCTACACAATTCATCATGTTTTTAGTATCTTTGCATGTCTTACAGAACATTCCTGTTTGTAGTAGAATTATATCATTGTATTCCACAATATGTGTCTAGTTTCAGGCATAAAGATTCCAATTAAAGTTTGATTTTATGAAAATACAATAATCAGGATTTTTCTTTTCGTTTCTGCTCAGTTTCAGGGCATTACTGTCATTTTAACATGGAATACAGACAAACTCAACTTAATTTTGAGGGTCAGGTATCTAAAAGACTCGTAAGGCAGCAAACCAAAACATTTTAAGAGGTATTACCATCAAAATAAAGGTTCTCTCTTATAGACTTGGAAGCAAGTTTATTATAATGCCACCATAGGAATTAAAGAGACTGATCGTGATCAAAATTTCCCCACGGTAGAAGTAGAAATTATGGGCTGATAAATGTTAAAGAACATTTACCAAACTTGCTAAATATTGTAATGCAGTGGATAAAAAAAATATCAGAAGTTTTAATTCATGGTGCCAGTGTCATGACCTCATGGTGCTAATCTTCTATGAAGTTTGTTGAAAGTGATTACACTTAGTATACCAATGATATACTTGTTGGAGAGGGGGAAATATGTATTACGTAATCCTGGGTTAAAAGTGGTGGAACAGAGCTGTCCAACCTTGTGCCAGGGGCCATTGTGCGGCCGCCAATTGTGTTCGCTTCTCAGTAATCCTTATGAGCGAAGAAATCATGGTTTTGCTTCACTTTCTTAATCAAACTTTTAACCTGCATACCAGGACGGTATTTTAATGCAATTTGCAATGTGAAATGAAAATAAACTACGGCTTAATTGCATATACGCGTAAGACCGCTACTTTTCGGCGCCCATATACGCACAACATTTACACCTAGTTGTCAAAAAATTCATGTCGGTCGGACAGCTTAAGCGGTATTACTGGAACGCCTATTTCAGCGGCGTGCATATGATGCCTTTTGAGAAAATATAAATGTATACATCTGATGCCCATCGTGTTAGTACACTTAAAAATTTCTGTAGAATGACAGAACAAAAAATAGATACATAAAGAATAAAAGTGCTGTCAATTAGTTTCAAAAAATTGACAGCACGCTTTTGGTGTATTGTCTTTGTATTTCTTTATTTTTTGTTCTGTAATTCTACAACAAATTAGAGACATTTTTAACAGTGTACCGCAGAACTTCCGGGTATTGCCTTCAACTCCACGGGATCATTTTCCGGCCCCATCCCACTTCCAATGGATTCCTCTACCGTTTCCGTCTTGAACAATAAATGCAGCTGCACTGTGAGGTTACCTTTGGTTCTAGACACCAGGAAATTTATCTGAAAATGCTTAATATCAAAAATTTTCAAGCGGAGGACCCCGACCCCTGTTCCTTGGCCATTTTGAAAGATACTACCATCATTGACCAGAGGCGTATCCAGGAATTTTCAATAGAAGGGGCGCAAGGTTTGATTGATCGTCCTGGGGTAGGGGTATAAGGGGAGGGAGAGTAACCCTCTCCTTTGGAAAATTTTCGCTTTTGGAAGAGGGCTGAGGTGCAAAATGGTGCTATATTTGACACATTTTGAAGTATTTTCTTATTTGCCACAACTTTTTTCATACATGACGGCCAATAGGGGAGGCGCACGCCTGTTGCGCCCCCACCTGGATCCACCACTGTTGACTAACGTCCTTCAGATTTTTAGAATGGCTGCATTTGCACATTAATGTACGATTCCATTGTCTCGCTTCTAAAAAGTATTGATTTTCGGCAAAAGTCATTTCTTATAGCCGTTTAGTACATTTCGTAAAAGCGTATCAGGATCTTTGACACCCACCTCCCCTCAAACCCAACGAAAACGATGAAAAGTTTGTGGGCTTTGCAGAAAAATCTTCATTGTGCTGACTTTGTTTTTAGGCCCCAGGACCTGGGAAGTCGCATAGACCTATAGGACTAAAGGTTCGTTTTTCCAAATTTTCCCGGGAAGCCCGCCACGGACAGGCTCTTATATTTATGCATGTAACTCGCACTGACGAATGAACCTTCCTCACG